>JAUAMA010000007.1:38842500-40042500 GCA_030819835.1 Acmispon strigosus
TAGGTCCAGAATCACCTCCTTCCAGTCATTGTGTGTTTGCCTAGTAACCGCCCGACCATCGATCCTAAGCCCAAGTTGCAGTGCAACATCTTCTAACGTAATTGTGGCTTCGCCTACGGGGAGGTGAAACATGTGCATTTCAGGTATCCAGCGCTCCACTAACGCAGATAGCAGATGATGGTCCGCCATGACATCACCCACCAACACGCACTCATAAAATCCTGCACGCCTGAGGTGGTCAACAATTTCATCAGGAACAGTTCTTAGGATTCGCCCTTCAACAGACTTCGAGTCCCAAGCCTGTTTGACTATTAAAGTCCTGTCTTCATATGTCACGCTTCAAACCTGCTCCGAAACGTGTACAGATTGTTGCGTCAAAAATGAAGGATTCAGTGGCCCCGAGTTAATCACATTTTCTCCATACATAATGGAAACAATTAAAAATTTAAGAGAAAGAAAGAGGGAAGATGTTGCTGATGTGAAATAATAAGGTTGATAGTGAGATGGTGGTGAAATGTGGGGAAGAAATGGGGTAAAGGGTTGGTTTAAATAGGCTGAGGGGGTTGGGGGAAGGGGGGGTCGTCATATGGGGAAGGGAGGGGTTGGGAAGTGAGGAGTGTGGGGAAGAGTGGGGGGGCGGGACGTGGTGAAGTGGGCTGCCGTGCCATACAGCCACTCAAGTAAAAGGCGCCTTAGATTAGGCGTGTCTTAAACCGCCTTAAGTAAGGTGTGTTTAAACACGCCATAGACTAGGCGTGTTCTGACACGCCACAGTCTGGGCGTGTTCAGTACTGCTTTCTGCTCCCCACATCCCATTACACAGTGTAGATTCTGATTCTCACTACTTTGTCTTTTTCTGGAACACGTCTAAAATAAGGCTTGTTTGAGCACTCCTCATTTTTGTCATATTCAAACACACCTTAAACAAGACTGGTTCCACAAACTACCCCATTTTGACAAATATTTTTCAATGAACCCAATTTTTTTTCCCATTATTTAAAAAAAACCCTGATAAAAGAAATAAAGGTAATAAAGTGAGTTGTTGGAACTAGGGGTGTTCATGGGACGGGTTGGGACAGGTTTGTCTTGACTTTTACACGGCCCTAGATATTGATAGGGTCAGTTTCTAAACCAGAACCCGTCCCTAGACCCGGAGAGACCCGATGAGGTGCGGGTTTAACACAGACCCGACCGTAAAAGGACGGTCCGGGTTGACCCGTATGACAAATTGAATATCAATTTCAAATCTCACCAAAGAATTATAAATACATATCATTTTGTAAAAATACTAATTTCTATCCTATCAATGAATTATGGAAGAAACTACATAGAGCTGAAGTTTTTCATGACAATATACTTAATTAAAGAAAATAATACAAATTATATTCACTTGAAACTATACTATAAATGAAGATATACAAAACCATGTTTTGAAGTTCGTGTGTAAATGTTGTTTGTGGGACGGGTTGAATTTAACTTTCACCCGGCCATAAATATCGACCAGATTCAATTTTTAAACCCGAATCCATCCCTAAACCTAAAAAAATCCAATAAAATGCGAGTTTAAGAGACATGGGCGGAACAGGTCAAAGGACAGGGTCTGGTCGTCTTTTGCACCTCAAACACCTACAACCAAGTCAGTAGCTTGGGGTGCAGAACTCAAAAGAATTTCCTCAATCCACTGACACATTACCAGAACCTGACTAAAACAGAGAAAACAGGTAACACAAAATGACAAATAACACAAATCATTACATTTTCTCGGTTTAGACTTTAGAGGACCATTCACCTCCAATCCTCATCTTTCACGTGCCCTTCAGTTTCTGTCAAAAGTCATCATAATGCTCAAAACCCCGCATCCAATCCAATGTGTGGAACACTCACTGCTTATTCACTCTTTTTTCTAGTGTTTCAACTTCAAAGCATGTAAACAAAGATGATACGTTAACGCGCCCCAAGAGCGTGCTTTCTGTCTGCTTAAAATGGGGAAACTAAGCACAAATTTAGCACAAACAATGACTTTACACCGCGCGTGAGGACATGTCACTGAACTATGTCACAATGTGTAAACAAAAGCAGAGACCCCCCATCTCCTAACTTGACTTTTTCTCAGTTCTCAGTTTCTCACATTCAAATGCAAAGCCCGCTACCCTTTCTCCCTTATGTAGCAAAATTCAAATCCCACTTTTCATTGTTCCCATTGCCTTTTCCTATGTGGAAACCATGCCTTTATCATTGAAATTCATATCAATTAAGCTTAATTGCAGGTTTGGTTCATGATATAAGAAGAAACTGATGCAGTAGTTTTAGGGTTTTAAAATTAATTCTAAAAAGAAAATAGACAAAAATACGATGACTTAATTACACTTTTGGTCTTGATCTATCATAATTATGTGACTTCACTTCCTCATGTTTCACACATTAGAACTTTAGTGACTAAACTCATTTATTTTAAACATGAGGGAATCTCAAAATACACAATCGTGATAAATAAGAACCAATAGTGCAATTACCCCATCATATTTCTATCTACTACTCTTTTCTCGAAATCGATTATGAAATTTAGAAACTACTTATAATTGATTCTTAAAATCAATAATAGAAGAATTTTTCATACATGAATGGAATGAAAGTTTGAGATTCCAACACCCCAATTATCTTTTCTTTTTAATGTTATTTTCTCTTTATCTGTTTCCTTTGTTTGCTAGTTCATCATTCAAAATATGAAGCTCTCAGCTTCTTCTTACTCACCCTCATCATCTTCTTCCACAGCAACTATGTGCAGTTCCAAAAGCACCACTAATGCAGGGTGCCTCACAAGCATCTTCCGCAAGATTCTTTGCTCTAATGGCCTTCCAACTGAAACATCATGTCAAAACAGAGAACTTTGTACCCTAAATTCAATGGGTAGTGGAGAAGATCAAGCCTTGAAGGCCAAGCAGAATGTTGAGGCTGTTGCTACTACTGCTCCTGGGATAGTGGCAAGGTTAATGGGTTTGGAATCAATAGCAGAGACACCCTGTTCATCAAAACCAGGTTCACTTTCACGTAGCCGATCAATGAATTCTATGGATTACTTGGGAGATTGCAATGGATTGCAGGGTCTGCAAAAGAAGGTTAAGTCCACATTGTCGTTCAGGGAGGCTCCAACTTTTCTTTTGATTGAAAATGAGAACTTTTTGGTGTTTAGCTTTGAAAATGGAGGTGAGAACAGAGAATTCAAGTCCAATGGGAGAAGAAAAGAAAAGGGTTGTGCAGAGTTGAAGCAGAAAGCGCCAACTGATAGGGGTGAGTTGAAGGAAAATAATAAGAGAGAAAAAGTTTGTGATAAGAAGAAGGTTTCCATTGAGAGGGGGAAAATGAGCAAAAGGGTGTCTGATATGTCTCGTGGAAATATTAGAAATGATGGTAAGCTTCAAGACATCACCAATACTCTGCATTTGTCTAATGCTTCTTCATCTGAAAAGAAATGTTTTGATTCAGAAGCGGTGAAATTGTCAGAGTCAAAACACTTGAACTGCAGGGAAGTTGTGATTGGTGGAAAGAAGAAGAGAAAGAAGAAGAAGAGAACAAATTGTCAAGTAGAAAACAAGATTGAAATTGAATGCAAGTCACAAGATTCAAGCCCAGTTTCTGTCCTTGATTTTGAGCGCGAAGCTTGTGGAACAGGTTTGATTCTTTGATAATTTGAGTTCATGCCATCTTAAGAAAATTATGTTCAAGTTTTAAATTTTCTATAAACTGATGCCAGAGTTTGATTCTTTTGCAGTTGATTTGACTTGGAGTTCAAGAAGAAAATTGTCACCAGAGCTTGAAAATGATCAGAATTTTCCTCCGCGCTCTGATGGTAACTTGGTGATTTATGAGAGGAAGGTTAAGGCAATTGAGAACAGCAAATATGGAGGATCATGGATAAAAGAAAATCAGTATACAAGTACTTGGGGTAGCAGGCTAGTTGAAGATGAATTGCATGGATGGATGAATAAGCAAGGTGATTTAGAAAGTTTGAGTGCAGAATTTGAGTCAGAAATTTTTGATCACTTGTTAAATGAGCTGATTGTTCAACTTGTTGGGAATTCCCACTCACAAGTTTGCAACTTCAAGATATTGTAAAGTGAGGAATTAGCATATTAATAAAGTGTAGAAAGATTTTAATTCATCCTCTTATGATTTTTCTGCTTTTACTCTGTTCCTATCACATAGTGCACCAGGGAAGATTCTTTATCTCGTCTTTTTGTTGAATTTTATAGTGCTGTGAGATTTGAGCAAATTCCAAAAGCAAATTGATCAAAGGAGACAAGATAAGAAGATGCTGTTGGACCACACTGTTAAAATAACTCATTGTATTTCATCC
Source organism: Acmispon strigosus (assembly GCA_030819835.1). Classification (NCBI taxonomy): domain Eukaryota; kingdom Viridiplantae; phylum Streptophyta; class Magnoliopsida; order Fabales; family Fabaceae; genus Acmispon; species Acmispon strigosus. The sequence continues at coordinate 38,846,855 of JAUAMA010000007.1, forward strand.
ATCCTTAGTCTATAGGCAAAGCCTATTTTATATTACAATTGAGAGCTCAGTAAATAAGGAAATAAAATATTACAAATAATACTGTGATATTCTTTCCCTAATTATATTTTGATTTTCTCCTTATTTGTTCTTGATTCTCTTTTGACCAAATCTGACTTGATGCTCTCCTTAAATATGTTGATATTCTGACACTCCCCCTCAAGTTGAATAGTGGGATCTCCAATACTCAACTTGTGTAAAACTGTCTCTAGAGTTCTTCCTGTTACAGCCTTGGTGAGAATATCAGCTAGCTGATCTTCAGATCTCACAAAGGGTAACTCAACAGTACCATCTTCAATCTTCTCCTTTATGAAATGCCTATCCACTTCAACATGTTTTGTTCTGTCATGTTGAACCGGATTTTCAGAGATACTAATTGCTGCCTTATTATCACACTTGAGCTGGGTAGGGAGTTTAACTGGAAAACCAATTTCACCCATCAGTTTCTTTAACCAGAGAACTTCAGTTATCCCTTTTACAATGCCTCTGAATTCTGCTTCTGCACTAGACAGTGCAACTACCTTCTGTTTCTTGCTTCTCCAGGTAACAAGGTTTCCTCCGATTAGAGTGAAGTATCCCGCTGTGGATCGTCTATCATTTGGGTTACCAGCCCAATCAGCATCAGTATAAGCCTTAATATCCAGATGTCCATTTCTCCTGAAAATGATACCTCTTCCTGGAGTGCCTTTGAGATATCTGACAATCCTCATAGCTGCTTCCATGTGCTCTACCTGTGGATGATGCATAAACTGACTCACCACCCCAACAGCGTATGCAATGTCTGGTCTAGTATGGGCTAGGTAGATTAGTTTCCCCACTAACCTCTGATACTTCTCTCGGTCAGCTGGCTCAGATTCTTCAACAATCTTGAGTTTGTGATTTACCATTATTGGAGAATCACTTGGTTTACAATCTACCATACCAGTCTCAGCTAATAGATCAAGTATGTATTTCCGTTGAGAGATATAAATCCCTTCTTTGGATCGGAGGACTTCGATACCCAAGAAGTATTTCAGCCCCCCAAGGTCTTTCATCTCGAATTCTGTAAATAGATCCTTCCTGAGCTGAGAGATCTCTTCTTCATCACTACCTGTTATGATCATGTCATCCACATATATTATGAGGCATGTGACCAGATCACCTCTTCTTTTAAAGAAAAGTGTGTGATCAGCATTGCTCTGTCTGTATCCATATTTCTTCATCGCCATAGTAAACCTCCCAAACCATGCACGAGGAGATTGTTTGAGCCCATACAAGGCCTTCTTCAACCTACACACTTCTTCTTTTTGGAAGTTTCCTGAGAACCCAGGTGGGGGTTCCATATACACTTCTTCATTCAGATCTCCATGTAAGAATGCATTCTTAACATCAAACTGGTGAAGGGGCCAGTCCTTGTTTGCTGCTACTGAGAACAACACCCTGATGGTGTCAATTTTTGCAACTGGGGAGAAGGTTTCTGAGTAATCAATCCCATAAGTCTGTGTGTAGCCTTTGGCAACTAACCTTGCTTTGTATCGCTCAATGCTCCCATCAGCTTTATACTTGATAGTGAAGATCCATCTACACCCAACTGGTTTCTTTCCTTTTGGTAGTACACATTTTTCCCATGTACCATTCTTTCTGAGAGCTTCCATCTCTGTATTCATTGCTTCTTGCCATTCAGCCTTCTTACTTGCCTCCTGAGCTGTTTTTGGAATATCCTCTGAGAGAAGAGTGACAGAGAATGCCTTTGCCGCCTCAATAACTCTTCCCCTAGCTACATTTACTGGATATCTTGAAGCACGGGGCACATGCTCAGGTGAGTATCGATTAGGAGGTACCCCTCTATTTTTCCTCGGTGGTAAAGCACATGCCTCTGGCTCTTCTGGTTCTGGGACTATGCTGTCATCATGAATAGTGGCTGGGACTATGCTGTCATCATGAATAGTGGCATCATTCAAATCAAGTGACAAATTATCAGAGTAAGGTGCATTTACCTCAGGTCGGACATCTTCTTCCGAAGTCGGACCATCGATTGTGTGTACTGGTCTGTTAGCCTCCACTACATTGATAGTGGTTGGTTCAGTGGCTCCATCTACCTGCTCTATTGGAACAGTTTCAAAACAACTTAGATTACTTAGCCAACTTAGTGGTTCACTGACGCTCTCCCCCTGAACCCTAAGTTGGTGGTAGAAAAACTCAGATTCTAAGAAGTCACAATCCATAGTGACATGAATTCGATGAGTGGTAGGGTTATAGCACCGATATCCCTTTTGGTGCATGGCATACCCCACAAAGACACATTTTTCGGCACAAGGGTCAAGTTTGTTTCTGTCAATTTTGGGAACATGGACGAAAACAGAACACCCAAAGACTCGGGGAGGTAAGGTTAGGATGGAAGGGATAGTGGTTTGAGTGGCTAGGGCTTGTAAAGGAGTTTTGTGGTTAAGAATTTGGGTAGGAAGACGATTGGTGAGATATGCAGATGTAGCTAGAGCTTCAGGCCAAAATGAGGAAGGGGCTTGGGATTCAAGTAATAGGGCACGAGTCATCTCAAGTAGAATCCGATTTTTCCGTTCGGCTACACCATTTTGTTGGGGGGTGTTAGGGCACGAAGTTTGATGGATAAGACCATTTTCCTGAAAAAAGACTCGCATGGACTGATTCACAAATTCTCCCCCATTATCAGAACGAAGGATTTGGATTTTCTTTTGAAACTGAGTCTGAATCATTTTGTAAAACATAAAGAATTTTTCCGGCACTTCTGATTTATGTTTCATAAAATATATCCAAGTCATGCGAGAAAAATCATCCACAAACAACACGAAATACTGAAATCGACTTTTACTAGAATTTGGAGCTGGACCCCAGACATCAGAATGAATTAGTGAAAAAACAGAATCAACTCTAGTGTTGTTTTGAGGAAATGAAACCCTATGACTCTTAGCACGAATGCAAGTTTCACATTTCATATGAGTGGATTTATTGGGAAAAAGGCTAGGAAATAAAACCTTGAGATACCCAAAGGAGGGGTGGCCAAGACGTCGATGCCACAACCAAAGTTGTCTATCAACCGTTCCGTGAGCAAGCATGGCATGTCCCGGGTGAACTACCTCATCAACGTAGTAAAGGCCTCCGCGCTCAGTACCACGCCCAATGATTTCCTTCGTAAGAATGTCCTGCAAGAGACAAAAATTTGGGTACATTTGCACCACACAGTTCAGTTCCTTTGTCACTTGACTAATTGACAGCAATTTTGAAGATAAGGATGGGACATATAGGCAGTTATTCAATTTCATTTTATCAGAGAACTCAATAGGGCCTCCTCCTTTCACAGTGATGAGTTCACCACTAGCAGTCTCAATGTGAGTCTTAGGTGGTGAAGATAGATTTAAAAAATCCTTATGATCATAGGTCATAGTATCTGTGGCCCCACAATCAAATATCCACTCAGTTGTTTTTCCAGAATTGCTATTGGAAGCTGATTGGGTTAAATAAGCTTTAGGGGCTTCACAATTTTTATTTAATAAATCAGCAACCAGCTCAATATTATTCTGTGGCCCAGTGAGAGGAGAAAAAAAATCTGATGGAGTTAAAAAAGTCTGATTAAGGGATATTGGGCTTGGGTCATGACCCCCAAGCCCATTACCTTCATACCCTAGGTCATGGGTATTGAGAGAAGGAACTGGTGCAGCAGCAGCGCCGCTGCTTCTTGCTTCATTTCGCGCAGAGGCGGCGGCAGAGGCTCCTTGGCCGTCGCGCCTCTCGCGCCCACCGTCGCTGGTCTCGCACCAGTCACCGCTGGTTCTGCTTCCCTCTTCGTCCTTCTCGCGTTGCGGTGGCAGTCCTGGAGTAGTTTTGAGGTCGTGGTGGCTCGCGGTCACGGTCACGGTCACGGTCGCGGTCCTCCTTGTCACGTCGGCGTTCTCTATCTCTGTCGCGGTCTCGGTCTCTTTCATGGTGATACCATAGTGGAGGCTCGCGGTGGTTTCGGGTTCATGGAGGTTCGTAGTGGCAAGGCTTTTTCGCAGTAGTGATGCGATCTGGAGCACCACTTCATCAGGTATGTTGACTGATTTTTGGGTTGTAGTTTGGGTTGTATTGCTGTCAGAGGTTTCACTAACTTCTGACATGATTTGGGTTTGTTCTTGATTTCGTGTTGTGGCCATTTCTGGCTAGCTCAGAGAAAAAAGAAGAAAGAGGGGCTGACGAAATGGTTCTGAGTTTCCCGGATAAAAGAACACTGCTTTGATACCATGTTAAAATAACTCATTGTATTTCATCCATCCTTAGTCTATAGGCAAAGCCTATTTTATATTACAATTGAGAGCTCAGTAAATAAGGAAATAAAATATTACAAATAATACTGTGATATTCTTTCCCTAATTATATTTTGATTTTCTCCTTATTTGTTCTTGATTCTCTTTTGACCAAATCTGGCTTGATGCTCTCCTTAAATATGTTGATATTCTGACACACACACTCATGGATGTAGGTGCCTTAATAATAATTATATTGTTATTATTATACAGAAACTCATGGGAAATGGATCGTCAAGGCCTGCAAAATTTTAGGTTGACCATATATAAAAAACAATAATTCAATAACAGAGATTGTCTGTTGAAATAGCTGCTAACAATCAGAATTCATAAACAATGCATGGTGAGCAAAATCTTGGCGATATGAAATTAAATGTTACTTGTGATTAAAAAATAGGCTTAACAGCACATTTGTTCTCTCACTTATTACGAAAGTGCACTTTTGGTCCCTAACAAAAAAAATTAGTTATTTTCGTTCCTAACGTTTACACACGGCTGCAATTTGGGTTTTACATTCATTTCTGTTAAAAATCTAACAGTTTTTAGGTTTTTAAATATAATTAAAAATTAATAAACTCAAAACCTAGGAAGATGATGAATGTTCATATAAAAATCCCAGAAACAATTACTCATCATCTTCATTATCATCTTCTCCTCCCTCCTTCAATCATCTTCACCAACCTAGAAATTGAAAAAACTAATGAAACAATAGGTTCCAACTCATTAAACAACTACATATCACAATTTATGAAAAACAAAGTGCAGAAGCAGATCAAAGGGAGAAAGATTCAATCTTTTTGTCCCAATTCATTCAATATGTTCAATCCAAACACTTTCACAACAAGCTCGTCAATCTGCCATTGAAATTCTTCAATTCATCGTCAGAATTTAAATGAGATCTAAACCACACACAAAACCCATGAACCCATGAACAACAACGATTCTCCAAATCGCGTACTGCACACAAAACCCATGAACAATAACTAGAAACTTAGATCAACGCGAGCCATAACCAGCCACCGTATGCGAGGGGGAGAGCGGCGCGACCTAGATCGGGACTAGATCGTAACCCACTTCTCCAAAGTTTGCATCTTTCTGCAGTAGCAGAACAACCATGGTCGCGACCCAGATCGACGTTGTCTGCGCTGGCGTAGAGGGTTCAATGCTCCTTCCTCGAACCAGATCTGATGACTCAGTTTTAGCTTGCAGAGGCTCGGATGGTTGGAGAGGTTACGCGATCTGATGGCAGGGGGTTTCAGTTGACGGTGGGTTTGAGTTTGTTGGTGGCTGCGACAGTGGGATTGAAAGTGGGGAAGAGGAGGAGAGGTAGCGGTGGTTGTTTGGAGGAGGTGGTGTGGTGGATCAGATAAGGAGATGAGGAGGTGGTGGCTTGAGATTCGAAGGTCAGGGAAGGAGTAAGCAGCGGTCTGAGCTTGGGAGAGGGAAGGTGGTGGCATAACTTGGGTTGGGAGCAGTGGTGGTGGTTCGAGTCGTTTGGTTGTTGTGTGCTAGTACCACGTGAAGATGGATAAGGTTGGGAGCAGTGGTGGTATATTCTTTATGTATGTATCACTTATATATCGCAAATAACAATGGTTTTGTCAATAGCTAGCAATTCATTTATCTCACTAGTATATTATATATTATCATGCAAGTAAAATTTGATGAGAAGAATGACTATTCTGAGTTTTCTTTTTAATTCATTGAAGAAGAAGATGAGGGATTAGGGATTTTTTTGGGGAGAACATTCAACATTGTTTCTGATTATTAATTTTTATATTTTTTAATTAATTTTAAAGGAATATTCCGTTAAAATTTTGCAACTGTCTGTAAACGTTAGGGACGAAAATGACAATTTTTTTGTTAGGGACAAAAACTACACTTTCATGATAAGTGAGGGACCAAAAGTGCTATTAAGCCTAAAAAATATTATGCGTAGTCAAAATAATTCTACACAAAACAATGGATTAATAAAGCATGTAAAAAATGGAGGCAACCAATATGCATTACCTGGGGAATACACTCTCACGAGTGTAAAATATAAAGGGAAAAGAGTAACATTATTGACAAGTAATGACCTTGAGATTTTAATTCTATGTAATTCCCAATCAGTTTATAGGGTTTTAGGCCGGCTTTAGGGATTTCTGATCACCTTTAGGGCTTTTGGCCAATTTCAGCATTTTCGGCCGATTTCAGGTTTTTCCGCCGACTATAGTATAGGGTATTTGGACGATTTAAGGGCTCTGGGTCAATTTTATGATTTTTCTGTTGTAGACTCTAGGCTTTTAGACTGATTTTAAGGTTTTCGACTTATTATAGGGTTTTAGGCCGACTTTAGGGCTTTCTGATCAACTTTAGGGCTTTTGGCCGATTTCAGCATTTTCGGCCGATTTCAAGGTTTTTCGGCTGACTATAGTATAGGGTATTTGGACGATTTAAGGGCTCTGGGTCTATTTTACGGTTTTTCTGTTGTAGACTCTAGGCTTTTAGACTTATTTTAGGGCTTTCGGCTTATTATAGGGTTTTAGGCCGGCTATAGGGCTTTCTGATCAACTTTAGGGCTTTTGGCCAATTTCAACATTTTCGGCCGATTTCAGGGTTTTTCCGCTGTCTATAGTATAGGGTATTTGGACGATTTAAGGGCTCTAAGTCAATTTTATGGTTTTTCTGTTGTAGACTCTAGGCTTTTAGACTAATTTTAGGGTTTTTGGCTTATTATATGGTTTTAGGCCGGCTTTAGGGCTTTTTGATAAACTTTAGAGCTTTTGGCCGATTTCAGCATTTTCGGCCGATTTCTAGAGTATTTGGACGATTTAAGGGCTCTGGGTCAATTTTATGATTTTTCTGTTGTAGACTCTAGGCTTTTAGACTGATTTTAAGGTTTTCGGCTAATTATACGGTTTTGGGCCGGCTTTTGGGCTTTCTGATCAACTTTAGGGCTTTTAACCGATTTCAGCATTTTCGGCCGATTTCAGGGTTATTCCGCTGACTATAGTATAGGGTATTTGGACGATTTAAGGGCTTTGGGTCAATTTTATGGGTTTTTTTGTTGTAGACTCTAGGCTTTTAGACTGATTTTAGGTTTTTTTTTGCTTATTATAGGGTTTTAGGCCAGCTTTATGGCTTTCTTATCAACTTTAGGGCTTTTGGCCAATTTCATCATTTTCGGCCGATTTCAGGGTTTTTCCGCTGACTATAGTATAGGGTATTTGGACGATTTAAGGTCTCTGAGTCAAATTTATGGATTTTCTATAGTAGACTCTAGGAATTTAGACTGATTTAAGGTTTTTCGGCTTATTATCGGGTTTAAGGACGGCTGCAGGGCCTTTTGATCAACTTTAGGGCTTTTGGCCGATTTCATCATTTTCGGCCGATTTTAGGGTTTTTCCGCTGACTATAGCATGGGGTATTTGGACGATTTAAGGGCTCTGAGTCAAATTTAAGGTTTTTTTAAGTGTTGAACTGGTTTCAAACCGATGACCTGTTGGTGGGTGAGATTCTCCAAACAATCAAATCAGTTAGGAATCCAGCAACAATTAGTTACAGGAGCAGAAAACTTGCATTCTATCCAACTTTTGTGCATCATAATTTCTTTTAAGTGTCACCTAAATGTAATGGATTTCTATAAAAATAAAAAATAACAATCATTAGATAAATAAACTAATCTAGAGTTACATAGAAGATCATATGACAGGGTTAACATTAGATTCATGCCACCATCTGCTCCTGCTCCATATACACTGCTCCAGCCTAGCTGAAACTGCATCTTTTCCATTATCACATTGCACATTCTCTTCAACATTATACTGACTAGATTCCATTGGTGTCACATCCTTCAAAAGTGAATGAACCCAAGATACATCTGGTTCATCATAATCTTCATCGCCAAGGATGGTGCAGTCTAATTTGCCACCAGGGGAGCCCCAATCAGGGAATGTAAAAGGGTCCACAGCTAAAGGGGTAACATGAGAAGGAAGCTTAGAATTGCTGACCCTGAATGGTGGTGACCCAATCACTTTCGAAGTCGAAAAGTTGGAAGAATAGCCTTGTAATTTCTGGTTCACATTTTGATGCACCTGGAATTCAGTTGGAGATAGTGTCTGAGACCCAAAATATTGGACTATTAGGCATGGAATTGACCCATTTGGAAGGGGATGAAAAACCAACCATCTCTTCTAGCATTACCTGTTGCATGAGCCTGCGATTTTCAAGTTTAAGCAACTCAATGTCTAAATCACTATGTCTAGCATTCAATGCAGCTTTCGATCTATTTCTTGAAAGCTGAAGGGTAGGGACTGCATTCTGAGTTTTCCATACATGAGAATATGATGATCCACATGGAGTCAAAGGTGGTGTTGAGAAAGTTGCCATTGAAGAAGGCAATGCAGAACCAGTAGAAGGATACAAGGGGCGAAGCTCCTCTTTCTTGTGGGCAAAAAAGCAAACATTTCTCGTGCATTCAGTTTCATCCTTGCACAACCGGGTTCGGTACTGAGATGGGTGAAGCCAACAATTAAACACCCAGTGTGCATATTCACAAGCATCACCCTTGATGCAAGGTCCTTTCTTGAACTCAGGGAAAAAGACACAACTATAATGGTACTTCCTCGGATCGCAACGCCTTGTGTTTTCGCCTGGATGAACAAAGGGACACTCAGTTCAGTCATGAGAATAAGCCCTTGAACATGGCTTCACTTTGAATGTAAACATCCTGAACTCATATGTTCCATATATCCCATTCTTTATGTCAGGAAGAGAGGGATCAACAGGGTAGTAACCTTTCTTCTTCACTTTTTCCAAACTCTCATCATCAGTACTATCTTTACCTTGTAGCATGGCTTGTAGCACCTTCTTCCTTGAATTGGGCAAAGCGAAAATCAAGTCACAGGGATTTTTATCATTGGCATCAATGGCATTAACATCAGCAGATGCATCAAGCAAATGCTTGACAATTTCAGGGGATTTTGCAAAACCTCCAGCAACAGCACAATGAAGTGCAGTAGCACAATCTGACCCACATGCCTTGTTAACATCAACATGGCATGATTCAAGAATATAAGATAACACACCCTTGCTTCCAAACATAGCAGCAATCATAAGAGGGGTTCTCTCTTCATAACCCAGTTTCTTTGAGCCAATTCTTCTTCCATACCAAAACCCCTTCCTCATCAACATCATCTGACGTCATTTGTGGCTGCAAATTCAAGCAAAGCAGAAATTTAATGACGAATTTCATGATCAAACCAGTTTGAGAGGGTTTCTTATTAGTACTGCTACACATAATTGTTGTATCAGTTTATGGCCTTCACAAAATTTGTATATAAAATCAGAGATGAGAGAACAAGTTCAATTTGCTATTGTACCAACAATGATGTCACATATTTAAAGCAAAGATAATTAACTTCCCTTAAAAAATTCAGTTCAATATAACAGGAAACAGAAAACAAATCAGATAAGCATATAAAAGAGACGGATGTTGAGAACTACCTAACAATTGCAATTTGCAACAAACTCTAAATATATTTTTGATTCATAGGAAATAACGAACTCTATATATTTAATTTGTTAAATAAAAAATAAAATGTTAATTATTATTATATTTGGTACAAATAAAATTTATTTCCTTAATTTTTAATTAATTAATAAATTTTCTAAACAAAGAATACAAAATTTAATATAATTCGTTTTATTTATAATTAATAATTTTTTATAATTCATTCTTAATTGCCATCCATTAATTTTTTGCTTGATTGATGTTAAATTGTCCGCGATACAAACAAATATCAAAGAAAACAAGAGTACAAATGTAAAGACTAAATATTCGCAGTTGTCAATTATAAACTAAACTCATTGAAACAAAGAAGGATGGTCCAATCACAACACAATATTCGTAGTCAAACGGATTATATTCATATGTAAGTATGTGCACATATATTGACAATGGAATTAATAGGAAACTAAGTCATACATTTTTAGTGAATAAAAATTAAATTTACAGAAAATTCAATTTAATTTTGAGAAAATGGACAACTTACCGAAATAATAATATGTGGTTGATTGTGGAGAAATTAATCAAAGAAATCACAATCGTTGAAAGATTTCTTTTAAGACTGAGCACACCCCAACACATACTTACAGAAGACACACAAGCCACCATTTCATGGCTTATCGATCTGATCTGAGAGAATGAGATAATACAACAACCTTGGGTAAGAGATCAAAAGAACGTAACGAATTAAAGTAGACAAAATGAAAAAATATAAAGAAATAAGTGGAATTGTAGAAATAGATATGATGAAAAAGTAAAATTAGTTGATTAAGATGCAAGAGAAGATAAGTACTTAAACCAAATAAGCCCTAGAAACAAAGTTGTATGGCGGATTGGATGGAGAGTGGAATCAATCTCTTCGATGGCGGCGTTGGGGAAGAACTCAACAAAAAAACCCTAATGATGTGTTTTTCAGGGATAAGGAAAGACAAATGATAAATTTAAAGAGGAATGGTGGGCTTTTCTTTTGTCAAAATGTGATGGACTTTGGTAGTGAGTCGGGCCACGATGTTGAGATTAGTGTGTGTCACTTCTTGCTCGTGATCTAAGTATCCTTGGTCTAAAATTGATTTATATATTAAAATATTAATTAATTTGATTAAGAAAAAATATTTTTTAAGAGGGATTAGTTAAAATTTGAACGTGAATGCAACTGCAGCTAAATCATTATATTAGAACACCGTAAAGGTGACATCACAAGAGGAAGTCATTTCTTGGGAGGAATCGTCACCATATCCCGAACAAGTTAAAACCTATCAAGAAAAAAAAAAAACTTCAATCCAAACTAATCATTTCTTATCATTTCCTTATTGAGCTCAAGTTATTTTACATTATATCTAAGGATATTCCAAATCACAATTTGAAATTATCATAGGTTATTTATTCTCAAATATTTTCTCAATTATAACAAATTAATTTTCATAGTTTTATATTTATTTTATAATTTTTCTTTTGTCCATTAAGTTCATATTGTAAAATAAGAACTCAATTTACATAGTTTGCATATTTCAAAAATAAAAAATTAATTACTTCTCAAAAATATTGATTAATCTGATAATGAAAAAATAACAACAATATTTACTAATATGTCCCAAAAAAGAAACTTAAAATATTTATTACTATCAATAAAATACTTTTCTCATAACTATCATATAAATTATAATTAACACGTGTTTTCTTTCTATACAGTTTTTTTGTCAGCACTATATAGTTATGTTGTTATATATTTTAAAATTTTTAATTACAATCATGTGCATTTCAAAAAAAATAAAAAATACAATCATGTGCATTGCTAATATATTAACTTTAGGAAAAAACTTAGATCAAGTGCCTTATATCCATTCCATCAAGTTTTACATTCAAATAGTGACAAGTGGATATTATTTCTAAAAATAAATAACATTCATTTAGGATTTATTGTTCAATTTCAAAAAAACTATACACTTATCATCATATAATTGAAAAACTTGATAAAATGAATATAAACAACTTGATATAAGTTTTGTCCTAAATTTTCCAATACTTCCCAGTTGCATGTGTATCCCACTCACCATATAAACATTATTATATGTATGACTCATATTAAAAGTGAAATAGTAAAGGGGTAATACGTGAAGCACATAAAAAGCAGAATACCCTACCAGAACGAGAATAAGAAGAATAAGCCATAAACATGAGCTATGCAAATTGAAAATTAGCATTTCTAAAATAATCAGCATCTCTAGTCTCACTACATGCATTTGTTTCACCCTAGTCACGGGAAATTTACAACTGAATAGAAAATATCTAATAACATAAAAGAAAAATTGAACAAAATACCCTGATAATAATAGTAACAGGTTGTTGTGGGTTAGATTCTCCAATCCAACAAATCAGTCAGGAAAGAGCAGAAAACTTGCATTCTGCCCAACTTTTGTACATCATAATTTCTATAAGTGTCACCTAATATAATGGATTTCTATAAAATTAAAAAATAACAATCATTAAATAAATTAACTAATCTAGAGTTGCATAGAGGATCCAATGCCAGAGTTAGCATTAGATTCATGCCACCATCTGCTCCTGTTCCATATACGATGCTGAAACTGCATCTTTTCCATTATGACATTGCACCTTCTCTTCAACACTATACTGACCAGATTCAACTGATGTATCATCCTTCAAAAGTGAATGAACCCAAGATACATCTGGTTCATCATAATCTTCATCACCACTGACGGTCCAGCCTAATTTGCCATCAAGGGAGCCCCAATCAGAGAATCCAAAAGGGTCCACTGCTAAAGTGGTAACAGGAGAAGGAAGCTCAAAATTGCAGACCCTGAATGGTGGTGATCCAATAACTTTTGAAGTCGAAAAGTTGGAAGAATAGCCTTGTAATTTCTGGTTCTGATTCTGATGCACCTGGATTCCAGTTGGAGATAGTATCTCAGACCCAAAAATTGGACTATTAGGCATGGAATTTTCCCATTTGGAAGGGGATGAAAAACCACCCATCTCTTCTAACATCAGCTGTTGCATGAGTCGGCGATTTTCAAGTTTAAGAAACTCAATGTCCAAATCACTATCTCTAGTATTCAATGCAGATTTCAATTTGTTTCTCGAAAGCCGAAGGGTAGGGAATGCATTCTGAGTTTTCCACACATGAGAAGATGATGATCCAGATGGAGTCAAGGGTGGTGTTGAGAAAGTTTCCATTGAAGAAGGCAATGCGGAACCAGTAGAGGCATACAAGGGGCGAAGCTCCTCCTTCTTGTGGGCAAAAAAGCAAACATTTCTTGTGCATTCAGTTTCATCCTTGCACAACCGGGTTCGATACTGAGCTGGATGAAGCAAAGACTCAAACACCCCGTGTGCATATTCACAAGCATCACCTTTGATGCAAGGTCCTTTCCTGAACTCAAGGCAAGGGACACAACTATAATGATACTTCCTCGGATCGCGACGCCTCGCGTTTTCGCCTGGATGAACAAAGGGGCACTTAGTCCAGTCATGGGAGTAAGCCCTTGAACATGGCTTCACTTTGAATGTAAACATCTTGAACTCATCTGTTCCATATATCCCATTCTTTATGTCAGGAAGAGAGGGATCAACAGGGTAGTAACCTTGCTTTTGCTGTTTCTTCTTCACTTCTTGTTCCAAACTCTCATCATCTATATTATCTTTACCTTGTAGCATGGCTTGTAGCATCTTCTTCCTTGAATTGGGAAAAGAGAGAATCAAGTCATAGGGTTTTTTACCATTGGCATCAACAGCATTAACATTTCCATATGCATCAATCAGAAGCTTCACAATTTCAAGGGATTTTGTAAAACCACCAGCAACAGCACAATGAAGTGCAGTAGCACAATCTGACCCACATGCCTTGTTAACATCATCAACATTGCATGTTTCAAGAATATAAGATAACACACCCTTGCTTCCAAACATTGCAGCAATCATAAGAGGGGTTCTCTCTTCATAACCCAGTTTCCTTGAGCCAATTCTTCTTCCATACCAAAACCCTACCTCATCAACATCATGACCTTCTTTCTCAATTGCATCTTTGAAAGCTACCACATCATTTGTGGCTGCAAATTCAAGCAAAGCAGAAATTTCATGATGAATTTCATGATCATGCTTCATGATCAAACCAGTTTGAGAGGGTTTCTTATTAGTACTGCTACACATAATTGTTGTATCAGTTTATGGCCTTCACAAAATTTGTATATAAAATCAGAGATGAGAGAACAAGTTCAATATGCTATTGTACCAGCAACGATGACACATATTTAAAGCAAAGATAATTAACTTCCCTTAATGAGACGGATGTTAAGTTTCACTTAACAAGAAACAGACAACAGAAAACAAATCAGATACCACTCTAAAAGAGACGGATGTTGAGAACTAACTAACGAATGCAATTTTCAACGAACTCTATATATAATTTTGATTCATAGGAAATAGCGAACTCTATATATTTAACTTGTTAAATAAAAAATAAAATTTTAATTATTATTATTTTTGGTACAAACAAAATTTATTTCCTTAATTTTTAATTAATAAATAAATTTTCTAAACAAAGAAGACAAAATTTAATATAATTCGTTTTATTTATAATTAATAATTTTTTATATTTCATTCTTAAGTGCCGTCAATTAAATTTTTTTCTTGACCGGTGATAAATTTTTCGCGATACAGACAAATATCAATATAAATTTAGGAACATGCCATTCTCTTGTGTCCTGAACTAGGGCGGTGTGGTTTGCATCACCCTTCCAGTGGACCATCTCCCCTATTGGCCTAACCTCCATTTGCACATTGTTGCTCGGGAAAATTGTTGTCCTAAAGGCCCAGTCTACTAATTTCGACTCGAATCTTGTAGCCCTGGGCTGTTTTATTTGGTCCATTTGGAAAGAGCGATGTAGGGTGACCTTCCAGATAGAAGATCCAAACCCCCAAGCAATTCTCAGAGGTGCAAACCTCTTGGTCAAGGACTATGTTAATAATCTAAACCATGACCAACATCAAAGAGTGTCACAAGAGAGATGCTTATATGCAGCTGTCACATGGAGACCCCCTCCCATGAATATGACCAAGGTAAATGTTGATGCAAGTTGGAGGCCGAATCACCCTCTTTGTGCAATTGGTTGTGGTGCTAGAGACGCATCAGCTAATCTGGTCTTTGGCTCCAATAGAAGGCTCAATGCCCCGCAGACCTTGTTGTAGAAGCAATGGCTCTCAGGGATGCAGTCATCACTGCTAATAATCTGGGGTGGGAAGAGGTGATCTTTGAATATGACTGTCTCCACCTTATAGAAGCCTGCAGGGGTGGTCAAAGTTAAGGGTTAGAACTATTCTACAAGATATCAAGATACTGAAACAAAACTTTAAACATTACGGTTTCTTATGGACTAGAAGATCTAGAAATCAGGTAGCTCATCTAATGGCTCATTTGGGGTCTCAGGACCGCCTCCCCCGGAATTGGATGTGTAATCCTCCATGGTTAATCTCCGGAGCTATTGTTGAAGATGCTAGGTCCATTCCCCCTAGAGGATTGTGATTCGTTGCGTAACAAGAGAGCCTCCGGTGCAGTAATGCTTCAGATCATCCATGGATTGCATGCCTCCAGACTGAAGATGTGTGGCCTCCTTGCGTCTCCCGCGGGATACCTGTGGCCTTCATCCTCTCAGTAGGTGCATGTTCCTCCTTAAGGTGAGAGTGCATACGGGGCTAAGGAGTCTAGATTCAGTGGAGAGATGGTGCATGTGCCAAGATTCTTGTGCTGCCCACGTTTTCTGCGTCCCAGTGGCTAGTGGAGTGGTGCATGTCGAGCGATCCCCCTAGTCTTTGTGTTGTTTCTTTTTGTTGTTTACTTGCTATATCCTCATCTGAGGTCTGCTATGTTTGGGCCTTGTACCCTCTCTTGTTCCCCTGCTATGGGCTCGTTTGACTGTGTATTAGTTTATTGGGTTTCTTTCAGGCCCATCTTTGAATGAACATTGAGCCTGTGACAAAAAAAACACTATAACAAATATTAATTTCTATTAATTAATATATTAATAATTTAAAGATCACACATTTCAAATAACTAATCAATGTTAATCCATAAAATATCCGACATTTATTGTATTTATTTGAACTCTTCCCAACATTGTAAAGTTCGTTTTTTTTGTTACACTTGGAATAAAAACAATGTAATTATAAAAAAATTGAATGACAATCAAGGATAATATGAATATTTGATATTATTGAGGAGTGTTTATGTTATTTCTGAATATACTCAGCAGGAGGCTCTCAGTCCACGGTTCTCGAAGGACCTTTCAACAAAATGGTGTGATGTAGACATGATGGGAAGAGCATGCTCAAGCCAATATGAAAGCAAACTAAGGAACACTCAAGTCTTACAAGAATAAAGAGTTAACAAAATAAGTAATGCTTATGAATGGACGATCAAACATGTATTTATAAGTATGGTGAGAGTCGTAACAGAGGCACTAAGCCTTAATAAAGCCTTTGTGAATGACTTCTAAGATGACAGTTATCCTTAGGCAACTTGTAACTGCTAAATTAAGTGTGCCGACTTCATTCCGTTCGACTAACTGTTGGACGAGATAACATCGCTTTAGTCATTCTAACTTCTGACTGACCAACATGATGTCCACTTAGTTATGAAATCTTTTAGCCGCCTAGGACTATATTGAGTCTTGTTACCATTTCAGCCGCCACAATAGTTTATATTTTATTTCTTTGTAGACAAACTATCATGTATAACCACTAAGTCACAACTCACAAGTCACAACACAACAAGCAATTGGTCTTCCATGTAATTAGTTGGTTTTTATTCTTCCTTATGCTAATTGGCCTATTGGCTTACCTTGCTGATCTAGCCCCGAAGTGTATATATAGGGTGCAATTCCTTGAATTCGATCTTAATATCCTGTTTAACAATTCTACTGAAATTGGATTCATTGTATTTAGATAATGCCACCAATTGATGAGTTGAACAAGAGGCATTAATAAGTCATGTTATAAACATCCAGCAAATAATATTAAAGATAGATGATAGAAAAAGATCATTGCAAAAAGACGTATTAGTGGAAACATGAAAACTAGTGAAGATTACACATCCTTTTTACCATAGGAACTACATCATGATTATCACCACAAAAGGAAAATTTGTGGGAATGATTAGCCGAAAAATGCTATCAACTACAAAATGCTATATCCTACAGGCTACATTTTACAAGTAATTACAATACATAGTGAGCAAAAATTCAGTTTAAGTTAATTCTAGCTGGAAGGCACACTCCTAGAGCTTGCTCTTCCACAAAAATGCTTTCACAAGTGACCAATTTCATGACATATTCAGCTGCAGGGTGGTGGTACTTCTGTCGCGCCTCGGCGAAGCTTCTTCCAAGAACATGTTCAATCCAATCCTCCACTGCTTTTTTCTTATCTGATAACCATGCAGCTGCAAGTATCTGTGTCATGACCTCATAATCAATTACCAGCTGAAAATCTGATCCAAATATCCTTTGAAATTGTGTGTCAACACACTCTGTTACTTGCTCAGCTAGAGAATCAAAATTGAATGGCTTTAAAACCACTTTTCCATCAATTTGATCACAGAAATCACTTAACCAGGCTTCAGAATTTTCAACCATGGATTGATTTTCACAATCACTGTCACTGATACCCTCTTCAACTTCCTCTAGAGGCATATTCAGATCCAGATAAGACCTTGATGCCTCCTCCCTTACCTGTTTTTGTGTCTTGCATGTTTCCTCCTCTTTGGAATCACACCTTTCACTTAGCTTTCTTTTATTCAGAAATGTTTGTTTGGATGTCCCTTTTCTCTGCGCAACCTTCACGTTTTTACTACCGCTTCTTCTGGCATCCTCAGAAGCATGTCCAAGTGATAATTGGATTTGAAATCTTTTAGCTTCAAGGATTCTTTCCTCAGGAAACATTTTAGGCTCCTCCTCCAAATCGAAAGAGCCATTACCTTTAAACACGGTCGACGTCACGATAAAGATCGCATTGTTGGTGCTGATTTCCCTTCCGCGCGAGTATGGAAATTTACCTGTTCTTATTGCTTGGAACAAACTACTTTGTACCAAAAAATCAGCCTTATCTACATTTTCAAGAAAGACAACTGAATGTGGCTTTTTACTCAACTCCCCAGCAATGTAGTCCACATCTGTCTTCCTCCTAAGCACATCATGACAACATGAATTTTGGAATTCGAAAATTGAGTTTGACCGGTAAGAACTTTCCTGGAAGCTTAAATCCACAGTCGTTACACTTTGTCTGTTTCCAAATAAAATCTCTGCAAGTGCTGAAGCAATTTTTCTCTTTCCAAGCCTATCAGGTCCAAGGAAAGCAAGCCATACGTCTCCTCGAACATGTGATCCACTACGTTTTCCAACACCAGATCTACAAAGTGTTATCGTTCGAGCGACATTATATATGGCCTTATCTTGCCGGCCAACCTTTTCAGTGAGAAGCTGGTAAAGCGACTTGAAATCTGTGTCAAATTTCTCCTCCAAATGTGGACCAGAACAGGTAGAAGATTTAGCAATTTGGTGTGAAGCACTCTCATTCACAGCATCAAAATCAGTGGAAAGCGAGTCGGACAAGTGCTGAGGATGCATCCTATGATCACTCGCTTTCGGGGTATCGGGTTCATGAGCAGCTGATGCGTATTTAGTTCCCAATACCAATTCTGTGGTAACAGGAGTAAGGGATGAAGATGTTCTGAGGTCAAGCAGATTCATATTGGCCTTAGGGGAAAGGGAAACCCAAGTACTCTGCATGTCACTTTTTGAGTTTTTTGTTGCATGGTTAGCATCATCATTGACACTAACAGTATCTAACGGTGCTGAAACTGGTAATATCTGTTTAGATGGAAATGCACTTTTTAATTCCTTAGACACATACGAAATTTGGCCAGAACTTTGTATTTCATTGAGGGACAGACCTTCACTGCAACTTTGGTTAACACCTGAACCACGCCGAAACCCCTCTTGGAATGGAGCTTGGAACCTTGTTGGGGACATATCAATTTCAGGTAATGATCGGTTCTGATGAACACGATGACAAATATCATTCCATTTCCTTTGCAAACCAGAGATCTTAGCATTTGAACTTGTGTTTTCTTCATTAGTCTGCACTGGATGAAGAAGTTCATTCTTAAATAAAAAAAGCCACAAATTGAATGGATGAAGTATGTCGCATGATGCAAAATATGATTATTGACAATAGTGTACCAAGAATGTTAGTAAAGGGAGACATATAAACAAGAGGGACTCACAACTCTGATATAAGAAAATACAATTTCATGTAATTCACATTCTCATTTCTTGATAAAATATTTTTTAATTAACTTTTGCGGATGACCTATGAGAGGGCGAGAGCATCAGTGTAACGGTAAGGTTGTTGCCATGTGATTTTGCGGCACAAGTTCGAGCTGTGAAATCAGTCTCCTGTAAAAATGCAAGGTAAGGTTGCCTATGTTAGATCACAAAGAGGGTTCAGCCCCTCCCCCCTCTCTGGACCTCGCGCATAACGGGAGCTTTATAGCACCAGATTTGCCTTTTTTTTTTTGCAGATGACCTATGAGTTTTGTTATATAAAGAAAAGTAGTGATTTTTTCATTTCGTAATACTCATCTCAAAGGAACCTTAGTAGAGAGGGACAAACATAGAAAGTTTATGGTGGAGGTGCTACACATCAGAATTTTAGGAGAGGGTATTTAATTTTGGTGCCTAAAATATCATCTATACCACACACATGGGACTAGGAGCACTGATTTCAGATGTCTATGGTAGCACTAGGAGCAAATTATAGGGGTAAATTCAATTATTGGTGATACACAACTCTCTAGTCTTAATCAACTTTTAGAAACATCACTTATTCAGTTGACATCTTTAACATAGGCTCCACAAAAGTAATTCAAAGTGACACATCACTCTATGGCACCTTTTCTTTCTTTGTTAGGAAAATGTAATTTTCTTTTTACTAGTTCAGGGCCTTTAGGCAAGTAGCATTATCACTGCGTACCTCTACATTATGTTAGTGGGTCAGTACAGCAAAATTTCGCCCAACATGTTGCATGCATGTGTGTGAGTGAGCATGTGAATGTCTCTGCATACATTGGACAAGGGAATATTATCGTAAGATTGGGTGATCATAACACACACCTTTGCGAAATCCAATGCTCTATCTGTCTCCACATTCACCTTTTGTAACCAAGGCAAGCTTGTTGAGTGACCAGATGCTGAAGTAGTGGCAGGGCCTACTACCTTCACAGTATCAGCAAGTTCTTGTTCACATTTTTCATTGCATGTATCACAACGTGCTAAAGAAGCACCCGTATCAGGATTTCTGAAATCAGAAGGTGTAGAAAAGAACCCACCTAATGGAACAAAGGACCCCATCAAGCTGCAAGTTCATCATGAACAGGGAATTTTTAGATCCAATGGGCACAAAAATGTCTCAGAAGCTAAAGTGCATATGATGAGAGACAAATGTTTGGTTTCACAATTTCAAACATAATCAAGGCGTCTTAACTCAGAAGCTAAGACTATGGACACAAAGTGGAAAACTACAATGAAGCCAAATCATGGTGGACAACCCCAAAAGCTGAGGGAAGTTGCTTCCGTCCACCATGATTTTCCAACGTATATCCAATCATGCACGAGGTATCTACCCATAATTGAACCTAGAACATTTTATGGTGGAACCAAGCATCTATTACAAACATCAAAATCCAACCAAAAAAAAAAAACTAAATAACACATCATCAACCAAACTGAAAATTAACATGTCTGGAAATCTTTCATCAATTGATTCTTAAAGCAAAATCAATTTTGGGGAGAGTTTCTGTGAGTAACTTCTAGAATGCTAGAATTGATTCTAGGGGAGTGATTCTCGTCCAAGCTATTTACCTCCATTCTCTTCTGGAGAGAATCCAGGTTCCACAACAGGCTATTGAGTTTGATGGGCTCAAAATGGCAGTCAGAGAAAGCCTTATTAAGGTATAGACAAAATTACATTCATAGCCCCCAAAGAGAGGAGGTGGGCCAGGGGTGCAGAAAAAGAAGCAGCTTTTAGCACTGCATTCATCTAAAAACTGATAACATTCATAGCTCATGAGATAAATGAGCAGGTAAAGAACTGCATAAGCATCAATACTTTGTAAAAAACTCTATGCCTGCCTGCCTAGATATAGATCAAGCCATCAAAGACTGATTGGGGCCATTCCAAAATCCAGGTTGAATAATTTATTCCCACCAGCAAGTAGTGCATCACAGCAATCTATTATTGCAGGTGAAGAACTTTTCCATAAAAAGAAATCAAATTGAGCTTCATTACAGTACGCTTTACATTTATGAAAAAGAAAAAAATTTAATAGAGTTCAGGGAGGTAGATAATGATTTAATGAATATAATATTTAAAACAGATTAAAAAAAAAAAAACCTTTCTGTTCCATGTGTATGTAACCAAACAAGTTCAAAAAAAGTGACAGAGAAAAGCAGGACAGGGAAGATGATGAGGAAAGCAACTAAAAGCCAAACCATTTGGATCATAAAATAACTCAAGAAAACAAGTGAATGATTTCAACAACACAGACACTCAGATCATTTATTTGCCAATGACCATAGTCACATGTCATCTTTTTCTCCACAAATAGTATGTTTACACACACACAAATCTAAACATACCACTGCACTTTCATATATTATATTATATCTGATATACATATACATAAATACTATATACATATCTGAAAGTGCAACAAGGCCATATACATATCAACAAAACATTCCAAATTCCAAGTTTCAACAAATTGAACAAGTCAAAACAAGTACAGAGGAGAACTAATAAAGAGAAACAAACCCACCTGGATTTAGGGTAGAGCCCTTCCATTGAAGGGGTAGCAATGGTCACAGTCAGGAGATGCAAATCCCAATCCTTATCAAGAGTAGGGAACAACCCCAGAAGCTTAGAATAGGCATCAGAGGTTCCCGCCACGCCGACCAACCAAACCTTCCCACCATGAACCTCCAACAATCTCTTCAACCGCGAAACAACAAATCCAACACCACCAGAAACACCGCCACCATCAACCAAAACCTCAATCTCCCCCAAGCACACAACAACACCAGGGCCAGAACATTGCTCCACGGAACGACCCAGTTCCTCAAATCTCAACCCCATCTTCTCCTCGCTCCCACTTCCAACCACAAACTCAGAAATCTCCTTCGAAATTGAAACCACACCCAACCCAGCAAGCTCACGAGGCAAAAATCCAATCTTTCCCTTTTGAACAGACTCAGTGAAGTTCTGAAGAGCGCTCTTCGCGTAAACCCCCATCAAAAGGGGGTTCCTTTTGCTCTTCCTGGCGAGTACCTCGGCGATCCTCCGTGAATTCTCGTCGGACCCGGAAAACGGAAACCGGGTCGGGTCGATGTTGCAGAGGAAAACCGGTGGGGTCCGGGAGAAGAATCTGGATGAAGAGGAAGGGGAGGAGAAAGCCGGTGGTGGCGGTGGCTGGAGCAGAGCGAGCTTGATGTCGAGGCTTCGGAACCCTGCTTCGGCGAAGACGCGGCTAACGATTGGGTCGTCGAGGATTGAGAGGATGAAGTGTTTCAGCTCGGCTTTCAGCAACGACGCCGTTTGGGGCTGGTTCTGATTCTGCTGCTGCATCATTTGGAGGAGGTGGAAGCTCTCCGGGTGGCGGCGCTGGTTCGCCTGAGCGCGCCTGATGGCTGCCATGAGGGAGTTCGACACCGGAGGGCCGTCGTCGTTGCTGTCGCCGGAGGATTTGGAGGTTGTTTGCCGGTCGAGGGAGACGCCGACGGAGAGCTCGAGGGCGCGGAGCTGGAGGCGAGGCGAGTAGGAGCAGCTTCCGGCACGCGCGCACGCGTTGCGGAGCGCGGCGGTCGGGAGTGAGAGAAGGGCGGAGACCGCGTGGAGCGACGTCGTCTGCGCGTGGCTGCGGCGGCGCGCTACAGACACCGCGTCGTCCAGCGCACGCGCCGCCTCGTCCGTTAAGCATTGCCTCGCTGCGCTTACCGACGTCGGCATCGCCGGCTAGCATATATTCAAATATTTGAATATCTAGAAAAAATATATAAATATGATGATGATGATGATGATGATGACGATGATAGTTATAATAAAAATAATAAATTTGTTGGTATGTTGTGTGTTTGTGTTGGAGGTGGCAGTTTTGGGTTTGAAGATGAACTTTTTGCAGTGAGGGAATAAAAAAAATGAAGGGTTTGAGGTAAGGTTATTGATCCCCACGATTATTTTATTGCAGGGAGTGTGTCAGGGTATGGGAAAGTTGCAGACTTGGAGAAGAAGAGACACAGAGGGAAGGTTTTTTTTTTGGGGATGAGGTTGGGGCTTGGTGTTGGGGGTTGATGTAGTTGATGGTGATGAGGATGGTGGTGTTTGTGGGGAGATGATGATGGATGGGGATGATGTCTTTTTTTTTTTGGGTGGGTTTATGTTATGATGCTGGTGTGGATTGTTGGAGTGGGGCCCCAGTGTTTGGCCATGGATGAAACACATGGTGGGCATAGATTCTATGTGGGAGTAGAGTGAAGAATTGAAGTGGTGTATATCTATGTCTTGAGGAATCATTTATTCACACTACATTTTTTTTATCTTATTTCTACTCATTTTTTATTCTCTGTGTACATTATTTTATAACATATTTAGTAGATAATTGGACTCCTTAAACATTCAGGGTAGGATTCGATTAATGAACGGTGTGTATGGAAAAACATTTATCGGGAAAAATCTGCTCACTTAACATGATCTCACATTCTCAGAATTAATCCATTGATTGTGAGCTATGAGGATACCTTGAGAAATTAAAAAAGATGGTATCTTATTCTTAATGTAAATGAAGTTAAAATATGGATGAAGTAAAGTAATGATTCTTTCCTACTTCATTTTCTTTTTCATCTCATTTTCAATTATTTTCTCATATCTTTCTCATTTTCTATAACCTTCCTTATCATATTTCTCATATTTATGTATCGAGTGTAGCTAGAAAAGGTACCTAAACCAATTATTATTCAATGAAAGTATTATTGTTATATATCTATCTAGGTATTTATTTTTTCCTTTTATTATTTATCAAAAACTTTCTGAGTGCTTGTCTTTCAAGGTGAGAGGGAGTGAGAGCGAGAGTGATGCCGTGCCCACTCATGCATTTGGGGTTAAGAGAGGGTCAATGTCAAGCTTTTGAGTGTAATAGAGACATTTTGTTCCTCTTTCTTTCTTTCTTTTTTTCTTCCTACGTCTTTTTGCTTTCTGAGATGTGGTTATAGAAAAGTGATGTGAGTTTGCCTAATCTGAATTATCTATTATAATCCAATCTCAATGGACTCATTTGCCATTTGGTGATCGTTACTTGTTAAGCATACCGTGAGCATGATGTGTCGTGTTCCTAGGCTAACATTGCAAGATTAAAGATCAAATTTTTATTTTAATTATACCAATTGTCTGGTACCAAAGATGCAGATAAGAATTATGTGCTTCTAAATCATTTCATGTGCTTCTAAATCATTTCATGTAATCGATTACCATCTATTAGTGTATCACTGTGTAAAAAAAAATTAAGTATATTTTTATTTTAAATATTTTAAATATTAAAATAGGTATGTATTTTCTTAAAAATCCTAACCCAAAATCAGAGATAAACCTAGTCCAACTATTCAAAAAAAATTATATTTAAAAATAAAATATGATTTCTTTAAGGTTTAAAAAAGTGCAAATTTGGTCATAACAAAAAAATTTAACAATTTTCGTGCTATTGCTTTGCAGTTTCGGTTTTCTCTCTAAAAACATTTATCTTCCTCAGAAACCCAGAAAAAACTCAAACTCAAGCAGTCCAACAAACCACAGTACAGAGCTCAAAACCCTCACCCATAAACAATGAAAATGAAAACTCAGATTCCCTCCCCCTTAAACATTGAAACTGCGAACCCTGAATCGACCACGAAATTTGAAGCTGCTTGAATCAGAACCCTAAAACTTGTAAATGCAAACTCAGAGCTTGAATTCACTTCCGATTGCAAGAACCCCAAATTTTAATCTCCCTCAATCTTTCTCGATTTTGCATGGAATATATGAACCAAATGAAAATAAAAAACACAAATAAAAAAAATGAAAACAACATGAATTGAACCTAACCAAAAAAAAAGAAAACACCAACCAAACACAACCAGATCGGTGGTGGTGCGGTGGGTTTCTGGGAGAGGCGATTTGGGTTTCTAGGAGAGGCAATTTGGGTGGTGGTGCGGTGGTTAGAGGGAAGAAGAAAAAGAAGAGTGTGGTGGTGCCGGGAGTGGTGGTGGTGCCGGGAGTGGTGGTCGCGTGGGAGTGCAGTGCTGGAGGTTGAAGATGGTGGTCTCTGAAGGGTTGGAGTTGTACCCTAAATGCCACCAGAGGTGTTGGATCTGGCCGACAATACAAGCGATTCAGATCCAGCTTGATGGTGGATCATACTATTTGTAGCTCTAACAGTGTTGGGAAGGTAATGATTTTGGGGGTGAAGAGATGATTTTGAGGTTTTCGTGAAGATAAGGGAAAAGAAATTTGGGGAAGATGATGATAAAGGATGAAGAAAAAAATAATGATGAAGGTTGTTGTGTTTTTCTTTGAAGATGATGAAGTAGAAGATGAAGATGATTAAGGTTGTGGGTTTATCTTTTTTTAATTTTTTATTAACTTTTTTTTTAGAAAACCATTAAATCTTGAACGATTTTGAACGAAAAACCAAAACTGCAAAACGGTGTTAACGTTAGGATCGAAATTTACTAAAAAATTTAGTTAGGACTAAATTCTTATTTTCTGAATAAGTGAGGATCAATACTCTTTCATTAATTAAGAAGATAAAATAGGTTCAAATGTCAATACATTACAGTGAACTAAAATGCTAAGACTAGGAGGATTTTCTTCCACCCACATAAAATTAGAGAAAGAACTAGAATTCTTACCTAGATAATCAAAAGTACATAACTCCTACGAACACGTAAAATAAGAAAAATAAAAAACGAACAAATTTGGTGCAATCTTTAATAATTGAGGTAAGATAGGACCTCCCCCGGATTGATGAACTCATTTTGGTACTTTAACAACAACTATAACTTTATGAAAGAATTTACATCATATTCAAAAAATTTAAAGTTTGACCAAATTAGTCCTAAATAAAAAGGTGAATGAGTTTGACTTATTGACTACCACTTTTTTGTGATTGAGAAAAGAAAAAAAAAAAACTCCTACTCGCATATAATAAACATATCAACCGTCATAATAAAGTTAAATTTTTTTAAGGTGTGAAAAGAATATACAATGACTTCTTGAAGGGTTAATTTTTGTTGAAAATTAAGCTGGAAAAAGTATGAAAGAAATATTTAAACTTAAAAGAATTTACAAGAATATTTTATTTTTTATTGTTAATTCAATTTTCATTAATTAATAAAAAAAAATGTACATATAAATCTTAAGCGGGAGGAGATCAACGATAATCCCCAACCCACACATGGTACCTAAACAAGAAAGCTATCCTAGCAACAAAATCACCTACAACCTTAAGTTTCCTCTTTACATGAAAGAAAACACATGAATCAAAACTATGGGACAACCATAGGCAATCCTGGACCATAGACGAGAAATATGGTGGGTTTCTGAGCTTAGCAGACCAATCCTTGTGAAGCAACAAACAATCATTCTCAAAGACCACACTTTGAAACCCAAGATATCTTGCCAAACGAATTTACAAGAATATTTTATTTTTTATTGTTAATTCAATTTTCATTAATTAATAATAAAAAAATGTACATATAAATCTTAAGCGGGAGGAGATCAACGATAATCCCCAACCCACACATGGTACCTAAACAAGAAAGCTATCCTAGCAACAAAATCACCTACAACCTTAAGTTTCCTCTTTACATGAAAGAAAACACATGAATCAAAACTATGGGACAACCTTAGGCAATCCTGGACCATAGACGAGAAATATGGTGGGTTTCTGAGCTTAGCAGACCAATCCTTGTGAAGCAACAAACAATCATTCTCAAAGACCACACTTTGAAACCCAAGATATCTTGCCAAACGAATTTACAAGAACATTTTATTTTTTATTGTTAATTCAATTTTCATTAATTAATAATAAAAAAATGTACATATAAATCTTAAGCGGGAGGAGATCAATGATAATCCCCAACCCACACATGGTACCTAAACAAGAAAGCTATCCTAGCAACAAAATCACCTACAACCTTAAGTTTCCTCTTTACATGAAAGAAAACACATGAATCAAAACTATGGGACAACCTTAGGCAATCCTGGACCATAGACGAGAAATATGGTGGGTTTTTGAGCTTAGCAGACCAATCCTTGTGAAGCAACAAACAATCATTCTCAAAGACCACACTTTGAAACCCAAGATATCTTGCCAAACGAAGAGCGCACTAGAAGCAAGAAGTCTCAACATAAAAGGGAGAACTCACATCTTGTGTCCAATCAGTTGCAGTAGCTAGAACCTGGCAAGTGCCATCTCTAGCCACAAAACCAAAACTCACACCATATTCTTGTTTGAACGACGCATCAAAATTAATCTTAATAGCCCCAGTTGGAGGAGGAGGAGACCACCTCAACAACCCTTGTGTAGGAACAATACTCGCTGCCAACAATGTCGCTACAATCAAAGTTGTTCTGGTCGGCTCTTCAGCCCATACAAGCTGACGATGTCGCAATTTGTTCACGTGGGTTTGCTCTTAAGCATCCACCACCAAGGCGTTCTGCACGACTTGGTTTAGGAACGGGACCTCCTGGCTCACTTGGAAAAGTGTCTGAGCGGCCTAACAAAGGGTCACGTGGACCGTCACCTGCACGTTGGCTCAAAGCCAATCCCCGATTGAAAGCTCCACTTAAGGACTTACCTTGCGCAGACACTTGACATGATCAAAAGCCTATAAATACAGGTTATATAATTCATTTACTTAGAATGCAATTCATTACTTGCATGCTCCTGAGTTTGCTTGAGCTTGTTGGAGTGTCTTTTACAAATCGCCTTTTGTCACACCTCAACCGAAGATTCACTGCACCATGGTCATCTCAAGCTGAGCACCACCACTAAAGCACCAAGAGAGCCACCGTCTAGAGTTCACGCGCGAACAGAAGCCTCCAACATCTCCGCAGCAAGAGACAGCGCCATATTCGCACAAGCTTTCCTGATCACGACCTGCACTGGGAGTAAAACTTCCTTGAATACAAGCATATTGCGTCAGTTCCAAATTACTTATCCAATGGAGAAAATTGCGTTGAGCGCTACACCATCATCAACCTCCAGCCAAGAAGAGATCCAATCATAAAACAGAACATTACCATCTGACATTCTCACGGAGATGGGGCTAGAAAACTAGATGGCCCTAGTTATGCGGAAATCCAGCAAAAGATGAGAAATTGTTACAGGCTCCTCCTGACGAAACGGGCGCAAAACATCCACCGAAATACCCCGGCGAACCAAGTTTCAGCGAACAAGGAGAACATTAGAGCAAGATCACCAAATGAAGCTCTTACACTTTGGAAACGCATGAGCATCCCAAACAGGTCCTATTTAAGCATGAGACGTGAAGAAGAGGATGATTGGTCATGCCAATAAGCCTCCATCTCCTCCACCATGGCTCCAATCCACTTCTCACGGTCTTGGCTTCCCATAGCCTCACGGAAAGTAGAAGGATCTCCAGAACTTGTAAGAAGAGCATAAGCAGCTAAGTCTTCAAACCCATATCTGAGTGGTGGTCCTCTTGTACGAGGCTCCCTGTCACGTGCGAGTACATAATCCTGTACTCCACCTGAATCAACCGGTTCGTCTTCTGACTCACTGTCAGAATCTGCAATGGCCTGCACATTGGGCATCGTCTGCCCAGGATTGTGTGGATCAGACGTTTCATCATCATCCGATGTGAAACCGTCTGCCAAACGAGGTTGCAATCGTCTGGTTGGCTCGACAGCAATCTAAATCTTCCTAGCAGTGGAAGTTTCAGCCTTTGAAGTAGTCTCTTCCTTTGGATCTAACTCCTTCAGCATGCATTGCTCATCAAATACAACATCTCTACTATGAACTGCCTTTTTCAAAGCTGGGTCCCATAATCTGAACCCCTTCACACCCTTGGTGTAACCAAGAAAAGTACATTTCCTGGACTTGGGATCCAATTTGGACCTCTCATCATTGGAGATATGCACGTAAGCTGGACAACCAAAAATCTTCAAATTATCTAGGTTAATTGGCTTACCTGTCCAACTTCTTTTGCAACCTTTCCATCAATGAAGCTCTTGGAGACCTGTTTATAAGATAACATGCCATGCTCATTGCTTCTGTCCAAAATCCCTTTGACAATCCTGCCTGCAACCAAAGGCACCTTGCCTTCTCCGTGAGGGATCTATTCATCCTCTCAGCAACACCATTCTGCTGTGGTGTTTTCTTTACTAAATAATGCCTCTGGATCCCTTGTTCTTCAAAAAACTGCTTGAATTTTGCCTCTATGTATTCTGTCCCATTATCTAACCATAGATACTTGACCTTCCTCCCTGTCTGGTTTTCCACCTCTGCTTTCCACGATCTGAATTTGCTAAACACTTCAGACTTGTGCTTTAGGAAATAAACCCAGACCTTCCTGGAGAAGTCATCAATGCAAGTAACAAAGTACCTGGAACCTCCAATGGAGGCATCCCTAGTAGGCCCCCAGACATCTGAATGAACGTAGTCGAGGATCCCCTTTGTTTCATGCTTCCCAGTCACGAAACGGACACGACACTATTTGCCCAACACGCAAAACTTGCAAAATTCCACCTTGCAGCTTCGAACACCCTTCAAAAGATTTCTCTTATGAAGTGCCATTAACCCCCGTTCACTAGGGTGACCTAGACGCATATGCCAAAGCCCCGTTGCATCATTGTCAGCTTCAATTGACGCAACGTCACCTACCACGGTGCTTCCCAACAAGCGATAGATATTCCCTGCAGTCCGCTTTGCTGTCATTACTGTCAGTGCACCCTTGCTCACCTTCATGGTGTCCTTCCCACCATCAGAATGGCAGGAGTAACCATTCTCCTGGAGAGTACCCAAGGAAATTAGATTCTTCCTCAAATCTGGGACATATCTCACATTACCCAGTATACGCGTGCCACCATGGTCCATGGCAATTTTAACTTGTCCTATTCCAGTAATCTCACACGTCTGGTCATCACCTAAATAGACAAATCCGAACTTGCCCGCCTTAAACGAACTGAACCACTCCCGGTGCGGCGTCATATGGTAAGAGTACCCAGAGTCTAGAATCCAAACATCTGTGCACTTAGCAGAAGAGACACAAAGCATGTCCCCTTCACTGCCGGAATCATTCATCTGAGCTATGTTTGCAGAGTTAGAGAGATTAGGGCAATCCCTCTTCCAGTGACCAACCTTCTTGCAGTTGAAACATTTCGCTGTTGACCTAGCCTGCTTGGATTTAGAACGCTTCTTCTTTCCAGCAGCTTTTCCCTTGTTCCTTCCACGGTCTTGTCCTCCTCCCTTAGCAAACAAACCTTCACCTTGACTACTGCCTTCCTCTGCCTTTTGCTTTCTCTATGAGTGAGACAAAAGGGCAGACGTGATGGCATCAAGCGTGATAGCGTCCTTCCCATACATAAGAGTGGTGACCAAGTGTTCGTAGGAACTTGGTAACGAGCACAGCAAAATAACCGCCTTGTCCTCGTCATCCACCTTCACCCCCAGTCGCAGCAAGTCTGCAATTATAGTGGTAAAGTGATTAACGTGACTTTGAAGGTCACTTCCCTCCTGCGTCCTCAGATTGTAAAGCCTCTGCTTTGCAAATAGCTTGTTCATCAACGTTTAGGACTGATATTGGCTCTCTAACTTGTCCCAAACGGCCTTTGGAGTCGTGAGATCCGCGATATGAAACATCACCTCGTCAGAAACACAGAGACGAATCAATCCAGCGGCCTTCTCTTGCATCTCCAACAAATCTATGTCTAACATACCTGTTGGTTTCTCCTTTCGCTGCGCCTTTTGCAATCCTTGTTGAGCCAACAAATCCTTGACTCTGCGTTGCCATAAACCGAAGTTTCATGTTCCATTGAACTTTTCAACGTCGAACTTAGCTCCGCCAGCAGCCATGGTCGCTCTGATACCAATTGTTGAGCTCAAACACCTGAATCGCACAGAGTAACTCGAGAAAGAAAGAGATCAAAAGCACACAAAGACTTTGTTCACGCAGTTCAGCCAAATTGCTTACGTCTGCGACTATAGATAGCTATAACACTGTTTCATTCAAAACTTAGGGTGAAATGAACGAATAACAGGGTTTTAGTGTTACAACATATTTATACTAGGATACAATGTTAAAACGGCAACGCCTTAATTATATCCTAACGCAATCCTATCAACCAATCAAATTCTAGATTACACGGATATTACAGAATGAGTGCTCATTAGCTGTCCTCAACTGACCACGTAATTACTCTAGCCAGATGCGGTCCAACAACTCCGGCCAGACAATCTCTTACGTGTTAGTTGCGGACGGACTCTTCAGAAGAACTCCAAGCCGGACGAACTCAGCAGCTCCAAGCCGGACGAACTCAACAGCCGGACAAACTCCTCAATTCTAGCCATACGAACTCCTTGAGCTCTCGCTAGACGAAGTCACCATAAAGAGCCATACTCAACACTTTTGAAGACAGTGAATCTGATTCACAATTTAGCGTACAACAACCTGCCACTGTTCGGATTTATCAATGTTGTTCATTTCTCCAACGATTTTAACGATTATAGTAGTAAATTATATCTAGGTTAAATCTAACTAAATCAAATCAACATGTATTTTGGTGTTGCCTTGGAAGCAACAGAAGCCACAATTAATTATAGGTGACAGATAAAATGAAGAAACGATAACGATAAGTATCATAAGATTTGATTTGATGCCCGCAAATTTCAACCATCAATAAAGTGTATACATAGAACGTTGATAGCAATCATGTCAAAGCTTTGTTCATTTGGTTAGGTAATTATTATAATTCTTAATGCAATAATATTGGTTAGTGAGGAAAAAGATGAAGAATAAGGAGAAAAAATGGATGCGTTGAAGAATTTTCTCTAGGTAAATTTGCTGTTGCGGATATTTTTAGAGGATCTTTAGCTGGTGGCAGCACACAAATCATTAATCTATAAAGATAGCTTCTCGTGATTTGGTGTTTTCAAATACTGTTAAGCTTTCAAAAACCTACCCAACTTGTTTCATGGAGTCTAGCACAAGGACAGCTATTAAGGCCTGCCATCTATCTTTCCATCCGAAAGTGAACAATGAAACATGTTCTTAATGGTAAAGGTCATATAAATCAAACTGTTTTGATAGGGTACGCATGAATGAAAGCTTCAGAGGCACAGATTCTGCATAATATCACACTTGACCTGTCAGAATCAATTATAACGGTACTTGATCTTTACGGGACTTTATTTTTTTCTATTATGCATTTTGGTTTAGGAGTGAAAAAGATAAAATAGAAAGAAAGAAGATAAATAAAGAGAAATAAGCGAGAAAGATAGTAAATTTTATAAGTTGTTTCATATAATTAATAGAAATAGAAAAAAATAGAAGAAAATAAATGATTTAAACATTTTCTCTTCTTATTTGGTTTAGATAAAAATGAAAAGTAAAAAATTAATTTTATACATTTTTATACTAAATATATAAATACTTATAAATAAGCTTTTATACTGATCGAGGGATAATGAGAAAGAGGTTACAAAGTTACACATTCATAATTTCTTTTCAAATTGAAGAGACTATAAAAACTACGTAGGTCTCACATGTCTTTCTCTATTCGCTCTCTCACTCTTCACTACCAAATAAAGTTGGTTCCTTGTCTTTTGTCTAACTCTTTTCTTTCAAAATCATTTCTACACAAGGATCAAGCAGGATTAATG
Source organism: Acmispon strigosus (assembly GCA_030819835.1). NCBI lineage: Eukaryota > Viridiplantae > Streptophyta > Magnoliopsida > Fabales > Fabaceae > Acmispon > Acmispon strigosus. The sequence goes on from JAUAMA010000007.1 coordinate 38,879,736, forward strand.
AAGTTGCTGTCTTTAGCAACAAAACGTCAAACAACAGATCTATTTACCAAAGCCTTGTTGCCTGCTCGTTTTCATATGTTGGTTTCCAAGATGAATATGCATGCTAGATATTTTTCATCCATCTTCATCTTGAGGGGGACTAATACAAGTAATAATTGATCAGCTCAATAGCTGAATCAATAGCTGAAACTGAATTAGTTAGAGCTAGTTAGAGCTAATCCTAGGTTGTTAGATTCGGTTAGAAAGTTTACCATAGTTAAGTTAAAGTAATCAGAGTTAGTGGTAGAGTTAATTGTAAATAGTTAGTGTATAAATACTTGTAGTTACTACACTGTTTAGTAATGAAAATTCATTTCATTCATTTCTCTCATTTTCTGTTAGTTTCTGTTTTCCTCTATTAGCTTCTGCTTCAATTCGTATTACCAATAACTTAAATCAGATTCCCGAATACTCCCTCGCAAGATGGTGCATATAAATTATGCAATCCCATCTTGTATAGAAGAAGCTTGAAGACTAGCAAAGTGACAAGCTTAATGAACAAATTAGCCAATTGTTGCATAGAATGGGCATGTATAAGCTTCATCCAGCCTGCTTGGAGTTGCTCTCAGACAAAATGACAATCGATGTCTATATGCTTTGTCCTATGATTTCATGAAAAGATGGTATTACAAATTGGGAGGTCTAACTCAACCACAAAAGCTAGTTTCAGAGTTGAGGTTTACCCTACCCTTATAAACTCTTGATTGGCCATTTCTCTAGCCAATGTGGGACTTCAACACACCCCCCTCACGCCGAGGGCTGGACATCTGGAGCGTGACGTTTGCAGGACTGGACATCTGTGGGTGACCCATAGGGGCAGTCTCCACTAACAAACGGATCTAGGATAGGCTCTGATACCATATTACAAATTGGGAGGCCTAACTCAACCACAAAAGCTAGCTTGAGAGTTGAGTTGAAGTCCCACATTGGCTAGAGATATGGCCTACGTTGCACGGGTACGGTACCCGGTACGCGTAGGGTACCGGGTACACGGTACACCATTTTCAGAAAATCTTGGGTAAGAGTACGTTAATATATATATATATATATATATATATATATATATATATATATATATTAAATAAAAAGACTAATCTATTCCAGATAAACATTATAATTTCAAATAATGGCACAAATTAAAATAAAATTAAGAGACATAATCAAAGCATTATCAAATTTACTAGATACAGTAGAACTGGATTCTTGAGAAGAATTCATTTATACCGTAACAGATATTCAGACAATGAATAATGTACAAATGATAATAGTTGGAAGAGGCAAAGTAATCGTAAGAATATTCAGAAATCAAAATCAATTTATGCTCTCCTATAGGTTCAAATTATTGGTTCATCAATCATCAATCAATTGTAATGAACAAAATAACAAAAACAGAGGTAGAGGTAGAAGCAGAATCTGCTTTCTTATAGCTTCTGCTATTCAAAACATCAAATTGGAAGAGGTAGAGACAGAGCAAGCATCAAAGATTTTCAAAGCTTAACCACTAATCCACTAACAGTCTATCAATAAAAACAGAGGTAAAAAGTAGAAAATAGAAACAAGGGTACCACTGGAAGAAGAAGCAGAAGCGCCGCCGATGGGAAGAGGTCTTGGAGAGGCGCCGGCGGAAGGAGGAAGAGGCTCGACGATGGAAGAGAGGCACTGCCGGTGGGGGGAAGAGGTTCGCCGGTGGAAGAAGGTCTTCGGAACAGAAGAAGAAGCGCGAAGGCGCGGCCTTAGAGAGTCTTCGAAGGAGGAGCACTGGAAGAAGAAGCAGAAGCGCCGCCGATTGAAGAAGCAGAAATGTCGCCGATGGACGGAGACGGAGGAATACAGAGAGGCGCAGCAGCTTCAGTTGTGAACTTGTGATTTAGGAATTAGGGTTTCAAAACCCAACCCCTTTGTCTGAAACCCAGTTCGAATAAAAAAAAAAGCGTCGTTTCTGGGTAAAATGCACCGGGTGCGTGGCCACAAAATCCGGTACGCAGCGGCAGGTACCCGCCGCGCACCGCCACGCACTTGCACCGGGTACGTACCCGGTGGCGGTACCGCCCCCTTTTGGGCGTACCAGTGCTTCCCAGGATATGGCCAATCAAGAGTTTATAAGAGTAGGGTAAACCTCAACTCTTAAGCTAGCTTTTGTGATTGAGTTAGACCTCCCAATTTATAATAAATGGATTGGATGCAATGAGGATTGCTGCTTGGATGGATGCTCATGGATCAATGTGAAAATCTTTAAGAAAATTGATTAACCACTTGAGCTCTTTGATTACAGCAGCTAGCTAGTGCTCGATATTTCGCTTCTGTAGATGATTTGGAGACCGTTAGTTGCTTGGATGCGTGGATGTCAGCTCCATTTATATATTTGGGCATGCCGCATAATTTTTAGCCAAACACATTAAAGTGATTGGAGATCCGTTTCAGACGAACTAAAATCATGTTAATGCATGTATTTTTTGCAACTTTATTATGGGGAGGAACTAATTAAAACCAAATCTTACTTATCGACATAAACTTATTCAACCTAAAAGTTATGATTAAATTAAATAAGAATTCGTGCCAGACTTTTCTCCCAAGCAATTGGAAAGCTTTTTTTGGAATGGCCGTTGGTTGTTGCAGGAACGTTCAAAGATAGAAAAGTGGCGCATAGAGCTAGCGTGGTGGGTCCTCAAGGTCAACGCTTCAAAATGGGTATGTCCTATATGAACGTGTTCTTGCGTTTTGCTGCTTTTTTAGCTCGTGTCACAACGAGAGAAATTGTGGAGGAAAAAGTTGACAAGAAACAGCTAAGGGAAGGAAGGGCCAAAAGCAATTCATTTTAGAATGTAGTTTGTGTATAGCTACCTGCTTTCCCCAGCCAAAAATTATAGTCAAAAGTAGTCACTACACTTGGTGGGTGTATGTCAAAGTTTATTTGGCTGGAGGAGAATGAACTGAAGGAGAGATTTTAGTACTCTATCTAGTATGGAGATGCTTTGTGTCACGATAGAAAACAGAAATGAAGGTTAACATGCTCTATGTGGTTCATTCATATGAATTTCGACCAATCACTAATAAGTGCTGAAAAAAGAGTGTTAAAATGAGTATTGTTAGCACTCTTTGTTTTGTCAAACCACTGTCAGTTTGGTATGTTGTACAGTATAAAGTCTAATAATATAAAATATGTAATATTAGCTAGGTCTCATAGGATGAGGATTATACAAATTTAATATTATCTAGCGTTTTGTTATACACTATATAACTTATCATATCATCTAAAAAAAACTTTATTAAATAATTAACTTTAAAAACTTATTTGATAACGTTATCAAAAGTTAACTTTATTAAATAGCAGCGTTAGCCGGTAGCGATGGTAGAAAGTGGTGTTGGTGACTATAGAGGTGGCGCTGGTGGTGGAGGATGGCGGAAATGACGGTGGTGGGGGTGGGTGGTGGCGGCAGGATGGTGGCGGCGACGATGACGATAGTGGAGGTGGTGGTGGATGGTGTGTAAGTGTAGATAGCAACCTAAGAGGGGGGTGAATTAGGTTCTCTTAATTTTCGACTTAACAAAACTGATTCTTTTTAAGATAATGAGAATCACAATTGTTGATTGTGAATGCAGTGGAATAAAGCGTTGCTTGAAAGTAAAAGATGAGAGTTAGGATAATTCACACACAGGTTTTATCTTGGTTCACCTTCAATCCACCGAAGGCTACGTCCAGTCCCTCAAGAACCCTTGAGGATTTATCCACTATGATCAAGATTTCTTACAAGCACTTACACCAAGGACCTTAAGAACGCTTGTCAAACCTCAAAAGGAAAACCACCAACTGATGACATTGAACACTACGGCGGACTTTGAATCAAACCGATTCAAAGGATCTTTTCCACAACCACCGAACACTACGGTGAATGAATCAAACCGATTCAAGATGAAGAAGAAGTTTTTGCTATGGCTGATGCAATCCTTTAATCTAGTTTGGATTGATCTTAGTTTGTATGCTCCAGGCAATTACAATGAAAGGCTCAATTATTCTGAGTTTCTCAAATGTTGAACAACATGAGTGTTCTTATGAAAATGAAAGAGCAATTATTCAGAATTTTGGCTCTAATGAATATGAAAGTTGTTTTCAAGAGCTTATTCGTTTCTGAGCATCAAAGGACTATTTATAGGCACTAGAGGTCGTCCATGAACCATCACAAAGCTTCCCAAACGTTTTGAGACACATTGGTTCATGAAACAACACAACTGTCGACCACGTAATCGATTACATTATCATGGTAATCGATTACTGCATGTCGTTGCAGTTTGAATTCAAAAATTCAAACATGTAATCGATTACATGGATGTGGTAATCAATTACTATCTTCTGGTAATCGATTACTCAGCTCCAGTACTCGATTACTCTTAGTCCAGAACTCAGTTTATGAAAGTTTAAACCCTAATTGAGTGTTTCTACTAAGTTTTACTTGTGAGAACATATTATACTCAATTAGTTGATTATTTATGAGCCTTCATATGCAATGTGACCTTAATAAAGCATAGCACACTAAGTTAACAAGACTTACTAATACCTAGAACCTTAGTAGTTGATCTTGACGTTGATTTTGACATTTTGAGCCGGTTCTTGAAGTCTTTCTTTTTCTTCTTTTTGTGATGCGTTTTTCTTCATCAAAACCTCAGCCAGAGTCTAAGGACGAGACCTTCTTCACATAGTGGTGGTTGTAGTGGTGGTGCTGGCGGTAGTGGTGGTGGAGAGTGTGGTGGTGGTGGTGGCAGTATTGTACGGCGGCGGTGACGGTAGTAGTGGAGGGGGTGGTGATCCAGTACCGACGGTTGCAGTAACAGTGAAGAAATTGGTGGTGGTAATGGGTTAAATATTTTAAAATAGCTAATACGTCACGGTAAAAAAACACATTATATGTCATGGGTTTCATAAAAATGTTTTTTGTAACATCTAGCACGGCTTGTCTTCAATACATTTTTGATTCATATCATGTTACTTACCCATTTATGATTAATTATCCATACTTTTAAATTATTTTTATTTATTTATTTCAAATCCTTTCGCTATAGGGACAAATGACGAGTATATATCTTACAATCGCATAGTTTGGTTTGCTTTTATGGGAAAATAAAGTTTAATTTTATTTATGATTAAATGAAACCTAGGAGAAGAGGTATATTTTAATTGCTGCAGAAACGCGTCTCTGTTTTTCACAAAAAATAAATCAAACGCCGATTAACGTCTCACTAAACGGGTCTAATAGTATCATGTGGTCCTGCAGCTTCATTCTACACTGATCCTGATCATTTTCAAGAGGGTTAAATATTTGGGTTTTTTCAGAATTGTTTGGTTCTTTGGGCATTTTGACTTTCGCGGTTGTCGTTTTTGTCCAATCTCCGTTGTAGATTTTGACTTATTGGGGTTTTTTTGTTTACAATATTTTTAAAGATCGTGCTTATATCAATGAATATATTTTTGTTTTAATAAAATGCATATATTAGGGTTAAATCATATATATATACCTAATTTTTTTATTTAATGAGTTTTTTTCAAAAATTTAAATATATAGAATAAACAAGATTAAGAGAAGCCTTCTCAAGTAGGTAAACAACAAGCAACTCAAAAAAAAAGTCTAAAAAACCCGAAGGGGCTCAACCCTGTTACACCCTAGTAAAGAGTTTGATTTTAGAAAGCGAAGTTGTACGACTCATGCAATATTTTTGTAATTCAAAGCACAGTAAAGTGTTTCATTGATGTTTTGATAAGAGCACACATCAAGATCCACCTTTTATCTAGTAAAACATCAAGATCAACATAAACCAACAAATATTGCATTATGTTTATAAGGAATAGATATAATTTTTCACCAATCAAGTAACATGCGGATCTAAGTCTAGTATCATATGTGAAATGTAAAAAATATGTTTTTCAATGTGAATTCATAAACAAGCTCAACATCAAATCTACCACATCATTACATCATGTATCATAAGCCATTTAGGGTATGTGTGTCGGGAAGCTCTATATTCCCAACTTATCTTGGAGATAACGGATGCCCTTTCTCTTGGTCTTCGCCTTTGAAATTTCAGAGGCCAAATCTTCCAACACTTTAATCGTCCGTTGTGCGGGCCTTGTGGTTTTTGTCATGTTTTTCATGTCAAGTGCAGGCATTGGATCTACACGATGGTCCTTTAATTTCATTCCTGTACCAATTGATTGTCTCTCAGCCATAGAAGGTTCTTCAGACTCAACTTCTTGTATGCTATTTAAGTCAAGTCCCGTCTTAATATTTAATTGAGGTTCACCCTTACTACCAGAAGAATGAGCAACAGGAATGCCTTCTTTGTTGATAACTGACATAGAATAGTATTCAGAAGTAGAATCTTTTAAACCTCCATTTGGTAAACTCCTCAACTCTCCCAGCTTCTGACCACCCATACTTGTGTCCACAATGTTAAACATCATCACATCTGCACCAACATCTAGAGTTTTTGGTTGGAGATGGAATTGGCTCTGGTGGTCAAACGAATATTCGCAACCCATGTTTTTTTCTTCTATACACCCATATCCTTCTTTATTTGTGAATTCATTGTCTGCAACGGTCTTAAGCTCAATGAGTTGAGGTTTTGAAGCAACTTGACTGAGCACATCACTGACTGAATCAAAATAATGAGTCCCCTTCACTAAGTACCTTGAGAATTTTTCAACTCCAGGGACCATGAAAAGCAAAGGAGCCTTATAAGAAAGAGAATAAATGTTACTTCTACCAAGTTGTTCAGAGCGCCAACCTTTGGCAAGTAAACGAGGCCAAACAGCTTCCCAAAAGAGAACACTTGATTGGGTTTTACTTCTTCTCAAATCACTTGTTAGAAGCCTTATTACTTCTGCAGCCGTAAGTGTGGAGTAATCCTTGCTAGCTAGTGATTTTGGGCGGATAGGAGCTTCATGGGTGGACTTTAGAGAATCTTTACTAATAAGTGTAAGGTCACTTTCATTACCAAATCCAAAAGCCTTGACAAGAGATTTCAGCCCGACTAAATCTTTTAAAATAAAAACATATTCTTCGAGACTCAATTTGTTTGCAAAAAATGTCTTGTGCGCCTACCATTCAATCAAATTTAATTTTAGCTATAAGACATTGATAAGTGAATAGTTAGTCAAGGATGAATTTTAAGAACAAGACTGGAGAAGATGGTTTTGACGTCCATAAATAATCAAGACCATCATAAAAAGAATTATCAACATATATAATTTTGCAACAACATGACAAGTTCAGGGTAAGATTGTAAAACATTGAACACCTAAGGTTACAAGAAATTTACAAGTTCAAATATAATTGTTCAATAAACTTCAAAAGTTCAAGATATATATGTTTGTGTGTGTGTGATGCAATGCTGAAAAAATAGGCATAAAACTTAGGATGAAGTTCAGTAAATACCTCAAACCATGTACTGTGCGATTGCATTGGAACATAAAGTTGTAAGCGAGATAAAAATTCCTGCTTCCTTGGTATTGTGAAAGATTTTCTCCTGCATCCTTCACATTTTCTTTTTCCTTTCCTGTTCCTACATGCCATACATCTTTTTCCTTTTGTTTGCATAAATCTGTCCCAACTTCGATGATTTTTGGAGTTATAAAACTCCCCATAGTAGAATTCTAGTATGTCCTTCATTTCCTTGTTGCCAATAAATTTTTTCACAAGAACAAAATTCTTCCCAAATACATGCAGGCCCAGGGTAAAAGCATCCACTTCCATTTCATCCCAAGACACACTTGAAGACCCTGAAAACAGATAGCGGCCTTGACATTCATTCTTCACACCTTCCCCAATATTCATTACATTCACCAACGTATTGTCAATGGCTTCCATTTGAGGATTCAGTTTATATGGCCTTGGACTATTCTGTCTCTCCCTAACGCATTTGAGTTTTGACAATTTACTTTTATTGATAACTCCAATTGACTTTCCTGTGTGTTTCATTTGATCGTTTTGATCTTCCTTTTCATCGTCACTAATCAAAACTACAGCAGGAATTGATGATTTTCCTTGAGATTCATGGATGGTAGATGCACCTTTTGCATCTTGTAGCCCCTTTTGACACAAGTCATAGTCTGAATTTGACATTAAAGCTGGAATTTCAACCTGATAGTGCTCCCCAACTTTAGGAATTTTCTCAATGAAGTTATCAACTTCAGCTAGATCCATCTGTCAAAAAGTAAAACAAAAAAACAAAAAAAAAAACAATTTACTTGTCTGTAAAATTTTTCTATTAATTTTTCCAATGACATGCTAATCTGTTTAACATAATATCAAAGATCTAATGGTATTGATCTATTTTTCATGTTCTTAAAGATGAATATTCACCTAATATTAATCAATAAAGATCATACCAATGAACAATGTCACTAGTGTACTTAAGATACACACCCAAAGCCAACATACAAAAGAAAGCCATGTAGTGTGGCTTTGTTGGCAATATGTGATTAATGTGAATGGGAATTTAAATATGACCTCGAGCTTCTAAGTGGCCAGATTATGTGCCTACGTTTCTTCATGTATTAATATTTCACTTGAAGGATATGGTACACCATGTAGTCATTTAAATAAAATGATGATGGCGATGATGAAGTTAATTTCAAAACCATTCAGTATCTTTTTTTGGTTTTTTGAAAGCAAAAGGATAAGGTAATATATAATGAAGAGCCAAACAATGTCACAAGAGCCACCTCAAAGGAAGAGGATCAACCACCCGCCCACCTCTAAAGAACAGATGGAGCGACCCAAGCAAAAAAAAAAAAAGAATATACAAAGACCCAGCCAAAGTAAACCTCCCTATACAGACCAAAGCCAAAAACCCCCCAAAAAGCAAAACCAGCACAAGAAAACCGCTCCTACATAATTTAGAAATTTAATTTCCAAATACTCATCATCCCATGAAGAAGGTGTCAAATTATGACATATTTGTAATTTTCATGAAAAAGGTGTCAAATTGGATTGGAAAAAAAAATTCAGGTGTATGCTTGCAAATCGAATCACAAATAAACTTTAATAGCGCAAAAAAATTGTTTGAACCACTTCTACAAATCAGAGGATCAAAATGCAAACTCATACGAAAATAATGAACCAAATCTATTCTTTATCCGGCTAAAGTGAATTTTGACATAAATTCACGACAAATCATTAAACACATTACTCTTAGAAGCAAAAAAAATCATTGTGAAACAAACAGAATTTGAAGCTGAAAGCAAACTCCCCCAACATTTAAATAAAAGGTACAAATTAACAAATCAAAAGTAATAACACAAAATTAGGGATATTGCCAACATCACCTCCATTGAAGAAGAATAAGCCGAAGAACATAACCTTGAAAACGCGTGAAGAAGCTAGCCTGCGAAAAAAGACGCTTACAGTTACATATCGATTAGATTTAAATTAAAATAAAACACAAACATGCAGAGTAATTGATGACATCCATACATGTACCCAGATCAATGCATGAAGAGAACAAAACACACTGTGAAAGAGGGAGATCGAGAGAGAGTAAGGTAGATAGAGAGAGAGAGAGAGAGAGAGAGAGAGAGAGAGAAATAGCATGCATGTGTGTATGTGAGGGGAGAGGGAGAGAGAGAGAGAGAGAGAGAGAGAGAGAGAGAGAGAGAGAGACCTGTTTTGAGGAATTTTAGGGTTTCTAGGTAGGAGGTTGAATTGAAGGAGATTTTGGAGAGAAAATTTAAGGAGTGAGAAAAATGAGACTAGCAAATACACACATATAATGCCCTTCCGTCAGTGTGCCGTTAAAAAATTAACGGAAAGGCTGATGTGGCATGCCACGTCATTAAATGAGTTTCTGAAATTGGAAAAAGGGGTGGGGGAGATTCGAACACAAGACCAAGTAGTGGCAAAACACACCTTTTTCCAGTTGAGATACACAATTAATTGATAATATAATGAACAAAATTTAATTTATATCATCAAACATTACAATAAATAAAAAAAAAATAGAGCAGTTTTGCGTGAATACTCTGTATTAAACCAATATTGTTACGATTTTCATTGTTCAACCCTTCTTTTCTTAAAGATGATATCCAAGCGTGAATACTCAGTTTATTTTATGGATTTGTTTTGCGTGAAACTTACAATAACTTATATTTAATTGATATTTCCAGGCAAGACTGAATTTGGTCCTAAGGATGCCCATGTTGTTGGTGATTGTGTTAAGGTATTTATCCTAGTTTTGATAACTGGTGATTTAATGAATATATGAAAAATGAAACAAAATATATGTTGAACATACTGTACTTAATATTCTCCTCAATCTGTGGCATTCCTAGAAACTCTGGGAAAGGTGATGGATTCTAAGAAACATGTCATTCATCTGTGAATTTGTGTAAAGGAAATTTTAAGCTATCCAGAATTCCAGTTATTTTTTCCCTGTTAACTTATCATGTAAAAAGAAGGATCACAAGGAAATAGGACTTTGCATCCTCTTTAAATATAACGGCGAAACATCACAGAGAAAAAAACCATATAAACATAAAATGACAATAAGGTTAATACAATAGATCTCAATCCCTCTAATTGTCTACCCAGTAAAACCTCAAAATTAAACTGTATGCTGAACATGGAAGAGAAGGCATAACATAAGCAAGTTTATATTTGATAAGGTTTCTGTACTCAACCATCATGTTCTTACAGCCAGTGCTAAAACTACTCATTTTCTCTCTACATGCACCATGGAGATAACCTGCCTATGATCCCGTTGTGTACTTCTTAAAGGAACCTTGCAGCATCAATTAGGTGTGTTTGATGATATAAATTAAACTTTTGTTCATTATACTATGAAGTGATTGTGTAGCTCAACTGGAAAAAGGTGTGTTTTGCCACTACCAGGTCCTGTGTTCGAATCTCCCCCACCCCTTTTTCCAATTTCTGAAACTCATTTAATGACGTGGCATGCCACATTAGCCTTTCCGTTAAATTTTTAACGGCACACTGACGGAAGGGCATAAAGTGCTCATCTCAAAATTCAGAGGGGTACTTTTGGTGACAAAAAACTTGGTGGGGTACGATTTGCAACTGTGTGAATTATCAGGGGCAAAAAGTGCATTTAAGCCTATTTACAAAACCTTTAGTTGAAAATAGATTTTCTTATCTGAGAGAAAGTATAGGTATGCATCCTATGTTATGAATTATACTGTATACACTAACCAAAATGAAGGAGACATAAGAAGCACAAATGGTACGTTCAACGTCCAATCAATTAAAGTACAACATCTGCTCCTTATCGTTCAAACATGGATGACGCCACATTAAGTCTATTGTGAAATGACTTCACGTCAATTACAGAAGCAGATCAACAAAGATTACAAGGATCAGAAGCTCACAATCAGACTAAGAATATCTTTTCCCTATCTCTCTTACATATTTACTATACTGAATGGTATGCTTTGAATTATCAAATTGCATCTGCTCTGTAATTACTTGCTCTGATATTATTTGCTCTACTACCGCTGTTTACATGTCATGTGTTTTGTTGCTATTTGATAATGACAAAGGGGGAGAGAGAGTTAGAGAAAAGGTAAAGGGATAGAGAATTGGAGAGAAAGTTAGAGAAAAAGCAAAAGTAGAAAATACGTAGTCAGAAGTACATAATTAACAAAGGAGGAGAATAGAAAGAAGCAGAGGATTGATCTATGAAACAAAGAGAAAATGATTTTATGCTCTTTAGCTATTTAACAGAGGGGGAGTACTATTCAAAAACATTTGTGAACAGAGGGGGGGGGGAGAAGACCAGGAAATGGAGAACATAGGGGGAGAAAGATCAGAAGTCCTTTATTAGAACAGAGAGGGGGAGTATATATGTATATATATATATATATTTCACAAAGTGTTTATACTCATGCATCTTTTTCTTTAAATAAAATTGTCATCATCAAAAAGGGGGAGATTGTTAGGTTGAAACAAGTTCTGAACAATTATTTTGAGTGATAACAATTTTACTACTAAACTGTGTTTTTGTTTTTCAGGAATGATCTCCATCATTCAATGAAGCAAAGGAGTTATCATTTAGAGAAGAACTCCATTTATCATTCAGAGAAGAACTACATCCATCGTTCAATGAAGAAAATGAGTTATCGTTCAGAGAGGAACTCCATCTATCGTTCCGAGAAGAACTTCATCTATCGTTTAGAGAAGAACTACACCCATCATTCAATGAAGAGAACTAAAATTACTTCCATCGTTCAATGAAGAGAACAAGAATTATCTTCATCATTCAGAAGATACACTGTTTACAAGCTAGTGAGAAACATTGTTTACAAGCTAACGAGACACATCGTCGTTCATACACAAACAGAAAGCATCGTTCAAAGTAAAAGAAAAAAAGCATCATCTGAAGTAAAAGACTAAAGAGACAGCACCGTCCAAAGGTTCGTGAGAGAATATACTATATACAAGTGACATGTCAGAGGTTAAACGATTGAAGCACAACGTTGTCATCAGAACAGAATCGTTTCTCAAAAAGGAAGGAAATCATCAATGAATAAATTGAATGCAAAAGAGTGAATCAAGGAGGACATTACTCGTCGATTAACTCTAATCAGTCTACAATGAAATCACAATCAAGAAAAGGAGGCAATCATGACAATCACCTTTGAAGAATCAAGAAAGTCAAATCTACTCAATGCATATAGTCATTGCTCAACGGTCAGGAATTCAATGTTCATATCAAGTCAACGACAACACCTTCAGCAAATCAAAATTAATCCGAAGGTATAAATAGGGACATTTGAAGATTCGAAGAAGACACGACACAGCAGAGAACAACGAACAATATCCGAGAAAAATTGAAAGAAAAACAGAGTATAGAAACCGAGCCAAAAACAGAGTCAGATCTATCAAGCCTTCATGAAATAGAGAATCACTGTTTATTCATCTCTGTTTTAGTCAAATTCTAGTGTACTTTTTAGAGTCAAACTTATACAAATACAGAGATTTTGTTGAGCCTAAATTGCTTCTACCATCACTCTTGTGAGAAGAGAATTTCTGTAGAGGAATCCATTGTGATTAGGAGAATCCTGTATAATACTTATTGGGAGAAGTCCCTGAGAATACTTGTTAATAGGAGAAGTCCTGTAGAATACTTGTACAATTCGGGTGAATAGTGAAAATCTTGGTAAATCCAAGGACTGGACGTAGCCCCATCGTTATGGGGGTGAACCAGGATAAATCTGCGTGTGTTGTTTACTGCTTTATCATTTTACTCCTTTATTGTTTAACAGCAAACATATCAACATTTTTGCTGCATCAAAATTGTTTAATTGGTTATTTGTTCAAAGCAACCTATGATTCAAAAAACAGTTTTGAAAAACTATATTTGTTTTTAAGAAAAGCAAGTTTTCATACGAACACAATTCAACCCCCCCCCCTTCTTGTGTTTGTCCGTATTTTATCATTAACTGGGTGGAGAGTTTGTATTGATTACTGGAGGCTAAATTCAGCCACCCGAAAAGATCATTTTCCTCTTCCTTTTATTGACCAAATTCTTGACAGGTTGGCTAGGCATGAGTACTATTGTCTTCTAGTTGGTTATTCTAGGTATAAGCAAATTGTGGTTGACCCTAAGGACCAATAAAAGAAAAAATTTACTTGTTCTTTTGGGGTGTTTGCCTACAATAGAATGTCATTTGGGTTGTGTAATGCACGCGGTACTTTCCAAAGATGCATGTTTGCAATTTTTTATGATATACTTCATGAGTGCATGGAAGTATTTATAGAGGATTTTTCTGTTTATGGTTCCACTTTTGATAAGTGTTTGATTAATTTGGAAAATGTTATGAAAAGATGAAGGTGGTGAAGATGGTGATGAACATGATGAACATTCATCATGTTTCTGGATTCCTTTTTTTTTTTTAATTTTTAATTAACTTTTTTACCAGAAACCGTTAAATCTTAGACGGAAGACCAAAGTTGCTAACGGGAGCATTCGTGAGGGACCAAAATTGTGGGTTTTTTGTTGGGGACCAAAATCGTGGAAAATGTGTAGGTGGGGGACCAAAATTGCAATTAAGCCAAAAAGGAAATGCGGCACCGATTTCCCTTTCTCTCCATTTTGTGAAAAGCTTAAATACAAAAGATTTTAAAAGGAAAGAAAAATAACGGGACCAATAGATATGGAAAATAGGGACGCATGGGTAATTGGAACGCTTAATAACACTTTTGGTCCCTCACTTATCATGATTTGACACTTTTGGTCCCTAACAAAAAAATAGCCTAAATGGTCCATCACTTTGACAAACGACAGCAGTTTTAGTCCCACGTCACTATTCCGTTAAAAAACTAACGGTTTCTGAGTTTTCCATCCAATATTTAACAGTTTTTGGAAAAAATAATAATATAAAAGCAAAGAACAAAAGTTAAGGGAACCAAAAATCAAATTCTTAGATCAAAGAAGGAGAAGTCGTATTATTTCCATATAATAAGTTGATTTCTGGTTGATTCAAAAAAAGGGCCTGCTCCAGTTACTCCCCAAGGCTTGTCTTCTCAGTTCTCACCATTGGAATCAAGACGAACCAACACTCACAAGTTTGGTCACAAATTTTCTGACAAGTTCTAGTGTTGGATTCCGCAACGCTAGACCCCAAACCCAATCTTGTTCCACCCCCATTCGTTGTGCCAAACCCTAATTCCAATTTTAATCCATCGCTTCATGCGCATTGATGGGAAAGATGTTCAACAACAACAACAACAAGAAACAACCTAACAGACATGGACCTCCCAAAGAAGATGCCAACATCCAGGAACAACAAATCGACATAACAGACAAGAAGGTTGTTTCTCTTGGTGCATTTGCTTCTTATAACCAGAAATCAACTCGATCTCTGAGATCTGCTTCTCGTGCTCGCTTTCACGAAGGAGAAATCCAGATCTATGCTCTCTCTCTCTCTCTCTCTCTCTCTCTCTCTCTCTCTCTTTGTGAATCTTGCTGTTGGGGCTGGGGATTGGGATTGCTATGTAGGTGGGGGTGGGGTGCGAGATGGGGGTAAGGGTTGTTGTTTTGGGTCTGTTGATTGCGGTGACCTGGGTTGCTGTTCTTGGTTGTGTTATGGGTCTCTGTTGTCGTCGCTCCATCGCCCACTATCCATCTCTCTCTCTCTCGATCTATCTCTCACCGCCGCAGCAGTGTTAGGTGGGGGGGGGGGGGGGCGCACTTTCTGATTCCAGAGACGAGAAGGTTAAGCTAGGATTTTCTTCCCCTTTGAGTCCGTGTGAAAGGGAACGGGGACTGGGGTTGCGGTTGTGGGACAGGGGATAATAATTAACCTAAATTATTTAAAGTTATTTTTAAAAAGGTATAATTAATTATAATAAAATGTAATTATCATAACTTCATTTTAAAAATCACATTAAATGTTTAATATATATTTAAAAAGTGAGATATGAACTATTTTAACAAAATTATATATAAATGGTAAAATAATAATTATCTATTACACTAATTATTATTATTTTCACTTTTCCTTCTATATTCTCTTATTTTAGTTTCAATCCAAATCAAACAGCTGAATAATCACGCCATTTTTTATTTTATATTATTTTCTCTTATATTATTTCCTATTATATTATTTCCTCATTTTCACTCCTAGGATCAAATAAAGCAAAAAAAGAAAGTAATGAGAACGACATGATATTTCTGTCTCCCCATTTCACACATACCAAACAAAGTTGTCTCATTCATCTCCTCTATCTCCTTTTTGTCTATATATCTTCTTTTTATCAAAGTAGTTTTGATATATTCACACCAATTGTCTCTTCATCTTATTTTCACCTATTTTTTCTTTTTTATATTTTTTTTCTATCACACAATACATTACATTGTATATGTCACTTTTATTTCTATCACACTATAGGTGTAACGTGAATTTCTGGTGATGTGAAAGTATTATTTTTTCCTTTCAAACCAACTGTTATGAATTGTTTGATAGGGTAGAATATGTGAAAAAAGACTAATGAGAGAGAGAAATAGAAGCGAGAGGGAAAGAACTCAACTGCGTTTAGTTTGAATCATATCAGGGGAGAAATGCACAGTGCAACTGTGTTTTCTCTTTTTTTTTCTCATTTATATATATGTAGGCAAGAAAAAGAGTTTATTCTGTCTGAGGCAAGGAGTATTTGGAGGAGATTTTTTAGTGGGTGCAGCAGTGCTTAGAGTTTTCAATAGGCAATTACTTTCTAGTTTGGGTGAGGCTGTGGAAAATTCCATTGGGAGCTTGGAATAATAGGTTTTTCATAGCAGTAGGGAATACAATGGGTAATTTTGTACGCATAGATAATGGAAGCAGTTATGGAAATAACTTCAATTTTAGTGGAGAGCAAAGGAACGGTTATGATCATGTGGGTTCGTACGGTTGAAGATAGTGAAAATAAGCCGTGAAGAGGGTCATGCAAATGGTGCGAAGTTTCTTTTTGCGAGAGATGAGGACGATTCACAGGTGGTGTTTCAAGAGTCATCTTTGTGGCATGAAGAGGTAGGTTATCATCGGAGCCTGAAGGGACACTCAGGTGGTGCATGATCAATCACCAGTTGGTAAGGAAGGGGTTAACGTTTCTGATGAACAACCAGTACCGCATGCTGGTGGTGATATTTCATTGGACTTGGAGAAGACTATGACAGGGACTCGGTCAATCTCAGTTTCAAGCACAGTTGCTTGAACCAGTTCCAGGGGAAGATGGGGTGAATACTAGGGCTATAAGAATTTGGTTGTTGGGTAAGGATTTTGGTTTTTCTTATAATAAAGAACCCGAGGAGGTGATGATTAGGGGTTTAAAGACTCGACTAATAGAACATCACTCGAACTTATATTGATTGTAGTAGGGTTTTGGTTGGTGGGTGATTGGTAGATCTTTTTGTGGGGGATGTTTTGTTTTTTAGGTGTTTTTTTTCTTTCAGGTTGGTGGGTGAGGTTTGTATGGTTGGTTTTTTTTTTTTGGGTTGCGTGGGGTTTTGCTACCTTCGTATATATCCTATGAGACATTTTTTCTCATGATTCTTTATTCCTTTTCATTAACAATTTTCTGCTTTCAAAAAAAAAATTGGGTTTTTGATTTTAAGTGTTGTTTGTTTGGCATTGAAGCATGCGTTCATGCTAGTAAGTTTTTGAGCTTAGTATTAGGTTTGTGGTTGGGATCTTGTTGCCTTCCTAGATCTTTGGGTTATTTCGGAATTGTTTGGTTCTTTGGGCATTTTGACTTTCGCGGTTGTTGTTCTTGCCCAATCTCCATTGTAGGTTCTGACTTGTTGGGGTTTTTTTGCTTACAATATTTTTAAAGATCGTGCTTATATAGATGAATATATTTTTGTTTTAAAAAAAATGCATATATTAGGATTAAATCATATATATGCCTAATTTTTTTATTTAATGAGTTTTTTTCAAAAATTTAAATATATAGAATAAACAAGATTAAGAGAAGCCTTCTCAAGTAGGTAAACAACAAGCAACTCAAAAAAAAAAGTCTAAAAAACCCGAAGGGGCTCAACCCTGTTACACCCTAGTAAAGAGTTTGATTTTAGAAAGCGAAGTTGTACGACTCATGCAATATTTTTGTAATTCAAAGCACAGTAAAGTGTTTCATTGATGTTTTGATAAGAGCACACATCAAGATCCACCTTTTATCTAGTAAATCATCAAGATCAACATAAACCAACAAATATTGCATTATGTTTATAGGGAATAGATATAATTTTTCACCAATCAAGCAACATGCGGATCTAAGTCTAGTATCATATGTGAAATGTAAAAAATATGTTTTTCAATGTGAATTCATAAACAAGCTCAACATCAAATCTACCACATCATTACATCATGTATCATAAGCCATTTAGGGTATGTGTGTCGGGAAGCTCTATATTCCCAACTTATCTTGGAGATAACGGATGCCCTTTCTCTTGGTCTTCGCCTTTGAAATTTCAGAGGCCAAATCTTCCAACACTTTAATCGTCTGTTGTGCGGGCCTTGTGGTTTTTGTCATGTTTTTCATGTCAAGTGCAGGCATTGGATCTACACGATGGTCCTTTAATTTCATTCCTGTACCAATTGATTGTCTCTCAGCCATAGAAGGTTCTTCAGACTCAACTTCTTGTATGCTATTTAAGTCAAGTCCCGTCTTAATATTTAATTGAGGTTCACCCTTACTACCAGAAGAATGAGCAACAGGAATGCCTTCTTTGTTGATAACTGACATAGAATAGTATTCAGAAGTAGAATCTTTTAAACCTCCATTTGGTAAACTCCTCAACTCTCCCAGCTTCTGACCACCCATACTTGTGTCCACAATGTTAAACATCATCACATCTGCACCAACATCTAGAGTTTTTGGTTGGAGATGGAATTGGCTCTGGTGGTCAAACGAATATTCGCAACCCATGTTTTTTTCTTCTATACACCCATATCCTTCTTTATTTGTGAATTCATTGTCTGCAACGGTCTTAAGCTCAATGAGTTGAGGTTTTGAAGCAACTTGACTGAGCACATCACTGACTGAATCAAAATAATGAGTCCCCTTCACCAAGTACCTTGAGAATTTTTCAACTCCAGGGACCATGAAAAGCAAAGGAGCCTTATAAGAAAGAGAATAAATGTTACTTCTACCAAGTTGTTCAGAGCGCCAACCTTTGGCAAGTAAACGAGGCCAAACAGCTTCCCAAAAGAGAACACTTGATTGGGTTTTACTTCTTCTCAAATCACTTGTTAGAAGCCTTATTACTTCTGCAGCCGTAAGTGTGGAGTAATCCTTGCTAGCTAGTGATTTTGGGTGGATAGGAGCTTCATGGGTGGACTTCAGAGAATCTTTACTAATAAGTGTAAGATCACTTTCATTACCAAATCCAAATGCCTTGACAAGAGATTTCAGCCCGACTAAATCTTTTAAAATAAAAACATATTCTTCGAGACTCAATTTGTTTCCCAAAAATGTCTTGTGCGCCTACCATTCAATCAAATTTAATTTTAGCTATAAGACATTGATAAGTGAATAGTTAGTCAAGGATGAATTTTAAGAACAAGACTGGAGAAGATGGTTTTGACGTCCATAAATAATCAAGACCATCATAAAAAGAATTATCAACATATATAATTTTGCAACAACATGACAAGTTCAGGGTAAGATTGTAAAACATTGAACACCTAAGGTTACAAGAAATTTACAAGTTCAAATATAATTGTTCAATAAACTTCAAAAGTTCAAGATATATATGTTTGTGTGTGTGTGATGCAATGCTGAAAAAGTAGGCATAAAACTTAGGATAAAGTTCAGTAAATACCTCAAACCACGTACTGTGCGATTGCATTGGAACATAAAGTTGTAAGCGAGATAAAAATTCCTGCTTCCTTGGTATTGTGAAAGATTTTCTCCTGCATCCTTCACATTTTCTCTTTCCTTTCCTGTTCCTACATGCCATACATCTTTTTCCTTTTGTTTGCATAAATCTGTCCCAACTTCGATGATTTTTGGAGTTATAAAACTCCCCATAGTAGAATTCTAGTATGTCCTTCATTTCCTTGTTGCCAATAAATTTTTTCACAAGAACAAAATTCTTCCCAAATACATGCAGGCCCAAGGTAAAAGCATCCACTTCCATTTCATTCCAAGACACACTTGAAGACCCTGAAAACAGATAGCGGCCTTGACATTCATTCTGCACACCTTCCCCAATATTCATTACATTCACCAACGTATTGTCAATGGCTTCCATTTGAGGATTCAATGTATATGGCCTTGGACTATTCTGTCTCTCCCTAACGCATTTGAGATTTGACAATTTACTTTTATTGATAACTCCAATTGACTTTCCTGTGTGTTTCATTTGATCGTTCTGATCTTCCTTTTCATCGTCACTAATCAAAATTGCAGCAGGAATCGATGATTTTCCTTGAGATTCATGGATGGTAGATGCACCTTTTGCATCTTGTAGCCCCTTTTGACACAAGTCATAGTCTGAATTTGACATTAAAGCTGGAATTTCAACCTGATAGTGCTCCCCAACTTTAGGAATTTTCTCAATGAAGTTATCAACTTCAGCTAGATCCCTCTATCAAAAAGTTTAAAAAAAATACAAAAAGAATAATTTACTTGTCTGTAAAAAATTTCTATTAATTTTTCCAATGACATGGTAATCAGTTTAACATAATATCAGAGATCTAATGGTATTGATCTATTTTTCATGTTCTTAAAGATGAATCTTCACCTAATATTAATCAATAAAGATCATACCAATGAACAATGTCACTAGTGTACTTAAGATACACACCCAAAGCCAACATACAAAAGAAAGCCATGAAGTGTGGCTTTGTTGGCAATATGTGATTAATGTGAATGGGAATTTAAATATGAACTCGAGCTTCTAAGTGGCCAGATTATGTGCCTACCTTTTTTGTTTTTTGAAAGCAGAAGGATAAGGTAATATATAATGAAGATCCAAACAATGTCACAAGAGCCACCTCAAAGAAAGAGGATCAACCACCCGCCCACCTCTAAAGAACAGATGGAGCGACCCAAGCTAAAAAAAAAAGAATATACAAAGACCCAGTCAAAGTAAACCTCCCTATACAGACCAAAGCCACCCAAAAAGCAAAACCAGCACAAGAAAACCGCTCCTACATAATTTAGAAATTTAATTTCCAAATACTCATCATCCCATGAAGAAGATTCTTAAACTAATAAGAAAAAAGAGACATTTTAAAAAATAAAAGTTATAATCAATTATGACATATTTGTAATTTTCACGAAAAAGGTGTCAAATTGGATTGGAATTTTTTTTTCAGGTGTATGCTTGCAAATCGAATCACAAATAAACTTTAATAGCACAAAAAAATTGTTTGAACCACTTCTACAAATCAGAGGATCAAAATGCAAACTCATAAGAAAATAATGAACCAAACCTATTCTTTATCCGGCTAAAGTGAATTTTGACATAAATTCACAATAAATCATTAAACACATTACTCTTAGAAGCAAAAAAAATTCATTGTCAAACAAACAGAATTTGAAGCTGAAAGCAAACTCCCCCAACATTTAAATAAAAGGTACAAATTAACAAATCAAAAGTAATAACACAAAATTAGGGATATTGCCAACATCACCTCCATTGAAGAAGAATAAGCCGAAGACCTTGAAAACGCGTGAAGAAGCTAGCCTGCGAAAAAAGACGCTTATAGTTACATATCGATTAGATTTAAATCAAAATAAAACACAAACATGCAGAGTAATTGATGACATCCATACATGTACCCAGATCAATGCATGAAGAGAACAACACACACTGTGAAAGAGGGAGATCGAGAGAGAGTAAAGTAGAGAGAGAGAGAGAGAGAGAGCATGCATGTGTGTACGTGAGGAGAGAGAGAGAGAGAGAGAGAGAGAGAGAGAGAGAGAGACCTGTTTTGAGGAATTTTAGGGTTTCTGGGTAGGAGGTTGAATTGAAGAAGATTTTGGAGAGAAAATGTAAGGAGTGAGAAAAATGAGACTATTGGGTGAAAGGCAAAAACATATTATATATATATATATATATATATATATATATATATATATATATATATATATATATATATATATATATAATATTAATAATAATAATACGAATAAGCCCAACTGGAGAGAGAAAGTTTAATAAGATTATGAGAGATGCACATACATTGGTCCGCTACTCGGGGTCTAAAGGTTATATGTCATAGGCCCAATTGTTTCGTACACAAATATTTGTATCTCGTGATTGAACATATGAATATTGTTTTCTTAATAAACCAATGACTTTTTTGCTAACGCGCAAATTGATTGAATTCAAAAGGAGTCTAGAAAAAGTATCTCGACAAAAGACACAATAATACATTGCCAAGCCCAGAAAAACCTTAAAGCAAGAGCGCAAAAACGCCAAGATAACGACGATCCAATTAAAAGCGCGCAAAAAATATAAATACAAAATAAAAAGCAAAGCCATGAAGTCAGGAAGGACCTTGAGATGCCTCATACCTCTTCAGGTGGGTTCTACTAAGATGCTCCATATAGGCTTGGATCGCCTCCTCATCCATTATAGGAAACGCAAGACTGCAAAATTTCCCAGTCTCCCACATTGGTCTTGCTCACTTAAAAACACAATCAACATTGAAATCCTTCGTTAAAACTGCATAATCCACACCCATAGGTGAAGACATAACACACACATAAACTCCTAATCCTGGCCTCCAACTCCTTCTTGTCCACACTTAACTTTTTTGAGATGTCCTCTGCTCTACGAACCGAACAATAAGATCCCTTTACTGCAGTACTTACGTCCTTCAAAATATTGGGTTTCTCTCGTGATAAAACATTAAAACGAGAGAACACAACATCTAAAGGAACAACAAACTGAATGGAGGCGATGTCCAAATTCGCAGAGTCTCCACTAAACCCACTAGCTTCATGTATGACGGTACCAATATGCTCTAATATGGACGTACCTGTATCATGCACAACACAAAGCTAGCACCAGCACCATCACAACCCATGAAGCCAGTGGAGGGAGAGACTTCCAAAGGAGCCCACAAAGCAAAAATCTTCCTGTCAAACTCCCGTGAAATAGCACGAATGACCTCAACCTCATGCGCAACCCAATCCATATGGTATAGAATACACCCATGCTCAGTCATCGAAACAAACTTCAACTCCTCATCAATAAACATCTGATAAGCTTCTTCAGGCCCATCAATGATGCGAACGAAAGGAGCCAATGGACCCTTGGATAAGTTTAAGTACCTGCACCAAACAAAGAAACATGGCCTACCATGGAAACGTGCCAAGTGCCAACAGGTTAAACAAACTCCTTCACAACAACTGCAACATCACATTATCTTCCACCCTCATGCATTTCGCCAGATTCTTGATGCACACCATCATCCTCCTCTTCCTTACACCCCGTTGCAGCAACTCCCTCATCATCATTCGCGGATCCTGGTCATCAACACGAGCATGCAACTTCACTAGTTATAAAACAATGTTTGTTTCACACTCAATTAAGATATATCATATTAGTTTTTTTTTTTAATTTGAGTATGATAGCAAGAAGAGAGATGTGGATAAGAAATAAAGAATACGTAAATATTGTTATATTAATTTTCCATCAACTCTTATGTATTTCTTTTCTCAATGAACAGATAATAAAATTAAGAGAGTGTTTCAAATCGATTATTTCTCCAATATCCCCAAATAAGAGAGTATTTGGGGAGGTTTTTTTTTCTAAAAAAAAGATTATTTATATAATTTTAAACATATAAATATGTATAGCTATTGGAAAAATAAAAATTATTGACAAGCATAAGAAATACATGAATATTCAAATTCATGTCAACCTACTTAAAAAGTTATATATAATACATTTACGTATTTTGGGTACATTACTTTTTTTTATAAGCAATTGAGCTTAATTTAGTGCATCATATAAAATAAAATAAACCAAGCGTAAAATAAAAATAAAAAATGCGGCAACTCAATCTAATTGGTTTTTTCCCCTAACTTGTGACTATCTTTCACAAAAGACCTTATGAATATTATCTAATTTTTTTTTTTTGAAAGTGCAAGTTTATCTAATAAATATTAATTCTTGAGAACAACTTTAATGTAGAGGAGAGAGAAATTTCACATAGCAGCAGCATGGGAAACCCTAGGGACCAGCGTCGCAGCATCTTCCTAGGCTTCACCGCGCCGCAACGTTGACGACCACCGTCCTGTCGCGCCGGCGTTGAATTTTTCGCGCCGTCTGTCTTCTCCTTCCCTAGCACAAAGCTTAGGGCGCCGTCTTCTTCCTTTTCCTCCTGTTTCACTGCATAGCAGAACAGGTTGCAGATTACTAACGCCGCAACATTGACGACCAAGACTGTCCTGTCACGCTGGTGATCCCATTCTGTCGCACCAAATGTCTTCTCTTTCCCTAGCACAGGCGCTGTCTTCTTCCTTTTCCTCCTGTTTCACTGCATATCATAACAGTTTGTTGGTTACTAATTTGGTTCTGTTTCTTCATCTTCTTCTGCAATCAACCCATGGCCCCTGCAGTCCCGCCGGATGTGGTGCTTGAGGGGGATGAAGATGAGGTCCTGAATGTGGGGGTGGTGGAGGTGGATCCAAACTATGGAGAGGATACTTGGCTGGTGGGCAAGGTTCACGCCCCTCACCAGGTTAATCGTGGAGGTTTCAAGGCTGTCATGGAGAGGTTGTGGGGCTCACGCAACTGCAAGGAAGTTCAGCACGTTGGCCTGAACCTTTTCTGTTTCTGATTCTCTTCAACCAGAGATAGAGACATGGTGATGAAATCGGGGCCATGGTTCTTTGATCGCTACCCCTTGGCGCTGAATGTGTTCGACGTCCATATGGACCCTACCCTTATACCTCTGAACAGGGTCCCTTTCTTGATTCAAGTACAAGGGCTGCCTTACACGTTCCGCACGGAGCAAATAGCGAGGTCTCTGGGACAAGCTTTTGCTGGTTTTCTAGAGTGGGACAGGCGACATGGCCCTGACCTTCGTTTACGAGCATGGGTGAATTTTGATAGGCCGTTTCACCGTGGGCAGAGAATGGCTGCCGAAGGTGGTAAAGAATTTAAGTTGTTGTTCAGGTATGAAAAGTTTCATAATTACTGCTTCTGTTGCGGGATGATGGATCATGTTGAGTGTATCTACAAGGAGAAGAGGGATGGTGATACCTTTCCTTTTTTGCCTTGGCTGAAGTTTGAGAATGAGAATACAAGAGGAGTTAACAGAAGTCGCCGCCAAAGTCGCGTTCAGCAAAACTGTGACAGTGAGGGTTTAAATAAATACAGTGTCTTTAAGGCAGGGGGTGAGACAGAAGTGGAGCAAATATAGGACCCAAATATGGTACAGGGAGAAGAGGAAGTCATGTTTGAGGTAGAGGAGAAGGGAAGGACAGAGGAGGGGGTGGAGCATAATGAGGGGGCGAAACAGAAGGGGACAGGCTTTGATCCAAGCAAAAGGGGATGTAACCTAGCTACTGGTGTTGTGTTCCAGGCCGCTGCCACCAACGCACCACAAGGTAATCAGCGAAAACGGTCGACGATGACTTCTTCCATCTTTGGCCAGTTGAGCACGGGGGTCTCCCCTCCTTTGAAGAAGACAAACTGTGACTCTAGATTGGGAACGGCGGGGGCTGTTGAGAAGCCCCGCCCACCTCAATGAGGATTCTTTCGTGGAACTGTCGCGGGCTTAGGAACCAGTAGACAATGCGAGTCTTGAGAGGTCTCATCCACTCAGAAGATCCTGATATAGTGTTTATTATGGAAATGAGGTTATATTCTTCGCAAGCTTTACGTCATAGGGGCACTGCAAGTTTGCAAAATATTTTTCCTGTCCAGTGTGCAGGACATGGAAGGTCACGTGCTGGGGGCTTATGACTTTTTTGGAAGCGGGAAATTGAGGTGGAGGTAATTTTAGCATCTTTGAATTTTATTTTATTTTCAGTTTTACATCCTGGTAATCAAAAACCTATGAGGGTTCTAGCTATTTATGGATTCCCTGAGTCAGCTAGAAAGCAAGATACTTGGGAGATGATTCAAAGGTTAGTAACAGACCATAGTATTCCTCATTTGTGTGTTTGAGACTTTAATGACTACCTTTCCCCAGCCGACAAGCTTGGTGGTGATCCCCCTGATGTGGGGCATATGCAGGTTGTTTCTCAATTCTGTAACTCTTGTGGTCTCCATGATGTAGGTTATACAGGTTACAGGTTCACTTGGTCAAATAAGCGCCAGGTGCCAGACACAGTAGAGGAGAGGCTAGATTTTGCTTTGGCTAATGATGCTTGGCATGATCTTTGGCCGGTGACCACAATCTCACACTTTCCTAGACATCATTCAGATCACAACCCTATCCTTGCAGTTTGTGGGGCTCGTAGGGTCCGGCATGAGAGGAGGAAAGCCTGACTATTTCATTTTGAACCACATGAGGGAGAGGAGTGCACCGAGGTAGTGGCAGAGACTTGGTGTTGTATGAGAGGGGATCTTCCGAATAAAATAGCCGAAGTCGGAGGGGAATTAAAAGGGTGGGGGAGGGGGAAATTTGGAGATGTGTCGAAGAAAGTCTCAGATCAGAAAACTATTTTACAGAAATCTCCAAAGAATGCCACATACTGAAACAACGAAGGAAGCAATTCAGAAGGCTGAGAGGGAGCTGGATCTATTGTTAGAGAAGCAAGAAGTTTGGTGGAACCAGAGGTCGAGAGCTACTTGGCTGAGACATGGGGATCGAAACACTTGTTTTTTCCATCACAAGGCGTCTCAGTGCAGGGAGAGGAACATGATTACAAAGATTATAGATGATGCAAGGCGGGAGTTTGAGGATGACGCTGACATATCCTCTATTTTGTGTGATTATCTTTGTCGTCTTTTTGCTTCTTCTAATCCTTCTTGGGTAGATGAAGTGACAGATTTGGTTGCTCAGAGGGTAACTCCAGCACGTTTGGCGGTTTTGAATACACCTTTCACAAAGGAGGATGTGGAGGAAGCTCTCTTCCAAATTCATCCTATAAAAGCGCCGGGCCTAGATGGTTTCCCAACTTTGTTTTATCAGAGGTTTTGGGATATTGTTGGGGACAACGTGGCTTCTTTCTGCCTACAAGTGCTTCATGGGACTATTGCACCAGGTTTGATTAACCATACTCTTCTTGTTTTAATCCCAAAGGTTAAAGAATCTGTGCATGCTAATGAGTTTAGATCGATTAGTTTATGTAATGTGATTTTTAAAATCATTACAAAAACAATTGCAAATCGATTGAAATTTATTTTGCCGGATTTAATATCCCATTCTCAAAGTGCTTTTTTCCCGGGGTGGTTAATTACTAGTGATGCTTTGATAGCTTTTGAATGCTTTCACTATATGAAAAAACGGATCACATGTTAGAATGGCGTGATGGCTCTTAAGCTGGATATGTCTAAGGTCTATGACAGGATTGAGTGGTCTTTCTTGAACTCAGTACTTGAAAAATGGGCTTCCCACTTAATTGGGTTAATCTGATTATGAACTGTGTATCATCAGTGAGTTTTTCAGTTATGTTGAATGGGAACCCCCAGCCTCCTATTATCCCAAGCAGGGGATTAAGGCAAGGGGACTCTCTCTCTCTCTCTCTCTCCTTATCTCTTTATCCTTTGTGGTGAAATGTTCTAAGCTCTAATTAAAAAATCTATTTCTTCTTCTGTTATACATGGGGTTAAGATTGTCAGGTCTGCGCCTGTTATATCTCATTTGCTTTTTACAGACGATAGTATTCTATTTGCTCGAGCTACTGCTCAGGAAGCGGAGAGTGTGGTGAACATTCTGCCTACCTATGAGCGAGCTTCGGGACAAGTGATTAATCTAGATAAGTCAATGCTTTCGGTAAGCCGAAATGTGCCGAGTACCAAATTTTATGAGCTTAAACAGCTATTGGGAGTAAAGGCCATGGAAATCTTTGACAAGTATTTGGGTTTGCCTACTATCATTGGTAAGTCTAAAACTCAAATCTACAATTTTGTGAAGGAGAGAGTTTTTAAAAAGTTAAAAGGGTGGAAGGATAGGTTACTCTCTCGAGCAGGTTGGGAAGTATTAATTAAATCTGTAGCTCAAGCAATTCCGTCATATGTGATGTCTTGTGTAACACCCCAATTTTTGGGTTGAGGGTTACATGGTAAAAACGCGGAAAATTAAAACCTCTCAGAAAAACAACTCAATTTTCTTAAAAGGTTTTCGTCTCTCTTAATTACTTAAAAATAATATAAGTAATACTTTCCCCATAAATAATAATTATTACGCGGAAGCAAAACGAGGAAAATATTACAACAAGGAAGAATTGCTCAACAGCGAGCCCAAAAATAAAATAGAATAAAATAGCGGAAAATCCTAAGACATCAATCGTCTTCTTCAAATTTCTTCAACGATTCCGCTGCGCACTCTGATTCCGTAAAGCTCCTTAAGAGACGACAATCAACACCCTGTCTATTTTCTGGCGTTAAGCGCCCAAACACAAACAGAAAGGGTTAACTCTTAATCAAACAACAAATACCAATCAACATGTTGAAAAGGAATAAAATGATTAACAGTAACAGTAATCACAAATACAGTACAACGTCTCCATATAAATCCTAAGATCCTCATAATCAACAACTCAAATCATACTCATGATTCCAACAATGCATCTACATGCACAACTACATGCTCAACAACTTTGGCCAAGATACATCGTTCCAAACGGGAGCGACTTCGTTCCAAACGGGAACAGGGAGATCATGTGGCAATACCGTCCACTCCACCGCCCTTCCGGTCACGTGGCAATTACTGTCCACCCCACCGTCATCATGGTCACGTGGCAATTACCGTCCACCCCACCACTATCATGGTCACGTGGCAATTACCGTCCACCCCACCATTCCAACCTAGAATATGCATATGCCATGCCAAAATATTCAACATCATCATAAATCAACAATTTCCACAACGTTACCAATATAACATGATCAACTTCACTCAACATCATCAACATTATCACAAAACCAATAATTCCATCACAACAACCAGAATGGTTTCCAACAGCAAAATCATATGTAAAGCAAAACTGACTCTATCTAGACCCTGAGTTACCCTTACCTTTGATTATTTTGCCTCCACTTCAAGCCCAACCTCGAATTCGGCCTCGGAACGAAAGGGTAGCCTCTGAGATTATCTTCCTCACGAAGATGCTTGTCCACACTCTCGAGAACTATGTAGGGAGTCACGTGATCAAGCTTAAATTGGGAAAAGAAGGTTGTATCCAAAAACAGAAACGGTAAGGACTTAGATTGAGTTTTCGAACATGAAAAGGATTCAGAAATGACTGAAGAGGAAACCTTACCGAACTCAACTAAGAACCTCTGAGTTTGAGAAGGTTGGACGTGGTCTTGCTCCTTCCCAAGGTGAGAACGCAGCAGCAAAACAGAAGAAGAAGACAGCAGAAAGAAGGGCCAAACGTGCAGCAGATTTTGGGCAGCAGCAGCAAAATAAAACTAGGGTGAAATCTGATTGTGAAAGACTCTCTTATGCACGAAATTCACCCTCAAAGTAACCCCCAAAACTCAGAAATAATTCCCTCATAACTCAGAAATAACTCCCCCATAATGACCCCTTATTAACCCCATTTAATCACCCATTAAAACACTCATTAACTCTCCATTACTCACATGTTTAAATTTCAAATTTAAATCTGATTGTAACTCCTATTAAACTCCATTTAAACCCATTTATTGCTCATTAATCTCATGTCTCAATTCAAATTCGAAATTCAGCCTTCAACCACAAAAAATCTGATTAAAATTAAAACATACCTCACTAGGATTCGAACACAAGCCATGCCCATCAAATGCCTAAGTCTTAATCACTAAACCAAGGTTCTTCTTGTTAAAACTCTTACACTAATATTCTTTTAAGCCTCTAACTCGAACCATCATGTTCCCATCTCAAATTTGAATTCCAAAACCTCCTTAAAAGCTCTTAAATGTGGAATTCTAATCCAGCCTTGACTAGTCCAAGGACTAAACCACAAATGTCCAAACTTAAAGGACCAAAATCTAATTATAAAATCTCCAAGGACCAAAGTATAATTACTCAAAATAGAGGGTCTTACATCTTGTTTTATTTTACCTTATGCGTAGGGGTAGGAATAGGCCAGGCCTCCGATAGGGGCCTATGGCCTGGCCTGTTTAAAGCTTGGTCTGGCCTGGCCTGTTTAATATAAAGGCTAGGCTCAGGCTTTTTAAAAAGCATATTTAGCTAAATATATCAGGCTTAGGCTTATAAAAAAGCCTATTAAGCCTATCAGGCCGGCTTGTTTATTAACATCTTAATTTAATATATTAGTTTAATAAAATATACAAATAAATCAAAATATTAAATTCAATTTACATCCATCTAACCTGTCACTAGTTTTGGTATTTGTAGAAAATTTAATTTTACCTTTTTGAAACTTGTCGATTGACAAACATAGTTGGCCTATTTAGATGTAGGCTTGTTGGTCTACTTAGATGTTGGTCTGTTTAGATGTAGGCTTTTTGGCCTATTTAAAGGCCTTATGCGAAAATAGGCCTACAAATAGGCTTCAGGCCAGGCCCAAGCAAAATAAAAAGCCTATGATAGGCCACAGGCCAGGCTTAGGCCTTAAATTTTTTAAATAGGCCAGGCCTATTTAGGCAAAGCCTAGCCTATTCCTACCCCTACTGATGGGTTGTATGCAAATATTGACAGCATGATGTCCAGGTTTTTCTGGGGCGGTGATGTGTCCCGCCATGGGCTTCATTGGACTAAATGGAGCAACCTTTGCCGCAAAAAAAGTGATGGTGGCCTGGGATTTAGAGATTTTAAATCTTTTAATGAGGCCTTGGTGGCAAAAATTGGTGGCGAATTAACACTAATTTGGAATCTTTGTTGGCTAAAGTGTTCAAAGCGGTTTATTTTCCCCCATTGCACCATCATGGAAGCCAAACGGGGGTATAGACCGAGATATGCTTGGTCTAGCATTTTAAGAAAAACTTGGATTTTTTAGAAAGGAGCTCAATGGAGAATTGGTAATGGGATGCAGGTTCGAGTTTTACTTGATAATTGGCTTCCGAATGGTTGTCCACGGGTTTATCATGAGGAGCTTGTGTCTCAGCTTGGTATTGTTAAAGTGGCAGGTTTAATTGATCCAAGTAACAGGTGTTGGAAGCAAGAGGAAATTGAAGAAATCTTCTCTCCAGCCACTACACAGTGCATTTTAGCTATTCCTTTGCCTTTTAATGGGGAATAGGATAGCTTGTTTTGGCCACTGGCAACTTATGGTAATTATAGCTCAAAATTGGGGTATGACTTTATTCATCATTTTTTGTCTACCGCAGAGGCTTCTTCTTCTTCTTTGCCCAGGCTTGCTGCATCAGATTGGAAAAAATTCTGGGCAGCCCTTTCTCAGCCGAGGCATAAAGAGGTGACTTGGAGAGCGGTCATGCACTACCTTCCGGTGAAGGCGGCTTTGTTTCGCCGGACTGTTGATCTTGACCCAGCTTGTGTTCAGTGTGGTGCTGATGTGGAGACGATTGATCATTTGTTCCTTTCTTGTCCAGCAGCTAAGCAGTTCTGGTTCAGGTCCTCTATTTCAGTGAGGGCGGCTTCTTTTGCCACGGTTCATGAGTTTTTGACAGAGGTAATGCATCAGTCGAATCCTATACTGTTATCCTTTGTGGGAGGCCAGAAATGGTGCAATTTTTCAGCAGGTTCCTTGGGACTGTTCGAGGGCTCTGAAGAGGGCTTCAGAGTTGCATGCGAGGCCGCCGGACATTGTTGTGTGAGCCCGTCCTGCTGTGGAGCTTAGCGCGAGGTGGATCAGGCCGGTGCGGGGAGTTACGAAGCTCAATGTTGAAGGTTCTCTGAGACGTGGAGGCACCCTTGGTTTTGGGATGGTGGCCAGAGATTGGGAAGGGATGGTGTTGGCTACTACAATGTCATCTCCTCCTGCGGCGTTGCCTTCCCTACTAGCTGAGGCTACTTGCTTTCACTGGGCTGTTGATTTGGCGCTTGAGTTGGGTTTTACTCATATTTGTTTTGAGACTGAGTGCCTTCAATTATTCCAGTGGTGGACGAAGGGGGCTGAGGGCAACTCCTACTTGGCTTCACTTATCCGGGATTGTCGCTTTCTTTTTAATAGTTTTTCTGTTGCATCTCTTTCTTTTGTTAGACGCTCTAGCAATGCAGTAGCAGACTTTTTAGCCAGGAATTCATCTACTTATCTAGATACAGTTTGGGTGGAGGAAGTTCCATTGACTGTTATCCCTTTGGTGACTGCTGATGTTTTGACATCTGAACCTACTATTTCTTCTTAATATATTTCGCAGGATTTATTCAAAATATAATAAATAAAAAATTATGAAGTAGGCTCAATGCGATTAAAAGGAGTCACAATTGATGTAACATGCTCATAACAGATCTACCCTATTACAACTATTCTT
This sequence comes from Acmispon strigosus, assembly GCA_030819835.1. NCBI lineage: Eukaryota > Viridiplantae > Streptophyta > Magnoliopsida > Fabales > Fabaceae > Acmispon > Acmispon strigosus. The sequence continues at coordinate 38,911,776 of JAUAMA010000007.1, forward strand.
AGCTAGGTAATCTGTCATATAGTTTGATTCTATACATATATGCACAATTTCAATACAATCAACCTCGAACATAATATAAGCAATCAAATAAACCCATTTAAAAACTTTCATGGTCTATTTACCTTGCGAGGCCCATCCAACCGCAAGAGACATCACCTACTTCTTTCCCTTTTTTTACAATATTTATCATATATACCAAATAACATATAAAATTTATTCTCTTTTTGACTTTTTTTCTCTGTAGTTATCTTCTCTTTAACTAAATAAAGTTTGAGTGAGTTTGAATTGAAATTCACTTAATGATAAAAAAATAAAAGGGTTAAAAAACCATGCTAATATATATATATATATATATATATATATATATATTTAAAAATAGTTATAGAAATACAAATGGAAATGTATAACTTGAGAAAAAGAAAAGGAAAAGAGCCATGGATTCCACAAAGAAGAACCATACATAGGTGCATAAAGAAAATGTTGACTATATAATTGGTGGAAGTGCGCTTGTGTTCTTTTCTCTCTCTCTCTCTCCTATAATAATGCAGCAAGTAAAGTTTGATGGGAACGGAACCAATATCTAAATTGGAATCAGCAAGAAGGCAAATATATATGCTAATCTTTGTATCGCTTTCACCCAAGATTTGGCATCAGGGCAGGCCAGCCTCCTATAAAGCTCTCAGCTTCTGACAGGTGCTTTGGACATTTATGGCCCAACTTGCTCTCATTATAGGAGTACTAGCACTACCCTGTTTGTAATTATAAGTTAATATTGATTTTTATATGGTGTTACTAAATATAAATTAATCTAATAAAAATTAATTTTTCTTTTCATATTTGTCTTGTGGAGCACTATTAATACTATAATAATTGAAAAGTTTCATCTTAAATAGAGGCAAATAGGGAAGATTGTACAATTTTTCAGAGCTGTAAATATGGGTTCCAACCCGCGGTTTGGCCTGATCCAACCCGGTCCGAGGCTGAGTTGAGTTGATTAAATCACAGCCCGTTTAGACTACGGGTTAGAGCAACCCGGCTCGTTTAACCCGCGGGTCAAGCGAGCCAGCCCGTGGGTTGGACAAAAAAAAAACTTTTTTTTGGCTGATTTTCTTATATCTTGTGTTGGGCCACTAAGTGTCACGTGAAGACAATGAAGCGAGTCCGCAAAAAGAGTGATTTTCTTGCATCTCGGGTTTTTCAGTATGAATTTTTATTACTTTTTCAACATTTTTTTAATTGAATTTCCTAATTTTTAGATTCTTTATTTTTCCAGTGGCAAAACGGGCCAGCCCGCCAACCTGCGAGCCGGCGCGTGAGCCAGGTTGGGTTCATATTTTCTTAACTCATTTAGAAACGGGTCGCTCTAACCCAACCCGTATTGAACTCAATCTGTGACGGGCCAACCCATATGGGTCAGGATAGCCTGTATTGATAGCTTTAATTTTTTTTTCAAACCAATGCATCAATTAACTTTATTATTTATTTACTTGATAAACATAAATTTTATAATATTAACTTCTAATTAGGGACAGAAACAATCACTAATGACCTCTTCTCTTTTTTTCCACCATGGAGTAGCACTTACTGCGTGTGAATCAACTAACACTCGTGCAGTGCATGACACCCTCCAATCAAACACAAACCAATGGTGCCTTGAAAGTTGCGTGCGCGTGATGGTGGTAAAGTGGCTTTTACTATATATGATTGCTGCCTGCAGCCACCAGATCACTGCTTAGTGGGGCTGCTGCAGCATCAAGAATCAAGATATTTATTTCTTCTTTTTTTTCTTTCTAAAAGTGATTTTTAAGCTCCTCCACGACATATAGAGTTTTGACGGTTACAAATGATTAGAAATCCGATTTAAAAAAAAAATTCTGGTAATTAAAACCTGAATGTTAAAAGAAGATACATTTTGATTTTAATTCTCAAAAGCTCTTTTGTCGGTTAGTGACAATATTTTACCGTCAAAATCTATATATGTTGAATGTGTCGCTCTTATGTAGGTTCAAATAGCAGAACCAATTTTTGTCTTAGCACATGTATTTTGGAGTGAAGACAATCTTGTTTAAGTTGGTAACATTCATGGTACAGTTGGGTTAGTGTTTCCTTTTTTAGGTTATAAAAAGTTTGGTTAGGTTCGACTCCGATAATCTTTAAGGAGAAGTGATATGTCCTTAGCAACCGAATCAGTTAGTGTTTCTAATGAAATTTTTTCATACGTAAAACTCTAATATAAATTTTTATTTAAAAGAAATAAAAACTGTATTACTTGAACCAAGTAATTGTCAATAGAAATTTATTTGTTTTTGTTTGGCACATTTGCTTAGTGTGGTGAATATGAGAGTGGGTGAGAGAAAGAGAGGGGTTCACTTCGCTTTCTACAAAAAGTGGCGTTTTTTCTTTATTGGGAATAGATGGAAAAGCCAATCAGCCTCCAAAAAGGAATTTCATGAAGGAGTTGGGGAAAACAGGCCACAGGGCTTACGACCTAGCCTACATCAAGCTCAGGCTAGGTCAGGCCAAATTACAAAATAAATAAGGCTAATACTTTTTTAAAAGCCTATTTAGTTAAAAAAGTCAGGTTTGGGCCACTCAAAAAACTTGTAAGCCTAACAGGCCGAACTATTTAAATAAATATTAATTTATTTTATTATTTTTATTATAATATCTTTTTTAAATCTTTATTATAATATTTTAAAACTATATAGTTGTTGAATTATTTATATGATTAAATATGTTAGACTATATAGTAATTTAACCATATAAATTTCTTTAGAAAATGACTAATACTATTTACTTTGAATTGGACCATCTAACCATATTATGTATTTTAGCTCATTTGTTGACATGTTTACAATTAAATGTTTGGTCTACTTGAATGTAATACAATAAAACAGGCTTTTAAATAGGCTATCAAGTCAGACCAGGCTTTCAAACACACCAGACTTAGACCTAAAAAAAGCCTATGACAGGAAACAGGTCAGACTCGGGCCTTGAATTTTTTAAGCAGGTCATGCCTATTTAAGAAAAGCCTAACAAAATTCAGCCTACTTCCACCCCTACTCGCTGGCCTCCAGGACAATACAAGTTGGATACTATTGGCCATCAAAGGCGAATTTCCTAGACTTTGTTACAAAAATGTAACAAATGTCAAAGGTCTACAGACTTCCATAAGGTTCTCCTGAGGCGCTCCATGTAGTGAAGTCCCAGTTTCCTTTCGTATGAAATAAACAAAGATAACACACGAATGGGATTAAGTTGTGTTTAATAATCTTTTCGAACCCTTATGAATTTTCTACCTCTGTCTATTTACTTCAGCAAATGCTAAAAGTTAGAATAAGCTAAACGCAAACTCTAAAGATCAGCAAATGTTGAATTGGTTCAGCACAACATTGCAACCTTCAAAATATAGACAACTTATAAGTTCTTCTTAAGACGTTGGGTGATATTTAATAACTTAGATTCAATTTCCTGCTAGTAAATCAAATTAATTAACAATGGTAAGAGATGGAGAAGATCACACAAGCAAATTTTATACTTCTTCACCCCAACTCTAGGCTACATCCACTACCCTTGAATCTTAAGGGATTTTTCACTATCTTCGCAAAGATATAAACATGTCTCCGTCTCTTCAAGCTAAACATTGAGTAGTACTTGACCTAGCCTCTGCAAGCTAACCTTGAGTGTTTCTTTTAATATCTTCTCTAAGCTATATTCTTTATTAGAAGGGGTGTAAATACAAACATCTACAAGTTCTAAAATATCTCAAACTTGCTACTCAAATAATTATAATTATTTTTTTAGATTATCTATGAGAAGTCTTACAAAGTTTCATAAATCAGAATCTGTAAGATGAGCACTTGAAAACTTCCAACAACATCGAATGAAAGAATGAGATTTAAATTTTTTACAATTTGTGTGAGGGGTTGGCTAAATGACCCCATGATTAATATGGGTTATTCAACCCCATGTTCACATGGATCAGTAAGATTGTCCCATAATTACAATTAAAAAATAATGTGAAAATAAATAAAATAAATGGGACAACCTTATTGGTCCATGTGGACATGGGGTTGAATGACCCCAATTAATGATGGGATCATTTAGCCAACCCCTTTGTGTGAATGAACAAAAGATTCTTATGTCCAGAAAAAACCTTGCTCTTCATTCTTCAGAGGTTGCTTACCCCAGGAACAAGTTCCTAGTCGTACGTTGAGATTCTTCCCGTTGAAAAGCTTCTTACCGTCGAGATGAACAACTAACTTGGGCATAATGGTCATCTTCAGCAATCATGGTGACTTGTGCAAAATGGTTGAATGGCTCTTTGTCTCTAAACAACTTTATTCGTAAATCTCTGAAAAATAAAACATGACATTGAATTGTTCTTCTATTTCTCCTTGTACTAGAGAAAACTTTTGTCCAAAGGACAATAAATTACTAGTATTTTGTCTTTTTGTGGCAACGGTGTTTTTTCTTCAAATCTTCAACAATCTTCGGAGAGATGGGAACTTCTAAATGCTCTTCGATCAGCAGATCAACATCCACTAAGTACCATTGGCATCTTTCGAAAAGATCTTTAGCATCTTGAGCCTTCAGCATCAAAATGTGTTCATCATGCATTGGATGTTCAGCAACTGAAGTTCCTCAAATTAGTCTTTGAAATAAGACTTCTTCAGAACAGTTGAATCTTCTAGATTCAGGGGACAAATTACTAGAACCAAGATCCAAGGAAAGGCAAAGGTGGATATTAGGCAAGTTTTGGAAATGCTAACATAACCGATGGAAAAATTCGGAGAGTTGTAGTTGATACCAAAATAGTTAATGGCCGGCCAGCTATCCAAGTCAGGGTCGACATAGGAAATGCTGATCAACAATATTAAATTAAGGTTATTTAGGCAAGGCACATGTTGAGGATTATTCAAAAAATTTAAGATGAGTATATAATAATAGATCTTTTAATTATATTTAAAAGTTTTTTTATGATAGGTGGAAATGGATGAGGCCACTTCGTTAAAAATAAAGATTTTTCGTAAAGTGGGGCCATCCCATGTAGAAGAAAGGCCAATTCTTAGACGGACTAGGCGTTGAAATTATTGGAAAAACTACGACTTTTAAACAGTTGTAATAAGTTGAGATCAAACCCTTTAAACAGGGATTAGAGTTTATTTGTAACAACACATCCAAATACATCAGTCCAATATAAAAAATTCCTTTCTTTTTGCCTCCTTTAAATTCATTTACTTTTTTTTTTCTTATTTTACTTAAACATTCGTTTAAATGCCAATTTACTTATTTCGCCTCCTTTATTTCTTAGTCATTTTATTAGTCAAAACAGTTGTTTCTAGTATACTTTCCTTCTCACTTGTCAATAGCGTACACCAAGAGTTTTTTAAACTATCTTAGGAATTTATATTGAGGAACATAGTTCCTAACTCGAGCAATCATCTGTCCAAAGAAATCAACTAGGTAAGTTATTAGCCGAAAATAGTTTTGACTTTGGAGAACTTTTCTTTTATGATGTGTGGAGCTCACCATCCAATAAGATAAGAGAGAAAATATTAACCATGAGTTTATTGAGAGTAGATGAAGTAATAGTTTCAATCTAAAAAAATGACTTACGTAATATTTTAAATACGCTCAAAGCTACTTGTGACAAAAGTGATATGTAATGTAGATAACTAATAAAAATAACAACTAAAAGGGTGATGATATATAAGCATTTACTTTTTACCCCACATTTTTTAGACACACTAATTTGTGGCAGTACTTAACCCCAACAACACGTTGTGATGGAATGATGTCCCAAAAATATAGATGTCCATGTGCACTTTTCCAAACTAAAATGGAAGTTCAAGTTAACCATTTCATCTGATGATCACTATTATGGAAGTGATTATTAGTGCTCTACCTCTAATTTCATATCATTGGCTGTCCTTCATGTCAAATTTTCTATACTTAGTGGCACATAGTAATTTACTATGTGGTTTTTTACTGGTCTAACTATGAGGTAGGTGGTGGGATTTGGGAATTGCAGGTTTCAGCCGTGCTCAATACTAATATAGTAAATAGAAATAGGTTATGAAATGAAATGTATCGAAATGGTGCATCGTTGTAAGAAATGTATTCATCAATATTTGGTTTTGAATATGTAGAAGGCTTTGGAAATGTGGCCCAATATACTTTGGGCTGGTATTAACACTATCTAAAATTATATTTTAACTAAAATTAAAACTCATCAAGTTAAGGTCATTTTTTCGACAAAAAAAAAAAAGAATTTAAGGTCAATCTGACTTTTGAACTAAGGAAAAGTTAAGGTCTGTCACTCTGTTGACCCAAAAAAAAATCAAGGACAATTTAAGGACCATACTAATTGCTTTTTTTTTCTTAATCAAGTTATTTTCACATGCGAGAGTGATAAAAATAAAGTATCAAAGAGAGTGTTGGTAGTCTTTCTTTAAGGTTGTATGGAATGCAACTATTCTATTGTTTGAATTATGTGAAGATTATAAAATAGAATAAAACATGACATAATAGATCTCTCATTTTTTATTTAATAACATTTTTTTCAACTTTAATTTGGGTATTTTTATGTAGGGATTTGACTTCTCTAAAGTGAGAGAGCTACTTTATAGTGTAAAGTAAATCATGACAACTATTAATAATAATTATTTTCTTTGAAAAAGTCAATAAAGTAACTCAATCAATGCTAAATATAGCTTACTTTATCCTATAAAATGAGTCGCACACTTTTGAGGGGCCAGGCTACCAACGGATGATTAGTTCAAGTAGTACATGTTTGTTTTCCTTAAACAAGATCTCGAGTTCGAGTCTTGTCGATGAAAAAAAACCTCATTGAGAAAGTTAGACTCATCATAATGTGAATTATCCTAGCTCGAATAAAATTATCTCCCACAAATAATACTTGTAAGTGAAAAAAAAGAGTCGGACCCTCCTATAGATATGCAAATATATTGCTTAATTGCATAAACTGGTTTAAAATTTCATAAAAACAAATTGAAGTTATTTTACATTTGATTTTAATTATATAAATATATTTACTTTAATTATCATCTAAGGGTACGAAACTATTTTGGACGGAAGAGCTGACGTGACATGATAAATTTCAGAACTTGGAAAAATGGGTGGAGGAGATTCGAATACAAGACTAAGAAATGACAAAACACCCATTTTGCTAGTAGAGCTACACAATCAATTGGAAATAATACGAACAAACTTCTATTTATATCATCAATCATAACAATAAAAGAAAAAAAATGCAGCTCTCATCTACTTACTCTCTCTCTCTCTCTCTCTCTCTCTCTCTCTCTCTCTCTCTCACACACACACACACTCCAACTGCCACCCTTCCTTCCTCTCTTCCCCCTCTCAACCAAAACCCTAACTACTCTCTCCTTACCCAGCCTCAGTCGCCAACCACCTCTTTACCCTTCACCATCTTCATCTAACCTCCCTCACTCTACACCTTGCAACTGAACTCCCTCATTTTCTGTTCTTCGAATAAACCTAGCTCCAATCCTCTCAAAAACCTCAGAAACACGTTTATGTAAGCTTAAATATAATTTCTGGAAATTTTTGGAGTATTCTGGGTGGTTATGAGGCATTTCTGGGCTTCTGTTCATCCTCACTGCCGTTGTCTTGAATTTTCAGATGAGGTCGCCAGAAAATCAAGAGCTTCAACCGCGTTTACCTCCCTCGTCTGACCTTAGATTACGACGTTTCAACCACCACTGTGCTCTTGGTGAAAGGGCGAACAAAGACAGACCATCAACTTGCTGCCGGCCACGGTCGCCGCCGCAAGCTCCGCTGCGGGTCGTCTTCTCCAGCGGTCTGCATCTGCAGAATTTCCAGAACTTTGTTTTCAGGTTCTTTCTCTTCCCAGATCCATTTCTTAGCTTATTTACATGATAATGAACACGAAAAACATAACTTTAAGGTTGTAATCTAAGAGAATCGAAGAAGATGAGAACTTGAACATGAATTTCGAATTTCATGAACCATGTCCTTTTCTGGTTAGCTAGACTCGTGCGATGGGTTGCTATGGTTCTGTTATGATATGTTGGTGATGTTGGTAAAGTCCAGAACATGTAAAACGAACTAGGGATAGAAATGACATTTTTCACTTTTCTTAGTCACCATGAGTACCACTTTCATGGTGCTGTGATTCTTCCTCTGTGACCCTAAAACATGTTGGACTGAATTCCTGGACTGTTTTACGACCAGTAACAAGAAGTTTAAGGACCAAGTTGTGAACTTTGAATGGAATGTTGTTTATGGAACCTTGAAACCCCATGCCTGCCTTTTTTTCCCTTCGATTTCTTTGTGGTGGTGCGTGTGTATATGATGGTGGTGTGGTGGTTGTGCTCTGGTGGTGGTGGTGGGAGGGAAGAAGATTGTGGGGTTGACAAAGGAAGAAGATGATATAAATAGAGTTTGTTCATATTATTATTGATTGATTGTGTAGCTCAACTCACAAAAGGGGTGTTTTGCCACTTTTTAGTCCTGTGTTCGAATCTCCCCCACCATTTTTCCAAGTTCTGAAATTTATTTAATGACGTTTACCGATTAAAGTAAAACACATTTGGATTACATGGTTTTAATGAAGTTTATAATCAAGCCAATAATTAATAATATTTGCTAAAGAAGCCTTCAATTGTTTTCCTTTTTGCGTAAGTACTTTTTTACCAGACGTTACACTTTTTTTACCGTTCATTGTTGTTCTTGTATAACACGACATATTCGCAAGCCGAGCGAGCAGCGGCAGCCGCCGAACACCCGGAAGCAGAGGCGGAGCGCTCGAAGATGGAGAAGGAGAAGGACAGTACGGCATGGCCATCGTCTTCCTCAAACTGTCGATCGGTTCTCTGATTGGTTGTTCAATGACGGTTCTACCCGAAATCGGCGATGTTCTTCCCCAAATCGATGCTGCTTTTTCCCAAATTGAAGATTTAGGGTTCGCTGTTTTGTCCCAAATTGGGGATTTTCCGATTCCGCCCCAAATTCGTGATTACAGAGTCATTCTTCCCCATATTGATGATCTAGTTACATGTGATGATACTAGTTGATGGCCTATGTTGTTTTGGTTTGTGAATAATGAAATTGTATATGCTTCCTATATTTCATCATTAGTTAATGAACTGGTATATGCTTCCTAAACAATAATCTTTCATCGCATGAAAGCTGAAGAATAGTCTATAGGTTTCTAACCTTTTGTATTACTTTCTCATTTAAGCAAGGCTTGAAGCCCTCAATTGAATTGCTTCCGATCTTTTTTCATTTCTTTATTATCATATTTGCAACATCTAATTATATGAAGATGAGATGCTCTGTTTTTTAGAAGTTGCAAAGAGAAAAACTCTTAACATTTATTATGAACTTGTAGAAATGGTTATGGTGTCAACTGAGAAATTTTGCTTTGACCTTAATTTCATTAGACTTCTCCCAGATACACAAATCTTTCACCGCAGATTTCATTACACTTGTGATTTTTTTAACGTCTTGTAAAAATTTTGAACCAAACTTTATAAATTTACATGACAAATCCTTATGGGCATACCTATAATTAATATAATTAGGAGGGCCAAAAAAAGGATTGGGGCTCATACCTGATATTATAAAAGTATTACATATGTCATTTGTCCGTTGGCCCATATCACACTTATACGTGTCCGAATTTTCACTCCGGCACCATAGAAATCTCCATGAATTGTTGAAGAGTTTGTTTCATTGTCAATAAATTAGAAGAAAGATGATTTAGTCCTTCATTGATTAGCTTTTTCAAAAAGTTTCAAATTTAGAAGTTCTCTTAATCTTTGCTCTTAATTTAAGTAGGTTTTGTCATTCCCCATTTGCAGAAAGTCAATTCAGAATGTCCTTTGTGATCCTCACATTTTCTATGTAAGTTAAGAAAATTCATTTATGAAGAAACAAGCTCAGTCAAACAAGAACGCTATTACAGCAACACTTCGGGCATACGAAAAGGAGTTGGAGAAGGGGAGAAAATGAGCAAAAATAATAAAGTTTTATGCTTTGTTTGGACATAGATATGAATATGTGAGGAAGGCCCAATCTCAATAAAAATGAAGCAGCAATAAAGGATCCAAGGTGACTAAATATAAATAGGATAAAGAATTTAATCCTTCAACTGTTGATGAAGAGTTTTGGAGCTTTTAAAATGAATGGAAGGGTTCATTACAACCTATTTCACCCTTGTCCTTCAATTCTTTGACAGAATGGATTAACTACCAACACTGACGGGATCTTAGGTACACTTGCTTCCGACTTGCCTCCAAAGGGGTTGTATAGGAGTGAATTACATGTTCAGGCCAGCCCAAATAGCTATAAAGTCTAAGTATGTGTTTGGATCAGCGTTAGCATAATTGGATTTGAGCATAATTGGATTTGACCAGAATTGGATATGGTAACGTGAGGTTAAGTGACGTGATTTATCTTTGGATACATTAACCTATAATTGATTTCCGTAATAGAATTTCGTTTGGATAACTTTGATTAGAATTCCGTAATACATTAACTAGACAATAAAAAAACTTGTTTCGCCTGATAGATCGACCTATTTACATGATATTATATTTTATTAATGATGTAAATAAATATAGTATGCTATTTTAATCAATTTTTTCAGAACTCGGAATATAACTTTTTTTAGTATAAAGGCACATACATTTTTTCTTTGTAAAAAGCCTAAGAGCCCTCTGGCCTATTAGCTCGCTGGCCTATTGGCCTCTTAAAGATGATATTTATGTTAAATAGGCTTGTAAGTAGGTTAGTAGACCAGGTCAATCCATCTTAAAGGCCAGGTCAGGCCTCAAAGTTTAGCCTATGATAGGCCGCAAGTTAGACTTGGGCCACAAAATTAGAATGCGGGCCAGAATTAGACCACACAAAGTCTGGCTTAGTCTGACCTATTTCCACCCTTATTTTGAAATAGGAAAAATGTCTAATGTCCTCTCCATTTCCCTCCCTTCTAAGTTTTAAGTGTGGAACTAAGAAAATTGGTTAGGACCAAAATCTTAATATATATATATATATATATATATATATATATATATTAAATAAAATTCACAATGACTAATAAAAAAAATTGAGTAGGCTAAATATAGCATTTAAATATTATTCTATTAAGGAACTCGTGTACTTGTCCTCCAAGAACAAATTTATGTAAGTGTGAACCTTCTTGCGAGTTCATGGTCCCGCACGTTGTCGTGGTTGTTGCTTGGAGGGCTTCATTGGCATTGGGCGTGGCGAACGTCACAAATTCTATTTATGACCAACTTTCATAACTCTCGAGTTTAGCACGATAAACTTTCATAATGGATACTTTGACTAAATATAAATACTCCCTTCGTATAAGACTTCTTAGAGACATGTTTGATGTCTCTTTATATAGTATATACGATCTCATACTTAATTTCAGAAATATTTATTACCATTTTTCATATATATTCCTTATATTTATTAAACTTTTATAATTTCAAGATTTTCATATCTCAAATAATGAATTCTCTTTAATACTACTCTATGTAAATTAAGGGCAAACCGGAAAGATGGTATAAACATTTTTAAAACAAATGTATTAAGACGTTATTGTCTTAACATGTTGTTATGATTAGAAATAAAGAGAGTATTTGTTTGGTCATTTGGATACAGCTGTAGCTGCCCCTGTTATATAAAGCAAATGAGCATTCGTGTATATATAAAAGGGTTAAATATGTTTTTGGTCCCTGTACTTTGAGCGAGATTTGGTTTTAGTCCCTCGCCGGCGTAAATGTGGATTTTAGGCCTCCTACTTTCTTTTTTAATTGGTTTTCGTCCCTGCCGGAGTCTGCCGTTGACCGCCGTGCCTACGTGTCACGACGGTGCTTACGTGGCATATGCCACATCATTTAATGAGGACACTTGTTTTTTTTTTTACATTATTTTTTATTAATAAACATCCAAAACAAAAAACAAAAAACAAAAAACAAAAAAAAAAAAGGGGAAATCAGAAGAACCCATCATCATCTTCTTCTTCTTCTTCTTCTTCTTCTTTCCCAAACCACCACCACCACCTGCAATGGACACACACCACGACATCTTCTTCTTCTTCTTCTTCTTATTCTTCTTACTCCTCCTTCTTCCTCTAGCATCTAGTGTTTACGTTCCAAAAATCCCCAATATTCATGTCAAATTGAACCCAGAACTTCAAGAATGAGGTAAAATTTCACAATGAGGGCTCTCAAGCCATCCAGCATGGTTAATAGAATCTCCTGGTATGAACCATCACAGAAGAAAAGAGTTCCAAAAAGGGTCTGGTTAAGCTTCCAAAAATCAATGGGTGTCCTCATGGGTGGAAATCACACATCATCCAGGTTTTGCACTCGCTAAATTTCTTCCCTTTCTCCCTCTCTAGCTTTCAATTTCTACTCTCACAAACAACAATCCTCAATCAATCAAAAACCCTAATTTCACCTGAACTTGAGAATTTCATGGACACCAAGACCCTGAATTTCATCGATTACGAGACTCTTCGTTCGATTTTGTGTTGTCGAGGGACATGGACAAGGTTTCTGTCCCAGCGTTACTCGTTCTTGAGGCTGAGCGAGTCCTCAAGCCCGGTGGAATCGGTGCCCTGCTCGTGAAGAAGAGGAAGAAGAAGGAGGAGGAGGAGGAAGAAGAAGATGCCATGGCGTGGGTCCATTGCAGGTGGTGGTGGTGGTAGTGGGTGATGCGGTGGGCGACGCCGGCAAGGACGAACAACGCCGGCCGACGGACTAGTCGAAGAAGAAAGATGGCGCGGAGGACGAAGATGAAGGCTTTTGGAAGATGAGGAGAAGAAAGGGAAAGGGGGGTCACGATGGGTCAGATTCAAAAGCCCCTGTTTTTCCTTTTTTTTATTAATAAAAAATAATGTAAAAAAAAAACAGGTGTCCTCATTAAATGATGTGGCCTATGCCACGTAAGCACCGCCGTGACACGTAGGCACGACGGTCAACGGCAGACTCCGGCAGGGACGAAAACCAATTAAAAAAGAAAGTAGGAGGCCTAAAATCCACCTTTATGCCAACGAGGGACTAAAACCAAATCTCGCTCAAAGTACAGGGACAAAAAACATATTTAACCCTATATAAAACAGCAAGGATGTGATGTGGTTTGCTAACAATAAACATAACAAAGTCAACTAAGGAAATGATAGTTTAATAGCAGAGTATAAATGCATATGATGTGTTTAATACTTTAACCTACGGCCTCTGGCTAATCGATAAAATAATTAATTTTTTTATAATCCGAAAGAAATTCTAGCAGAGATAAATAAATTGAATAAACTCAATCATTGAACACTATATAGTATTACCATCTCGATACAACTCGGATCCTGAGACAAATGTCTAGAGAAATCCCTGATCATCAATCTTTCTTTTTAGTGTTATCGTTGAATCACCTCTTTCTACATGTATGGTTGTTTTCTAATTTCTAGTTCCTATTAAACTGTAATATAAACGTATCATATGTTAATTAATTAAAGAAACCTTCTAGAAATTAATACTCTCATCACAACGTCGATGACAACTCACTTTATGTTCTGTTTTCCTGCAGCGGCAGAGTAAAATACAATTAATTCTTGTTTCGACCGATCCAAATAATTATAAGATCTAATATCATCTTGGTCGGTTCAGATAAGTTACAATCAAATGAACGTCGTATTGGCTTACTAGATCAATCAAAATGAAATGTTAACTAGTCCAACAAATAGCAGGACAAAGACAAGACTAACAAGGTTAATAATTCAAAATCAACCTAATCATAGTCATTATCGTGGAAATATTCACAATAACTAAGTTAAGGATAAATGTCTCTACTATTGTATATGTCAAATTTTACAATATGAGTTTGGTCGCTCATTTGATATGAAACTAACATGAGTGTTAAAGTGCATTTTGTAGGTATTTTTCGTTGTACTTCACCATAAACTTTCACTACACCACTGTGCACTTAATTTTGTAAACCATGGAGTGATAAGAGATACTCTCTATTTATTTTCTTGAAGAACAACTCTTCAACCCTATCAAACTCACTTTCAATAGCATATATGCATAAAATTCAAAACCTTTATATTTCCGAATTATATATTTGAAGAGGTTCACATGTCACCAAATTAACAACCTCATCACATTTGATTTTTGTCAAGGTTACATGATTCTTCTACCTTCTAAAATTTGAAATACTATTTAACCAAAAAAAATTGAAATACTATTTGAACCCTTGTTATTAATACTAATGTTTTAATGTATTAAATTATTCATTAATACTAATGTTTTAATGTATTAAATTATTCATAATTCTGATCGTGATGAAAGCTTTAAAGTTTCCAAAAAAATGTGGCACATAAGAATTAACTTTAGATCTAGAGGTTTAAAAAATCACTTTTAACATTTACGACTAACACCTATGACAAATATGAACTTGAGTATGAAATTGAAAACAACTAAAATCAGATAAAAATATGTCTTTCATCTTTTTGTTCATTTTTCTCAGTATCTCTTTTTGATTATTTTATCTATTTATCATATTTTTTATAATACATAACTTATATTACTAAATAAAATCAAACTTCTTTTTTATATACCGGAAAACAAGACAAGACACGAAACAACTAAGGAATAAGCATAGAATCACTCAACAAGAGAGTTTTCAGCTCTACATGAGGAACCACTAACACACGGAGGCGAGTATGAGTCTTCAATCCCTTTAATTTAAGGTCTTTCATTGATACGAGGTTCTTAATATTTGAAGAGTACCCCTCTGGAACTTTCACACTTCTACGAAACTTGCACAAAACAATTTTCTCTTTCCTGCATAGAGCATAGGATGCTGGAGGCAGATATGTACATTTTCCCTTCTTCACTGGTCTTAATTCTTTTCTTATGCCCATGCTAACCAAATCAAGTCTTGCATTGATGCTAACCACTTTTAGGAAGTTGTTTTTTGAAAGTCTTGCCGAATTTACACCTCAAGTTCTTCACCTTAGCAAAAAAATCACCACCCTTCAATGGCTTGGGAGCTCTACCTTCTTCTATATTTCCATTGAAAGCTTTTGACCAGCCATGATAACAATGTCTTGTATGCAAGAATCTACGATGTTGTAGGAAAACATTCTTTTTACAATGTTTTAATCGCATTGAAGTTGTACCATCTTCACATATAGGGCATGCAAGCTTTCCTTTTACACAATATCCCGACAAATTGTCATATGCCAGAAAATTGTTGATCGTACCAAACAACATTGCCCTCAGTCTGAAAGTTTCTTCCCTTGACCCATCATACACCTCTAAACCTACCTCCCATAATTTCTTCAGATTTTCAATTAGAGGAGCCAAGTATATGTCTATATCATTTCGGGGTTGCTAAGGCCCAGAAATTAACATAGATAACATCATATACTTGCGCTTCATACAAAGCCATAGATCACTGGCCGTGTATTGTGGGTGCTACTTTGAAGGCTATGTGGATTTATTCCATCAATAGACAATGCAAGGTGTAGGCTTCTTTCCTCTTTGCCAAATTTGGGATTGTCCGAATCAATTTTGCTCCATTGGGGAGAATCTTCCGGGTTTTGAAGCATTTCATCACCTTCCCCTTTATCTTTATGCCATGTTAGGTGTTTCATAACTTCAGCACTACAGTACATGCACCTAAATCTGGGTATTATGGGGAAATAGCGTTTGCTTAGCCTCTTATGTTCGACTGGGAAGAACGTTTGCCTCTGGAAGCATATCTTTTAAGAGAGCAAGTAGGTCGGTGAAGCTCTTATCGGTCCATCCATTGCATGCTTTCAAGTTGAAAAACTTTAATATCGTAGACAATCTTGTGAATTTAGAGCATCCATCATAAAGAGGCATCTTCGCATCATTTTTCAACCTCTCGAACATTTCAGGACAATTACGAAGATCCTCTTCTACAGCCTCCGCTATTTCATCAACACAGTCACCTTCACTTGCATCTTTCTCCATGTCAAATGAGGCAAATCTCAGAGTATTCGTTGCATCGCTAGAATCAAATCTGGACTCACCATGATTTGTCCAACGTATATAGCTTTTATCAATTCCATTGTAAACTAGATGTCCCTCCAATTCAAGTGGATTAACTCGAATACCATGACAACAATCTAAACAGGGGCATAAGATGCTATTAGGATTCTTTCCACGTTGAACCGCAAAGGAAACAAACTCTTTAACTCCGGCCACATATTCATCGGATAAGCGATTAGCAAACATCCATTTACGATGCATACGTACCTGATAAACAACCAATTAATGTCTACATGCAAATATCACATCCTCAAAGTCTAGTACGTCCTACTAATATTCAATTAGCAATTAGGAAGGACAGAACCCAAACATCACGAATGCGTTTGGAAGAGTCTCACAAAACAGAATACACATTCCACCAATGGCTAAAGTGTTAGGAAGAACACTTGGATTGCACAGAGTAACTTGAGAGAAATAGGGGTAGAAAGACACAAGAATCTTTGTTCATGTAGTTCGGCCAATTGCCTACATTTTGCGGCTATAAAGTAGCTATAGCTCCGTTATCATTTAGATTAGCTTTTAGGGTTACAGTGTTACAAGATATATAGGGATTCTAATGATCCAGATATTACAAGATAATATCCCATTAAATCCTATCACAATCCCCCCCAACAAATCAGATCCTAAACTAAACGGATTTTGGCTTAAAACAGAAACAATTAAATCACCAGAATTTACGGAGTCCCAGCGCCAATGAGCTGCTGGCATTTTGCCTGGACACCTCTGATTGTCATAATTCCCAGCGCCAATGCGCTGGGGATGCCAGCGGCCATGTGCTGGCATTCTACCAAAACACCTTTATGTAGCACACGATGCAAGCAGACGATGCAAGCAGACGATACAAGCAGACGATGGGCCAAACTCAACATAAATCTAGTAGGTTCTTTGAAATGTGAAAACAACAATTTCAGAAATTGGTTCAAAACATGCTGAATAAACAATGCCAACATCAAGGGAAATGAAATTGAATGGTGCAGAGTTTCAAAATGCAGTCCTTGAATATAGATATAGAAGGCTCAAATGCTGACAAGCAGTACTGTAAAAACATAGTTCTTCATGCTTGCAGCGCAGATTCAATAACAAAAAATTAAAATTATTTTTCTATTGCATCTGTGGCCATCCGTTCTTCATGCTCACAAAAGCAGAGGATATAGGGAAGATGATGGAGTGATGGATGGAGAACAGATGAGAGATACTTCTGGAATTTATAAGCAAACGAGGGAATCATGCACATGACCAAGCACTCAGGCCATAACACTTCTTAGCTAATACAAGATGAATTTAGGGCAGCAAACACGGAGCTCAAACATTGAACAACAACAAAATCTTCAAAAGACAACCCTAGAAGTAGAAGCAGGTCAAGATGACTCACAAGTGAGGTAGAGAAGAGCAGCCAGAGGAGAAGATGGGAACAACAATGCACGAAGATAGAAACGTTGTGACAAAACGACTGCGACCAAGAGTGCGATTGGCGGAGACAAGCTTGGCGCCGACAAGCTTGCAAAGCAGTGGCAGTGCGATTGCGGAGAGAATGAGTGCCGGTGATGAGGTGCAGCGGCAAGGAGCGGCGGTGATGAGGTGCAATGGCAAGGAGTGGTGAGTGGCGGTGACGAGGTTCAAGAGCAATGGAGTCGCGACAGAGAAAGGGGAAGACAAATGGGTTTTCTCCAAACAAGGGTTTCCTATAGCTATAACAGAGGGAAATCGAAAAATTTAAGCACCTATTACCACGGTTGCCTTAATAACCACGGTAAATCACCATTTTTAATAAAATAATACCTATTACCACAGTTCCCCTAACGACCGTAGTAATAGAAAATGTTAATTAAAAAATAACAAAATATATTACCACGGTTCCCCTATCAACCGTGGTAATAGACAATATTATTTAAAAAATAATAAAACATATTACCACGGTTCCCCTAACAACCGTGGTAATAGACAATGTTATTTAAAAAAATAATAAAAACTAAGTTAGTACAGGTGAAATACGACCGTGGCAATAGAGAGCGTGGTAACAGATCTCGTAACCCATTTTTACCACGGTTTCATACTTAGCCGTGGTAACAGGAACATAGTAAAAAGACAATTCTGTAATAGTGTCTAGAAGTCATGTGGTAAGGACCTGCATATTAACGTGCCCCTACTCAACAATGTCGTGGAGCTTGAGGTCCGAATCATAGATATCCATGCACAAATGGTAGCTTCGTAGCAATAGCCCCAACCCCGCTCCAATCCTCAGACCAAATCGAAGTCCTACCGCTGCCGACATGGTATTTAAGACCATATTTGATAATGATATGGTGCTGAGCAACCTGCAAAAAAGAATAACGAGATAGGCACTTGTATTTCAACACTAGCACCTAAATTTATTGGGATTGCGTCCATGCTCCTAATGCCAAGCTGGTCAAAACTTGCTCCCAGTTCACCAGATTCCATTCTCTAGCACCATTATGCTTTGACCAAATAAAATTAAACTTCTTTAATGAATAAAATAATAGTATAATAATAAAAACTAATATATATATAAATATGAAAATGATTGATAGATATATGAATAATGTTAAACACCAAACACATTTTTTTGTGACGGTCAAAAACCGTCACAAAAGTGTTTGACACTATTCACATATCTAAGAATCATCGCTCATATAAATATTAGTATAGAAATCCTATGCATATCAATTAATTTTGTATAAAACTAATATTTAAAACATTTTGAATATTCATATATATGTTCTCAAAACGATTTATCTTACTAGGTTAATCAAGATTAAGGCTCACCACTTTCAAAAAGCAAAAAAAAATTAAGCCTCTCCTTACACGTCTTCAACATTTACCCGATATTACATGTTCATTGCATTAAAGAAAATTAACTTGTATTTAGATTGCAAATATGATTAGCTGTCTAAGGCATAGAGCATGCCCATAAGTTGAAATTAATTTCCTCTTCAATCTTGTTACGTCAATTACCATTTCTTGATTGAAGTTTTTGTTCTCCAAAATAACGAGCGTCTACCATTAATTACCGCAACAACAGCAACGCGATTCCCATTTTCTGGGAGTTCACGTTCGCCATTGCGCGCAGCGCCACTTTCGTCCCTATAATTATAAAAATAATAGATAGAGTTAGAATAAATAATAATAAGAATAAAAATAACAATATACTTACATTAACAAATTTTTACATAATACTGCCTCTATTACTGTCCACTTATTTCATAATAACTATCTATTTAAAATTTTAAAAAATCATTAATTTATGTTTTTCTATATAATACATCTATGAGAACACTCCAAATGAATGAATGATAAACTAGGAAAACAAATAATATGTTTTACAATTGAATTTGTTAATATGTTTATTTTAAAACACAAAAAGTTGTATTTATTACCTCACTGAAAAATTAAACGATATTATATTATATTATATTAACCTTATGTATTTTTTACCCCAGTATCCATACTAAGTGGTAAGTTTATTCTAAAACTATTTGAAAAAAAAAAGTCTCTTCATAAATTCTTATTCATAAGACTGCATATAGATTGAATCATTAACAAAATATTTAAATAGCTTAGTTATTTAAAACTATTTGGTTATATTTTTCCAAAAAAAATTCACATAGGAGAATCATATACCATAATAATAATAAAAAATTAAAGTTTGAATCAATATTTAAATTATATAAAATTTGATAAATTTAGTTTACTATAATAAACAATTTGAATTAAATTTATATTAAATAAAATTTATCATATATGAAAATCATTTTATTTTTTTGAAAATTTATCATATTTATGAAAATTTTAAAAATATGTAAAGTCTTGTAGTAACTACTACAATTTTCCATAATAATAATAATAATAATATCATGTTCATGTTTATTTTCTCTTCTTACAGCGCTCTTGATATCTCAGACCATTTCTTCATCAACCATTTCCCTCTCAAAACCTCAATGAAGAGGAAGAAAAAGCCTTCACCTTCCAAATGACACCAACACCAACACCAACACCTTTCACTCTCGCTTTATCCCTTGCCTACATTTTCACCATCACCACCGTCAACGCCCTCGGCTCCGCCTCCACCACCGCCATCACCTTCGGCACCGTCACCGTCTGCGGCGTTGTCGCCGGCGAGACTGACCACCACATCCAATGCTACCGAAACGGTACACGTGTACCCGTCATCCTTCCCAACGTTTCCTTCCAGGCCATCTCCGGTGGCCGGAGCTTCTTCTGCGGCCTCCTCTCCGGCGGCTACAGCCTCCTCTGTTGGGACACCGCCGCATTTCGACCCAGGAGGCTTTACCACAGTGAATTTGTCCAGTTGAGTGACGTTTCAGTTGGTGATGATCAAGTTTGTGCTAGGGAGTTGAAATCTGGTGTGGTAAGGTGTTGGAGAGGTGGAAATCGGTTAGAGTTTCCTTCCCCTGGAGAGGGGTTGAAATTTCGCAGCATAACTTCTGGGTTTGGTTTTTCTTGTGGGATATTGAAGGAGAACAATAGGGTTTGGTGTTGGGGTGAGGGTGGAAATGTTGATCAGATTCATACAAAATTTGGGAATTTTTCAATGTCAACACTGGTTGCAGGTGTATCTCATGTTTGTGGTTTGACTTTCAATGGGGTTTTAGTTTGTGGGGGAAACAATGGTTCTGGTCAATTGGGTGTTCCTTTCAGTTCTGGGGGAAACAATGATTTTTCAGGTCTTGCTTTGGGGGAAGATTTCACCTGTGCTATTAAGCGCAGAAATGGACTTATTGCTTGTTTTGGAGGTGGCTGCAGCAGGTTCAGGTTTGATAGTCACGTGGTTCAAGGTGTTTCTTTTGAGTCAATTGTTGCTGGTTTGGATTTTGTTTGTGGGGTCACAACCAAGAATTTGTCTGTGATTTGCTGGGGTCCTGGTTGGTCTAAGCTTCATTTGCCTAGTGATCTTCCTTTGGGTTTGGTTCTTCCAGGTCCTTGTGTTCAAGATGGTTGCAATTCTTGTGGTATGTATCCAAATTCTGATATGCTCTGTCATGGATCTGGAAGTATTTGCTATTCATGCCAGATTGAGGTTCCACAAGCTGTGCCATTACTACCACCATTACCTGGTTTTCCCAAGCAACAGTCTAATTCCTCAGCTGGAGATAAAAACTTGAGTGAATCCTTGGCATTTATGATTGCTGGATCGATTGGGGCTTTTGCAGGGCTATGCACAATTCTTTATCTCCTTTGGATTGGAGCAAGAAAGTTTTTAAAGAAAAAAGTTGATAATTCTGTGCAACCCACAAATAGTGAGTCTGATGCCTATCTTGATATTGCTCCCATGCCTAACCGTGGTTTTAATGTGACACCAACAACATTAAGGTCTTTTTCTAGCAAAAGGCTCAGCTCAAGAAGATTCAGGAGTGGTTCATCGTCAAAGCAACTAGACAGGACTGAGAGTTTCTTATTATGTGAACTAGCTTCTGCCACTGACAATTTCTCAGCGGGTAACAAGATAGGTGCTGGTAGCTTTGGCAGTGTTTACAAAGGCAAGCTAGAAGACGGTCGGGAAGTGGCGGTTAAAAGAGGAGACACCAGCACTAAGAAGAAGAAATTCCAGGAGAAAGAAACTGCTTTTGATTCCGAATTGGTGTTGCTGTCCCGGCTTCACCACAAGCATTTGGTGAGGCTAATTGGGTTCTGCGAGGAGAATGACGAGAGGCTTTTGGTTTACGAGTACATGAGCAACGGATCACTCCATGATCATTTACACCACAAGAACAATGTTGAGAAAGGTAGCAGCATTTTGAATTCTTGGATGATGAGGATCAAAATTGCATTAGATGCTGCTAGGGGGATTGAGTACATTCACAACTACGCGGTGCCACCCATCATTCACAGAGATATTAAGTCCTCAAATATACTTTTAGATTCAAATTGGAATGCTAGAGTTTCTGATTTTGGGTTGTCATTAATCTGGCCTGAGACTTCTAGTGAGCAAGAATTGATTTCCGCCCAAGCTGTTGGAACTGTAGGGTACATTGACCCTGAGTACTATGTGCTGAATGTGCTAACCACAAAGAGTGATGTGTATGGTTTAGGAGTGGTGTTGTTGGAGCTTCTGACAGGGAAGAAAGCAGTGTTCAAAGCAGAAGATGGGTCAGGGCCTATTGGTTTGGTGGAATATGCAGAGCCAAAGATAGCAGCAGGAGAGGTGTGGAGTGTGTTGGACTACAGAATTGGAGAGCCAGAAGTGAATGAGGTTGAATCTCTTGAGCTCATGGCTTACACTGCCATGGATTGTGTGAACACTGAGGGGAAGGAGAGGCCTGACATGACCAACATTGTTGCTAACTTGGAGAGGGCTTTGGCTTTTGTAAAGTATAGTCCTGGTAGCGTCTCTTGTTCTTCATTCTCTGCACCTCTTTAGTGCAAAATTCACACTCTTAATAGATTCATCAGATTCTTTTGTAGATTTTGATTTCTTTGTAAATTTATTCTTTGGGTCAATAAATGTATGAACTTTAGGTTAACATAAAAACACATGTTCATAAGTGATTTTGGTCTCAACTATATTACCCCCAAAAAGTAGAGAAAAACAAAAACAAAAGTATTGATTGTCAATAGTGAGGTGAAACAAAAAAAAATGTGACTAGTTACTAGTTGGCAACATGAATATTAGTGGGGGAAATCTATGAATACCACTCAACGATATGTAAATATGAAAAAATATATACCGCATTTTTAGCGGGAAAAAAATACATTCGCATTTTAAAAGTGTGGTGTACTTTTTTTCACATAAGGATGGTAAAAATAGGTGTGAGGATGACACAAATAGTCTCTTCCATATTAGTGTCATTTGCTTATATAAGGAGCTCTTTTCCTCATTTGTAAGACATCGAGTATCCCATGCATCAACAATATGTGTGTTTTAGTATCCATGTATTTCCGAACTCTTTCTCTTTTTTTCTGAAAGCTTCTCTTTCTTTCTGAAAGCTTGATTATTATTATGACATAAGTTCTTAGGATTGTGTATGTATATTTGTATAGTGTAATTTGAATAAACTTCTAGCATAACTCTAAAGAAGAGATTACTTGAAGTGGATGTTGTCCTTTCTTTTTCTTAGATATCCAAAAATAACCATTGTGATTATGATTGTCTAAGAAATAATTAGTTAGGTGTGACTTCACTCTCAAGAACTTATTAAATAGTCACATTCTTTGAATCCTTGTTTCTTCTGAAACCGCCCTAACCATATGGGTAGCAATTTTGAAGATTGTGAGTATAAAATAATTTGATGAATATGCTCCCGTCACCATTTTGCCCTTAATTCATAGCTGGCCTCGGAGACTTGCAGGATTAATTAACACAAGTAGTCTTAACGTGCCAAATTTTTATATTCACCTATCTTTATATACTTATATATTAAGTAAGACACTGTAAATGTTTATAAAAAAATAGTCACTAACTTTAACATATATTAGTATGTAAGAGGATTTAAATCTTATTTTCAACGGGGCTAGCTGTCTTACACGCAATAGATGGTGATCTGTCCTAATATATGTAAATCTTAATGGGTGTGTTTCTGAGGCATTTTTTTCGCTGATATTGAATTTTTATAATTCACACCATGTTCTAAGAAAAAGAAGTTGGCGATTTTTTGTTCGGGCTGCAATAAGATCATGTTGTTTAAATCCTGTTGGGCGATTGGCTTTATTGTCACTTATGATGGCTATGCATCCGAGATTCTAGACCGGTGGTTTTTCTCTAAAGTGAGTTTAAGGTAAATTGTGTATCACAATCATTACTTGTGATTAGCTGCTTTGAAAAATTAATAAAATAATTCAATCAATGATTGTGATGCTCACATACCAGCAGAAGACGCTTCGATGCTCAAGTCAATTCAAGAGCAAGGAAGAGATCCATGAGTCTTACAAAAACTCAGGAAATGGTAGAATGAATAACATGTTAGATAAATGAACGGTAGAACATGTATTTATAAGTTCAGTGTCTGCGTTCGGGGACTCTACAGGTGTTGGGAAGTCTTTAAGTGGAGCTTCCGAGCGACCGGTTGACTCTCGGCCATTCATGCTTCGTATATTGCATCTCGGCTAGCGCTCGGCCGTTCGGACACTTTGTCAGTTGAGTCTCAGCGGTCTGTTCCTTGTCCAGGTCATGCAGGTCACCATTATGGTGTTCGCTTAAGAGCAAACCCTTGCAGATCGGCTGCAACGTCGTCAGATCTAGTGGCTTAAGAGCCGACCACAACAATCGCCGTTGAGAGTCATTTAAAATCGCAATTTCAATTTTGTTGTAATAATTTTATAAGAATAATTGGTTCCTTCATTACTAGATACTCCGTTCCCCAATTGCATACTGCCACTCATGATCAGTGACCTTTTTTTCCGGTTACACTTGGAAAAATGGTCACCGACTCTACATATTAGTACATCAGGTACCCATATATATAATGAAATTTTGATTCATTCATACTTTAGTTTCTCTTACAACTCATTTTCACTACCTTTCTATTCATATATCTCTTATTTTCATATCAAATCACACACCATATCTTAATTTCTCTCTCTTCTCTTTCTATATCTCACTAGATGTGAGTGTATTCGAAGTGTTCTCTGACATAAAAAAACTTATTTGGTAGAATTTGGGAGATTAGCTTGGAGCTAATTCATCGTGATTGCAACACCCCTGCAAACTTCATTGCTTAAATGTGTGCTACTATGTCTTCGTCCGGTGCTCATTTGCTAGATTCTCCCCCCTTATCTAGAGACTTTGTCACTAAAGGAGTGCCTTAGTCTGCTTCATTTTTTGTTCGTATTTCTTTCTGAAGCACCAAAAAAATAAATTTTGTCTCACTTATCATCCTTCATATCAATCAACCACAATTTTTCTCTATTAACTACATTCTCCACTTTTTAAGGTAAAACTTTTTTAATAGCTACATATGGTACTAATAAAACTAAATAAAAGTATTTCAATCAATAATTTCATTTTACTCTTTGTACTACAATCTTAATCAACAATGTTTCTGAAACTGAGGTAGTACCTGCTAAAATATATTTGCCATATAAGGAGACAACAACCAAAAAAAATATGTATATAAAAAGGGTGAATAGCCTGTGAACCACCCTAATGGTATGGATTGATTTATAAAAAAAAATATTTGATTCAAGAAAATTGTACATTGATTCTGAGAACCAAGAAATATATCACTGTATACCTTGTTCATTAAGTTCATGAATTTTTTTAATAAGGAATACGATTTATGGATATATGCATATTTTATTTTCAGTTCAAAATGACATTGATACCTCATAAATTAGAATCACAATTTCTAATATATATATAATGTATCATATGAGAAAGATGTTTTTATATGAGAAAATAAGAATAAATCATGACCGTTAAATCTAATTATGAATAGTTAAGATTAAAACATGAAGTCATGTGACTTTTTAAAAAGTCACATGACATTTTTATGTAGTCATGTGACTATTAAGTTGTTTTAATCTTGACCATTCATGATTAGATCTAACGATCGTGATTTATTCTCATTTTCTCATATAAAAACATTTTCTCATGTGATACATACATATATATATATATATGATGTATCTAGTGAGAAAGCTCTTCTTATATGAGAATAGTGAGAATAAATCGAGGCCGTTAGATCTAACAATGAGTGGTCATGATTGAACACAAATCCAATCTTGTTGGAAGTCTCTTGGAGGAGCAATTGTGGAGTCTCAAGGATCTATGCCTTTATAATATTATCCCTAATTTTTTTCCAAATATCTTTATGAGGGTGTTTTTTCTTTAAAGATGTTTAGATAAGCACCTAAATGGTTGTCTAACGACACTTAACATAATGTGAGAATATAAAATCCCAATAAGTGATATTGCAATGCAAATAGATAACCAAGATAAGAACAAAACATACTCACTCAAGTCAATACATTACGTCCAGTGTTGTACATGTAGTACAAAACCCTAGAAGCCATACAAAACCCTAGAACTCCAAATTTCAATAATGGAACCAAATTCCCATCATAACTTCTAATTGTTGTCTTGGTACGAAAATTTGATAAAGACTTTTTATATGTCACTTGTTTACCTTTGAGGCCTAATCAGCTCTACTAGAACTATGCATGAACAGCTACAAGAAAGGCCGAAATAAAACTATTAATGACAACAAACCAATATCCAAGGAAACCGAGGGTGGTTAGAGCTTACAACGGCAAAGCTTGTGGCGGAAGCTGATGGAAGAAGGTGGACAGAGGTGCAACGGCGGTGGCAAAGAGAGGACGGAAGTGCAGTGGAGATTATGACGGAAGAGGTGGGTAGGAGAGACACCAACGAAAAAGAAAAAAAAAAAAAACTCTCACAAAGGAGAGACTAAACCCACACCATGGAGGAAAGAAAACCCACTTATTTGAGTAACAAAGCCACCTATTATGGTAGAGAATACATATGTTGTGAGGAGAAACACATGAAGAAGAAGAAGAAGGAACTTCTTTAGTGGAGGAGGGGCCCCAACGGGGAGGCGCTACTCACAAACTTTTGCCTTATAATAGATAAGAGTGCATATGAATTAATAGCTTAATCTTTTTTCTTTTGGTCCAAATAGCTTAGTCTTAGTCTTTGTGTTTTTTTTTTTTGTCGAGTCTTTGTGTTTTTAATTTCTTTATGCCGATCTCCTCGTAAGATTTTATGTGGGCTTTCTAGCACCCACTTCAGATGTAGGCATTTGTATGTGATGTAAAAGAAAAAATATCTAACAATTAAAAAGATATTGATTGGGCTCCATGACTCCATATCCAATCATGAGAATGTAATTAGTCCAAAGGAGCACACTCTAAAAAGGAACGTGCTCACTATATTATCCTTTGCAAAGCGTGTTAATTGTGAATATAATTGATTTTGAAAAAATTAATTAGGCTAATAGTAAGTTGAAAATAAAGTGATTTACGTTAAATACATTTATCAAAAAATTATTTTTTAGAGTAATATTACAAATGCCCGAACCAAAATATCTTATTGCTATGGAAGCCTGCACAATTATAGAGGGATGTTCAGTACAAATTCTTATAGTACTGTTCGGAGTAGATAAACTAATAAAACTCAATTATAAAATTCACAGTCAATTGTGTTAATCCCAGAAACTAAGATTTGTTGTCTCATAATTAATTTCAAAGCTAGAATCAATTGTAAAAAAGAAATATCAAAACACTAAATTGATTCTAACATTACAAGATCACTTCTAACATTAGCAAATGTGGTATGAAACGTGCTCAAATTTGTTTGGGTAGAGTTAAAGCATGTAATATAACCCACACTTTTTTTTTACCTTATAATACCTAAAATTAAATTATAGGAAAGAGTTTATAAAATGTACCCTATCTTTTAAGGGGGGAATGGTAAATTGACACTTCTTAAATTTCATCTTACCACAACTTTTATTAGTAAAGTATTTAATATATTTGCACATGCAAAGCTCAAACTCAATACCACTAATTAAACTCATCCACACTCTTGGTTGTAATATAGTCATCTACTTTGGCACCTTAGACTTTTTTGTTACGGTTGTCTTCCACATTTTTCATACGTTTCTCTATAATAAGTTTTAATCCGCTGAATTCGTTCCCAGTTGCCCAAGATGAGAATGAATGATTGAATTGGCATTGACTCTTATAAACAAGCAAATTTTTTGATCTTAAGAAGCCAATTTGTGTTGATTAACTTAAAGATGGACAAGTACCCACGGAAAAGCTGTTCAGCTCAACTCCAAAGTGTTCCATTATCTTCTGAATGGCCTAAGAAGTTTAATATTGGCTCCTTTCTTTTTCAGGTAAGTTACGTGCTAGATGTTACAATTTTTTTTATGAGTTAAGGTTCAGGGTTGATTTCAGCTCTTGTCACCACCACCATGGGTTAGTACATGTCTCCGAGACCTTTGGTCACTTACAAATCATTAAACAGCACATCCCTCACGTCAATCAAACACATCATTCTCATGGGAAGTGATCCAGCTTTACCAACTGAGCAACAATGTAATGTTACAAGTTAACATATGTAATTTAAGCCATTTTTCTATGGACTTCGAATTTTATGGGTCCAATCAGACTTCGTATGAGCATCGGATAGACAAAATCTTCTTTGTGATCATATTTGAGAGGCTTCCAAGGAAATTCTATACAAAACGTCAAAAGATTTACCATATTAAAAGCTAGTGCTTCAAGAATTTCACAGTTGACAGAAACTTCCACATACAGGCAAATGCATACTATAAATTCCCTGTTTTAGTAGTAACTAAGGCAGGTTTGATAGTAATCCAAATGGAAATCACATTATTGTATATTGGCTCAACCCTCAAACTGACTTAAAGTTGTTGTGCTTAATAATAATAATACTAATAATAATAATAATAAAAAAAAAAAAGGAGGTAGAGGGGAAAAGAGTAAAAACAGAGGAAAGCTGTGAAAATTTAAATTCCCGTTCTGTCTGCTCTATGAAAAGATAATGACCTATTACAAAAGCAAAATCTTGTGTATGATTAACTACAAGGCATTATAAACTTACAGCATTTAACAATGTAATTTACTTTTGATACCAAAATGGCACTCGCTGTACTATACACCAGGTCACTGTGATTTCATGTTCTTGGATGTTCCACATCCTTTGCTTGGTATTTTGGTGCTGTAAACTACAGGTGAGATCACTCTAGGCAGGCTTGAGAGTGCAGGGAGGGGTTTGTGAAGGGGAAGCGGTTGACTTACTCAGGAACATCCTCTGCTTGTCATCAGCAAAGCAAAGCACTGATTCTGTGCAAACTTCCAGGGCAGTCGACGGCGGAGTAGGCTTGAAGTCCTGTAGTTTTGCGTACTCCGAGATAAGGTGCAACATGTAATCATAAATTCGATCCATGCTCAAGCTTTCCATAAAATCCTGCCCTCTTTTCCCTATAGCCTCGGCCTATAGCATTCGAGAAGCAACTATGTAAATGATCAACAGTAAAAGTGGCAGTAAACTCAAGCGGCTAATTGCAAGAATAAATCTAAGTAGAATATTGAAAAGCAGCAAAGGAAAGGAAAGGAAATATCAACTATGGACCATCACATAAATGTATGAATTTATTGTGCTTTACTGGCTCATGAATGTTTTGTGGTCAAATGCCATTCCTAATAACCATGTTCTTCCTTATATCAACATGACATTCATTGTAGGAAGTTGAATAAAACATTCAATTTAATTCCCCAACCATTTGGATTTTAAAGTTCAACAACTCAAAATGCACAAGATCATAATTTTCCTTCACATGTAAGGCTAAACATGTGCAATGGCTTTTGATCTGAACCTCCATGTTCTAATGTCACTACTTCAGTGAATTGGTTAGACTTGACAAAGTCTAAGATTTTTCATAAATACCAGAGTTTTGAGCAGGATTTCACAATACAAAGGTTTTTACAGTAATTCTTGTTTTTTGTAAAAATAATTATAGTTAGAATAATGGTCCTCATGGATCAAAACTAAATGACAGGAATGTAAACAATGAGCTAAGGCATACCTCACGTGGGTGTTGGTTTCCCCAGTCTACAGCTTGCTTTATAGATGGACATAGATCTAGAGGATCAACAAGCCAAGAGTTGTGTCTTGGAATAAGGCCTCGAGTGAAAAAATCTTCATACTGGGAGGGTGATATAATTAGCGCAACAGAACCACACGAGAGAATATATTTTAAACTCACAGACCATGCATACCCTTCAGCATAGATCTTATACCTGCAGGAAGAACACAGTCAAAGAGTATGCCGGAAAGGGCAATTATTAATATCCAACAGCATGATAACAAGCAAAGAGATTATATGTGCACCTTATAAACTTCTACCATTAATTTGCACAAATATGTGAGTGTATATGTGCACGCGCGGATGTGTGTGTGTGCGTGTGTGGGAAGTCTGCTAAATTTTACGATTAATCTTATGATTCAGTGATTTACGATTTATAAACCCTTCCCCGATTTTGACTATTATGCTTCTGAGAGTAATGATCTAAGGTGAAGACAAAAATGCACTTACCGGTGATTACACTGTTTTGAAAGTTTTGACTCCTTAAAGCCACTCCTTGCAGCTTCACCCCAATCCTGCAATTCATATCAAGATACACATCAGACAACTAAAATTTGGTCCAAAAAGCAAATTGAAATTACCAAACATGACTAATTCCCAACGTGAGCATGGTAAGTCAACCCACCTGACGCATAATTTGTGCTCCCCACATCTGAGTATCATTGCAATTTAGTAACTCCATACGAATAGGAGATGCAACATCTGGGTTTCCTTTCCAGTATGCCAGCGGAATCTTATCTTTCCATCTCACAGTTTGAGAGCCTCGCTTGATATCCGGGAACTCCTCCTGCCAGGGTCGTATGTTGATTTCTGACCTGACCAACAAACGTTCATCAAAAGAACAAGTCACACCAAAATGACCAAGAAGCAAACATGCAATTCTTACAATACCGAACCGATATAAAACATCAATCTAGTTCATTCACATTAATCAGGGTTTTATATTGCGGTTGCTGCATTGCGAAATTGCTAACAAATGCAGGTTCAGGATGATGAGGACGCGGTTACTAACCCTGTTACCGCAATTTAAGACCCTGACTTCAATCCTAGTCCTATCACGTTTTTTTTAAAAAAAAAAAAAGCTTCTAACATGAATTTGTCTATAAAATATACTAATGCAGATGTAACTACCGTTATCATTAAAATTTAATGAGTTAAGATCCCGGTATGAAACTAAAATCAAAGACTGGATCAAAAATTGCTGTTTGTGGCAATACTCAACACTATTATTAACAACAAACAACTGGATCGAAAATTGACATAAAGGTGACATTTTGAAACAATTCGAATTGAAGTCTTACCAACCCCAGAAAGACCAATCAGGGAAAGGGATGTCAAAGTGTTCCTTGGTGGTGCAATAGCGAAAGAGTGGCAGAGGCATTGAGTGGTGTTCAGTTCTGTTGATAGTAGGCTTGTCCATGCAATCAAACATCAAATCCACATCAGGCACCAACCCAGGGTACTTCCTCAGAAGCTGCAAAATGCCCCAAATGGTGAACATGGCCCTGCTCTGCACACACGCATAGTACCAATCCACAAACACCTTCCCTCCCACAATCACCACCCTGAACGCTGCGTATCTGTTAAAAATATAATATAAAATCATTTCGGTTGAGACCGCACTTTAAGTTCCGCACTTTAAAGTACAAATGAATCGTCAAATTATAGAGTCTTTTACTTAAGAGCTTGAATTTTTTGGATAATTGGTGACCGATAGTACCTTTGCGCCTCAGCCACGTGCGCCCTCGAAATCCGCGTCGCCGCCCACGGCTCCAGATCCTTCCGGATCGCCCGGAAGAAGTCCGGGCACGTCACGCCGCCTCCGGCGCCGAAACGTTTTTCGTCGCCGGAGCTGGAGTAACGGCATGTGAGGTAGGAGCACTGTATGATCTTGTAGGCGCGGCCGTGGCGGGACTCGTCGTCGAAGGTCTTCTGAGGGAAAACGTGCCACGGCGTGGGTTCTAGGTTGTGCCCCACCACCGTTCCGGTTCGGGAAACGACGTCGTCCACCTGTTCGATGAAATTACCCAGAGAAGAGAAAACAAATGAAAGAGAGGAAAAAACGAGAGAAAGTGAAAGCAGAGGGGGAGAAAGGGAAGAAAAGAAGGACCTTGTAGAGGAGGAGCACGGTGATGGAGAAGAGGGAGAGAGCTACGACGGAGGGGAAAAGGTAAGTGGGGGGGCGTGGGGAGTGTTTGTAATAGTGTCCCATGGCAGAAGAAGAAGAGCTAGTGAGAATGAGAAAGAAGAAGAAGAAGAAGAAGTGGTGGAATTTTGGTGCATTGTGAAGTTTGTTGTGGAAAAGATTAAGGTGGAGTCCTAATTTGGAAAGACAGTACAAGAGACTGTTTATGTTTCTCTCTCTATCTTGTGGTGGTGAAGGTAGTGGTCTAGTGATGTTGATTCTATTGATGGGAGCCACGTGGCGGAGATTGTGATGAAGGGTGATGATGGTGTTTTGAGGTTGGTTTAGTACATGATTGCACGTGAGGGGAAAAGTAGAGGAGTGGAGCACGCAAGCAATCATATGGCAGGCAAGACATGGCGCAGTGAAACACGGGTAAAGGTGGTTTTGGTGACACTTGTTTACTTGTTCCAGCTTTTACTGCCACGGAAGCGGCTTTGAAATAATTCAACGCTTCTAATCTAATCAACTTGGCTTGGGTACTTGTTTGTTTCTTTCTTTCCATAACTATTCTTCACCGATCTTTTTGTTTCAACGGACCAAAGTTGACACGGAGAATATGAGGAGAATGTGGGTTTTATTTTTTATTTTTTATTTTTTATTTTTTATTGAGGATGAAAACTCGAGAGGGGAAAAATTATTGAAAGTTATGTAAAAGTCAAAAAGCTCTTTTCCAATGATTAAAAAAAGTCAAAAATTTCATTTTAAATGGATGGAGAATATAACTTTTGAGGATCTTTGAATAAGAAAAACGGAGATGATGTAATTTAGATTTTTCCCATTTAATGTGAAATTCGCTTAATTTATTTTTTTATTCAATATATTATTAACTATTTATTTGTTATTAATTATTTCCTTCTAATCAACCGAACACATACAGACAATTTTTCCATTCTTCTATATATTTGTTCCATTTAAGAAAAAATGTAATGGTTTATTATTAACAATGTAAGTTTTTAATATAGATACTCAATTAGATTTGTTAATTTTACCATATCATAAATAAATTAAAATAAAAAACGATTAAAAGAGAAATATGCATTTAACAATATTAATTAGTTATTATTGTTGAATAAATTATTAACTTTCACTATTATTATTAATTATAATATTAAATAATATTTAAAATGAGATATATTTAAATAAATCATTAATATATTTAAGTAATATTGACTTGAATTATGCATTAGTAAAATTACTAATTAGTTATTCATTTTCATTATATATATCGTAGTATTTTAACAATATTAATTAGTTATTAGTTTCTACTTATGTTATTAATTATATTATTTATTAATATTTAATTATTAAATATATTTAACTAAAGGGTTAATAGTTTGATAGGTCCCTGAGTTTGGATTGCTGACTGTATTAATAGAAGAAGAAAAACGATGGAGATGATGATTAGGGATTGCACGACGTGTTGTTGATTTTAGGGGTTTCTAATTTAGATTTCAGAATTGAAATAGGGATGAGGGCTTTTGGGGTTAATTTTAGATTTAGATAGATTAGGAGTTTTAATTTTAAAATGATTTTTAATATGTAGCATCCAAAAAAATTAAAAAATAAATCCACTTAAGCATCATTAATACAGTTAGCAAGCCACATCTGCACCTGCTGGAGCTCTAGTTTCCGGCGAGGACTAAACATAAACTTGGTGCAAACCGAGGGACCTATATCAAACTTTTTTCCGACGAGGGAACTATCGCAAACATTGGTACAAACTCAGAGACCTATCAAACCATTAACCCTTAACTAAATTACTAAATATTAAATATATTCATATTTAAGTAATAATGACTTGAGTTATGCATTAGTAAAGTTAGTAATTTTCATTATATATAATAGTAAAACAAGTAAAATTGAATTGAAATATGCATTTTACAATATTAATTAGTTATTATTTTCTAATTATGTTATTTATTAATATTTAAATATTAAATATATTTAAATAAATTATTAAATATGAATACATTCAAGTAATACTGAATCATGCATTGATAAAATTATAAATTAGTTAATAACTTTTACTACAGTAAATTTACTTGAACTGGAAATTTATAATAATATTAGGCTTAAATATGTTTGGGGTCCCTGACATTTGAAAGGGAATCAGTCCGGGTCCCTGAAAAATTAATTTGTTAAATTGGGTCCCTGACATATGTTTTTTAATCAAATTAAGTCATTTTAACCAATTTTGACTAGTCTTTTTAATCAAAATCAAAATCCATGTAGGATAAGTGGGATGATGTGGAGGTGATGACTAGGTATTAACTACTCAAAATTGGTTAAAATGACTTAATTTAGTTAAAAAACATATGTCAAAGACCCAATTTAACAAATTAATTTTTCAGGGACCCGGACTGATTCCCTTTCAAATGTTAGGGACCCCAAACATATTTAACCTATAATATTATGTTAATTAATTATTAACTTACTAGTACTATGACCCGTGCGTTATACGAGAGATATTCCTTTTTTATAGTGTGGAATTTTTAAAAAATTGGATTATTTTTGTTATGACTATTAAAAGAAATTTTATGATTTAAAAGAATAAAATTAATTTTATATATAACAAAACATGATTTTGAAAGTTTTTTTGCGATTAATGTGTTTGATTTTGTTTTGTTGAAACTCAATAATAATGTTTTTTTATAAATATTACATTATTTAATTTAGTTGTTTATATTACAATTTAATGGTTTATTGTGGAAAGTTGCACTGAAACAAAAAGGGGGTTTTCACGGTTGTTGTAAGTTCAAGCGACGGCGGTTAAAACCACCGCCAAATTGTACTGCCAGCGGTTGCAAAACTACCGGGAATCCGACCGCCGCCAAGAGATTTACCGACGGTTGGGGAAACCGCCACATAAACCACCTCAAAATATTAATGGCAGTTCCAATCATCGCCAAGGTTATCACTGCAACATATTCAATCTTCCGTTTTCACGACAGTTGTAATCGCCGCCAAATTATAATACATATTTACAGTAGTTCAAACCATCGTCATATCTCCAGTAAATTAAAAGAAAATTACTATGCTTTCTTATTCTGCATACATAATAAATTAATCCAAACTAAAAAATAATTTGTACAAGAAAAATCCATTTAAAATAAAATAAAATACTTGCATAAATATGGTATCAATTAGTGCATAAATATGGTATCAATTAGTTTTACATAATCAAAAATGCTTGAAACAAATCCAAACAAAAATTAACATGAAAATAACATAGTCACACATGATCCATTAAGTGCATAAAAAGAAAATAGAACAAACTCCTCATAAACCAGATAATCAAAGGGGGTTTATATTGAGTTTACCTTAGTTGGTCAAGAGACTGAAGAGTTTACAGGTGGCAGCGACAAAGCTCTTCACAAGTGTTGGAAACAGGGCAAGTCAACAACTTGAGCAAGGAGCACCTAAGAAGAAAAAACAATCAAGCTTAAAAACATGATTGAAAAAATTTATTAATATATTCATCCTGCTGAGTATTATGTAAAATTATAAAATCTTTCAAAGTGCTTTTATACCCTCCAAATCAAATAAGCAAAGATATAGAAAGGAAATAACTAAACTTTAACTAACTATGTTTGAACCTAGTGATATCCAAACACAATGATATATATGTAACAAGAGCAAGCGGTTGTCAGCTTGCTTTGAAATCAATAAAGTATTCAACTACCAAGTCTAAATTAAATGAGGAAAACAAGCTACACATGAGGCCAAATCACATGCAGTAGCAACCTTGATATCCAATAAAACAGGAGTCGGGTCAATTGCCGCCAGACAAGACCTCATGTCAATTATAGGGAAATATGTCTGAATTTGGGGGAAACTAGTAGTGCTTGAAAACAAATATTAAACCTAAGATTTCTCAAGGTGCACACACCAGGTAGAACATAAGGCCACAAAACAGTGCTGCAAATGCTCACAAAACAATGTCCAACATGCCCATTCCTCACAGGTAGGGAGCTCATTAACTGCTGATGTAGGATGTGATTTGGTTCTTAGGAGTTCAAAGAGGCAAAGACTAGTGGGGACTCAAGAAAGCAACAATGTTGTGTAGGGACTTAGGGAACTGTGTAGTTGGTCTTTTTTTGGGTATCTAATAATTTGCCAATATTTTGTCTTAACTAAGGGCATAGTAAATTTTGGGATTGTAATGATATTGTTTTAATGTTTTGGTATAATTTGGATGTTTTTGGTACAATTCAGATGTGTGATGACCATGCTACCTTGTTTATTGTATTGGTACTTTGTTAATGAACGAACGAATGCTACATTTTATGATGATCAATAATTTGGTATCTACTCTTCATAATTTGGTACATTACAAGAGAAAATTTCTATGTTAACAGGATAAATTTCAGGAAACACCATTTTCCATTGCATTAGACTATCCATTACATTCACCAATTCCATTACAAGATAGATTTCATTTCAAATGAAAATTCTTTCATACCATTCCTAAACCTATAACCCAGAAAAGCGCCCAAAGTCTACCACAACCCCTCAAGCCATCTTACATATCAATCCAACCATAAGAACAATTGCTAAGACTAGACTAAAAGCCCAACCAACTACACAACACTTAACTAAGAATTTCTCGTTTTTCTTCATGGCTTCAATTCTTGCCAACAAGCCAACAATAATCTTCTTGTCCCTTGGATTACCATATTTGTCGTACCACACAAAGAACTCGACATCTTATGCCCATAACCTGGAAAATCAAACAGTGCCAAAAAAAGGGTTCATAACAATAATTGGAAAAAAAATTCTCAATTTCAACTGCCCAGAAGCAAAATAGGGTTAACTTATACAGTCCACAACCCCAAAATCGTCTTCCTGGGTTTTCCATGCTCCAAGATGTAAACAATGGAGCTTCAACCCACAATCGCAAAGCTTTCTCCTCTTCACACTTGCAGAGGTCGCAGGTGAAGCTTCACTAACTCTTCCCATCTTTCACGTTTTGAGTATCTTCCTCACTTCTGCTTCGCGAGTTCTGTGCTTCTCCTCTAGTCTTCTCTCTTTTTCTTATGTTCTGGACCTTCAAATAGAGTGGCTATGGTGAAGAAGAAGACTGTTAATGAAGATGACCGTTGAAGAAGAAGAGGGCGTGCTAGTCACGTGGAACTTGCATATTAACACATTTAATTAAGTAATAATAAAATATTAACTCAATTAAACAAGTTTTATTAAAATAATTCTGGTACAATCACATGGGGCCTAACAAGCACAGTCCACGTCAGTTAATGAGCCTACCACGTAGACCCCCTCCGGTAGTACTTGGACAGAGTACAGACGGTGTGACCTAAATTGCACCAAAAAAAATTTTCAGGACTTAAATCGAGCGTTTTGAATATCAGAGACCCAAATCGCACAATCGTGAAAGATAAGGGACTAAAATTGCAACTAAGCCTTTTTTTATTTAAAACATGTTTTTCGACAGCCTGACCGTCTGTAATAGCGAGATTTTGCGATTGTTTTGGGACCGTTGGTAAATAGCCACCTGCAATTCAGTGTTTTCCTGTAGTGAAATAGGCCAGGACAGGTCAGACTTTGCATGACTTAAGCCTGGCTAACATTCTAATTTTGCAGCCCAAGTCTGAACTATGGTCTGTCATAGGCCAAATTTTAAGATAATATTATGTAAAGTGTAAACAAGCCGGCCTATCAGGCAAAACAGAATAGGTTTTATTGATAGAATAGGCCCAACATTTTTAGTTAATTCAGACCTTTTAAAAAGCCTAAACCATGCCTTTTTAATAAACGAGACAAGCCAGTCCAGGCCTGGTGGGTAAGGCGGCGAGCCCCTGACGTTAATGGTTTTCCTTATGGGCCTTGGCTGCGAGCACTTATAAGGAAACATTTTACATTTTCCGCAGTTAAAGAGGAGTTGTTGTTGCACTTCAAACATGTGCACAAAAGAGCAAGTGCAGTATATCACAAAAGTAATATAAAAGTTAAGTTTCAAGTTATCTTAACCAAGAGATTAAGGCATGAACACTTGATTTTGAGAATGGATTGATTGTCTAGGCAATCAAAAGGTTGTTTGTTGTGATTATGCAATAATTAAAATGAAAGCAACTAAAAATGGAAAAGAATTCAAATATATATGTGACACAGAGAGAGAGAGAGAGAGAGAGAGAGAGAGATTGATTGATTGATTGATTTTGGGAAAGCTTAGCAATATACATCTATTGATTGTGAATTGTGCAGTGCCAAAGAGAGAGCGAAGGAGTAAAAGTAGATAACCACAAATCCTGTTCACTTCCATACATACAGTGAATGATAAATTACACTGAAAAAATTCTCCTTACTTTCTTCAGTCTCCTTCTGCATATGGGACAAGTGCTAGCTTCCGCAGCAATTCTACATAAACACAAATGCGAGGCGTTAAACTTAATAATTTTATCTTAAAAAGAAATGAACAAGCATGTTTTTTAAAACGAATTATGAACAAGTGTGTTACCTTGTTCCACAAGCAAAGCATGCAACACAATGCCCACAAGGGACAAAGAAGCAATCCCTTGGGGCATCATAGCAAATGACACACAAGTGCTGAAGATTATTGCTGGTTTCCCCTTCAATAGAATTCTCTTCAAGCCACATTGTGAGATCCTCTTCTTCATTAGAGAATGATTCATAAGATGAGCCCCGGCTTGAAAGATCATTATCTTTACTAGGAAGTAATGGAGTTCTTTCTGAAACCACTTCCACTTGTTGGAACCCAGCACTTTCTCCACAACTGGTTTCCATCATTTTGCAGAATCTCAAGGCAAAAAAGATTAGCACTGCCATCACAGCTGTAATTAACACATTTCAAAAGTTCAGTTTTTTTTAACTTTTGGTCATGTTCTTTTGACAAACCAGAAGATCCTTACAGCTTCATAAGTTACCTGATCCAGTGAAATATATGATCCATCTTGGTTCATAGGACACTTTCACATCAAACCATTCCTCATCAGGAACACCCTGAAAGATAGATTAGTTATGCAGATGTGAAGTCCTCAATATATAGGATATACTAGTATTTAGATTAGGAAAAGGCTATATGGAAAAGAAAACATGTGAACTTTTGTGAAAGGTTTTTTATGTGTGACACCAATCCACAGATAAATTGTAGTGTAAATTGTTATCCTTATAGAACCATGTAGATTGTGATTGCAAAATTAATAAAATTAGATGAGTTTACCTCTCTAGGACCTGGAGTTGTGAGTAATACATGGTTTGACTCCAAATAACTGAAGTTTAATCTGCATAATCCATTATCCAGGGAACATCTGTGGGACATGTTTGTTGTATTGTAGAGAAATGCATTTACACTGAAGTTCAACTCTACCTGTGCATAACAATTAATGTTGCAATAAAAATCAATTCCATAAAGTGGAAGGCTGCTGTGCAGTCTTTAAATCCAATAGAAAAAACAGAATCCATCAAAGGAGAAAAGGAAAACTAGGAGTGGTTTTATCTGTTTCCAATTAAAATAGCACACACATTCTTATAATAGATTATTGATTAACTAGGAGTGTGTGTGTGTGTGTGTGATTATTTTAAGGCATCACCTCCACACTTTCAGGGTTCATATTGCTAACAGCCACATAATAAGTACATGAATGTGATATTTTCTGTGTGATGTTGCCTCTTCCTGTAAGAAAAATAGATAAATATAAATGATATTGTCATACAAAAATAATTGAGCATCTGATTGCAATTTCACAGGTTAGACATACCATAGATAGTATTCCAGTACAATGCTGCATTAGGGAACTCTTTCCACTCAGTTAGGCTTTCTCTACCTGCTTGTTTATGTAATATTAAGTGCAATAGGTATTTAATCAAGCTTCAAAGAACCATCCTAAATGAGGTATAAAAAAATAGAAAAGTACCTTTAGCAATTATGAGGAATAAGGGTGCTACTAAGGGTAATGACTTAACACTGTAAGAAATATCCAATTGGGAGTCCTTATTCAGGTAGAATATCCATTCCTGCAACATCAGATAAACTCATTTTTCTCTAACCCACTAAATGGAACATCAAGGAGGTTCTATTGCAAAAGAATAGCATGTTTATAAGTTGTAAAGCCAAACTTTAGACAAAAACCCCAAAAATGAAACATGCCTTTTGAGATTTTGCTGGTATTGATGCATCATACATCTCAGTCCAGTTGATTTTGACATCTAGTGAAGGGGGTTGATCAAATCCATATAGCAATAGACCAGGTTTTGGATTATCAATTTGTTCCACCTGTTATTGAATCAAACAAGATTTGTACAGAAGAACAAGCCAAGGGAGTACACATCACTTAAAAATATAAGGCAATTAGTTAATCACCTTAACAGACTGCACCAGCATTGAGTTGATTTCTATCAAACGTGAGCAGTAAGGTCCCAATTGTAAATTGACAGATCCATAGATAGCAAAAGCTAGAGCAACGGATGCTGCTTGTAACAATCATTGCAAAATAAATAAATACTTCATACCATCATGGTTGATAAGTTTCCTATTTTATTATATAAGATCATCATACAAGAGTCTAAGTTATAAGCAGAACAATAAACTACTTAAGCAATGCTAATAAGCTTTCCAAATCAATTAGGATACCGTTTGGATACAGACAAAATAACACTTATTGGAGCTTATCTACTAGAAAAAACACTCGATAAGCTTCAATAAGTACTCTTTAGTCCGCATCCAGACAGACTCTAGGAGAAAGTGAAAAAGCAAAGGGAAACATAGTAATGGGGAGTAACATATGTCAACAACCAATTTTTCCAAAAGCTTAAGTTGTTAGGTAAGGGTCACATTACCATGTGTGGAAATTCAACTTTTTATTAGAAAAATTGGGGGCGGCAGGATTCGAACTCTAAATCACATATCCAGTCAAGCAACCAAATATCCCGAAAGCTTAAGTTTTACGGTAAGGGACACATGAATGGTTTTATATTATTTTCTAACAACTTAAAAGGGTATTGAGTACACTATCGAAAATTTATGGAAAAGAGAAAAAAATACTTTTTTTTCTTTACCTTTCCAAAGTAGGAATGGAAAACATGATAAAATTCTTGGAATAGTTAGCTGAAAACTGTAAAGCAAGGACATCATCCATACTAAGGAGAAACTAGAAAGTGGAGAGAAGAACAAGTAATGAAGCTTAGCATGAACTAACCAATGAGCCAGAGTGCCACTAGCACAACTATGCAATACCAGACTTCATCATCCCCTGAAACAGTCATAGATGGATTCGTGACTGAAATGTTATCTAGATGGCTGTCTTGGATTCCCTCATTTGCACCTTCTTCATGGTTGGTTTCCTCTGCTCGCAACTGGGAAGTAGATGGATTTTCAAGAGGGGTTGCTGCTAAATAAGAAGAGGCAGATACTTGAAAGTCATAACATTCCATTCTTCAACTTAGTTTCGAACTGATTCAAAGGAGTGATGAAAACCGGAGAAGGATAATAGTGGTGTATATGATTATTTGAACTTCTTTTCTTGTGAGCAACATGAAAGAATGATATGATAGTTGGTTGTAGAAGTTTTCTGTGTGAAGATTATGGAATGATTCTAGTGAATTCATTGGCATTGCAAAATGCTATTGTTAAGTTGGGTAAACTACATGAACAGCTCCAAGTCTTGGACTCTATATATAATCATCCTATTGTTATGTTTACTTACCTCATGTGATGACTGTTGGTTGAGACCAGGAAAGTTAGATGAAAGTTGAACTTGTGTTTGTTGACCTCTCTTGAGATTGTGCAGTACTACAGTGGATGATAAATACAAGTGGACCCCTCTAGCTTGGAAATATATGTGCATATATTGCCAAAATCTGAAAATGTTAAACCTTTATTTTGCTAATCATTATTTGAATTTGTTTTCTACTTAAAATAGAAAATGATGTGATTCAATGCATACGTGATAAAACTTTTTACATCGTAAACTCAACTCTGCAGTCCATATCAATTAAATCTCTATTCGCAATGAAAATAAAATTTTACCCAAAAAAGTAAAATTAATGGCGGGTAATATTCATTTCCTTTTCTCATTTTTATCAAAATAGAGATTCATTGTTCTCCTTACTATATTTTTTTTTTTCACCTTCCCTCTCAAAATTTTATCATATTTTAAGAGTTTATTAAATAATGGGAAATTGCACTTACTCAATGAGATTTATTATTATTGCCCTGGTCTCCCCTCTATTTTACAAAATATACTGACTTCCTCTTCTTCAAACATCATTTAAAATAATTGAAATGTGTTAAGTGTTATAATAATAAATTTTAAGGAGATCGGTGCAATAATGACAAACTTCAAAAATGTATTGTTTCCAATAAAATAAAAGTGATTAGTGTCTTGTTAAACAATACTAGAACCAAAGTCACTAAAACAATGATATTATTCGGAGTTTAGTAAAATTTGCCCAAAACCAGAAGATGGTTTAGCAAGAAGACACAACTATTCTTTTACCAAAAAAAGAAAAAAGACACAATTAATCAACCAATAAAATCAAAGAAATGCTGACGTGTCACACGCCCATTGGCCCAGTTGACAAGCTCATAGCTCCAGTATAGAAGGCCAATTCCCACAATGTTCAGTTACTCGCATCACACTCACACCTAGCGCTAGCGGCGAAACTCAGATCATAGAACAAACCAACCGATGGCAAAAACGACGTCGTTGCTGCTCTGTACGTTGCTCCTCTTCGCAACCCTTGCTCTCATTCAGGTTCTCTCTCGATTCGCCCACTGGAATTTCAGATTTCCTCTTTTTTTATAATTAAGCTTATGATCCGATCTTCGTTTTGTAATCCTTCTAAAATCATAGAACCAGTGAACGATTTAGCTTAACATCGAGATTCATTTTTCTAATTGGAGTCATAGAACTGGTTTGGGTTGCAAAACTTGCAATTGGGTTTGGTAAAATGTCATTTTTTTTTCATTTTTGTATTTATTGTCTGGTTTTACAGGCAAAGAAGTCGAAGGAGGATTTGAAGGAAGTGACCCACAAGGTTTTCTTTGATGTTGAGATTGATGGAAAGCCTGCAGGTCTTTAAGCCCGCCTCTTTATGCCTTGTTTTCACTCCTTGTGTCATTATTTTGCTTTGCTTGATATGATTCAATATAAGAATGAGATGAAAGATGGAATATTATCATCATTCATTATTGATTTTTTTGTTGTGTTGGATTTCTGCTTAAAATAATCTTCCACTTCGTAACCGAGTAATGTTACAATATTTCATACCAATCACTTGCCAACCTATGATTAGTCATGGGGTTTGTGGAAAGAATTTTATTAAGTATAGGCTGTTAGGTGGTCAATTCAATCATAGTTAAATTTTGGTTGTTGGAAGTTATAAAGGTGATGTGAACTGAACTGGAATTGTGTTGCACATACTCATTCTTTCAATTAATACATATAGGCTATAGCAATCCTAATTATCAGAGTTCTCTATTTTTCTCTGCGTGTAAGTTTGGTATTAGAGTCTAGGACGAACTTATTTCTGCAGGGGCCTTGGTAGGTGGACATTGCCTTTTTGTTAGGAGCTGGTGTTTCAGTGCTGATATTTTTTTTCCTCCACAATTCTGGGTATCAAATTTTGGCTATTGGTATTAATGCTTCGACATTACTTTCCAGGTCGTATTGTAATGGGTCTTTATGGGAAGGCAGTTCCAAAAACTGCAGGTTTGGTTTCAAATTCTCTGTATATTTGTGTTTATAAATTATAATCATTAACAATATCTGAAACATTGTTTTGATACTCAATTTTGCAGAAAACTTTCGAGCTCTTTGCACAGGTGAGCTTGTTTCTGCTGCTTCCATGTATTGTTCTTATCATATAATAAAAATGCTCATTTCAACCCTTTTCTATCTGTTTCATCTTCAGCTGTTTAATTCTCTCAATGTAAGAACTGATGAGTAACAGTTTGCCTGTAATTAGACTGCTTTACTTGCAAGTTCACAACAACCACCAAAGCCTTTTCCCACTGTCTGGAGCAGGCTAGATGGAGAAAAAAACTTCAGTGTCTGGTCATGAATCATGATGATT
The DNA here is from genome assembly GCA_030819835.1 of Acmispon strigosus. Lineage (NCBI taxonomy): Eukaryota > Viridiplantae > Streptophyta > Magnoliopsida > Fabales > Fabaceae > Acmispon > Acmispon strigosus. Next base: position 38,955,725 of record JAUAMA010000007.1, read on the forward strand.
CATGCCATAATTATACTGGCCTACTTATGAGAACAAATTGATGACAGATGTATTAGGATATAATTAAGTTCTTAAGATGGATTATACGCTGTTCACTTGTTTCTTTTTACCGATGTTTGAGCCAAAAAGCATTTCCTCCTATCTTTCTTAACGACATTGAACAATGATATCACTGTGAAAGTATGGGATGCTTTTGTTCATTTAACGAATTAAAATATGAGATACATAGTTTTACGTTATAACTATTGTTTGTTCCAACCCATTAGGGGAAAAGGGAATCGGGAAAAGTGGAAAGCCTCTTCATTACAAAGGTAGCTCATTCCATAGGATTATTCCTAGCTTTATGATCCAAGGAGGTGATTTTACGCATGGAAATGGAATGGGTGGAGAATCAATTTATGGGGAGAAATTTCCTGATGAGAACTTCAAGTTAAAGCATACTGGACCAGGTAATATTCTATTTTCTCTTCTATTGTTTTTGTTTTTAGATGTTTGCTGATTTGAACTTCAAGCTAATGCATAATGGCCCAGGGATTAATCCTGTTGTTATTTTCTGTATAAACAGGACTTCTATCAATGGCAAATGCTGGCCCTGATACCAATGGTTCACAATTTTTCATTACAACTGTGACAACTAGCTGGTAATTATATCTAAATCAATAACTTATTGCTGAAGAAAGCGAATATGAAAATATTATACCTGATTACATTTCCCTTTTCCTCGTTTTATTAAAACATATTCATAGTGCATGGTAACTTCCATTTTGCTTTAGTCTTATGAGTTATGATGACAAACATCAATTTGTGAAGATTATGTAGCATGACTTAAGATACATGAATGGTTTTTTTTAGTATTCCAGTACTCACGTTTGATTGATTGACATTTTTGTATGCTTTAAGAAACTACTAATTAATGATATATCTATGATTAGGTTGGATGGAAGGCATGTTGTTTTTGGAAAGGTGCTTTCTGGAATGGATGTTGTTTACAAGATGGAAGCTGAAGGAAAGCAAAGTGGAACTCCCAAGAGCAAGGTTGTGATTGCTGACAGCGGTGAACTGCCTCTATGAATGAACTTCTCAATACGCAACCAGGATTTGTTGAAGTTGTTGCAATTTCCATTCGATCTATGGGACTACTTATATTTCATAGTCATGTACTAATAGGGTTAATTCTGTTTTTGTCTTCCTCAATAGATGATGTTTACCCCTAAGGAAAAGACATAATGTTGCATTTGTGAACGTGTAATGTGTAGAGATCCAAATGAACATGGCAATCGGAGATATAAGCAGCACTTAATGTGGAATTCGTTGAGCTTGAAAAAGATGACATGCAGTGTTTAAGTAAAGTTTTGTTCCCCATTTGACGCTTTAATATGCTTTTTGTGTGTGTAATCATATACTAATATATAATCATATAATAGATAATGGCTTATACAAAAATAAAAAATCATGATTTTTTTTTTCGTAAATAATATAATTATTAAGTTTTAATCTTAAAATTTGATTGAATGAAAGATTTCCCCTTCTCACTCTTATTTAAATATAGCTAAATTCACATATCATGTATATGTTGTCAAGGCGATCTAAATGTTAGACTTACATTGAAATAATTTTTCTGAATAATTTCTTTCATTAATTTTATTAAGTCTCACTAGACATGTAAAAAAATGTTTATAAAGGATTGATTAAGTCTCACCCCTAAACTAGTTTGTGTCAAGAGTTAAGTCTAATTAAAATTCTAAGAAATCTTATTGTTAAGTTTCATGACATCAATTAAATCTACCATATTTCATAAAATTCAAAAATTTGATGAACATTATTTTAAAAAAAATGATAAACATGCAATAACACTGCATAGTTGAGTAAAATTTATTGGGAGTTAGATTTGCCACCCCAGACAATGAATTTTAAACCCCAGACAACTGTAGTAATTGTCTTTAATACCCTTGTCCCGACTTACATTCCGGGTTTTAAAACCCCGGAATGAATTTTGATAAACTTCCGTGTTTTATAATCCTGGCGTGTATTCTCTTGTTGTATCCTGGTTTCTACATCCCGATATGCAACAAAACATTTTGTCCCGGAATATAAACCTCGGAATGATTTGTAATCACTGTAACTGCATTCCGGGATTTCTAATCCCGGTACGTATGTTCATGCATTCCGGTTTTGAACATCCCGGAAGGCCCATTATAATGTCTTCCGAGAATTGCAATACCGAAATGATATTACCTTCCGGGATATATACCCCGGTATATAGCAAGGAAAAATAAAAACATTTATGTGTTTACCCACTCTATATGTACCGGTTTCTGAAATCCCGGGATGCATGTTCAAATATATTCCGGTTTTATAATTCTCGGATTTCAATTTCATTGTTTTCCGAGATCAATATCCCGAAAATGAACTGTGATGGAAATGTATATTCCGGGATATAAATCCCGGAATGATGACTGAAAGAAATTTTTCCGTGATCTAAATCCCGGTTACTATAAAAAAAGCCCCGTAAGATGACAGAAACAACAGTAATTGAAATTGATTTAATTTGAAACTTGACATAAACTACAACATGTTCAAATAGATTATTGTTAAATTAATGTCAAGAACAATAGATCAAATATTACAAATCATTAATCGTGTGTTATGTCTATCCAATGACCGGATCCCGTAGTGCTACAACTGTCGTTTCTTCTCTGTTGTTGTAGTTGTTCTTCATAAACTTTGATACGCTCCATGTATGGGCATTCCCACTCTTTTGCTTGAGCTGAAGAATAACGACGCCATTGAAATGCTATTGTAGGCATAGGATGGCCAGCCTTCAAGAACAACTATAATGGAAAATAAATGAATCGTTAGGAGGTGTGAATCGTCAGGAGTACAAACAAGAAACGTAATTGAAATTATATTGATCTGAACCCAATGATTTATGTTGAGAAAGACCAACCACTATAACCTTTTGTTCATCCAGAGGTGGTGGACTGCCACGCAGTGACAAGAATGTACAATTTCCACCATTTGGCACTTGAATTAATATCAATTGGAACTTTGTTGCAATAAGGTACCACATGTCTGGTAAAGTCATCCACTTATCTTTAGTGGCTAGCTGGCCATGAGAGAGATTGAGTGCATCGTGTATTTCCTTGAACATTTTTGGGCACGCATAAAGTTCCTCATATAGTTTTTTAAACGGTAAAAGCTCATCCAACAGCTCTGTCCTGATATAGTTCCATTGCTCCTCATTCATTCCCAGTAACGCAGCAACACACCTGTATCCACAATTACCATCTTCCATAACATCTATCACGTGACAAATGCCTTTTTGTTCAGACCTCCAATATCAGACCTCGTGATCACAACAACAAAGTCATTCTGCCTCCTGACCCCTCGAGCCCATGCACAGAGATCATCACGAGTCTCGAATATCTGTCATTGTAGTAATACCAATGTATTTAGTGAACCACTCAAAAATCTAAGCTTGTAATCAAAATATGCCATTGTCATTACATAGTTGATTACCTGATTAGTAGTGAACATGTATGTGCAATCAACACTAACACAAGGAATCACACTGTTACCGTTGTCATATTCGTCTTGTTCACCATCCTTTTCACCATAATGTGGGTCATCTTCCGAGACTACATCGTACGGAAACATATCTACCTCCTCCCACATTTGATAGTCCATCTCTGCTGCAACAACATCGTTTTAAACAGTAAAAAACACAACTGACAGCCTTCCGGGTTTTACAAACCGGAATACCTTTTTCCCTTCCGGGTTTTATAATCCGGTATTAACTACCTTTCTATTTTGGTATTGTTTTAGATTCCGGGTATTAAAATCCGGAAATATATTCAATTACATATTAATCTAGGCTTTCCGGGTTCTAAATCTCAGAACATAAACAAATTCTGAGATTTACAATTCAGAAATAAATTTATCCCCAAACGGGAAATAAAAACCGGAAGCAAAAGAATTAACAACACATACCGGGAAATAGAACTTGGAAAACAGAAGGGCTTCGAGGATGTCAAAATTGGAATCCAACTGATTATGGGGAGAGACAGAGGTTGAGGACGGTGGTAACGACCAGGGGTGCTGAATGGTGGTTACAAGGAGCACAGGAGTGGGATGTGGTGGTGGAAAATAGTGATTACCGATGATGGGTAAGGGTGGGGGTGTGGAGGGGAGGCGCTGCAAGAACGAAAGGGAAAAAAATGGGAATGATGTAGGAAAGTGAATTTCAGGAGAATATATACTTCCATTTAAACTTTCGGGTTTTATATACCGGAATAATACTCGTAAGTTTATATACCGGGATATATATCCCGGAATGACGATGTTACATTCACGTTCCGGATTTTATATCCCGAAAGGAAATGAGTACAAAATCGTGGGTCGTGTATGGTGCACAACCATAAAACAGCCATAGATTCAACATTAAAGTATTCAATAGCTCAGATAATTATTTTTTTTGTTTAATTACAAAATAATCCTTTTACTTTCTTCATTTTAATTTTGAAACCCTTATCTCTCATCTCTCTTCAACCTTCTTTCCTTCCCATGTTCCATGTTCATGCTGCCGGTAAAACCCGTAAATCTCGCCGCCGGCACAGAACAAAATGTGAGCATTTTGCACCCCACATAATAGAGAGCAGGTGGTGCTGATGGTGGGATCAGCCAAAACCAATGTTGCCACCGTCGCCTGCGGTGACTCAGCCACCCCTATTGATCGGAAGTATAGACATGTTTGGCTTTCAAGTTTTATCCCTCGTAGTGATGGTTGAGTTTCGTGATGAGCAAGTGAAGAAATCCTCACCATTGTTGTTGTCTTCATCACTGACACCACCGCCAGCGTGATCACACCGAACTTGTAGGGGAATTCGGAAAGGAAGTCGAACATGGCATCCAAACTGTTCTCTTTGTCAGCAAAAGCTAGAGGTACGTATTACTTGTGGCTTTAGCTATGTTTCGTGATACTTTAAACTGATTAAGGAAGTATTTTAGGGGGGAAATTTTATCGACAAAAATGAAGGATGCATTTTGAGTCAGAGCTTCGCATCTAAGGCAGGAGCCAAAATTATCGCTTTTCCGCGTGCGGTGGTTCAGCCTTTAGGTGAAAACGATGACAGTGGCGCTGCACTTCCAGCCTCCAGGTGCTAAACATTATGGTGGGGCCGTTAAAGTAAATTGAAAAAGAAATTGCCCACAAATGTTAATTTTAATTAATTACTGAACCCAGATTTGGTTTGTCCATGGTGCACAACCTAACCCCCTATAGCATTTGCACCGTTGAAGCCGCCAAATTTCACATGATAAGCGAACATTAAATACATGATAAGTTAATGGCTATGAAAAACATGAAGGATTCAATTTACAATACCAGTTCCAAAATTCCTTGTGGCTGGAGAAATAAATAACAAGGGTTATCAAGGGGGCCAAAAAGCACTTCACCAATTGATCCTGTAAACCAACCAATGTCCACAGCAACAAGGAAACCAGTATGTATAATAATTATCAAATACAGCACAAAGATTTAACAAAAAATAAGTATGGTCTAATTAAATGCATAAAAAAACCTGACAGTTAAATATTAATATTCATGTATGTACAACACTGAGAGCATCTAAGGTAGTAGCCTACTCTAGGAATGTAATCTTGGCTAAAACAACTTACCTAGAATTGAGCTCCAGGTTCTACATGATATGATACAACACAGAATGTGCCAAAAGATCTGTGTCACAAACAAGGAGCTTGGTAATGTACATGTCAATGTCACAGCTAGCTCTAATTTATTATTGCCAGGTTATCTAACTTTGGTACAACAAGCTGAGGTTATGGAACTTGTTCAATCAATTACTATCACTATCACTGTCAGTGTCCAGAAAGCTAAACTCTCTCCACCCATCAAGTTTGATCATCACAGTTCCCTGGTTTTCTTCACTCCATTCAATTGCCTCTTTATTTAGAAGCTTTATAATCTGTGTTATCAAGTATACCATTTAGAAACAGCTTTGGTCCCTTGGAAGACACAAAGATAAGGACTTTCTGGGCTAGAAAAGAAAGCATAGTTCCAATATAAAACATAAGTTTAAGTCCTTATAATAAAAGTTTGAAAATAGAAGCCAACCTGTACTTACATTAGGGTGTGTTCGGGTAAACAACTTAATTAAAAGCTTATCGCAATAAACACTTATTAAGCTAATTTGATAGGCTCGTTGAAAAAAACTCAAAATAGGTTAAAAGTAGGTATAAGGGCTTATTAATAAGCCAATATGAGCAGCTTACGAAAATAAACTCAAAATGGTTTATAGGTAGGTCATAAATTATTCACATAAGCTCTATCGAACACTTGCATAGACATTTATGCTATAAGATAAGCTCAAATAAGTTCTTCCAAACAGGGCCATAGAACATTATGTGTTACTAACTTTGTATATATCAAAGAATATAAGATTGATAGAAGTGGATGGATAAAAACCATACTGATTGTTTCAGCTTAGACTTTCCAACTCCACGAGATCCACATCCTGTGATAACCCTCAGTGTCTGGACAGCTGAACCAGATAAATAGACAAGATAAAGAACGCAACTACAAATAAAAGTTAATAATGAAACCAAAAGCCTCTGAAAATGCTTACAAGGAACATATGATCCAAACAGAAGGTGAAGTTTCAGCATTCTCATTGCTGGTTTTACGTGCTGACCATGCAAATCAATAGTTATCACATTTTCTATACCTTTGTTTCTGTATATCACTAACAATAGCTTAATACAAGCAATAATTCATAAGGCAAACGTGAAAAAGGAAGTTCTCTGGTTTTGGATTAAAAATAAGATAAAAAAATCACCAACCTAGCAACAAAAATGTCATGGCCTGCCTTAGTGTCTGCTTTCTGAGCTAGTTTAGTTTGTTCTTTGCCCTGGCCAGATATAGAAATAGTTAGCATTATTTAACAAGTGCCCATACTAAACAATCCAACATAAACACAGGTATTTGACATATAAACTAAACCATTAAAAGTAGTTGACATCCCACCCAAAACCATAAAACATAGAAAACTTGATATACAATGTTGTTTCTATAAAATTATGGACATTGAAAAAGAATGGACAATCACACATAATATTTGAATCTCATTTCCACATTTTAAAGCAAAATACAACTTGGGCATAAAAAGGGGGGGAAAAGCAATACATCGAAGAAAGAAGACAGCAATGGTTTTTGACACATTCAGATGAAATCTTCTTAACAAGATTGAACAATATTTAGGGGGAAAAAACATAACTTGTTTATCTTTATTTATTTATTGAATAAACCCACATCAAGCTATTTCACAGAGGATAAAGTAGATGAAGAGACAACTAGCATGTTTGGATACCCGCTGGTTGAAATCAAAAAACACATTTCCCTCTTTTCAATGCAAAAATGCCAAGTGAACCAAGGGGATGGATTAAGGGAATCTGCTTTTACTTTTTTCAACTTTTAAGCTATAACATAAACGATAATTATAAAGAACCGTTCCAATAATCAGTTGCTAAATAGAAAAGAAAAAAAAAAGCCTCATGTCACACAATTCCATTGTTCTTCCCAAAGAATGAACCTGGTCAGAAAGATATGCAGCATATGCTCGATCTCCTCTGGTATATGCTGTTGCAGCCTGCAAAATTATGTCACCCCTTTCATGTTCTCAACTGAATCTGAACTCCATATTAAAAACTGGCTTAAAGATCAGAAAGTTAAAATTATCCTAGAAAAAGGCAAAACATGAACTTACTTTCTGATAATAGGATTTCATTGAACCCCAGTGCTGCTTTGCATCTTCCCTGAACACGAGATATTCATCTCCTTTTGCTACAAACCACGAAAACAGAAGTTCTTGAACTTTCAGGGTTCAATTTGATAGCACCAAGGAAATCATCAAATTCAAAGCATACAAAAAGAAAGATAAAACAGATTCTAGCAATACTCCCACTAACACTCTTTCTTATTGGTTGAAATTCATATTGGTCCCACCAAATAAGGAGTGGACCCACCAAATTGAGAGTGGAACCCATATGATTTAGTGGATTCCATATAGACAACTAGTGTTGAGTAACAAAAGGGAAATAAAATCACAAACCAATGAGTTTAGTTTAAGAAGAGCCAGTAGTAGATACAAGCAAAAGTATTTCAAAATTGCCATACTGTAAGTACGCTTCTGAGGTTCTGCAACATTTGGACAAACATCAAACCCAGGTCCCAAAGACTGCAACTTCTTTGCTACATTTCTCCAATTCATGGTACTGGTGTCATGTTCAGAGCTTTTGGGAACATTAAACAAAGACTCCAACACCTTTTGAGGAAGATCTGACTTTGTACATTCTGGGCTAACAGCAGAACTAGCTTCAGAACCTGAGAGGACCTCCGCATAATTCCTAAAACCAAGAAACAACTAAGCTAGTGGATTTCGACCAAATGGATGTACCCTTTAGTAGTTCTATGCTGACATTTTCTTGAAACTCCAAAGAATGTAAATGTATAAGTGAAAATACGACCAAAATATAATGCATCAAGACATATTCATTGACAATATTCAATTCCTAACTCAAAATTCCACCTCCCATGTTTTTCTCGCCATTTGATGATATCATTAAAATTTGGATCTAAAAGTTCTATCATTAGAGATGATTCATAACAAGATATTATGGTGATATTCAATCCATATAGCCAATCCCACCTAGCAGTAAAAGGCTTAGGTCATTGCTGTTGTACTTTTAAAAGGAAGTGGTGCAAGGGAGAGAAAATGGGAAGACAAAGCCATAATTTATCAAAACTGCACTTTGAACTGGCAGCCTTACCTGCCATAAGATCCCAGAGACCAGAAATTATCAGAAAATACACCTTCCGATGAAAGAGAAGGGCAATCTGATCTCCTATCTACAAACTGTGACAAGATTTGAGAATCAAAATTAATCCTATGAACAGTCAGAATGCAGATGTTAAGAAGTTATAATTATCCCCAAAAATAATTCTAAATTGCCACTTACAGTGTCATTATGATCAATAAGGAATCTCATATCATTCGGGTTACCTACTCTGCAACCAGGTTGCCTATCATTACCGGATTGGTCACTCGTGTGCGAAGCTAAGTCAAGTAATACATCCATGGCCTGGAAAATCACATTCACAGCTAATCATATTACAAACATAGCATAATTTTATTTTATAACTATCTAAAACTCCTGCAGAGATGTAAATTAAATTACTGCAACGCCATTACTGTCCATTTGTTTAAAAAAATGTCCATTGAACTAGGAAGGTGCAACCTGAATGACCGTAGGTACAGAGATAATTAACGATGAATGAAAAAAACAAAACAGCAGAGCCACACAAAGCAACCAAATAAAAAAGAAAAGCAAACTTTGAGCAATATTGAGAATTGAGAATAAAATACAAACATCAAGTGTCACGGATTCAAGTAAGGTACAGTTTCAGATTGTCGTCATACCTTTTCAACATTATATCCGCACTGACCTGCATGCAAAGACAAATTCCAAGATTAGGCAATAAATCAAAAGAAACTAGCCTCTAATATCATAATTGACACTGGCATTACATATATGTCTTACTTCCATGCACAAGAGGTAAAAATAGACAAGCCCAACTGAGTTTAAGGCCAGAGCATGACTTACTTCCTAAAATCTAATGATATAGGCCTTTTTTAAATGTCTAACCTAACCATTCTAGAAGTGTAGCATGAAAGCCTATTTAAAAGTCTACATCATAACAACAAGATCTTTCAATAAGCCATAATACTTACTATTACTAAAAAGACTTACACCAAATAAAAACACTGTTACAGTACATACATATTTACTTAAATAGTTCATAGGTAAGGTTTTAAGGTTTTTTTGGATCATCAACTAAAAAGTTCATGCTTTTGTAGCTAAATAGGTTTTCAGAAAAGCCTTGAGCTAGTAAAAAGGTTTAGAGCCTGTTTGATTACATGCCCAAACATGTCTTCCACTAACATTGTTTAGATCAAGGTAGCCAACCGCGGATCGCGACTTGTCACGGTTGACCCCCAAAACTGAAATCCCATACAAGGGAAGGCGCGATTTGGCCGCGATTGGCCGCGAATAGCGGGATTTCACGCCCTGAATCCCATCGCGGCAGGGGTCTGCTACGCGACGCGACGGAGCTATCGCGCGCGATTAACTACTATGGTTTAGATATAGTAAGTTGTTAGACTGTATTGTTCTGTTTACTAAAAGTATATTGTAGTCAATAAGAGGGCTTTTGAGGGAAGTTAGTCAAAGAGGGCTTTTGAGGGAAGTTAAGTTAGACTTTCTTACTTTTCTGTTGAAAACAATTCAATCTAGATACGCAATCCACAAAGAGGGCTGCCTAGATACACAATTCAATCTAGATACGCGATTAACTACTATGGTTTAGATATAGTAAGTTGTTAGACTGTATTGTTCTGTTTACTAAAAGTATATTGTAGTCAATAAGAGGGCTTTTGAGGGAAGTTAATCAAAGAGGGCTTTTGAGGGAAGTTAAGTTAGACTTTCTTACTTTTCTATTGAAAACAATTCAATCTAGATACCCAATCCACAACATATAACTACATTGTACTTCAAAAGTGATTCTATTTCATCATACAAATGGAAACGACTCTTTCAAACTTACTTTTAAAGTATCATCCACAAACACACATCATCCGAAGAAAACTGCAAAGGGATATATAACTAAAGTAGAAATTAAAACAAACAAAAAAATTTGTGCAACTTCTTGTAATCTGGCTTCTACAATATACAAGTAGAAATTATCATGGGATGTCATTGCATCGGTGCATCCATCTTGTTCAAGTTTCAGATACAAAATTGAAGTTTTTGGTTTCACAGGGTATCCCACAGCCAGCCACCGCGAAACTTATATGTGTTACTCAAAATTGAAGTTGAAAAGGAACAACTAAACAGAAAAAGCAAAAAAAAAAAGCCAAATACTCACAAAGAACATCTCTAACAACCGCCAGATTAAGGTCGCAATCATCCCCAAGCATGGAGCAGAGAAACTGCTCTGCATCTTCCTTGTCAACAAAAAACCCATTACGAAACCCTTTGTTCGTGGCGGCGTTCCTCCTCACGTACTCTTTCCCCAGAACCGTTGAAACAGTACCCGCCGCCGCAACCACCTTCTTCTGCTTACCCCCTTTGAAACACGCCGCATCCAGAAACCCATCAGAGGAACCCGAAGTGGAAGCGAAATCCAACCCCGAAGAAACCCCAGTGCTGCTGCCACCGCTCGACGAAGAAGCAGAAGAAGAGAAGAAAGGATCCTCCGCGGCGCTGTCCGCTAAACCTCGCCTCAGGATCTCCGAAGCCTTGTCGGGATCGCCCCCTGCATCGCCGTACGCCTTGGCAGCTTCGTGAATCGAAGACAATGAAAAAGCCTCAACTAACGCCTCCAAAACGATGCGTTTTGTCTCTTCTTCTTCTGCTTCTTTTGCAACGAGCCCTTTTTTGTCGTCAATGTTGTTCGTCGGTGGCTTTGTCTTCTTCTTCCTCCTCGCGTTCTTCATCTTCCGAACAGAGAGAAAACGGATCTGGCGCGGAGGAAGGAAGGAAGGAAGGAGAATTCAGAGGAAAACGGGCTCGGAGATTGGTTCTGGGGGAAGGGGCGGCATAGGAGAATCTCTGGGTTTGAAGAGAAAGCCAGAAATAATAATATAAGAAAAAATAATTGCAGTTGTTATAATTAAATAATAACAGACGGTTGTTTTTATGTTTGTAAAGAAAAAATAAAAGCTTCATCGAAAAACAAATTAAGAAAAAGTAAAAATAAAATGAAGGAATTATTGATTGGCCACGGAACGAAACGAAAGCCAACATGGCTAATAATTAATAAATTAATTAATATCAAGTTTGGTAACTTGGGTTATCAAAGAAATTTAATGGTGGTGAGAATGGAATTAATTAATATCAAGTTTGGTAACTTGGGTTATCACGTCAATTAATGAAGCTTAGTTGGAATTTTTTTATTTTTCATATAAATTAAAAATTCTCCTAATATTCATAATTAGTATTTACTCTACTGAATATGTTGAAACAGATTTTAAAAAATTAATTAACATATAATCTGATTATCATCTTCAACATCATCATCAACTCCAACCCATCAACCAAACTCCAGAACCTAAAACTGTGAACTCCAAAAACCCCACCCACCGCAACCTAGAACCTCCACCCACCCCAACCCCCTCCAACCATGGCCGAAACTCTCCCTCCTTTCTCTCTTTCGCTCTCTTCCTTCTTCCCCTCCCAGAAATCAAAACCCCTCAACCCAAAATCCCCTAACCCACAAAGTCTGCAAAAGAGAGAAGATAGAGAACAAGGACGGCGCAGTGGTGGTTCTGATGACGACAACGGAGCTGTAGATGGTTGCGAGATGTCTTGTTGTTTTGGGCTATAGATCTGGATCTGGAACCATGGGTTTTCTATTCTAGATCTCAAAATCAATTCATTTAATACCATAAAGCTCCTTGGGGATTTTGTTGTCCATGTTGAGGTCGACAAGAATCTGTCGAGCTCTGGTCTGGTCCTCCCAACTCGCATGGAGATCACAGGTTCTGATGTGGAGGTTGGGGTGTTTGGAGGTGGAGGGGTGGGGGTCGCAGGTTCTAGGGTGGAGGTTCAAGGGTCATGGCTGTGTTAGAGGTTCGAGAATTGGGTCCCTTTCCTTCTTCCATTTTCTGGTTGAGGTTCTAGGTTGGGGTGAAGGAAATAGAAAGGGAAAAGTGGTGAAATAAATTGTGCATAGTTGGCAATGGAAAAATGATCTGGGTTAATGGATATGGTGCTTTTTTTTTTTTTCAGGCGAAGGTGGAAAGGGAAGTAGCTTGTCCCTGTTGAGTTGCTCTGTTTTGGTTTATGAGGTGGAAGGAAAATCAGAGGAGGAGATCGAGGATAGATGGGGGTGAAGATTGTAGAGATACCGGAAAGTCTTGAGAAGGAGATTGAGGATAGATGGTGGTGAAGATGAATATAATGATCTGCGGCTTTTAAGATGAAGATGAATATAATAATGAAGAAAAAAATCTGATTTTTTGTTGAAAATTTAATAGTTAGGTTAGTATTAAGTTAGATTAATCCAAGGCTAAATTATTATTGGTAAATAATAATTATGATTTAGAATTGTTTAATTTAAATGAAAAATAAAAAATTCCAACTAGGCTTCATTAATTAACGCGGCAATGCCACGTAAGCAAATTGACACACATAAGTCCTCCGGCGTTGACCACGCCAGCGGCAGGGACTAAAACAACAATTTCTCATAATCTGGGGACTAAAGTCCACCTTTACGCCGGTGAGAGACGAAAACCATATCTCGCTCATAATTCAAGACGAAAAACATATTTAACCCAAGAATCAATAATATTCAAAGGGTAGTTCTGTCTCTAGCCTAGGGCTTCAAATTCTTAAGGAATAAAAATTGTAAATTCAATAAAATAAAGAACTTTTACGCAATTAAAATGAATCTTTCATCAAATTCGTTTAATGAATCGGACTGCGCATAATGGTCTTTATGCTCCGTAGTCCGTACCCTTTGCATTAATGTTCCACAACTTTACCAGCTTCACCTGGCTTGGTGATCCATAAGAGACATCGAAACTGTAATATATCATACTTCAAAATATTAACGGTTAAGACATGTCTTGCTAGAATACTCCATCTTTATACATATTTCAAAGCCAAGGGGCAGCAGAGAGATTAACAACTACCACAGGATGTCAATACAGTCTGTCATTCATTACATGACTGCATAAAGACTGCCTTATAGCATGTTTGGATCAACTTCTCATTCAATAGAATCAATTCTGAAACTCAAAAACTACTCACATGAGCTGCTCTTCAGAATTGATTCTGGCTTAAGAATCAATTGTAGAATGATTTCCAAACATGCATTTAATTAAATTATGCCGTCTAACAAGGAGGAGAAGATTACACAAATTATTCACTATGTGATTGTAATCTTACAGCAGTCAAATACGAATTACTGCAGCAAAGATCAATCTGATCGGATTCCACCCATGAAAGTCCTTGGATCAGGACAGCTTCCACTGAATTGTGCTTGTGAAAAATCAAAACCTGGGTTCTGCATGAGGCACAACATAATCATGAGGAATCGTGGCTTGAAGCAGAAATATTATCCCCCTTAAACCTAAATAATGAAACAGGGGATTATCCTTAGAGAATCTAACACAATCTTTTATCTGTTCAGCTATGAACTTTGGCAGTATCCCGTACTCTTTTTTCCTGGACATGATTTTGACCGTTAAATGGACAAACTTGGCAGCATCTATTACAACCCAACATCAAACACTTTTTTCTAGGGAGGGTTCAAAATCCAACACAAAGGGTGAATAATTTCAGCTGTGGTCAAAACCAAAAGATCAAATGGTAATAATAATCTCAATTGATCCAGTATGCAAATCAAAATCTAACTATGCATCGAATAATGAAATTATCCGCTACTAAGTTTAAGAATATCCTGCAAAAGTCTAATGGGAACAGCATGTCAAGTTCGTTATTAGTTCAACCCTGCTCACTAATCAAGGCAGGTTGACATTAGTTAGTGAGATACGAAGCACCGACTCCGACACGGACACCGGACACGACACAATACGGACACTGTGACACGGCTGACTTCCAAAAAGTAGGACACTGCTTATACATATATATTAAAAAATAAAAAATCATAAATATGACATAAATATGTTCACCTTCTCAAAACCAAGACAAGTTAGTTAGTCTTCGTATAAAGAAAACATAAAACAATTTCCTATGCCGTAGCCAATGAGCTTCAAAATGAAAAACTAAGAATCATTTTACAAAGTAAGCACTTAATCTCAAAAATAAAGCTTATCTATCTAACGGCTTTCGCCTCCTTAATCATTATCATTCAAAATAATGACTCCAGATGTTTATCAAATGACAAAGTAGCAACTTCAAGAATTTCGAGTTCATCAAGTGATCCAAACTCATCTCCCACTATATCCCACTTGAGGATTTAAAATATAGAAGATATGTTATTGTTCAACTTAAAATTAGTTGATATCGATGAGTGTCCCACAAGTATCCAGCCAATAAGAGGTGTCAGCTTCAAGTGTCGAGCCGGAGAAAAAAATTACTTTCTCCGACACTGCAAAAAGGTCGGTTATATGGATCATACTACGCTATTGAGCTCGATCAAAAACTAAATTATGAAGGATATTATTGATTCTGGGTGCAAGAAACACTCAGAACAAAATTAATTATGTTTCATCTGCGTGTAGAATGCATAGCAATGTTATAACCAGGACTACTTTAAACATAGAAGTCACATCAAACCATTAGAATTGAAATTTCAGGATACATATCCATAATTGCAGCTGAATACTAGTAGTAAGGTAACAAATGAAAGGAATTTCCTATGCATGCAATACAGAAAAATGAAAACTTCAAAACCAAACAAAATTTAAGCCTTTTGAATTTTGATATATTAGCACAATCAAAATTTGAGGCCCACATAACAATTAAAAAAGCATTAGAACAGGTGATTAAATTATCACAAAACTTAAGGGACTAAGGGAGAACAATGGATTAGAATGGCAGGAAGCAAATACTCAAGCAAGATGCTGATTACCCATAATTCTAGTAATAGGTGATTAAATCACAAAAGTAAGGGGACTTATGGAGAAGAACGGGTTGGCACGGCAGGAAGCGAATACTCAAGCAAAAAACTAAGATGCTGATAATCCATGACATAATAAGTCTGGGACCAAATTACCAATCAATTGATAAACTTTCACATCAACTGGCAGCAGGCAATACACTTGGTATTCCAATATTACACAGCTGAAGATCTCCGCGTTAAAAATGCTTCGACTAAGGATTCACGTGACTTCAAATGAGAGATTGAACCTCTCTTTAAACAGACAAAACATAATGGAAAGGTAAAGATGAACTGGAGAGAAATAAATGGGTAATAAGAAAGAGGATGGCAATCAAGTTTCAAACTGAAAATGAGAGGACTCAGATATAAGCTGGTCAAACCATCACATCAAAGGAAGCAGAGAAGCATATGCTAGAGATATCATTTCATAAAATGCAGATTAATCAACAACTGAACCCCAGCATACAAAAAGGGATTACAGTAAAAGTAAAACTCACCTCCTCCTGAAATCTCTGAAGCATGAGGCGCTTCTGTTCAATATCAGTAGTGTAAGCATCCAGCTGACCCTGACCTAATATGGGAGAAGCCCATGTCTGACCCTTGTCTCTCTTTTGCAGTGTTACGTGCATTATGTCATCCTCTGCAGTATCAAATTCCCAAAATCAGCATCAATCAACAAACTTAACCGAATCAAGACCAAATAAACCATAATATTCTTTTATCTTTTTTGGAATCAACTCCGCCTATGCTTGCGTAGCCGATCCCAAGCCCGAAAAAATGAGGGTTGTGTTAAAGCTCAGTAGCCAGCGTATAATCCGTCGACATCTTCAATATGGAAACACATCCTCCCAGTTGATTCCAAGGCCAAGTTAATGTCATAAAAAAGGAAAATAATTTATATACAACAATTTAAGCACCCCAAAAAAAGCAAAACTAAGTATAAACCTTTACCTAAGGTCCAAAAAGAAGAATCTGTCTTCACCGGGGAAGTAAGATCATGCTGCGAAATTACACAAGAACCAATAAACACATAAGGGAAAAAGGGCAACAAGAAAAGAATGCGAAATGAAAAATGGATACGAAATTGGGAAATTAGGGTTACGTTGAGATACGGAGGATTGCCTTTGATGCCAAGTTCGAGGTGCTTGGACTGAATCTTACAGTAGAATTGCTTGGAATGAACATTGGGAGGAAGGTTTATGTAGATATTGATCTCGTCTAGGGTTTGATCCCACTCGAACACTTTTTGACCTGAATCCACAAATGGATTCGTTTGATTTGGATTGTGTTGAAGAATAACAGAACGAAATTGGAGAGATGGGGAAATGAAAAAGGTACCGTTGTGGAGGAAGATGTGACGCTTTTCAGGGGCCAATTTCTCCGCCATTTTTTTACAGTTTTTTGGTGCACACTCACCTTCTTCTTCTTCTTCGTCTTCTTATCTGTTTCTGGTCCTCTTCCTTCTTCGTATCAGCAAATCTTGATGCAGAATTTATAGCTCCATACCAAAATTAACATTAGAGTTAGAATTAGTTGTAGAAAGAAATATCTCAACATCAAAGATTGACTCTGACTACAGATAATCAATTCTAACACTGATAAACCTGGGAACCAAAGATTGCAAAATGGACATTGTCGACTTACAAGTTTCCTTGTTCTCTCGTCTGGGGCGACAGCGCGATGGCGGGCGACGGACGATGGCGCGACGGTGGGCGACGGATGATGGCGCGACGGCGGGCGACGGACGACGTCGCGGCGATGGGCGATGGCGGCAGACGGCGTCGCAGCGACCAAGGGCGATGGCGGCGATCAAGGGTGGGATCGAAGAACAGGGGTGGGATTGAAAGTGAGCAGAGTGAATTTGAGTGATTTTTTGCCTTCGTGGGCCTTCCTGGTTTCAAGAAGAATTTTTTTTCTGGCCACCACATGGGATTTTTTCTGTTATTTTTAACAAAAAGCTCGCGGATCAGCCCGCTAAACCGCGATCTAACCCACTTAAACCCGCGGACTAAGTAGGATGGTCCGTTTAGGCCCGCGTTTGAACGGTCCAGCAATCCCCGGGCTGCAGCCGGATAAAAGACAAGCACGACTCGTACCACGAACACTCCTACTAGAAATGCATTTCATTGTATAGTTAGATTGAAACATACCATGCAAAATTTAGTAGAAACAAAGTAATATATACGTAGCTTCCCTTATAATTCATAATAGGATTGAAAATTAGTATTTTTACATAATGAGAAGTATCTATAATTCTTTTATGTGATTCGAAATTGTCATTCAACTTGTCTTTCGAGCCAACCCGGACCAATCTTCCTTAAACCCGCATTTCATTGGGTTTTTTCAAGTCTAGGGATGGGTTCGAGTTTAAAAATGGCCTGATCAATATCTAGGATCAGGCAAAGGTCAAACATAACTCGTCTAACCCGTCCCATGAACAATTATTATTATTATTATTATTATTATTATTATTATTATTATTATTATTATTATTATTATTATTGATCACCAGAAGGTTCCCGCTGACGAAAGGAATTCAGTTATCCAATAATTTTTTTTGGTAAATAGTGTTTTTTTCGGGTCGTAAACGAGCCGATCTCGAGCCACGTCATCCCGAGATATTTTGGAGAATCATGGTTAGTGGATTAAAGCCTTTATGAGTGTGGCTCAACCACTAAAATGACAATTGTCATTGTCTTAATGTGAGTTTTGGCTAAGTTAGATTAAATTAATCATGTTTAATCTTTAACTACATGTCTTTAGCTTAACGTGTGTAAGTTTAATGATCTAGTGTGTGTGCCATGGGTTTTGAGAGAGAGAAGAGGATCCATTCTCCATTTTTCACTTGTGTTTGGAAAGAAGAACTTGAGAGAAAAAGTGTGATGAAAGAAACCCTAAGCCTTGAACCACCACCAAACTATTACCAACCACCTCCAAACCACCACCATTTCCCTCCTTCCACCTTGTCTTCTATTTATCTTTGGTAATGCTTTCATGATTGTGTGCTTTTGAGACTTTGGTTGGTTGAAAAAGCTTGATGTTGAGATCAAAATTTCATGATTTTGGTTTGTTGTTTCAAAAATGTTTAAGCTTTCCACGTCATCTTCAAGTTCATGATTTTAGCTTTTGCAAAAAGTGATTTTGGTTCTCTTGCATGAAATTTAAGTTTGAGGTTTGAGAAAAGCTTTCATAAAAGTGATAGTAGATGTCAAGAGCTTCTAAAAAATGTGTTTGGTTTTTCTTAAAGTTGAAATTTGAAAAGTGATTTTCTTGACCAAAAGTGATTTTGAACTTTGATGCTTAAAATGTCTCATGGAAACTTTTTCCCTTGCCTTTGTGCTTGTTGTTTAGAAAAGAAAAACTTGTCTTCCTTGTTATTGGGTCATGGCCGAGAGCTCCTAAGGGGCTTTGAAGTTGGAAAACTTGATTTTGAAGCTTGCTTTATGCTTGTTAGTTAGGGTTTTGGAAAATGGTAAAGTTAGAGTATGAGTTTTGAAACTAAATGCTTATGATTATGAGTTTTCTTAAGTCTTAAGGTTTCAAAGAGAAAGAAAGTTTGATGTTGTGTTTGTGACCTCAACGAAAGTCTTAATAGGGATTTGAAATCGCGACTCGAAGGCCATTGAAGGGTGAATCCTGAGAAATGTTCCTGATGAAATCGTTGGCCACCTCAGGCGTGCGGGATTTTATGAGTACGCGTTGGTGGGGATGTCATGGCAGACCATCATCTGCTACCTGCGTTAGTGGAGCGTTGGAGACCTGAAACGCACACGTTTCACCTCCCCTAGGCGAAGCCACTGTAACGTTAGAAGATGTTGCACTGCAACTTGGGCTCAAGATAGATGGTCAGGCGGTTACTGGGCAGACACACGGTGATTGGAAGGAGGTAATTCTCCGATTACTTGGAAAGGAGGTGGATGATGCGGACATCAACAGGAACAGGTTAAAGATGAAGTGGCTGAGTAGAAATTTTAACAATGTAAATGAGTTCCAGGGTGAGGTTTGGTTGAAGCAGTTCGCTCAGGCGTACATTTTACGGATGATGAGAGGTTTCCTTTTCACAGATAGTTCCGGTTCTGAGGTACTGTTATGCTACTTGCTATTGCTACAGGACTTGGATACAACTGGAACTTACAGCTGGGGTACTGTTATGCTACTGTAATGTCTGGTACACATTTCTTTTCGACCTCCACCTCATATAATAAGAAGAGAAAAGAAGAAATGAGTGAAATGATATGTAATGTAATAGGAAATGCGAAAAAAGATAAAAAGAAAAATGAGTGGAAATAGATGGAAGAGAAAATGAGTTCTAAATATATTATTATTTTCAAGTAATAAAAGAAATTTTATATTTTGAGAGTCTATTCACTTCCATTTTAATTTTTAATTTTATCTTTTCATGCAACAAGACAATCAAATGATGTCAGGTTCTCATGTAACCATGTGTTTCTCAGTCAGGCTACATATAATAAGACAACGGAATTCAAATTATCAATGTCCTATTTCCATTTATTAATGATTGTATCCGTATCCTGTCTCTAGCTAAATTGGCCCTTGGAATGTTTCATTCGCAGTGCTTCACACTCCTATCCTATGGTCCAAGATTTTGCAGAGAAAAGGATGAACTTTTATCTCAAAAACCATATAAACTTGCTGATAAAGTTCCACACTTTCAAAAGTTGATCCCAGTTGCCAATTTGGTTGTTTATTTCTGAAGAATGAAGGCGGAAAGGGTAGAAGAGAGCAGCGCGCGGTTGTTGGGTAGAAAAAGCAGCAACAGCAGCAGTGGTGGTGCGAGCAGCGAGTCTAGGTGGGTCGATGGCAGTGAAGTGGAGTGGGATGATGTTCCTTCATGGTCAAAGCACCATGGAAATGATGGTAGAGAAGAAGGGTTTGGATCAATCAGAAGGAGGCTCGTCAAGAAGCCCAAGAGAGTTGACTCATTTGATGTTGAAGCCATGGAAATTGCTGGAAGTCATGATCACCACTCCACGGTAAATATTTGTTTTGTTGAAGTTTTTTTATTTTTGGTTCCAAGAAAGTTTGGGTGGGTTCGGCTCCCATCACCGCCACGGGCCAGTGGGACCTTTGGTCGCTTACGGAGATGCGTACAGATCGCCCACCAACACAACCCTCACATCGGCAGCGGGATTAGAACACACCCTTCTGATGGGAAGTGGTCCGTCTTGAGTCATATTTGGTGTTTTGTTTAAGTTCGTTCTTGTTTAGATACACTTTGGAAAACCAAGGTCGAACCAAAATCACGGTGAACAAGCACAAAGGCTAAGGGAAGTTGCTTATGTACAAACATTCACTTAGTTATTGGTTGACTATATTGATTCAGAGTTTAGTTTGTGTAACTGAAAAGTGGGGGCTCAAACCTTGAAGTTAAAATACCAATTTGAGTTTTGTCAGATTCTTTGAATGGTGAAAGGTTTGGTAAGTTATAGGATGTGATGATAGATTCGAAATGATAGGCTAGAAACCTGAAGCTTTCCCTTTATGAGTTTGATTGAAAGTTTAAAACTAAAATATGAGCAAAAGTAAAGAAAAAGAGAAGAACTAATTCAAAGATACAAGCTTCAGGAATCTAAACCTCAGAGTTTGGGGATATTAGTGAACACTTAACTGTTTTGCAATGAGGTAGTGGCTGCAAGATGAGTGTACAGCATTGCAAAGTCAAGTATTAGTGAAATATTGAAACCAATAAGATGCTGGATGGATACAACAGCTTTGGGCATTTATGAATTTGAGATTGAGTGCACAATTTTGAGATTCATTGAGCAGAATTTCTCATGCTCACTTCACCTCTTTTAATGTTCACTCAACAATATCATCTTCTAATTCCCCATTTGCATATAGAGCCACCTCTCTCTTTTAAATCATTTGTGTTTATGTGAATCAGGATCTTTCCCTTTGGCCCACACTCGCATTAGCGTTTAAGACTCTTGGCGTAGTATATGGTGACATGGGAACAAGTCCTTTATATGTTTTTGCTGATGTCTTCGGCAAGGTTCCTATTGGGTCAGATGTTGATGTCTTGGGGGCGTTATCATTAGTGATGTATACAATAGCCATTGTTCCATTAGCCAAATATGTTTTCATAGTCCTCAAAGCAAATGATAATGGAGAAGGTAAGAAATTCACTATCCCACTCAGAACCATTTACTTTGGTTCATTTCAGACATACTGTAAATCACAATTTCCATACATTAATTGTAGGAGGAACGTTTGCACTGTACTCGCTTATTTGCAGGTATGCAAATGTGAATCTTCTTCCAAATCGTCAACAAGCTGATGAACAAATCTCTAGTTTCAAGCTCAAGCTGCCTACTCCAGAACTGGGTAGGGCCTTAAAAATAAAAGATACTTTGGAAAGGAAATCAACTTTGAAGAACCTGTTGTTAGTGTTGGTTCTTCTGGGAACTTCCATGATTATTGGAGATGGTATTTTAACTCCCGCAATATCAGGTACGTAAGCAAGAAAGTTTTTGACCAAAAATTCTTCTGTAAGGTTTTGGATTTTATCATATGATTAATGCTGGCATGAAGTTGACTTTAAGCATTTTCCTTTGAGGCTAAACTTCTCATACTAATTGTGCACTCATAGTAACTCCCTGAGTTAATATGCTACATAACGTCCACTAGTATTGATCAAGTGGTTTTCTAGAATTTCCTGTTGGTACAGTCACTTGATATCTAATCCAAAATTTTGATTTATTAATTTTTATGACACATCCCTCCCCCTCCCCCAATATTAAAGGTATATTGCACCTTTAGAAGATGCTAGAATCTCTATAATGAGGTGATGATCTATTTTTTGGCACTAAAATTTCCATCCATTCATGAGGAGAAAACTAACTACACTAAGTCTCCTCTTTTTGGGTCTGCAGTTGTGATTTCTTATAGTTTTAGGCACTAGTCTTTTTTGAACTGGTTGAATTGGAACTTTGCTTCCTCTATCCCTTTCGTTCATACCATAGCTTGTTCTTCTTGGAGTTTGTATTATTTCTTTATATTTTGTATGTCTTAGTAACACTGATGTTAAAAAATATTTGCTTGTGAGTATAACCATGGTTCTTTGTTGCAGTAATGTCTGCCATAAGTGGTCTGCAGGATCAAATAAATGGATTTGGTACAGGTTGGTATATTTTCCTTTTCTTTCCAAGAATTTTACATTTTTATTTTCTGGATGAAGAAAAGAAATAGTAGATATATTATAAGAGATGAGGAATCTCATAAAACTAAGGAGGCAGTTTGTTATCAAGTCGAAGTCATTTTTTTTTCTTTTCTGTTCAGTTTCACATATTGGGAAGACAGAAAAACTGAAAAACTTCTTTGACATGCTAGTTTTTGATGGAAATTCTTTTGGTGGCTGCTCTAGGATGATAAAACTTTATGATCAAAATGTCCAAATATCTATGGAAAAATGAACCTGTGACCTTCTGATAGAAGTTGGTTCAATTACCATGCATAATTAATAACCAAAAAAAAATTACAGGATGTGAATCCTTTTTGCAAGTTTCTGAAGTGAATGTCGTTGATGTCAAAATCTCTGCAACATCTCTCAGGTCTTAACTAACTAGTTTGGTATACTTTGACCTACGTAGGTCAAATATAGTTATCCTGTAAAAGACCAGCTAACATTATTCCTCTCATTTCTTTTTCAGAAAGAGCAGTAGATAGGTAACCCCTTCGTTAGTCAGTCAGTTAGTTTATGAAGTTATAAAAGGAGTGAGAGGGGAGATGTTATAAATAACTATGAGTAGAGGGACTTCATCTTGTGATCAGTGTTGTACTTGGGAATTTGGGGAGAGCCTAAGTCACTCATATATCTATGGTTTTCTTCATTGAACTCAGTCTTTCTAGTTCTTTAGTGTCAATTCCTATAAGAAGTCAATTTTTGTTTCTCGGTTAGTCTGGCATTCTAAATGTTTGATTTGAACTATCAACTACTTGTATTTACGTTTTCTGGTTGACATTTAATTATCTTATGGAACTATGGAGATGAACAAATAAGTGTTTTTCTCATAAAGCTTAGAGTTATAATTCCTGTTCTTACTTGCAGGTGAAGTAGTTTGTGTGTCTATTGTAGTCCTGGTGGCTTTGTTCAGTATTCAACGGTTTGGTACCAATAAAGTGGGTTTCATGTTTGCCCCTGTACTTTCTATATGGTTCTTCTCTCTGGGTTCTATTGGAATATATAATATACTTAAATATGATATTACTGTTCTGAGAGCACTCAATCCAGCTTATATCTACTATTTCTTCAAGAAAAATGGCAAAAGTGCATGGTCAGCTCTTGGTGGTTGTGTCCTGTGCATTACAGGTAACTAATTTTCTCATTTTCATTGGCTTGAAACTTTGTGCGCTACAATTGTGAGGCATAATGTTTGGGCATATCTAGTTGTCAACATAGACTTGGGGTTTCTGCTTTGCTCGTCTTGTTTGTGTGTTAGCAATACTGACCAAATTACATGATCCTGAAAATATCACAGATTTACTTAATCCGGATGTTATCTTAATCATTTGGAATATAAACCAACAAGGTTTTATTTAGTGATAGGAAAACTAGATCCCGTAAGGGTGAGGACACAAGTTTGAATTCCAGGAAAGTCAGTGCAACGATTTCCCAAATGGGTTACACCCGTCAAAGACAAAATCATTTGGAATATAAGTGATATATTTTTGTCCATCTTAATGAGAAATGAGTAACGTACAGAGACAACCCATTAAGATATTGAATCAGAAAATTTATGACTTTCTTTTGTATTCCTCTGCAGGTGCAGAAGCAATGTTTGCAGATCTGGGACATTTTTCTGTACCAGCAATACAGGTTTGTGAACCCTCAAATTGTTTCCTTTTGATTAGTAAACCATTAAATTCGCATCCCTAAGTCTTTTATATTTATTTAAGCTTACTTCCTTAAAATCACACAGATTGCCTTCACTTGTGTGGTATTTCCCTGTCTCCTCCTTGCTTATATGGGCCAAGCTGCTTTTCTGATGAAGAACCCGAGTTCTTATTCAAGCGTATTCTACAAATCTGTTCCAGGTGATATTTTCTGGCATAATGACTGTTGTTTGTGTTCATACGTATACGTCACAGTCCTTAAAACCATAGTTAAGAGATACTTCTTAGAAGTAATAATCATGTTGTACTTGCTATCTGTGCTTTGTGTAAAACAGAATCTCTCTTCTGGCCAATGTTTGTTATAGCCACACTAGCTGCTATGATTGCCAGCCAAGCAATGATATCTGCTACGTTTTCATGCGTCAAGCAATCTATGGCATTAGGATGCTTCCCCAGGCTCAAGATAATTCACACCTCAAGAAAATTCATGGGTCAAATATACATCCCTGTAATTAATTGGTTTCTGATGATCATGTGCATAGTTGTCGTTTCCATCTTCCAAAGCACTACTGATATTGCAAATGCATATGGTAAGTGTCTCCCATCTCAATTTTCTAGGAGTATTATTTTTCTCTCTTTTTCATTTTGGTTCTATGGTGACAACTGACAACAGAAATGCTTACAGATATATACTATTAATATGCAATGATTGGCTATATAAGGATTTCACTCAAAAAATATGTTCTTGATTTTCTTCTGTTTGATATCCATGATTTCAACTTGGTAGTTTGGCGAAAATTATGCAACAGTATCAATTCAACTGTGTACTGTGTGCCTCGAGTATTGACTAACTTGTACATTGTAATTACTTTTCCCTTGTCATATTAGATACCAACTCTTGTTCCATTTCTGTGACCAAATGCACGTTTTGTGTATTGAGAAATTATTTCAATAATGTGATTCATATCATTGTTGCAGGCATTGCTGAAGTCGGTGTCATGATGGTTAGCACCACCTTGGTTACACTGGTAATGCTGTTAATCTGGCAGACCAACTTGTTTTTGGCACTGTGTTTCCCTCTTTTGTTTGGTTCAGTGGAGCTCATCTACATGTCATCTGTCCTATCAAAAATCGCTGAGGGTGGATGGCTTCCACTCGCCTTCGCTACCTTTTTCCTCTCCGTGATGTACACGTGGAACTACGGGAGCGTATTGAAGTACCGAAGCGAAGTCAGAGAGAAGGTTTCATTGGACTCAATGCTTGATCTTGGCTCCAATCTCGGAACAGTAAGAGTTCCAGGAATAGGGTTGCTGTATAATGAGCTTGTCCAGGGCATTCCCTCCATTTTTGTGCAGTTCCTGCTGAGCCTTCCAGCTCTCCACTCTATTATAGTTTTTGTCTGCATTAAATATGTCCCGGTCCCTGTGGTTCCTCAAGAGGAAAGGTTTCTATTTCGCCGAGTTTGCCCGAAAGATTACCATATGTTCCGCTGTGTTGCGAGGTACGGTTACAAAGATGTAAGGAAGGAAGATCACCATGCGTTTGAGCAACTTCTTATCGAAAGTCTTAAGAAATTCTTGAGAAGGGAGGCTCTAGAGACTGCGTTGGAGTTGGAGGCCAACTTAACCGACGATTTGGACAGTGTCTCGGTGAATCCAAGGGATTCTGACATTCCTGCTGGTAATGGGGTAGAGGAGCTTAGGATTCCACTGATGCATGGTCAGAATATGGATGAAACAGGAGCTTCTACGTCTCAGGAAGCTGTGTCAGCATTACCATCTAGTTACATGTCATCGGATGAAGATCCTAGTCTTGAATATGAGCTTTCAGCACTTAGGGAAGCAATGGATTCAGGATTCACGTATTTGCTTGGACATGGCGATGTGAGGGCGAAGAAGAACTCGATTTTCTTTAAGAAATTGGTGATAAATTATTATTATGGATTTCTCAGAAAGAACTGCAGAGGAGGTACTGCAAACATGAGAGTCCCTCACACCAATATCATTCAAGTGGGGATGACATATATGGTTTGACTGAGCCATGCGTTCTTTCTGATAATTGTGCAATGTAGCCTCAGCCTAGAACGCACTTTGTGATTGGTATTTTACTTTCTAAAGTGGTTTTTGAAATTTTCGTAGCATATGTTGGTTCAGTGCGAAGGGGAGCTTGAACGCACGGGTAAAAAAGTGTTGCCATGAGACTATAAGGTGAAGGGGTTTAGTCCGGAAACAACCTCTTGTGTTCAAAATAAGATAAGGTTGACACTTTCCCGGATCCATGCAAAGAGACGCATCTATGTTATGCTACGAGGGGGCAATTGCCCCCACAAAAATTTCATATTCAATGATAATATATATATAAGTCTGGGCCACAACACCAACGTCAAATTTGACTAGGTACTAAAATAAAAGGTACTTTAATTTAGAATTTAGTGTCAGTTTAGGCATATGATAAAATTACTGGCCAACATAGCGTCTGCGCATGGGCAAATAGCGACGGCTAGGGGCAAATGCTACATTTATCGGCCAACTTAACGTTAGTTATGACAGACGCTAAAGCCACGTAAGTACAACCTGTTTTGTGGGCGAGAAAGTTAGTGTCGGCCCAGGCTTACCTTTGGTTTCTCTGACCTGGCTTCATTATAAGCCTATTTCTTCCACATTTTCCTCAAACGTTATTTTCACTCTTTCACATTCCCCCACCCATTTCCCTGCTCAGCCGCCCTCCCCCTGCTCTGCTGCCCCTTTCCTTGCTTCGCCGCTCCTCCCCCTGACCCTTCTCTGCTGCGGTTTTCCCCTCACCCTCCTCTAACGCCCCTCCCCGTCCCATTCTTATGTTTCGCTTCACTCATCACCCTTCATCGCCGCCCTTTACCCCTCACCCTCCTCTGTCGCCCTTCCTACTCCCCTTCACCCTCATTTGCAGCCCCTCCCTCTTCACATTCCTTCGCTGCCCTTCACCCCTCACCCTCTGTTGCTGCCTTTCACCTCACTGTTTGTTGTTGCCCCTCACCCTCACCCTCCTCCGCCAACCCTCCCACTCCCCCTATCCCTCACTTGCCGCCCCTCCCTTTCACCCTCCTCCGACTCTATGAGATCCCTCCCTCCTCCACCATTGTCACCCTCACTGTCTCCCTCGGCCCCCCACTCATCCTTCGCTACCTTCACCTTAATTCGGTGGCCCTCACCCTTCCTCCATCGAACCTACCTGTTTCGCCCCTCCCTCTTCCTCCGCCACTCTCACCCTCTTCGTCAACCTCTCCATCTCTACCGTCCCATTGTTCGCCGCCTCCGCCCCACTCCCATTTTCTAGCGACGCTCCATTGCCTCCACCCCACTGCCAAGCCGCCACCGCACTCAGTACCTTATGTTGGATTTGGCGGTATGATTTTTTATAGGTTATCTGACTTGTGTGTTTTATTTTGCTCTTTGCCGACTTCTATGAGTTTTATTTTGTTAGGTTGTGTGTGTCTGTGATAGATGTATCAAATAGAATATGTTACGAATTGCTTTACCGAAGTGGAATTTAGGATCAAGGGCGACTTTGCACATGTACGTCTGATATTTTGAACTGATTTGTGGGTTTTAGTTTGCTTAATAGATTCTTAATCCTGATTCGTATGAGCTTTATTTTGCTAGGTTGTGTCTCTATTTTATGAGTTAGTTTGCCAGAGTGGAACGAAAGATAAGCCATGTCCTTGGACAACAACACAACAAGCTCCCAACAATAAATGTACCTGCACTATATGGAAATGGACATTCCATCACTATATGTAAATGGATGACACACATTATATGACAAGGGACCAATCTCAAACTCAAAGCATACATGTAAAAAATAATGAAATCAGTTAGCGATGCGTTGCTCATTTCTGTTTTCTGGGCCGAGATTGTATCATTTGTAAGTAAAAGGGGAAGCACAAGATAGGAATTATATGAATAATTAATTAATGTTTTGATGTATTGTATGAAAAGTAGGAAATACTGGATAAGAATTATAGAAATATTTTGTTTTGACATTGAATACCCATTGTAAATATGTGAATGAGTTAATAATCGTACCATATAATGTAATACTGTTGAATTGAAAAACTAGACAAAATGGTCTACATATATGACAATAAAAAAAACTCATAAAAATGAACTCAAATGCATTTCACAGAAACACAAACTTTGAGATACACTTTACTAATGTTGATTAACACTCGAGAAGATATACACTCATAATTAACACAAACTATTTTCTTTTTCTTACAAGAGGAAGATTAAACCAACTAATTAACCAATTGTAAGGATTTATATATTAATTATACATGCTGAAAAAAAGATAGTACAAACAGCTGTTTACTACATAATAGTATAAGCAACTGAAGTAGACTAGCAACCAGCTGATGAACCAGACAACTTTATCTAAGTTTTTCACTTAGCGTCATCGTTCATTATTATTATTACATATGTTTATTGATCACTACATGAGCAACAACTTTATTTATGTATATGAGGGTAACACAGAACCCTAGCATGGCATGCATATATATTATACATACACATGGCAAGTGTTTACATAGGTGGAGGTGAAGGAACACGATGGATGTTCATGTTGTTGTCTTCAGAAGCAGCAGCACTTGGGAATGTATATAAGGGACCAGGGACAGGGATTGGGAGTGGAAATGGGAGTGGGAACCCTGGAATTATACGTGGGTTTGGAAGGGGAAGCGGATAAGGAATAGGAAAGTTAAACGGAGGTATTTGGTCCGTATCGAATTCATCGCTTGGATCTTCAATAACAATATTCGCTCCTTTTTTCTCATCTGATGGAGGAATATTCTTATTCATTTGCCCAGCATTGCTCATGGCCGTAACAACATCGTTCATCATCACCGCAACCAAACAGAACACAAGCACAAGGTTCATAGTCACCGTTGTGTGATGAGATCCTCGAAAAGCCATTTAGAATGAGGAAGTGGAATATTTTAGTGATGAATTGCTAGTGGGAATGCTAGAGGAGGTATATATAGAGGGGGAAGTAGAAGAGTGCGTCAAGAAACCAATAACTAGAAATGATGCCTCTTGCATATTCTCCAACCCTAGTTAAGATGTTAATCCAATTAATAGAGACATTTTTTTTTTTTTAAAGGATAATTGTATTAATTAAAAAGGCTTGAGAACAAACTCTCTCAAGTGAGCTAAGTTAACCGAACAAATAATATACTAACTCAGCTCCTTAATAAAAGGAACACTTATTAAGAAGTGTTTCAGAAAATATTATTTGCTTTCCAATTTTACCATTTAAAATGTATTTTATCTCTTCTTATTTATCGTTCTCACAAGAGTATTATTTATAAAATATCAGTTAATACTTTTTTGAAGTTTTAAGTGAACTGCAGATATAGAAACAATTTTTTTATTTAAGAGAACCGTTAATAAGGAAGAATGGAGGTAGTACATGAATAATATATATGTGGTGTGTTGTTATCAAGTTAATTATATGAGTTCTTATATGTGAATTCTAGGAGCGTGCAACTTTCGACCTACACGTTTAGTGGTAGTTTTTTTATTGTAATAGTCGTTTTTTACCACCACTAAATACAAATTGTGAAAAAAAAGTTTAGTAAGGGTTTTCGACATCCCTTAATAACACACATAAATTCTGCGGCAGTTAATGTGGCGTTTTAAAACTACCATAATCGTTTTTTAATACTTTACAAATTGTGATGGTAGAAAACTGCTACAATCTGCATAAGTCGATTTGTCATGTAAACTGATGTCCATGAATCATTATTGTAATTATATATATATATATATATATATATATATATATATTATATATATATATCACGAATTCATATTATATATATATATATATATATATATATTTTTTTTTAGTACAAGATGTACTTAAAGAAATTATCCATAAAATTAAATTATGACAAAAAAAACCAACAACATACAAATTTAAATTTAAAATATCTGCACATATTAAAAGCTACAAGTTGAATTGTTAAGAGCTCCATGTTTAACATGATGAATTAAATCTTATCCAAAGTGCATATTTAATATGCGGCAACGGAGAAATTATGGTAAAATTGCGTTCATGAATGCGTTTCCTTACGGTGGAAAGTAACAATTGCATGCAGTGTTAATGGTGACAGTGCCACCGCTTGATGATGCCTAGTATTGTTTCTAGGAAATTTTTTAAATGTTGTTCATGAGTTAGACAAGAAAAAAGTTGTTCCACGGAATAACATGTCATCTGTCATAAAAAAGACAAAAAATTTAAAAGGATAAACTTGCAACCTATAAATTATGCAAACTAAAGGTAATTATAAAAATACTTATAAAAATATGTAAGTAAGCATAAATGAAAAAAATTATATCTTTTCGTTAAAAATATAAAAGTGCTAATGACACATGATAATGTGATATTAGATAAAATATGTGAAAAAATTACAAGATTAGAATATAATAATAGATTAGAATCACAAAAAGAAATACTTAAAAGATATATAGAAACTCCTATAGAAATTTATAGAAAGAAGTAGGAGTGGCAATATGGGTTGTGTTGGGTTGACCCACTTTTGGTATGAGTTCAAAGTCTCAACCCATCCCACATTTTGACGGGCAGGCGGGTTGGCAGGCTAGCTCGCCAAAATGTAATGTAGTGGAAAAAAATTAATTATGAGAAGCAAGTACAAACCAACAAAGTTCTACATTCTCACAAGTTGCAGAAATACACAAATAACACAAGTCACAACTCATAACTGTCTTTTCAAACAACAAAAGCAAGCACAAATGACAAACCAAAGATGGCAAAGCAAGCGTTAAGTGCAAACAACTGAACAAGCTACAGAGCTACAAAACTAGAATTAGAAAATTGAACTAAGCTTTAACAGAACTTGAATTAGAGCAAGAAACAGATCGAAAGAGAGGAGTGATTCAACGAAAATGCATGCCGATAATGCTTACCAATTCGCGACGGAGAGGAGAGCGCGACAGAGAAGAGGAGAGTGCAGCGGAGGAGAGGAGAGATCGATGGAGAAGAGAAGTGCGTGGCGGAGAAGAGGAGAGCGCAGCGGTGGAGAGGAGAGAGCCGTGGAGGAGAAGAGAGCGCGGGCTGCGCGGCGGTGGAGGAGAGAGGAGAGCGAAAACCCTCAAAATTTCTGGAGCGGAGACAGGACAATGCCACTGGAGTTTTTTCATTTTTTTGTTTAGTAAGATAAAAAAAAAAAAGTGCTGGCCCGCCGGGCCAGCCCGCCAAAGCCCACCAAAAAATGGGTTTCTGAAGTGGGTTCAATGTGGGTATTTAGGCTGAAATTTCCAACCCAACCTGCCAAAAAAGGCGGGCCAAACGGGCTAGCCCAACGGGCCTAGCCCATATTGCCACCCCTAGAAAGAAGGCAAATTTCTGAAAAAATTAAGAAAGATTATAAATTAAGATTAAGTTTGTATAGAAAGTTATATGAAGCCTTTGATGAACATATATAAAAAATAAAAATGACTTTAAATGAGAGATTAGAATTAATAGTCTCTTTATTAAAATAAGTAGTAGAAGACTTACACAATATTAAAAAGAGAATTCTAAGGCAAAAATAGAGACTACAAAATAGATGACATACATGAGGACATTGAAAAATTAAAAAAAAAAAGCTAAAAGGAAAAGAAATTGAACAAAATAAAAATTTATGTGAAGAATTATAAGAAAATCTAAAAAACCTAAAGGATCTAATAGTTAAAAAATAGTATGAAAAATGTGTTACTCTAGGAGAACTAAAAGAAATAATAACTAAGCAACACAAAAAAATAATAATTTCTAAACACTTTATAAAATTTATGTTACCTAGACCACCACTAATATAATGAAAGAAGTAGAAAGCAGCATAAAAAACCAAATAAATTCCGCAACGGAATTAGAAGAAATAATATACAACTAATGGAACAATTAAAAATTTTAAAAGAAGAAAATCAAACCCAAGAAATAAAAGTTTCTACATAAGGATCTGAATCTAGTGAAGAAGATAATGAAGAAAATGATGAGATCATCATAGGATATGAAGATTCAGAAGATGAACATATTCATGTAGATAGAGTTCCCAAAACAAAAGAAGGAGAAACTTCTTATCAAAGCAGAAAAAGATCCGCTCTAGACCAACGCCTAGCATCCATCTCATTGAAGAATCACATCCGCTCGCGTTGAAGGGTCCTCCTCGTCGAACAACACGAACAAGATATCTCTAGAGATGTAGTACTTAATCACGTCATCGGCCATCTGGCGTTAAGCTTCCATGCAACACACAATCAAATAATGCAAGAGTTAACTCCAAATAAGACACCAAACATATTATCTCAAGAATATCTTACAGAATATATCATGAGAAACAATATTAAGCAATTAACAATGTTATTAAATAATATCAACAATAAGATATTCACAAATATTACAATATCAACCAAAGTGTAGCCTAGAGTTAGTCTAGAATGATGCTCAATACAACCACGTTGTACAAAAATATGATCCGGATATCAAACACCACACTGTATAAGAAGGCGGGACAAACACGACTCCTCAACCGCGATTGAGGGTGAAGCTTAATCACGCACCGTCATCTACCACTTTTGCCACTTCAAAATAGGAATAACCCACGACCGAACCCAACGATCAGACAGTTGAACCAAAGAAACTCCAAGAGCGACTTACGGTCGAACCAACAATGCAAATGTCATATTTTAGTCAAAACACATCAAACGAGAAAAACCGGTTACAAAGAAGAATCACAAAATGATAAATATTTTAAAGCCAAAAGATATTATACCCATTAAAGTCTCATGAAAAAGGAATTCAAAATGGCTTAAATTGTTAATGTTGTAACCGATTGAAATAACACTACCGTATGTGAAAAAATAGAAACAATCAGAATAAAACTAGTAATAAAAAAACTTTTGAGATGTGTCGAAACCAACCCTGGAAGGAAAACCGCGCGGGAGGGGTTGGGAGCAAGCTTCGAAAGTGGCTCCATATCAAACGAGAATCACGACAATCTCACAAAAGATGTTCAACATCCTCATCCTGCTCGCCACACCGAGGACAAGTCGCGGTCACACTCAGATGACTACTAAATCCTAATAAAAATAAATAAAAGATAAAACTAATTCAAATCCAAATAAAATATAGAAAAATAATATAAAAAGTATAAAAATTAATAAAACATATTAAAATAGCAAAATATATGAAATAAACCTAAAGTGTCCTAAAATGACAAAAATACCCTAAATAATATATTAAACTACGTGCAAATAAACTAGAAAAATAGCCTTAAATTCCGGATCATCATTACACATGCTCACACATTATATAATGATGTATTTATTAACCATAAATTAATACATTGTAAAAATCTACATCAAGACATATAATTAACTTCATTTAAAACATACAATTTAAGTCTTACATGCATATAAATATTAATTTCATACAATTATAATAGCTACAATATAGGTAGCTATATGTTACAAAATTATACTAACCTCAATAATGTGTAGGACTTTGTAAATATGCTCCATCGAAAAGCAAGTACTATAGAATAAAGGAAAAAAATTAAAAAGAAAATAAAGAAAAAATACAAAAATTAAAAGAGTAAATTACACTTCACTACCTTCAATTTTGCTCATATGACACTAAACTTCATTTTTATTTAAAATCTTACACTCCACTCGCCCTTTTAAACTTTTGCGATGCAATATCATTATCCGTAACAGAAACATGAATAATAGAGATGGAATTAGTGATGGATTTTATAGAAGGACATTTTCAATCACAAATATCTCCATCGGTTTAAATCCGTCTATTTCAGCTATGAATTTTATTTCCATCTCTAAAGTTCGTCACTAATTTTAAAATAATTTTTAAAATTTGCATGTAATAGTGTTGAATTTTAGAGGTGGAAAAAAACTAGTCGCTAAAATAGATAAATTTAAATTAGTGATGATATTTGCGGCGAAAAACATCCCTCTATAGAATACGTCTCTAATTTCATCTTTATTATTCATGATTTTATGACAGCTATTCCATCGCAAAAGTTCAATGGGGTGAGGTGGAGTGTAGATTTTAGAGAAGAATGAAGTATAGTGTCATGTGATCACAGTTAAAGGTAATGGAGTGTAATTTACTCTAATTAAAAATTAAATAAATGAATAGAAGAAGGAAGGAAAGAAAATAAGAAGAGAAGACAAGTGAAGGAATGTGTGATGAAAGTGACTTGTAGACCATATATATATAGGTTAGTGACAGTTGGAACTGTGGGTAAAGTGGGTAAAGTTGTCAGTAACCTATAAAAAGACTAAGCTACTGACGATTATGACTATTTGTAAATGGGTGGCGCCATAAATGCCTTATTTAACCGCTCTATTGATGGGCAAAACCGTCGGTAATATCACTTGCCATTTATCAATGGTAAAAAGCATCGACAATGATAGTTTCAACATCTTATCTTACAAAGTCATTGAGGAAATATGATTCACATACAATTATACAATATAAAATCTGTTAGTTTCTCCGGAAAATGATAGTTTCAACTTTCAACATCTTCTCTTACAAAGTCATTCTCAAAAGAACTCAGTAATCAAAGCTAAACTAATCATCAACTAACCAACTAAATGATGATAATTTCACTATTGATGATGCCCAATACTTTTTCACTGCTTCTGTAAAAAAAAAAATCTGTTTTTATTGTTTTACTTTAAACTATTCATAAAACTAAAATATTGTACTCTTTCATCTCTTTTTTAATTAAGTGCCTGATGAATTGTGTGGGGTGTTTCCATTGTACGTAAGAAAGTCGGATTCACATTGCTTTTTCACATTAGTGTTCCCACAAAATGAGGAAATAATAATCATTCAACTCTTGGAATCATAAATCCAATGTATTCACACTTTAGTTTTTTTAACACAACCAGGTGCTCTGCACCCTCCCAGTGTAACTTAACTTACATCTCTGTTAATGATATTTATTTCTCCTAATCACAAAATTCCAACAAAAAATCTATACTTTATTCACCTTTCTCCACTCTTCTCATAAGACTGAAGACTTCCCTGGCAAATACATATATATTTTTTCAATTCTGAACCTGCCTTCATGAATGGAGACCTTGTATATAATAATATATATTAACTTGCTTGTAACCGCAATGCCAGCATTCCAACGGCCAAGGGCACACCCTGCCGGTTGAGTTTGGAACTCAACACTCCTTGGACCCTCCACCTATTTCCAATAATAAAGTGGGTGTTTTTTTTTATCTAATACATTATCCTCCACACTAGTCAATCATCTTTCCATACGTAAGACTCAAATTCAAAATCTTACCCAACAGGAATCAAAACATGTATCACTTGAATCAACCGTAGATGATCAACAAAAAAAAAGTGAGTTTGGTTAAATTAATTCAATCATAAAGTTTATATTTGTAACCATCTTTGAAGAACTCAATAAAATAACATACTCATGTCTCTTATGTAGTTAACAAGCAGCATCTGTCCTACTTGGAATTTTCAACTAAAACCGCATGCAAGCTTGCAGGTTACAACTATGCCAGCCCAGAAACACTCCTCAAAAGGAGAGCAACTGACTAATTGATTGTTGTTAAGGCAAACAGTAAGTCTAAACATTATTGTAACTCCAAATTCCAAATACAATAATGAGGCTCTATGCATTAACTCATCACCATTCATTTATCCTATAAAATGGTTCAATTTGGAAGGAGAGGGAGAGTACTCACTACTCAGCATCGACCGCACCCACCCCATCTGGCAATGGAGCAGACAAAAAATGTTGCTATCATCTTTGGGGTCACTGGACTTGTTGGGAGAGAGCTGGCTAAGAGGCTTCTTTCACAATCTTCTTGGAAGGTTTATGGCATAGCTAGAAATCCAGAAAAGCTACCCACTTTTACAAGCCCATATTACCATTTCATCTCTTGCGACTTGTTGAGCCCTTTGGAGGCCCAGAAGAAGCTCTCTGGCTTGCACGACGTGACCCATGTGTTCTGGGTCACGTGGGCAAGCCAGTTCCCATTAGATACCAAAGAAAGTTATGAGCAGAACAAGGCCATGATGTCCAATGCTTTGAGTTCCATGCTCTCAACAGCCAAGAATCTGAAGCATGTTTCCCTTCAGACAGGTACCAAGCACTATGTATCCCTTCAGGCCCCTTTTGATGAGGAGAAGAAGCTCCTCTACTACCATGAAGAGTTCCCTAGAATGAGCAGATCCCATAATTTCTACTATGCCCTGGAGGATTTGCTCATGGAGATGCTCAATAATGGTAAGGTTTCTTGGTCTGTGCACAGGCCTGGTTTATTGTTTGGAAGTTCTGTTAGATCATTCTATAACTTCATGGGTAGCTTATGTGTTTATGGGACTATTTGCAAACACCTGGGGCTCCCTTTTGTGTTTGGGGGAACTAAGAAGTG
Organism: Acmispon strigosus; assembly: GCA_030819835.1. Taxonomy (NCBI): domain Eukaryota; kingdom Viridiplantae; phylum Streptophyta; class Magnoliopsida; order Fabales; family Fabaceae; genus Acmispon; species Acmispon strigosus. The sequence continues at coordinate 38,992,739 of JAUAMA010000007.1, forward strand.
TTGGGAGGAGCATTACATTGATGGGTCAGATGCTAGGCTTGTAGCTCATCAGCACATTTGGGCAGCTACAAAAAGTGGTGCAATTGCCACAAATGGCCAAGCTTTCAATTCCATTAATGGACCAGATTTCACTTGGAAGGAGATTTGGCCAATTATTGGGAAGAAACTAGGGGTGCAAGTCCCACAAGACATGTTTGTGGAGAAATTCTGGTTTTCTAAGGCCATGGCCGAGAAGCAGCAAGTTTGGGAAGAGATTGTGGAAGAAAATGGGTTGGTCCAAACAAATGTGGGAAATTTGGCTAATTGGGAATTTCTTGATGCATTGTTCAGATTCCCTTTCAAGCTCTTGGGGAGCAGAGATAAAGTTGATGAGCTTGGTTTTGCTGCAAGGTACAAGACATTGAATTCAATGTTGTATTGGATTGATTGCATGAGAGATGAGAAGGTCATTCCCTAGAGAGTTCTTGTTGCTATTGCTAGCTTTGACTTCAACTTGGGGTGTTTGGTGAAGAATTTATGGAGCACCATAAACCTTAAGAAAATTATTGGCAAGGTCTTCTTTGCATGTGCTTGTTGACCTAAACCCTTTATTGCGGCATAGTTTACTAGTTTATCTGCATATGGAATCATCCAATTATGTATATATAGCTTTTTTTGCACATCACTGTCCCCTGGTGGTACTTGTTTTTAGCCACAACACAAGTTGGGGCGTGGCTTTGTCTTCTCCATGCACTTACAATAACATATTGTTTTGGTGGCTCTATCATTGGCTTAATTAAAAGAAAAAAAATCATTCTACAAGGTCTCAAATCACAAAGTTTATTTAAAGATCCAGGTAGTTGGTTTTTGTCTTTTCCTCCGGGACCAAACTATTATATTTAAGAGTTGTTTAAATCACCCTAAATAAATATTAAGTAAAATGACTTTAATTTAAGTGATTCAATAATATTTTTACACGTGTCTTAGCCGATATTTGAATTGTGTTTGCCTTTGGGTCAAATGACAAATTTGTAGGGTGATAAGGTTTATAATTCTAGGTTTATAATTCTACTATGAAGTGTCCTAATGCTTGAGTTTCATGTGGAGGAATAAACTTATGAGGATACACACGTCTACCTTTCAAAGTTAATATTTTGTCTTCACTAGCTGCATTTGACATGAAGTTCCTATTTTGGTGACAATTGAATTCATTTTGATATGTCCTAAGGTTGTGTTTGGATGGGGTAATTTTTTGGAGAATGTAATTTTAGAGAGAAATTAAAATATTTTGTCATGAAATATCTTGTTTGGGTATTTTTTAAAAGAAATTTTAAATCTGGCAATTTAACTTGGTATTTTTACTAACTAGACTCAAGGGAATTGAAATGACCACAAAAATGAAGGAATTTCAAATTCCTCTCTGTCTCTATCTCCCTCTCTTATCTCTCCCTTACCTATCTCTCTCTCTCTCTCTCTCTCTCTCTCTCTCTCTCACTCAATATTAAAAACCTTAAACCTTACCTAAACCCGTCGAGCCGACCATTGACGTGTCAGGCAGACTCTGGACGTGTCGGGCCAACTATGTACTAGTCAGGTTGACCTAAACATGTCGGGCGACCCAAGCAGACCCAAACCCTAAAGTTGATCCTAAACCTGACATGAACTCTAAAATCGGCTCTAAACCCTAAAATTGACCATAAATCCTCAAATCAGCTCAAACCATAAAATCAACCCTAAACTCTAAAATTTTCCATAAACCTTAAAATCAATCCAAAACCCTAAAACCTGCCTAAAACTCTAAAATCGGCTACGAACCCAAAAACTAACTTAAAACCCTGAATCAGTCCAAAACCATAAAATTGACCTTGAACCCTAAAATTTGCTCTAAACCTTAAAATCAGTTCAAAACCCTAAAATCGGCCCTAAAACCTTAAAATCAACTTAAAACCTAAAATCGGCTCTAAACATTAAAATTGGTCCAAAATCCTAAAATCGACCATAAACCCTTAAATCTGCCTTATACCCTAAAATTGGTCTAAAACCATAAAATCGACCCTAAACCCTAAAATCGACCCTGAACCCAAAAATCGGCCCTAAATCCCTAAAATCAGCCTGAACACTAAGATCAACCCTAAACCCTAAAATCGTTCCGAAACCCTAAAAATGGCCCTGAACCCTAAACTCGGTCCAAAACCCTAAAATTGACCCAAAACCCTTAAATTGACCATAATCCCTAAATATTGGCCTAAAACCATAAAATCTACCCTGGACCCTGAAATCGACTCTAAAACCCTAAAATCAACTATGAAACCTAAACCCGGTGTTTAGAACAAAAGTTGGTTCTATGAAGAATTTGAGAAATCGAAGATGCAAAAGGATGAACTCTGTGTAAGGTTCTTATTATTTACTTATTCTGCAACTTCAATTCCTAATTATTCAAGGTTACAAGCTCTGTATTTATACAGCGAGACCGACGGATATTCCGAGGTCAACTATTGCAACTATTACATTGGAAATTATAAACAATAATAAATACATGCTAATATCTCGGATATCCCGGTTACAAGATAATATTAATTATTACTAGTGGTGAACAACTGGCGTGGTGAAATGGAAGGTGAGAGTATGAAAATGAGTGGTATATATAGGACATGTTTGATTATTGTTTAGGGTTAATAATTCAACAGGTCCCTGAGTTTGTACCAATGTCTGCGATCGGTCCCTCGCCGAAAAAAAGTTTGGTAAAGGTCTCTCAGTTTGCACCAAGTTTTTATTTAGTCCCTGTCGGAGACCAGAGCTTCGGCGAGGGCATATGTGGCGTGCTGACTGTTTTAATGATGATTATGTGGATTTTTTTATTTTTTTAAAGGGAAAAAACATGTTAGAATTTTTTTTTAAATTTTTAAAACCCCTTTTTTTACTAACTCTCACTTTAACCCCTCAAATCCCTAAATTAGCTTGTTAAAACCCCTTGTTCATCTTCATCATCATCTTCAAACATCTTTTATCATCTTCATCAAATTTTTCCAGAAAAATTAACTTTCTCCAATGTATGTTGGCTTGCTTTTCATCTTCATCTTCAATCTCTCTTACTCCCCAAATCACACAAAATCCCCAAATAATCAAATCCCCCTAACCCAAATAAGAACAACAAACCAGAATCAAGAACAAAAATCTAGAAAATCACCATGGAGCCCTATAGCAGAGAAATGCAAGGAATCAAATCATTCCTCAACACCACCACCAACAAAAACCCTTCTCAAATATCTCTCCAAGACCTCCACCACCACCACAACAACAACAATCCCCAGATCCAAAATTCACCCACCATGAACCAACATCCTCGAGAAAATTCTCTCCATCCTCCCCTTCTAGGATCCCAATTCTTCCCTCAACCTCAACTCCGCCACCGACCTTGACCTCTCTGCCGAAACCACACCTGATAATGTCACTTTCCCCTATGACGAGCAAGCCACCCACGCCTCCAAGTTCCAAAATCACCAGATCACATCCCCCACCACCAAGGCCACCGCTGGTCTCATGCTCCACCAGCACCTCCTCCAGATACCGGTTTCCCTCGCCCAACCACCATTGATCCTCTTCCAGACCTTCGAATCTCAACACCAAAAGAACTCAGGCACAGAGAAAAGAGGAAGAAGCCAGAACTAGAAGAAGCCAGATCGAGGCCATACAACACCAAAAGAACTCAGGCACAGAGAAACGAGGAAGAAGCCAGATCGAGCTAGTGGGGCAGCGACGCATGGCGGTTGCGGCGGAGATAAGAGCGATTGCTGCGGAGACAGGGCATTGTAGAGACATGTGCGACGCTTGTTGGAGAGTGAGTGGTGTCAGAAGAGAGAAGGGGATTCTGGAAAAGGAAAGTGAAGTGGGTTTGGGGGATGGGTTATGGACATCTAGAGGTATGCGGCTAGGGTTGTGCGTCCATGGTTACGTGATCTCCATCTTCCCCCCCCCCCCCTCTCTCTCGCTTTGTGTCTCTCAATCCACCTTTCTCGACCTGTCTCCTTCCCTTTCTGCCCCTCTTTTCTTCCTTTCTTCATTTCTCTTTCCTTTTCCAGTGGCTGCACAGGGATTTCATTTGTTTTGCTTCATTTCTCTTTCCTTTTCCAATGTTGGTATGTTGAAGGAAAATAGATGAATATCGTGGAAATAATTTGGAGAAAGTTAATTTTTCTGGAAAAAATTGATGAAGATGATAAAAGATGTTTGAAGATGAACAAGGAGTTTTAAAAAGCTAATTTAGGGATTTGGGGTTAATGGAAATTGAAGGGTTAAAGTGAGAGTTATTAAAAATAGGGGTTTTAAAATTAAAAGGTTTTTCTTACGTGGAATCCTTTTAAAAAATAAAAAATCCACACAATCATCATTAAAACAATTAGCACGCTACATATGCTCTCGCTGGAGCTCCGGTCTCCAGCAGGGACTAAATAAAAACTTAGTGCAAACTGAGGGACCTTTAACAAACTTGTTTCTGATGAGGGACCAATTGCAAACATTGATACAAACTCAGGGACCTGTTGAACCATTAACCCTATTGTTTAATAAAATTGTTTTTCAATTTTTAAAAACATAAAAAAAAAAACTCGTTTGAAATGAATAATTTTTGAAGTGTTCCTAAAATAGATGTGGTTTTTATTTTTCAATTTTGAAAAATATATCGCTGGAATAATATTTTTCATTTATTCTTATGAAAAAAGTTCTAAAAATTGTTTCTGAAATAATTTTTTAATTCGAAGAACTGAAAAGGGAATCAACAAGTCCATAATTACTATACTTAAATAATCTTTTAAAATATTTGTGTGGAAGGGTATGATGGGGATTGTAATTTTTTGTCATTTACCTGGTTTCATGCCTTCTACGCAATTTTCACGCTGGTGGTGAAGTGATTTTCCAGATGCGGGTCCCACGCGTACTGTCTTTCCTTCCATACCTTTCCTTGCAGGATCCAAACAACTAAAGATACCATATTACTCCTGTTTCCAACCCTTGATCAATTTTCGATCTACTAATTTTCCGGTGAAACAAACAATGTGTTAGGCTCATATGATTCTACATTTAGATACTCTCATGTGAAATTTTTCTCATGTGCAATTATATGAGAGTTTTGTGTCTATTTCTCTCTTCTTAATCATGTAAAGGGTCTCACTATATCTATTTAATGTATATATGTAGAAAAAAGATAGACACAATTTTAATATGATATCACAAAAGAGATATTTCACACGAGACAATTTAATTCTTATTCGGAAGTAAAGGTTGTCATGACTCATGACCTTTGCTCATAATCCTGCATATCCCGACAACTTCTGATAAAGGCCTAACAAATTCATGTCTAAACACTTGCGTTCAATACACTTTGTTGCTAATGAACACATCTTACTTTTCCACCCCTAAATGATTTTGATTTAGTTACACTCTCAACTCAATGACTTGGGAGCATCTTTCAAAGAATATAGTTTTGATATAAATAATACTAGAGATTCTCTCGTCAAGTTTGATGATGGGTTTGATAAAGCTTTGATTTTTATGATTTTATACTTTGATTAGAAGTTAATGATCTCAACCATTTAATATAAAACAAATATATGTTACTCACCTAGTTGTAAATTCCCACGATATGTGGGGATCGACTCATCTAAATTGAGTTGTTCACTTTAGATGGATCAGCTTCTTGTTTGAGTGTGTATGTTTGTTCTTTGATTCCGTGTATATTTGTGTATTGTTGTAGCACTCTTTAAAATTTATTCTTGCATGTTCTAAGTGATGTTTGACAACCCTTTGAGTTTCAATTACATAAGATCCATAATAAAAAGATTAATCGAGTTATTTAATTAAATTTTTAAAGTAGATAATTACTATTAATGATTGTGATGACTTATTTTACTTTTTAAAGTGATTTTCATATTATAAAGAAACCCAATTTCTCATGGGTGTGCCCTTTTAAAACATGTTTTGATTTATTCACACTAAATTTTATCTTTCATCTCATTTTTACCTACATTCTCTTTCTATCTCTCTCATTTCTCTTTCTTCTCTTACTACTAAAGGTGGAAATGAAGTTTGAAAGAAACTTTTTCCTTTTAAAACCTCACCTTTTGTAAAGATAAAATGTTTACTAACTTTTGCCAAATCTTAATTATGAATTTAATCACCAAATTTGTACTTGGGACTGTGTAGTAGTTGTTGGGTATTATTGTCTTTCCACAAGCCGCCAGTCAGTTTTGGGCAACCTCGCTAAACTTAGGGCGCCGCTAGCTGGTATAGAGTCTAGCACGTATTAATAGGTTTTATACCATTTTTATTCGATTTTTTCTCTCATTTTTCTCTATTTTTTTTTCCGCCAATATATCCTACTTTCGGAGCAATGAAACTAATCTTTTAGAGTTATAAAAATACATTAAATGAATAAATCTCTTGCAACAAATGTTTTTCTATACGCACTGCTTGGGGAAAAAATCTTGGACTAGATGTTTCTTGATGTTCTTTTAAAATCACATAGTTTATCATTAAAAGTGACAGTTTGCTGAGTTGGGTTAGACTTTGCTTAAATATGTTAGACTTGCTTAAAAAATTCAATGTTTAGGTCTGGTCTCTGGTCTATTATAGGTTTTCTTTTAGGTCTGAGTTTTATTTGTTTAAAAATCCGGTATGGTCTGGTAGCATATTTAAAGTAGATTGAAAAATCTATTTGTAAATATAACAACAACTTATTGGCTAATGAGTTAAAAATATATTAATATGATTATATCATCTCAAAGTAAATAGGTCATTAGTTGCTTTCTTAAGAGATTTATATAGTTAAATTATTATATAGTCTAACATGTTTAAACATACAAATAAATCAACAACTATACAATTTTAAAATATATAATAAAAATTTGATGCAAAATAATAAAATAAATTTATATTTATTTAAATAGGTCGGCCTATTATGCTTATAAGATTTTTTGAGTGGGTCAAACTTAATATTTTTAAGTAAATAAACTTTTAAAAAAGTCTTGATGTTATTTATTTAGTAACTTGATTCAGCCTAATGAAGCTAAACCATAAGTCTCTCCGTCCCAAATTATAAGGCTAATGAAACTAAACCATAAGATGTTACTCCCTCCGTCCCATAAGACCCTTTAGAGACAAATTTGGTGTCTCAAATTATAAGACCCCTTATAGATTTCAGAAAAAAAAAATAAGTTTTTCCTTTTCTACTTTTACATTATTATATTTTTCAATTCCAAAACAGGCTTAACAACATTGAAGTAAGAGTTTTAAATAGGGATATATATGAAAGATTTATATAAAAAATAACAAAACTAAGATATTAATTAGCTTGTTACATGTTTTCTTGATAAGCGTGTTTATCTGAATAGTACCTTATATATTTTTATATATTTAGTAACTTGATTCACTATGACCTCAGCCTAACAAAGCTAAACCATAAGCCCCTTCCGGAGTTTGCCATACTTTCTTCCGCAATTGTAACTTGTTAGACTTGACTCGCATATTGAACAATCTTCTTTTATTATGATGCAAAATATGAAATTATCCTGATAAGATTCATTCAGTGCACTAAAAAAGAAAAGACCTTTTGGGTTATAAAAACAAAAGAAGATAAGATTGAATCACTGTACTAAAACGGATAAGACTTTTTTGGGTTATAAAAATGAAAGAGGATAAGGTTGATTTAATTGGGGGCCCTCCATATAACTATTTTATACTATCCTCTCGTACTATTCCAAGATGGGGTTAGAATAAACATTCCCAGAATCCATTTCTGCACCCTCTTTTTATTTTAGAATTTAAATCTAGAAATTAAAATTTTCAGAATTTGAAATTTTAGAAATAAAATTATTGAAATTTAAATCTCGAAATGCAAAAATAGGAGAATGTAAAATCTTGTTACATATGGGTAATCCAACACCCTTCCAAAATTGAAAAAACCTTATATTAAACCACAGGGGCAAAACCGTCTCTCAAGTTACTAAAATCCACTCTCGATCACGGTGACCCACTTACCAATACCATTAGCAGTAGCAAATGAATGAGGATGTGGGAAAGGTCAAGTGTCACTTGTGACTTGTGAGAAAAGAGAGAGAGAGAGAAAGAGTCAAATTCTTCATCATATATATTTGAGAATGAAATCCTGGGATTTTCTTGAATTGCATGTAGAAGCTAGAAAATAACAAGTATCAGGAAAAATTTCTATCTGGGTATGGGAAAGTGTTCATTTCAGGAATCTTTGAAAGCTCTGGAAGCTGATATTCAGTATGCAAATACCCTGTATGTCTCTATTTTACCAGAATCCTATCTCCTTTTTTTTTTCTGGTTATTTGTTTGAATGAGAATTTAGCTTCACCATCAGATAATTCATAGTTAGTTCTTCTCATCCCCAGATTAAAAAATTAATCTTGTTTGGGCAGAATTTGAGTGTCTGATCTGCTCTTGAAGTTTTAAAAAATGATGCCAACCCTTGACAAGGATTTTTCATCACTGGGATTATAAAAAAATTTGAATCTTTTGTATCCTGCTTCTGCATTGTAGCCTTGTGATTTTTTGCTTGTTTAATTCATGTAGATGAGGTTTTCAGGTTGCATGGTCAATTGTTTAAAGAAGGTTGATAAACTGCACCCCTATGATGAATTTGTATGACACTCAGTTTCCTTGTTGGAATCTGGGGAATTATACTATACTTGACACTTCATTTACATTTCTATACTGTAATCTTGTGTATAAATTCTTTCAGCAGAGTTTGAGGTTGTATTTTGTGCTTTCTGTACTTTCCCCTCTCTTTACTCTTCTCTCCTGTACAGGGCATTGGATTATCCAAGGGAAAAAGATGGAGGATGCTTTCAGATGAGGCTATCTTACAGTCCAGCAGCTCCCATTTTTCTCCCTCTTGTTCAGTGGGCAGATTACCACCTTGCTGGTGCTCTTGGATTGCTGAGAATTCTAATTTATGTGGTAAATGTCTTTGTCCTTAACATGTGTTACACACATTAGTAGAAGATAACAGATTTCTGTGTCTAGGACTCTAGGTTTTATCTTCTTCATTTGTACTAATATTGTTATTATCTGTTCTTAGATAATTTCAAAATATTTGCTTCCACATTCATGCAGACTTATGCAAATGGGAATACTACTATGTCGATTTATGAAAGGAAAGCAAGTATTAGACAATTTTATTGTAAGTTGAATCTGGTAAAGATGAATGTCTGCCTATATAGCTTTCTGCATTTTTATGTTATTGCTAATCAATGCATACTTACTTGTTTTTCTGTTTTGCTGCGCCTCCTGCTGATAAACAGCGATTATATTCCCCGCTCTATTACAACTTCAGAAAGGCCTCACGGATTTGGATGAGAGGAAACAGAAAGAAGTGTATGCTACTCGGTACCGAAGGAAGATTGAGTGCAATGAGAGAAGAAATTCTGAAATTGACATTGAAAGAGAAGAGGAATGTGGAGTTTGCTTGGAGGTGAAAGCAAAAGTTGTGCTGCCTAATTGCTGCCACTACATGTGTTTGAAGTGCTACAGAGATTGGTAAAATTACTTGACTGTGCTTCAATTAGTTCGTTTCATCTTCCAATCCATCTTAAGTTTCTTTCAAGTTATATTTGTATATTATGCTAATTATACTATTGACAGAAAAATAAGTTGATTTATTGGTATATAAAACTAAATTTGTATCTGATCTTTAGGATGTCCTTTTGTTTGTTGGATTATAATTTTGGCATTATGTTTTTACAAGTCTACTATCAACGTTTGAATGAAACATGTTGGGTTAAAAAGGGTAAGAGAGAATGTCTGTCTCCCCCTGTGATGCGACTCATGGGATCTGAGTATTTCTCTATGTTCTAAATTTTCAGTCAACTCTTTTTTCAAAATCAGGATCCTCTCCTTTAAAGCTTTTCTTTTTAATCACTTAAATGATATCAATGACTAAGTTTTTGCCACTTATGGCATCTTGATATCAATGAGAAAATCTTATGTGACTAAATTAGTAGGAGTAGTCCTTCTGATCTAATGAAGGGGACCCTTAGAGTAATGGTAAAAAATTGTTGTCATTTGAGTGAGATCACGGGTTTAAGTCATAGAAACAGTCTCTTGTGTAAAAAACAAGGTAAGACTGCGTACAATAGACCAAATGGTCGGACCCTTTTCCAGTCCCGCACATGCGGGAGCTTTGTGCACTTGACTGCCATTTTATTTTTAAGACCTTCTGACCGAACTTATGTTAGGCTGAGCAATTTTTGAAAAAGTTGAGAATGACTTCTCTTAAGTTCTGAGATTGTAATCCGTTGCTTTTACTTAATCAAACCTCATCCTCTTTGCAACTAAAGTGCAAGTTGCAATCTGCCCCATTCCCTACCCTCTAAATATGGTTAAGTACTTACTTCTTATACTAATTTGTTCTTTTGTCATTGTTTAGACTTAACCATAGTGCTTTTTGATTCAGGTGTTTGAGGTCTCAGTCTTGCCCCTTTTGTCGGGATAGCCTGAAAAGAGTAAACAGTGGGGACCTTTGGATTTACACTGACATGAGTGAAATTGTTGATATGGGGACAGTTTTCAAAGAAAATTGTAAAATGCTGTTTCTGTACATAGAGAGGTTGCCTCTTATTATTCCAGACCCCAGACATGTGTCCTTTGATCCGTTTATGAGGTGAGGTTGCCTTCTGGTTTTGGAAACCTTCTGTATATTGCACTTCAGTTGTACTTGTACATACATGCATTATCAACCATAATGTAGTTGTATATATAAATTTTACTGGTTTTATTCATATTGGCTTCCAGTTGATAATTCTTCTCTATACCAGATAGAGTTCCAATTTGTATATCATATTGCACTTTTATATCATGTTCTTAGGATTAAAAGTGAAGAGTTACTAAAAAGAAAGTAGGCTTTTCATTTGAGCTATGTGGATGAGAAAGTGACAGTATCACCATTTATCTGAAATCCAGGCTCCACCCACTTGTCAAGATTCCTTCTTTCAGATATTTTGATGCATGCTGAAACATAGCTCAATTGGGAAATGAACCTGTCCCTCTCTTGATCTGACTTTGATTTTAATGCCCACTTTGTTTTCTTGTGAATCCACCAAGTCTCATCCAAAAACTATTAAACCAAGTGCATGTTTAGAAATAAAGTTAGAATCAATTTTTGGGGAGAAATTTCTACATGTAACTTCTGGATTTTAAAATTGATTTAAAGGAAATCCTTATTCTAAAGTCAAAATCGATTTTGGGAAAAACTTATATTACTAGCTTCTGAATTTTAAAATTGATTCTAGAGAAATTCTTATTCTGAAGTCAGAATCAATTTTAAGAAAAAACTTTTATGTAGCTTCTGGATTTCAAAATTTATTAAAAGGGAAGAAAAGATGATCGTAACATTCTACAAATAAATGCTGTGCTACACAAAGTGGAGTTGTTTCTACATATTACAAGTATTAAGCAGTCACAAAGGAATCAAACTATGGTTGGTTACTCTGAATATGCATAGTCTTCATAATCGACTATGATTATCCTCTTGAGCATAAGTAGAGCTTTCATGGATTGAGATATATATACCCGGCTGCAACTGTCATGCATACATGATTGTTTGAATAGGGATGAAGTTTGAAGAAACTATCTAGGTGAAGTTTTATCGTACGCTATAATAGATGAGTTGAAAGCATACAAAGCTAGTCCTAAAATTTCAGTCAGGAGCGAAATATTCCTAAATACTTGTACTATATCTCTTTTCAGTTCCTTTGTATGAATCCCTCGTCGGGAGAGAACTAACCTACGTTATACGTTATATTAAGTTGTAATATCATTATGTACGGAAAATAAATACTACCACATATTGAAACTGAATGTAAATGTATATAAATGGTGTTCAAAACACCTCCTACATCAGAACCTCAAGAGAGAATGTTTAGCTACTCATGATATAAGATGAAAACATAATAATCCTAGCAGCTAAAATTATACAAAGTAGGGAGAAGAACACTAATCCCAAAATGACTGTGTTGAAGCACTTCACCGATCCTCAATTATGAATTCTAACTCCGGACTCGTGTCTTTGTCTTTCAAACACTCTTGGTAATTGTCCTCCTTTTTTTTTTGTATACCGGCCTTGTTCCCCCTTAAATAGAAGGTATATAGGGCTAAATTCAGATTCTGGCTGCACCAACAAGCACGATCATGCTCCCATTTCTATGTAGTGAGCTTGCGTTTTTTCTTCTTTTTCCTCTTTTTTCTTCTTCTTCTTTTCATTGTTTCGACCTTTGACCTGGCAATTGCACATTCATCATGAAACACATGAATTTTGTAAAGGTAATGCAATCTATAGGCCAAAAGTCATATGAAAAACATGGTAATAGTCATGCAATTTAGACGCGTATTAATCTCCTTACACTTGCATTATGTTTGCCTCAAGGAGACTTTCAAACTGTCAAAATACAAAGCACGTCTTCCCATAATCAAAAGCCCAAGATTGGATCACAACATGTAAATGGATATATGTCAAATATGCACAACAAGCCCAAAGTCCCCCTATATTAAAGTAAACAAAGCATGAGAAGACTCCCAAAGAACCAACCACCTTTAGCTAAGGTCACACGCTCCTCTCAATAATATTATGCAATCACATTACCACAAACATGTCAATCAATCAACTCAAAATCAAACAAACAAGCAACAAGAAAACATGAGACTTCAATGGTTGTAATAGGGCTAGAGTGTAATGTAAGGTAGGAAAAGAATGAAAGAATGGATACTCAATAGGCTACAAAACTTAGGTAAGTGATCCTCACCTATCAATATCAATTCACAATAAAGAAACTATTTTCATTCACTAAGGCTCTCTCTCTCATTTTTTAAAACAAAGCAATGAAGTAATTGAGAGGTATAAAAAGTGGTACTAGTATTATGTTCTCTTACTCACCTAAACATTCCACTTATTTTAAAAAAAAAATATCTTTATGAGAGGCAGATACCTCAAATATAACTTTCTGCACAATAAGAGAGAAGTCTTTTCCTTTCTTTTGACATTTTACTTTATACTTTAACACATGGATCACCTAATAGAAATTTTCATCAAAACTCACCTATGTAAGGCACCAAGAAAAGTTAATCTTTTAAGCGTCAAAGTGGCTGCTAAGGGGAACAATATAAGCATGCAAATCCTAAAGGCCTAGAAATAACCTTACTTGTTTCTCTTAAGTTAATTTGGTTCTTATAAAAAGAAACGGGTGGAGTATATAGTTTGCTATTTAGCAATTAACTTATTATTAATCAACCTAGCCTTGAAAGAATATATAAATCTTCAAATTTATGAAGTTGGATCTATATTCAATGTCTTGACAATTTTCAATTCTACTACTTAAATTATATTATTTGACTCTAGATTCTTCTTCATTTTAACCGTGCCCCATTTCATTTGTCATAATGATGGTATTTTACTTAATATCACTAATGGAGCGAATACTTATCCTTTCGTTAGACAAAACCATGGATTAAAACACACAAAAAGCAAAACAACATCTCAAATGTTAAGACGGGAATGTTTTTGAGGAAGATATACTTAACATTTCAACCTCTTATTATAGATAAATAATTCTAGAGAAAACTAGCCCCAACATAACTTTTATTTTTCTTAACATGTTTTATCAAACATTTTCATTTTGTGGAGGACAAGGGCAAGCGCATGCTCCTCTAATGCAGCTCGCAGGGCAATGACCGCAATGTAAAGAAACACAGTCCTTATCGATGGTGCACTTTGTGTTTGTGTATGCATTGACTTGGGCCTTAAAACCTGCAAAATTGATTCATCTTGTCAAAACCTTAAATATTCACTATACAAGATTTTTGCATAGTATGCAACCAAGCTAATTAATGTACATATACTTGTATCAAAAACAAACAACCGAGAGGAGTACCAGATTCAGATGCTATGAGAAATAAAATTGTGAAGCAAAGAAACAAAAATGAAGCTTTAACTGCCATTGTGCCTGGAAATAGAGTAATTTTGGGAATCAATGCTTTTTGCTAGTATGCAGAGCTGAGTTCAACATGATTATATTTATAATGAAAAGTGCATTAACATTTAATCATATTTTAAACTAATAAAAAAAATTAAATATCAAGTGTAAAAGTTCTTATATTTGACCAATATGAAAATTGATGAATATATTAATGAAAAAGGGCTGGATAAGTACAAGAGATAAGAGTAGGATATACTCTTATCCTATCATGCGTTTGAGGTGGACAAAATATTGATAAGATATGATACAAACAAAGGAAAATGTATCAAATTTCCCTTTAAAATAAAAAATACATAATATTTTTTAAAATTTAATTTTCTAAATAGTTTTTAAAAATAAGTGATTATTCTATTAAATTTAATTATGTTTACATTTTTATAAATGAGTCTATGTTTTAATATTAACTAAATTTAAATTAATTCAGCTATTTTAATTTTTTTAAAGGGAGTCTATTTTAATTAAAATTATTATATATGTAACCAATTAGTTTTAACTAAGTAGGGGTAAGTGATCAACAATAAAAATTAATTAAATTTTTAAAAATTATTAAAAGATATTATTCTTTCAAAATTAATTTATATTTAAATTATTAATTATAATTATATAAGTAGAGAAATAATTTTAAATAATAGCATATGATAATATAAAATTAGTCTATATTTACTATTAAAAAATTAATATTTATATGTGAGTAGCTTATTTTATTGTTAGTGAAGAATTATTTTGTGTATTTTTATTATGATATAAATAATGAAAAATAATGTTAACTAAGTAATAGTAAGTGATAGTGAAAATTTTATTATTTTATATGAGTAAATCCAATATTTTCAAAATTTGTAAATCAGTTTATTTCTTAATTAAATTTATAAGCAACTAAATAATTTTAACTTAACAATAACAACTAGTAATTGATAAGTAATGAAATTAATATAATATTAAAAATAAAAAATTATATTTATTAATTAATATTATTATAAATTATATAAAATATAAATATTGAAATTAATTTGAGTTATGGTAATAAACAAACAAAAAACTGATATCGTATCTTGTCAGGATAATTTCTATCCCAACTCCCCACTCAGGATAACTTTTACACATGATGAACATGATATGATAAGGGACATGATAGTGTTATCCTATCCAGCTGGCGCAACAAACAACATACTACAGTAGGATAAGATTAATGCTATCATATCCTATCTGCTTAAGGCCAGAGAAATGAGCGCGAGACATAATTTACCTAACCACAAGGAGACTAGTGGAGGTTCGAACCTGCAACCTGTCAGGTAAGAAACCCTGTCATGCTCCACTAGACCAACCCGTTGGGGTTATAGGAACAACTTTTAGATACTATATTTAATATACGAAAAATATTGTAAAGATATAGAGTTAAATATAATAAAGTAGTGTGTTTCCTATTTCTAATTGTTCCTTTGCATCTAAGGGCCCGTTTAGTGGTCAGGATGCAGGATAGGATATAAAGCTGGATAAGGGAAGGATAATATAAGAACATGATAGACTCTTATTATATCATGTGTTTGGGGTGGAGTTGACAATGACAGAATATGATATAAATAATGAAAATTGAATGAAATTTTAAATTTAAATTTTTTAAAAAATTAATTAATCTATTAAATTTATTGTTTCATTTTTATATATGAGTTTATGTTTTTAAAATTAACTGAATTAAATTATATTTTATTAATTATTTTATTTAAATATAAATTATGTAGGTCACCAATTGATTTTGCCTTAATAGTAGCAAGTGATACATAACAAAATTAATTAAATTTGAAAAATATTAATATATGTGATTAA
Source organism: Acmispon strigosus (assembly GCA_030819835.1). Taxonomy (NCBI): domain Eukaryota; kingdom Viridiplantae; phylum Streptophyta; class Magnoliopsida; order Fabales; family Fabaceae; genus Acmispon; species Acmispon strigosus. The sequence continues at coordinate 39,008,584 of JAUAMA010000007.1, forward strand.
TTAGTTTACTATTAGTGAAGAATTTTTTTTTGCAGGATAAGATTGCAATTGAGGTTAATCTCCATAGACGTGTGTCGTGCTAAAATCACACACACACACACACACACACTTAAAGGCAAGTGCACCCTGTTGCTCAAGTAATATAAGATTGAAATCCCAGATGATTGTACCCAAAGAACTAGAAAACTGCCACTCCCTAAGACTGGATTACAGTTAATGTTCGGAGTTTGAAGGTTGGTTGAGTTGTACGCATCCAAGAAAGCAAATAGTAATTAAAGAGAATCAGATTAAGAAAACCTCAGAATTGCAATGATATTGAATCATCTCCCCCGTTGTTATATATGCTAAACTTAGTTAATTATTATGTCAATCATAGCTTCTTAAATTAGTTAACTCACCGTTAAGCGATTGTTAATTGTCCTACCCGACTGCACTAACCTACAAGCAATCATCATTGTAAGGTGATAGTGAAAGCTGACATGAAGTGCATAGAAGTGTCCTGTAGGTATTTCACTACCTAGATGCATAGGAAATTGGAAACATACAAGAACTAATCATAAAACCTCTTGTTAGGAGCGGATTACTATTAATTCCCATATGTTCATTCTCTTTTATGGTTCGGTAATTAATCCCTCTAATCAAGAGTAAATCAATTACTATTATCATGGTTAATTACACCATATGAAATAAGCACTTAAAAGAGAATCAAAATAAGCAGTAGTAAAACTGAATAATAATATTCATAGTAGCTATGATCATCTTACAAAATTGATGAATGATCTGGTCTCTTCCCCTTGCTGCAATCTTCCTCTATTTTCACCTCTTTGTGCTTTGAGCATTTCTTAGTGTTTTGGACTGCAATTTTTTGCGTACTCTCTTCTGTCCATATGTGTGAATATATTCAGCCTCTTTAAATAGAAAATAATAGGTTAACTCGAGCCTCTGTTCAGCGACGGCAACACGGTCGTGGTCTAGTCAACACGACCGTGTTGGGCTTCTTATATGTTTCCTTTGGGCGGCGCGATCAGGCACAATCATGGCTTCAGTGGCACGGTTGTGTTAACTTTAATTACGTTAATGTGGGGTTGTTGGAGTGATGCATGGGCATGGACTCCTACCTCTTTTCAGCACGACCGTGGCTAGAGGCCAGCTTGGCTTTGGTTCTTTGTCATCTCGTCAAAGTCCACGTTTTGCGTTCATTTTTACACTTTTTTCATTATTTTCCACTTTATTTCTCCTTTCACTTGCATTATGAAAATATACTTAAAAGCACGTGAAATATGAACAGTAAGTGCATATAATGGGTGTAAAATGATAGTGAAATGAGGTTATTTGTCATGCATTGTAGACGTGCATCACTACTCCCATGCTCCTTATCCTCACTGGCCTTTCCATCTCCTACAGCAGCACTGAGTGTCTCCTCAACAGTGATGGGTAACCTAACTGTACCTGAGGAAGTGAACCTAGCCCTGTACAATCATGAAACTAGAATGGTTTGCTGCAATAGATGATGAAATCTCTACACTCTGTACAATTAGCTCCTTGTCCTTCTAATTCCAATGTTGTTGGTTCTAAGTGGGTGTTTCGCAAAAAAATTCTCTTTAACGGGTCCATTGAGCGACATAAGGCTCGTCTTGTAGCTCAGGGGTTCACTGAACTCCCCAATTTCGATTTCATTTATACGTTCAACCCTGTTGTTAAATCCTCCATGGTTCGCATTGTGCTGTCCATTGTCGTTATGAAACGTTGGAGTATTCATCAACTAGATGTCAAAAATGCATTTTTACATGGTTTTCTTAATGAAACTGTCTATATATGGAGCAACCTCTGGGATATTTGATCCTCGATTCCCCAATCATGTGTGTTGTCTTAAGAAGGCTCTTTATGGACTCAAACAAGCTCCTCGGGCTTGGTTCCACCACTTCAGCACCTTTTTGGTGAATCTTGGTTTTGTTTGTAGTAGGTCTGATACCCCCTTATTTATTTTTTGTCAAGATTCATGTCTACTTTATTTGCTCGTGTATGTTGATGACATAATTCTCACTGGAAGTTACCCAACATTTATTCTTCGTCTCATTTCTCATATCAATTTGAAATTCGCCATTAAGGATCCCGACAAACTTAATTATTTTCTTGGGTTGGAGGTCAAAACATGGATGATGGCATTTGTTTGGGGCAAGCCAAGTGTGCTCGTGATGTGCTCTTCCATGATCAATTATTAGATTCAAAACCAGTTGCCACTCCCATGGTGGTTGGTCAAGCTTTTACAAGTGATGATCCTGAATTCTCTGATCCTACTCTCTATCGATCGTTAGTAGGAACTCTTCAATATCTCACAATCACTCGTCCAGATTTGGCTTTCGCAGTTATTTATGTAAGTCAATTTCTACATTGTCCCACAACTAACCATTTTCAGGAAGTCAAGCGCATTTTGCACTACGTTAAAGGGACTTTTCACTTTGGCTTGCGCTATCACCCTTCATCTTCTACCTTGTCAGGATACTCTGATGGTGATTGGGCTCATTGTCCTGACATGTCAGTCAACTTATGGTTATGCTATGTTTCTTGGTGACAATCTCGTTTCTTGGAGTGCTAAAAAGTAACTAACGGTTTCACATTCTAGTTGTGAATCCGAGTATCGGGCTCTTGCAAATACAAATCCGAAAGTTTTATCGGTTTCTCATCTTCTTGTAAGTTGCGTCTTCCCTCTACTATTTGGCCCATTCTTTATTGTGGTAACAAAAGCGCCATTTTTATCAGCAACAATTCTGTCGCTCATAAAATAGCAAAGCACATTGACATCAATTACCACTTCGATAGGGAACTTGTTTCTGATGGGAAGTTGTCCACTAAATTTGTTCCTTCTTGATTGCAAGTTGTCGATGTCTTCATTAAGAGTTTGTCTGGATTGTTGTTTGAATTCTTTCGATCCAAGCTTCACGTCGTCATTATTCTCACACTTTTCTTGAGGGAGTGTTAGTAGAGTCAAATCAAATGACAAATCAAATCAACATGCTGAATTTAATCAACGTAATACACAACTAATATGATAGACTAAATAAGGATAGTTGTTTAAAGCTAATTATTATTTATTATTAGTTTTTATTTATTTCCTTGTATATGGTGTAATATCTCATGTATTTATATGATTGTATATTGATACACTGAGGTGAATGAACATTCTTACTCCCTTATTACATAGGGTACCCTTAATTTAAAATTCTAGTATTAACACCTTCACTTATAATTTTAGGGATGAAATAAACCATTCACTCAAAGAAACAACATTTTGGGTTTTAAAAATGAATTAAGATAAGATTTATTCACTATACCGCAAAGGATAAGACTTTTCTCGGGTTTTAGAAATGGAAGAAGATAAGTTTAATTTAATTGGGGCCTCTATAAAACTATTTTTATTTGCTTGCACTTGAATAACCTCTATAAAACTTTTTTGGAGGACATACAACCAATTCTGGGAAAGACATTTAATAGGATGAACGCCACTTAAGTAAAAATGTGATAATAGTTGCATGTCTCTTCTAATAAATAAATATTTTTTCCGTCATTTGAACTTATGTTTCCATCTTATGAGTATAGTTTGTTTATCACTAAACCAACACATTATTAGTAAAGAGCTGTGCGCAACCGAGGACTTCTGAGGAGGTTATTCCTCCCATTACTGTTTTAAACTAACCTAATTATTCAAAACTGAAAAATCATTGTAAGTGTGTGTTTGGATCAACGTTAGCAGAATTGGGTGAGGTCAGAATTGGATCTGGTAACGTGAGTTTAAGTGACATGATTTATGCTTGAATAAATTAACCCGGAATTGATTTTTGTAATAGAATTTCATTTGGATAACTTTGATTAGAATTGATTTTGATTATGTAGTGACTAAAATAGGTATGAATATTTTATTCATTATATAACACTTGCATCATTTTTTAAAGTTTATATTAATATGGATTAATTTACAATTTAATTTCACTACATTAATTATAATATTATGAATGAGATTTAAATTGATTTCACAAAGTTAATAATAATATATGAATGTTTAAATTGAACGATAAAAATCATCAAATTAACATTCAAGCAAATATAAATAATGAGTACCTATCTTTTTAAAATACAAACCAATCCTTGATGTTGCCTCAATTACTCCTTAGTTGTCCTCATTTTTTAATAGAATTGATAATGGGTACCTATCTTTTTAAAATTCTAGAACTTATAACAGAATTTACCATAAAACCAAAAACTAGTGAAAGTGCACGTAAAGATGATTGGAAATTGGTATATTTGAACATGGCAATGGCCTTCACCGAATCCCTTCACATAATCGGATCAGCTAGATCTAAAAACTACTTTTTCTTAATTCTGCCAGATCCACATCAAACTACAAGAATTGATTCTCAAAATTGGTTTCCAAACATCTTCAAAATGATGAAGATCCACGTTTGGAATTGGCAACCAAACACACTCTAAATCAACCATATGGGCAAAATCGTCTCCCAATATAATAAAACCCACACTCGATCATGGTAACCTACTCACCAATACCCGCGTGTCCCTCTCTTTCCATTTCTTTGAATGAGAATTTATCATGGCCAATTTTTGTTACTTGAAGCTAGGACTATATTTGTTTGAAGATGGTTGATAAACTGCACCCCTATGATGAATTTGTGTGACACTCAGTTTCCTTGTTGAAATGATCTTGAGAATTATTATTATTATTATTATTATTATTATTATTATTATTATTATTATTATTATTATTATACAATTGACACTTAATTTACATTTTTATACTATTTCCTCTTGTAACCAAAAATTTACATTTTTATACTGGAATCTTCTGTATAAATTATTTGAGCAGAGATAATTTGACGTTGTATTTTGTGCTTTCTGTTCTTTTCCCTCTCTTTAATCTTCTATCCTTTTAGCAGATTCCTTCTTTCAGATAATTTGATCAATTGATGGATGCTTAAACATAGCTCAATTGGGAAATGAACCTGTCCCTCCCTTGATCTTTGATTTTATTGCGCATATTGTTTTCTTGTGAATCCACCAAGTCTCATCCAAAAACAAGTGAACCAAATAAATGTAGTGCTACACAAATTATAAAACATTAACCTGGCACCAAAAAAATCAAACTATGACTGGTTACTCTGAATACGCATATAGTCTTGATAAGATCGAGGATGGTTGTCCTCTTGAGCATAAGCAGAGCCTCCATGGATTGAGATATCAAGGCCAGCAAGTTCATCATCCAAAGGAATTCTTAGTATCTCAAGCTTGTGCAAGATGTAGAACATAGGGCCCATTGTGGCACTAACCCATGCAAAGATGACCAAAATCTCAACCACTTGGGCTCCAATCAATCCCCATCCACCTCCAAGTAGAAGCCCATAGGGCCTTTTCACTGCTACCCCAGAATTATAGGCTTGAACCACAAACTCCTCCTTGGCAAACAACCCTGTAAACAACAAACCCCATGTGCCACACCCTCCATGCAATTGGGCTGCCTCTAATGGGTCATCATAGTTCATTTTAAGTGCCAAGATGTTGAGCCCAATTAAGACCCAAGCTGCGACAAACCCACAAAGAATGGCAGCCCATGGCTCAACTACTGAGCACCCTGAGGTGATGGCAACAAACCCACCAAGCAAGCCATTGCAAACATCCATTGCATCCCAATGGCCAATTAGCAATCGACGACCGAATAACGTGACGATCCCAGCGGTCGAGCCTGCTAATGTGGTTGTCACGGCTGTCCGGCCGACCGAAGTCCAATTGCCTTCATCAGACGTTCCAGGGTAGGGCACGAGGATTCGGTCGAATGAGCCTGGATTAAACCCGAACCAACCGAACCATAGCAAGAACGTCCCGAGCACCACGAGTGTTGCACTATGGCCTCGGAGGGGAACGGGCTTGCCGTAAGCATCAAACCGGCCGACCCGCGGGCCTTCGACTATGGATCCCCAGAGCCCAGCAATGGCACCAACCAAATGCACCACTCCACTCCCAGCAAAGTCAATGGCACCTGAGCCCAGAAACAAATCACTGGAACTGGGGCAAAGCCAACCACTTGATGACCATACCCAATGGGCCACAATTGGGTACACAAGCCCAGTTAGGAAAAATGAAAATACAAGATAGGCAGTGAATTGGGTTCTCTCAGCTATGGACCCACTTGTGATGCCTGCTACGGCTATAGCAAAAGCCCATTGGTAAAGGAAGAAAGCGTAGTCATAATTTTCATATGGAATGTTAGCTAGAGCAAAGAAATTTGTGCCTATGAAAGGGTTGGAATTGCCGTATGCAAATGCAAAACCAAAAAGGTAGAAGGAAATGCTACCTACCACTGCATCAACCACGTTGGTGAGCATTATGTTGGTGGCATTTTTGGCACGCACTGAACCTGCACATATCATGGCAAAGCCAATCTGCATCACAAAGACGAGGTACGCGGAGAAGAGAAGGTAGATTGCATTAATGGAATATGTGACACTTTGCTCCCATGAAACCTCCATGAGAGTGTGTGTGTCTGGTTTTGGAAGGATAAAAGAGATGGAGTGTGTATCTGAAGTGGAATTAAAGGAAATGTGAACATATATACCGAATATGATAAATGGGAATGAGATTTGATGTTATGTTTGTGAATGTGGGTACTTTGAATGGTAGCTAGCTACTTGACTCTTGTTGTAGACGCACAGGTTGGTGAATGAATGTTGAGTGGTTGTGCATTCTACTTCAACCATTTTAAGTGTACGAGCAGATAGGCTTACCAGAGTTGCCAAATATATTTAAATAGGCAAATTGTGTGGTCCTAAAAATTTTTTTCGTGTGATACCCGCGTTAGGAGCCCAATTGATTAATGTCATATTTGTCTCCGTAGAAAAATGGTGAAATTTTGAGAGAAGAAAAAGAAGAATAAGAATAGAGTATGAATGGTTCAAGTTGGTAGAAAAGACCAATGGTCACTTACTAAAGTCAAATTCTCACATTTACTAAGAGTGCGTTTGTTTTAGCTTATTTTTATAGAAAATCACTATTTTTAATAAAAAAAATTATTTTTTTGAAATTTTAAAATGTTTGATTCAGTTTTTTTAAAAATCATTATTTAAAAAAAACTGAAAACAGATTATTTTAAAAAACTACTTTAATTAGCTTCTCACAAAAATCTATTATGATACATTATAATTATATAATATATGAGAGCGAAAAAAAAAACTGATTTTAAATAGTCCAAGCAAACACAATCTATTTTCTTTAAACAGTTAAAAATCATTATTTTTTAATCTGAAATAAACCCACTTCAAGTGAAGTGATGTTTTAACAAATAATAATAACTATATTTTCATAAATAAACATTTAAAAAATATTATTGGAAAAATATAATTGATGACTCATATAATAAATGAGTCTTTATTATTGGATCAACTTATTTTAGGTACCAAAATTGACATCACTTAAATTACCGCAACAAACATCATTTAAATATTCTTAAATATGAATAATACTTAGTTCACTTAACTTTTTTTTTAAACTTCCCATACCATGTTTACTTATACTAATTGAGTGAGATGCGAAGTTCTAGCAAATTGCACTTAAAGAATGCAAATAAAACAATATTTTTTGAAACATTGTAACTCTTCATTACAAATATATTGAGAATCAAAGTAATTACACCGTGGTAAGTGTTTCGGCTGGCCAAAAAGTCATAAGTTCTCAGCTTAAAAGGTCTTGTAAATAAGTTAGTATTATGGTGGGGATGATATGACTTAATTAAGAAACATCTCATTCTAATGATGGCCGAATGGAGCACGGTACATTGCAAGGTTACCCAAACACAATCATTTTCTCGAAATACCTTTCTCAAGATTTCTTTTAAAAGTCATATATATATATATATATATATATATATATATATATATATATATAATTGAAACAGAATTAAAACACAACAAAAGAGATTTGGATGACTTTAATGGTTGACCATATAATATATTCACATAGTTTGATTTTAATATCTGCCAAAATTGAAAATTAATTAGAAAATCAATTTAAGTAATTCTTTATAATAACTTAATAAGCTTCTCTAATTTTGTGCTACTTTTGTAATCCAAATCAAAACAAATAAAATGAATTAAAATAAAGATAAGAAATCAAATCAAGTGAATTAAAAAATTCTACAAGTGCTCATTTAGTATTTAATTTATTATTAATCAGCCTTTAAAGATTAAATCTTTAAATTATTAATTTGGATTTATCTTCATGTCTTCCCAATTGTAATTCAACTATTAGAATGATGACACCATATTAATGTTCTTTTTCCCTCTACCCTTCTTTCATTTCCCAATTTTTGATGAGGAAAATCAACAATATAAATTAAAACACACAAAATTTTTTGATGAGGACATATATATTATATTAATTTACTCAAGATTTCAACCTCTTATTACAGATAAATAATTCTAGAGGCATCAATTTAACTTAAACTTTTATTTTGCTTATCATTTTTTATCAAACATTTTCACTGGGTGGATGACAATCGCAACCGCAGCATCCATCAATGCAACTCTTAGTGCAACGCCCAAAGCAATGTAAATGATCACACTCTTCATCAGAGTTGCACTTATCACATGCATTGTCTTGTGCCTTAAAACCTGCACAATTCGTTCACCATGTCAAAACCTTCTTATGCCATAAGTGTATACATCAGGGATTCATTTAAACATTAGAGTCCACCCCACACTCAAAAGATGACTATTAAAAATCAAAACGAAAAACCAAGCCAAAGGAGAAAAAACTGCAACAAAATTCAAGACCTCACCAGATTAGTCTAAGGCCAAGGACCCTGCAATAACAAACGCAAAGCAGAAAAAATGGGGAGAAATATTACCGGGTCCAGATGTTATGAGAAATAAAACTGCCACGCAAAGAAACAGCAACGAAGCTTTTGCCATTGTTCGCTTAAGAATATAGTTATTTTGAAAATTAACTTTTTTTGACTAGAATACAAAACTCAGTTTATGAGGGTTATATTTATAATGAAAAGTGAATTAATTTCATATATTTGTTTCCTTTATGAGATTTTTCGTACTTTTGATAGAGAAGTGTAATCTTTTAATTATCAATAAAAAAATAAGGTAATATATTTATAATGTATAATTTAGTATGTATTAAGTGTTAGATAAGGACGATTAACTACTGTGATTGTTGTAATATGATCATTGTAATATAGTCGTTGTAATATGATGATGGTTGGAATTCAATGCTTCAGATTGTAACACAACGTTCCAATAGTACAGCAGAACTTTATCATACCCTTATCCTTTTTATTTTCATTTGTCTCTTTTTGATTCTCTTTCTAGATAATTCTTTTAATATCAATATTTTTCTTTCCAAGAGCTTATATTTGGATCCGAAAAGAATTTTGGGAATTGGTTTTAAGGCATCCTATTAGTTCTTTCACCATTTTCCATTTTTTTAATTCCTATAATACTCTTAATTAAAAAATAATTTTTGCATTTTTAAGTGCGAAATAAGAGCAATTTTTACACTTTTAAGTGCAATTTTTTTCAGATCGCGAAAAACTTAAAAAAAATAATTAAAATACAATTTTTGCACTTTTAAGTGCAAAATAAGAGCAATTTTCGCACTTTTAAGTGTAATTTTTTTAGATCGCGAAAAACTAAAAAAAAACAATTAAAATGCAATTTTCGCACTTGTAAGTGCGAAATAAGACGAAAAACCGCACTTACAAGTACAATTTTTTTCAGATCACGAAAAACTTTAAAAAATGACGTTAAATATGGGGGAAGGTTGGAAAAGGTGATGGGTGGGCCGGAGAAGATGATCGGTGAAGTTGGATGAGGATAGCTATAAGGGAAGGTCATGGTTTATGGAGAAAAGAAAGATGATAGTGGTTGTGAAGGTGAATAATGAAAGGGGATAGAGGTGAGAATGGTGATGAGGAAAGAAAAGAGGATAGTGGAAAGTGAAAGATGAAGAAGAAGGAAGGAGATTGTGGGTGGAGGAAGAAGAAGAAGAAGGAAAAGGATATGTAGGGAATGTAATTTGTTTTTTAAGGGTAAAATGGTAATTTCAAACTTGAAGGGGTGGTGGGAGGACCCGTGAGAATGGCCTTAAAACCAACTCCCAAGAATTTTAATTGGACAACAATCATTTGCAATACTTCCATTACGCAATAGAGAATAGTTTCACTTGACATTGTCATGTCATACGAGGAGATCCAAATATCACTTAATACATCACTGTATGTGATTAAAAAATTATATTGATTCCTGGTATGAAATATTTGTATCATAAAAGGTCAACATTAATTATTATGCAATTATATTGGCTATTTAAAAGGAAGGCTATTATTATGGAATATTTGATTCCCATCAGAGAAAAAAATAAATAAAAGAGTCATCTAGTCCTTGCCTATACCCAACAAAGAACAAAACATCTCCTTTACCCATCATCACGTAAACCCAAGGCCCACTTTCAAACCAATTAGAAACAGGCAGAAATTGCAAGTATGGTATATAACACTATTTTGATGTACACGAATCATTGTTGCCAATAACTGATCCCATCAATCCCCCCACCATAGTGAACACATTGGCGTGTGGTTCTAGAACATACTCTTAGGGAGGGCAAATGCGCAATGCTCCAGTGGATTTTATGGCTAATCAAGAACGATAACTTTTAATATCCATTTTAAACATAAATAATTATATGGATAGTTGTTCTTGTACTGCAAATTTTTTTCCTTAAAACATTTGTATTTTTCCTTACATTTAATAATGCTAAATATATACTATATTTACATTCTACATCATAGCTTTGTATAGTTAAAGAATCAGTAAGATTCCAAATGTTTTGGTGAATCTTCCACAGCAACTCTGCTGGTGAGAGATGGCCTCATAGTGACAATGGCAGAGTCATTGGCCCCAGCTTTAAGAGCTACCCTTCCAGCTTCCAGGAACCTCTTCACTGCATCTTCTGCATACCTGTTTGCTTCTCCCACTGTCATTCTCTTCCCAATATTTGGATAGGAGTTGAGTACATGATCACCATTAAGCTGAGATGCCAGCTGGATCAATTCCATCTGAAATTCTGAGAGACTTGTATCTTCTCTTGGTCCATGTGGTCTTAGATCAGTTTTGACCTCTGGAAGTGTTTCTATAAAAAGTATTGGAAGTAATGTCAATACATAATATGCTGGAAGGGTAAATGCATTTTGGGAAATCTTTCTATAATCCATACTGAAGTCAATCAAGTCTGAAGAGAAGCTTCTGGAAGTCATAATTGATTATGAAGAAAAATAAGTTGATCCAAACATGTTATAATTAAAAAAGGAGAGGCAGAGCTTTGTATCGTCGATTTTGGACCTTTATATGTATAGTAAGTGCACTATTGGCATCTCAATGTACTTCGAAACCTACTTTTAAGATAGAGACAAGAGTGGAAACTTACTCATTTCTTATTGCAGTTGGTATATTAGAAACAGGAAATTTCTAGGACTGTATTCAGGCATGGCTTGCCTAGCACTAGACTGGAGTTTATGAGATTTATTGCCATGGATGAGTCTGTTGGTCACATGACCAGATAGATAAAAAAGAGGCACAATTGGAGTCTGTCCATTCTAACATATATAGCCCTAGTACTTCACTCTCCAGCAAGGCCAAAAGAACAAGATCAGGGAGAATTAAGATATTCAGTACAGTAACACATTTTGCACAAGTATCTTGAGCTCATTTTGTTAAAAAGAAAATGCAGATGAGTATGGTAATATAATTTCTGCAGATCAATTTGAAGTTAATTTTTTATTTTGTGATGAATTAAATCTCAACATATAATTATGATTGGTCTGGGGGAAATGTTTATTTAGAGTTCCAGACTAGAGACTGCAGATGAATTTTCTACCATGACAAAGAGCCAAGATTGCTGTATAACAAAGAAGGAAGTAAAGGCAAACCTGGACAATCATCACGAGGAGTATCACGAATGTAAAAGTATTTTTCGAAGGTGCCAGCCCATGCATCTCTCTTTGTCAGGAAATTGGATTTTAAATTGAACAGCTTCTTTACAGTGGCAGGAACAGATGAATGTTCATATTGAGAATATGGTGTTGGTCCATCTGGTTCATGAATCACTGCAAAAAAAAAAAAAAAAGAAAAAAAAAATCAAAGGCCAAACTCATGCTGAAAAAGATATATAATCAAAGAGGCCATCAAATACGTACTAAAATGATAAAACATAAATTTGGGTAATAAGACAGCTTATGACCATCAAAGTACAGAGTTTCAGGAAAAACTCAAACTTGTTGTCAGGTTTGAACAGATAGAGAATGAAAATCACTAGGAGAATGACTAAAAGATGTACAAGAAGTTTGAAAGACCATGAACAGATGCAACAACAAGACGTCAAGAACAATTGCACAATGAAAACTAAAACTGATTAACCATCCGTTTGTAGTAACAACTTTTTACAAGGGACAATCTAATTGATGTTATCTAATATTTATGGTCCCACACATTCTAAGGTCATAGCTCAAATTACTGATTCTTTAATTAATAAAGAGGATGTTCAATCCAGCATTGCAGCCTATGGACCCTTCTGCACAACAAAGTAATAAGAAGAGATGAAGAGCTTCTCATTCAGATAAAATATTACCAACTCATTGGTTTATATTAGGATATATTGACCTCTTACAATTGAGAGGTACAGTCCATCCACGTTAGGACTAAAACACGATGCTTATTTGGGTTGAGCACAGGGAACTAACTGAACTAGATCATGTCTTAGCTGGAGTAAAACAGTCAAGAAGACCCAAACGAGTGAATTTCAAAATCCAAACACATGACTATATGCACAAATCTCATGTTAATGGAGTAGAAATATTTCTCAGCATAAGCACGTATATTCTTATAACCAGTGTGAAGTGATAAGCTGCTTTCTTTCTACTCATTCAGCATACAAGTGTTCAAACTAGTTTACTACAACTCAGTCAAACCTACAGGAACAGATTACTTGATCAGTGAGAACTACAGTATACACAAAGATGACAAAAACAATTCAGTATACTACATAAGTACACTTTATTATAAAGTCCAAGTCATGATTTTGAAGTAATGCAAAAAATTTCCCATAAAATAAGCAAAACAGTATATGTAACCCCCATCATGTACATAATTGACTTGATTCATGCAAGATTTGAAACACATGTCAAGACTAAATAACTCTGTTAAAGACCCAAAATGACTTCATCAAACATGTACCACGTCCATAAAAGTTAGTCTTCAAAATACCATCATCACCAACCAAATAAACCTGAGTATCTGTACAGCTTCGTGCAGAAGTATACTTCAACCAAGTCTACATGTACAACTACATCAAATATTTGAAGACTTAACAGTAAAAGAAAACTCAGAAACAAGTCAAAAGCTCCAAGTTAAACTCAACAAAGCCAAACGATTTTCAACAAACTCAATCCAGAAAATCAAAAGTTGGGGTGTCCACAAAGCTCTTAATTCACCAGACTCTCCGTTCCACCACCTCCCCCAAAACAGAAATTAAAGGGGCAGCAGAGAAATAGAAAGTTCAGGACATGCCACAAGCTTACTTCCAAATGACCAATCAATACAGGACCATGACTATGAATCAAACACAACCAACACATTTTTGTTGACCTTACCACTCAAGGACGACAACCCAGAACAGAATCCAGTACCTTTCTGGTTTTGGCTGCCTTACCATGTGTATTTAGATTAGATTAGATTACCTTGTATTCAGAAGAGCTTATATCAAAATCTCAGATGTGACTTCCGAAAAGAAAAGGAAAAAAAGAGTTTTTTCCCTTAAAATTGAAATCAAAACAATATGCATTGAATTTTCAAACTCAAACAGCAAAATCTGAAAACTAACGCAGCAATGAGGCAAGACCCAAAATTAAAAATGGAAACTTTGCAACACATACCGGTACCCTTTTCAATCCAAGGCGAGATAAGAAACGTGGGGACCCGAACACCCAACCTATCAAAGCGAAAGTAATAAGGGTGAGGCCCAATGATCCCATCAGGGTTAGGCACACCCACAACAGGAGTAGGCACATGATCATAGAAACCACCATGCTCATCATAAGTAATCAATACTGCCATCTCCTTCCACTGCGGGCTCTTCCTCAGAACCTCATACACCTCCTTCACGAACCTCTGCCCCACCGCCACGTCATGCGAGGGGTGGTCATCGTTCGCCGGAGAAACCCTCACGTCGAAGTACCGCTGCTCCACCACCGCGTAATTCGGCAGCTTCCCCTTCCTCGCGTGTCGCTTAAACTTCAACGCGTAGCTGTGGAACTTGGGCACGTTCTTCAGCTTCCTCAGGCTCCTGAAGAAGAGCGTCGCCGGGATGTTCTGGTAGTAGATACCGAACGTAAGGTCGTTCTCGTTGAGGGAGTCGAAGATCGTCTTCTGGGGGAAGCCATGGATGAGGTCCTTGCGAACGTTGCTCATGGCGCCGTGAGAGGTGGCGGAGTGGACGTAGAACCGGTTCGGCTGAGTCGACGCGGGAACCGAGGCGAACCACTTGTCGAAAACCCCGAACTCGTTCGCTAACTCGGTGTAGACCGGGAGGAGCTCCGGTTTGAACCCGCTCATCACGGTCCGGGACATGCCCGGAACCATGTTCTCTGCTTGCTGGGCGAACCCGTTCATCGGAGCCGGGTTGGCGGAGCTTTCGTTGGACCCGAATATCTGTTCCCTTATGGCTTGGAACGAGTGGCCCGGGTCCGAGTCGATGAAGACGGCTTCGTCGGAGACAAGGACCTCCGGCGAAGAAGAGTCGGAGGCGGTAATCCGGTTCGATTCGTTGCCGGTGAGGCCATCGATGTCGGGTCGGGTCGACTTGAGCCACCCGAGCACGTGGTCAAAGGAGCGGTTCTCCATGACGATGACCACAATGGTCTTAATGGGGCCATCGATCTTGTGCTTCTTGCGGGGGAACAAGCCGGCGACGTTGTCTTCGGCGGCGGCGGAGGGGGAGAGGAGGAGGTAGAGGAACAGGAAAACGGGGACTCGCCGGAGATTCATCTCCGGTGACCTGTGAATAAAGTTAATAGTGAGTGGGGATTGTTTGTTTGGTAGGAAGTTGCTTTGAAGCGCACTTATATTAAGTGATTCACAAGAGAACACGGTATATGCTTTCAAATTAAGGATATTTTCTTGTCTTTGTCTATCTTTCTCTTTTCTCACCAATAGACCAAATTTATTTATGAATATGCATCCATGATCCAAAACAAAATCTCAACATCATGGTTTCGTATTTTATTAATATTCTTACGTTTTAATTTTGAGTTCACTTTCTTTTTTAAAAAAAAAAATTGCTAGAACAAAGAGGAAAACCTCAAAACTATCAAGTAAGATACCGCTGATATGCTGGGAGGTTAGCAGAGACCTACTTTTAAGGAGTGTCAGGGAATTTCATAGAGCAGGATTACCTACTAAATGTGATTTTACTGGACGCAGGAGATTCAAACCCTCAACTTATAAGGAGGTGAGAGTTAAATCCGTAACTTGTGGCAAGTTGCGTCAGCTCATGTTGGCATTTTGAGTTCATTTTTGAAGGGCTACATTTGCCATGAGACCAAAACCATAGACATATTATATATCATAAGAATACCATAGATACTTTACCTCTAACATTCTTTCCATCATGCTGATGCGGTGTTGATCTATGATATTAAGAAATTGATAAATAGAGCTTGACACATTTCGCTAAACCACGTGACAAGAGAAGTGAATGTTTGCGCTGGTTTTTTGGGCCAAGTTTGGCGCTTGCAAGACCTTCCCTTTTGATGTGTGCATGTTGCCCGATAGAATAATGCCGCATTTGCTTCAACCTGATACTAGGGAACATCTCTTTTGTTTGTGTGCATGTTGCCTCGTGGAAGAATGTCGCATTTGCTTCAGCCTGATGTTAGAGGTATCTTCTTTAGGAAAATACTAATTCTTACGAAATGAATCGCGAGAATGCAGTAACCACGTGACGTGTAACATATTAATTATATCGACTCAAACTTTTTTTTAGCCAAATACCCATGTGAATCCTTTTGTAATTGGCTTAGGTTGTTCATCTTTTTTCTTGCCAAATTGGTTCGCACAAAATAGCACGCTATCTCTTTCATGAGGGAGTAGTTTATTTGTTTTTTTGTCTCTTTTTTTTCTTTGTTGGAGCTTAGCCCTGGTTTGAAAAAAAAAATACTTATTTTTTCTTTTTCAACTCATTTTCATATATTTTCTCTTCCTATCAATATATTTTCCTATCACATTACTTATTATGTATTTCACTTTTCCCTTTTTTATTTCTTTCTCTCTAAAAGTGTATGTGGAGTTGAGTGGTAAATGAATTATTTTTCATGTGAAATGTGTAAAAAAAATAGAGACAAACTGAAGAAATGACATCATTTTATATATTTTTTGAGTAAAGAAAAGAATAATTAAGTATAAAAGTATCTGTAAATTTATGCCATTGAAAATTGTCTTTATAGCTCCTTATAGAAAACTTATGTGTATTAGTATTACAATTTAAAAAGTAACATTAAGAATTTTAAGAAAAAGGAAATTTAAAATTAAATAATTTCTTTAGCAAAATATGAATATAAATGTATAATTTAACCATTATCGAAATTTAAATTCTTCAATTAATATATCAACATGTGTTCAGGGTGGTCAGAGATGGATATGAGGCAGTTTAATTTATTTAGACTCGATTCGCGTAACCTGCAAATAAATAGATTTAACGAGGTCGAAAAGCAAAACTAATTAACAAAATGGGTCTTAGCATCTTACTTGTCAACTAAAGCACCATGTATTTATATCGGTTAGTGGGTCGGTTCATGGGCTAATAAATAAATCTTAAGGAGGTGAGAGTTACCTACTAAATGTGATTTTACTGGACGCAGGGGGATTCAAATCCTCAACCTATAAGGAGGTGAGAGTTAAATCCGTAACTTGTGGCAAGTTGTGTCAGCTCATGTTGGCATTTTGAGTTCATTTTTGAAGGGTTACGTTTGCCATGAGACCAAAATCATAGACATATTATATGTCATACGGATACCGTAGATACTTTTCCTCTGACTTTCTTTCCATCATGCTGATGCGGCGTTGATCTATGATATTAAGAAATTGATAAATAGAGCTTGGCACATTTTGCTAAACCACGTGAAGTGAATGTTTGCGCTGGTTTTTTTGGCCAAGTTTGGCGCCTGCTAGACCTTCCCTTTTGATGTGTGCACGTTGCCCGATTGAATAATGTCGCATTTGCTTCAGCCTGATACTAGGGAACATCTCTTTTGTTGTGTGCATGTTGTCTCGTGGAAGAATTTCGCATTTGCTTTAGCCTGATGCTAGGGGTACCTTCTTCAGGAAAATACTAATTCTTACGAAATGAATCACGAGAATGCAATAACCACGTGATGTGTAACATGTTAATTATATCGACCCAACCTTTTTTTTCAGCCAAATACCCATGTGAATCCTTTTTTAATTGGATTAGGTTGTTCATCTTTTTTCTTGCCAAATTGGTTCGCACAAAATAGCACGCTATCTCTTTCATGAGAGAGTAGTTTATTTGTTTTTTGTCTCTTTTTTTCGTTGTTGGAGCTTAGCCCGATTTGAAAAAAAAAACTTATTTTCTTTTTTAACTCATTTCCATATATTTTTTCTTCCTATCAATATTTTTTCCTATCACATTACTTATTATTTATTATGTATTTCACTTCTCCCTTTTTTATTTCTTTCTCTCTAAAAGTGTATGTGGGCTTGAGTGGTAAATGAATTATTTTTCATGTGAAATGTGTAGAAAAAATAGAGAGAAAATGAAGAAATAACATCATTTTAAATATTTTTTGGGTAAAGAAAAGAATAACTAAGTATAAAAATATCTGTAAAATTATGCCATTGAAAATTGTCTTTATAGCTCCTTATTGAAAACTTATGTGTATTAGTATTACAATTTAAAAAGTAACATTAAGAATTTTAAGAAAAAGGAAATTTAAAATTAAATAATTTCTTTAGCAAAATATGAATATAAATGTATAATTCGAATCTCCAAAGATTATAGAGCAGATTCATTTCAGATCAGGGTATTGGATTAGAGCCAAGGCAAGTAATTTCCAGTATTCGTTGTTCGAATGGAAACTCTCTCCGTTGGTTTGCCTTGAATGTTTGTAATCAATTGCCTATGAAGGGGTGTCTGATTGTTCTGTTTTGTTTCTGTTTTGCTCTTCTTCCTTATGTACTTTTTCTTTTCCTCTTTGTAATCACTTGTCTTAAGTGATTTCAGTCTGTTATCGGGTTTTGACACCCCTTTGTGCCTAGTTAGTATATTTTTGCTTTAAAAAAATTGTAAGATATTCTTTTTATACTTTCCTTTGATTTCCCACTTATTTTCTAAGATTTTTAAGACTTATTTATTAGCCCATGAACCAACCTACTAACCGATATAAATAGATGGTGCTTTAGTAGACAAGTAAGATGCTAAGACCCATTTTGTTAATTAGTTTTGCTTTTCGGCCTCGTTCAATCTATTTATTTGCAGGTCACACGATTCGAGTCTAAATAAATTACACTGCCTCATATCCATCTCTGACCACCTTGAACACATGTTGATATATTAATTGAAGAATTTAGGTTGTGTGAAGTAACATCACATGTCAAGGTAAAAGCAACTAGGGTTAGCTTAAGGTCAGTTGTTATTGAGTTTGGACTGAGGGAAGCCCATGAAGATAGTATCTCTCGGTTAGAAGGACTATTTTTCTGAAACCTAGCCCAAACGACGAAGAGGAGACGAGAAGAGAAAAAGGTGGCTAGTCTGGTGAAGGGAATGGAGGCATTGTTACTAAAAAGGGTCAAAGAAAAAAGAAGAGAATGGGGGTGGTTAATGGCTAAGTTTTAGTGGGGGAAGGGTTGTGTTTGTGCGGCATAAGATGGAAAGGTTGTTTGAAGTAACATCACATGATAGGGTGAAGATGGCTAGGGTAAGATTATGTTCAGTTCTTATTACGTCTAGGCCGAGGGAAGGCCATGAAGATAGTATCTCTCAGTCGGAAGGATTATTTTTTATGAAACTGAGCCTGATTGTTGAAATTGTTTTATACTTAATCTTTTAATCTTTTAATCCGACCCAGACCGATTGAATAGCCTTTTTTTTTGTTACGAGTTGGTTGGGTCTTGGAATAGCCACAATATTTGGACATCTCTAGTGCCCGCATCGTTGGGTCCTAAGCTATGGTTATTTGCACCTCCAAAGTCGTCCCTTATTTTACAAATTAGGTTATGTTTTCCTTTAAACTTGATCGAAGTGTAGTCGAGTTGCTAAGTAATATTTGTGGTTTTGGTTCTGGCATAATGAACTGGACATTTATTTTTCTATCTTTTATTGTTATGATTAATGATATAAATAAAAGTTTGTTCATATTATTACTAATTGATTGTGTAGCTCAACTGGAAAAATGGGTATTTTGCCACTTCTTAGTCCCGTGTTTGAATCCCCCCACCCCCTTTTTCCAAGTTCTGAAATTTATTTAATGACGTGGCATACCACGTCAGCCCTTCCGTCCAATTTATAACAGCAGACTGAAAGAAGAGTAGATGCTGCACATGTGAAAAAACAAGGGGGTACACTTCGTGCCAAAAATATGGGTGGGGCACGTTTCGCAAAAGTGTGTATTTGCAAAGGCAGAAAGTGCATTTAGACCTTATTCTAATTTAAGGGCTCGTTTTGTACGTCCTATTAAACATGATAGTGTAAGCTTATACAATACATTATGAGTCATCCATTGTTTGGTGCTAACATTGTATTGTATAGGTTTATCCATCAATCAACTCTTATACATTAAAATGATGGATTATTTAATTCATCATATAGATGATGGATAAACTACTTGAAATTAGGTTGTGACGTATAAACTACTTGAAATTATTTAACCCACTGCCACAACCACCACCACCACCCTCCACCACTGCCACCACCATCGTTGCCGCCATTACCATTACCATTACCATTACCATCGCCACCGCCACCACCAACTCCACCTCCATCAAGACCACCACCCACCACCACCACCATCCTTCGCCACCATCCTTATAAGGTTGTGACGTATAAATTACTTGAAATTATGTATGCTAAGAATTTTAATGAGCAGGAGAAGATTAATTTGAGATTTCAGCTCTAGCATTTCATTATCGATGCTCTTCAAGAATTTCATTATCGATGCTCTTCAAGATTCAACTTTAAAGAACTTATCAACTATTTAAGAATTATGTTCATGTATGGCAACAACAACAAAAATCAGAAATTTATTACTTGATTGATAGACTACTTCATTTTATCATGACTCTTCCAGTTTCTACAACTACAACCGAAAAATTATTTTAAACAATGAAAATAATCGAGACAAGGTTGAGAAACAAGATTGAAGCTGATTTTCTAGCCGACAGTATGATAGTTCACATTAAAAGAGAGATTGCAACAAGTTTTAGTTCTGACTCACTTATTGATGATTTTAAGTCACTGAACGAGCGCAGAGCGGCGCTTTAATTAAAGGTAACTTTCAAATATTTTTTTTGATATTATAGTCAATTTCATGTTAACATGGAACTTTAAATTTCAATTATATAATATGATATTAAATTTTTGGCTTGTGCATCAAAACATTACTTTTGGCTCTTCCAAATATTATGTTCAAGTTTCGCCACTAACCACCACCACCACTGACCGCCAACATCATCACCACCACCACCCTCAAGTATATGATTTTATCAATTTAAACGACATGATATGTATACAGTATATGGCCAAACTCTATACAATTTTAAATTTTTATCAGACCTTATTCTATCCGGCCTTATACTATCTAACTAATACCATCAGGTTTAATATTATACAACATATCAAATGAACCCTAAGCAAATATTTCGTGTCCTAGTCTATATGAATATAATTACATTAAATACTTTGTAGAGAAATTTGTTGCCCATAAAACTTTTATTTAACTCAAACAATATTGTCTTAGTTTAATGGTTTAAAATAAATAAATAAAAGCTGCAGGACAAAATCGGTTATAGATATTTCGTGGGATTTTTAGTTGAATGATACGTGGTTTATTGTGAAACTTAGGACTTGGTCATACATGACTTCAAGATATTATTTATAGTTAGACTAGGTATCTAGATATTGTTTATGATAAAGTAGCTCGACCAATAACAAGGACACAATAATAAATAAAATTATAATTTGAAATATTATATATATATATATATATATATATATATATATATATATATTGGCAGATGATATAATAAGTTTAACATCACATTTAATTTGTTAAATTATTAAAGAGTTTATTTACATAAGATCTTTTGGTTGCTCTGAATCAATGTAGCTTCATTCAGGGTAGACAGAAATCACATATAACATAATGATCATCCGAAAAATCAAAAACTCTATGTGTACGTTAAAGCGGACGAAAGTATGGGAGCTATCAAGGTAAATTTAGTTAAGGCATATATTAGAGTGAGTTGAAGTTTTCTTAAGGAGACCCTTCATGATTTCTGCGATCTCATCATGTATTGCGTTAATACGGCTTTTTTAATCAACAAATAAATGTATTAATGGAAGGGTATCTTAACCCATATACATCTTTAACGTAGACACTTATGTTAGAGTCAACAGCAAGCTATTCGAAAAGTTGTTTCTTTAGTGGAAAGGCATAGTTCGAGGGTTATTATTAAGAGTGACTCTCTTTCAACAATGCAAATGATCACTTCTGAGATTTCTCCAATGAGTTAGTGTGCGAGTATTAGGACAACATCTCAATGTTTGAGGACATTGGTTTCTAGTTTGCTCTCAAATCTTCTAACATGGTTGCGGATTGTCCGACTCACCAAGCTCATATTTTGGGTTTTGGTTTGCATATTGTTATTAATCCAAACGAGGAGTGTATGAGATTGTTATCTCAAGGTAACACGTGTGTGTTCAGCTATTGTTTTATAGTTTCGGAGCTTTGTCTCGCCTTGTTACCAAAAATAAAAACTAATCCCATTTTTGGGCACACATGCGTGGGAAATTAGCAAAAAGCCCTGCCTGAAAACAGTAGTAACTTTTCACAAAGATATTTGGAATGAATCTGACAAGACAGATCAAGAAGAGAAACCAAGGAAGGAATTTAGGCACTTTCAGCGGATGCAGCAAGAATCACCAAGCAAAACAAATTGTGGGATTTCACACTTCAAACCTAATCCTTCAACCCTCACATTGAGAATGCACTAGAACAGCAAAGTTCAACATCATGACAGTAAACACATGTGGAGAAGATTTACTTTCTTGGCCTTTTGCCCTTCTTTCCTAGTTATTACTAACTCAGGGTGATTCTTCTTTTTATATGTATTTTTTTCTCAGGGTATAGACATGATTGGGGGTATGCTTGGTGTTGTGAGCACCTCCCATTCCCTTACTCACATCCTTCCGTCGGTATTTCTATTTTTCTTTTTTCCTTTTTTTTTTCTTTCTTCCCACATGTGCAAATTTTTAATAGAACTAACAGCTATTAGTGTAATCGCAATACCAAGGTTAAAGGACATTGACCATCGCCTCACCTCTATAACAAGGGAATCAATTTTTATATGCATCAACTTATCTTACAAGTTTTAAAACACATGAAAACAAGGTTAGAAATCAATTTTTTATACCCTAAACCATATGCATAGATTCGGCCACAACTAAAACAAAACCAAGGCCAAATTTTTCTTCAAAATTAAATGGTACACACTCAAGGCACAACAAAATCTATGGTGAAAATCAATTTAGAA
Organism: Acmispon strigosus; assembly: GCA_030819835.1. Lineage (NCBI taxonomy): Eukaryota > Viridiplantae > Streptophyta > Magnoliopsida > Fabales > Fabaceae > Acmispon > Acmispon strigosus. Next base: position 39,031,467 of record JAUAMA010000007.1, read on the forward strand.
CTTCCAAAATCACTTTTTCCAAATAATCACTTTTCAAAAAATCAACTTTTGCAAAAATAAATTTCATGAATTAATATATCCTTTTAGTGGGAATCACTTTAGTGAAGACACTTTTTGGAAAAGCTCAACTCAAAATCACTTTTGAAAAGCAAACATCAACTTCCTACAAAACCAAATACATCAAAGGAAAGCTTATGACAAGGAGAGCAACAAACATAAAAGAGGAAAGTGATACTAAGCTACTTTGAACTACCCAAAATCACTTTTTCAAGCAAAACCTACGCCATTGGAAAGCTCTTGAAGAGATCTACCTTTTTCTCTTGATGAAATGCAAGAATAAATATGTAGTAAGGTAGTCAAGAATATTGATCATGACATGTATTTCACAAAAAGGAGAGCCACTCATGCTCAAAACGCTTAATACACTCATAAGGTAAAATTTGAATAATGTGTTGCAATATAGTGCCACTAAATACAGGCAAATATAGAGTTGCTCTTGAACACTTGTTCTAATATAGATCTAGTGACATCTTCAGCTTGTTTTGTTTCCATCTGGGAAGCTTATAGAAGGCAGATTTTGGCATTCCAAACTTCTCATGGAACTCTTCATTAGATAAATATGTCTGGTTTCATCAGAAAAATGCAGATTTCAATCAGATGTATATAGATAGACAGAGACTTACTTTCTAGCATGAAGAGAGTGAATCTAAACCTCTGCATGATGTCTCAAGAAGAAAAAGTGCTAAAATATCCAAAGATAAAGTGAAGATGGGAATGGAAGTAATGAAGTTCATTATCCAAGAAAACAGTACTTGAATTTTCTTATCTGGTGTTTGACATAACCAGGGCCTTAAAAAGTAATGAAAATAAGAATTAAATTACAAAATAAATATAGTGAAAATCAGAGTCAATATAATATCTTATGGATTACTGTGCTTGCTAGTTAGGTGAATATTGAATAATAAGGAATCAAAGGAAAACCAAACCACTCAAACTTCTCATAGGACATATCATTTATGTTTAAGAACCGAGTTTACATGTTATTTGCAGTTGCAGCTGACATTTGTGGATGATGTGATTATCAAACCATTTTCTGGTGCTTGACCATAAATATAATTAGTTATTCTAGAGAGTTGAAATTTCATTTATTGGGCGTGATCCTCCAGCAGAAAGAAAAATCAAAGTGAATGTGAGATAACTGACTGATAGATTTCTTCAGTTCAGGAAGTACCTCTCTTCTGGTTATATCGATGCCTGTTACCGGATTAGCAGAAACCACTCTCAAGCGCTCATACGGGTATATCACCAAATTCTCACCATCCACATTTTTATCCTTCTGAGTGAAACTTGCAGTCTCATCTGAAGAGCTCAGTTCTGTTGCTGGAGAATCAGATTGAGGCGTTGTTTGTTCTGGAAAGAAAAAAAATGTAATGAAAAATAGCAATAAAATGATGAAAAGAACCACTATGATCACGTTATAAAAAGAATGAAAAACTGAATGACTATTAAGTAAAAAATCCCCAGTGCACTAAATACTTAACAGAATGCAGCCAGGCAACAGAACTAATGCACTCCAGTGTTCCAAATTTAGTTCCATTTTTTCAGGTAGTTCAAATTTTAGCCCTTAACTTTGGATATGCAACAGAATCATTGACTAATATTGCAGTCCTACTTAGGTTTCAAACTGAGTCAAATACAAGAACTAGGGGAATACATTGCCCAACTATACTAACTCTATAGTAGATAACTCCAAAGAGGAACTCATTAACAGATCTCTAGTTAACTGTCCAACTGAGTAAAATTCAAATCATAAGTTGATGAAAAGGAATCTCATTACCAGCACTGCTATTGGCAGGAGATCCATCAAAGAGCTTCTTGACAACTGGAGAACGGGTCGAAAGAAGCCGGTCACCTGATTGCCTAAAATCTGAGCCTGCACTACTAGGTACAGGTGAACTACTTCTTCCACGACCATTGGACATAACAGAAAAGCTTCTGGGACCATTAGGAGTAGAGTCCCTGGAGTTTGCTTTCAATGAGATTCTACTATGTCCCTGAATACATAGATAAGAATATGATGGAAGACATGGGAAAAAAACTGAAAACTTTCTCAAATTATTATTTATGTAAATTCTCATTAGAAGACCAAAATCCCCCCTAGAAACATGATAAATCATGTATAGGCGAGTTAAAATAACCTCAGTACTACTAAGGCAGTCACTTACTTCTAGAACTTTCGATTCTCCTTTCAGAATAGCAAGCTTTCTCTCAAATGAGTTACCAAGAATCTGCAACAATACAATTTCACTTAAACTCGTTTATAAGATGGATGACGACTATACTTGAAATGAGAAGCATAAGAAAGATGACAAATCCCCTCCAAGTTTCTTTGGCGTGATTTTATAACTATGTGATACAGCATGTTGAAATATTCATATCACTGATAAGAAAAATCATATCAAAATAAAATTCCATTTATCATATTAATTTAGATGTAATTTAGACATTTCTAGCAGAAGAGCACCGTTATGACGTGGAAACTGCAGGCAACTTCGAAATCTTAGAATGTGAGAGGAAAAGAAAAACAGCAAGAATGTAGCAATACCCAATACCCCCATCTCCAGATATGAAGAATGAAGCTAAACTAACATTTCCTGCTATTTCATTGGCTGAACTTCAACAACATTGCAGGGTTAATTAAACTAATGCAATGTAGCTTTTTTACCATCATAAATGATATCATAAATTGAAAATCATTAGTGATATCTAACCACATACAATATTGAGTTGTATACTTAACCTTTTCAACAAAACATATATAGACAAACAAAGTTCTTGTCTCTAGTCTCTATAAATGTCTATTGCTATCACACTGAATAATTCTTAAAATTAAGCATCATAGAACGGTGATCAATTTTTATAATTTTGAAGGGAGGAGACTTGCCTTTGCTTTTGAGTAATCCCATGAAAAGAAACGAGTGAAAAATGGTGGCTCATGACCTTCCGTTACAACATAAATAGGGATTTCCAGGGACAGACCTTCAACAAGGATATCCATTTCCAGAAATTTCTGCTCATTAAAATTTCCCATTGTAAGAAAAAACATATAGTAGCAAAAAACATCATGCTACCAAACCAATAGTGAATATTGAACTATAGAGAAATAATCAAACTTGATTCTTTAGGCGTGAGAGGCTAGGCTTGTGAGGCTAGTTTGAACATGATTGATGCTAGGCTTGTTTGAATCCGCCTCCCATTAGGCGTGTTTCAATCCCTGTCTCCCACATCCCATCATGTCCCCTATGAAACAGTACAGATTCTGATTACTTTTGTCTTTATTGAAACTAGCCTGGTCTCGGGCTAGTTTAAACAAGCCTCGATGGAGGCTAGTTCAAACACGCCTCATGTGAGGCTAGTTGTACAAACTACCCCATTTTGACAATTATTTTCCAATGTACCCCTTTTGACAATTAAAATATATTTTTATATTATTTTTAAAAAAAAAAGTCCTAGAAGGCATGAATTCAAATGTGAGTGAAAATTTCCTATAGTGAAAGAAATGGCGTGAAGACGGCATAACCTAAATGACCTATTTTGCAAATTAGTGTACAGGCTAGGGAGATCAATATAGGCGAAAAGCAGATAATTTACCAAGCCAAGATTGAGAGCTTCTTGTTTTGATTTGACAACCGAATGCAAGCCAACCCAAACATAAATCTCTCTTTGGCAATCAAGCAATAAAACATCTTCTGTAAATAGGTCATCCTGTGTATAATTGTATATTTCTTTCACCTGAAATATTATTTCAAGGGCATACTTAACTGATCACATTCAACAATATATATATATATATATATATGCACTGGAATTTTTTTAATAAAAAAGGCCAAAATATAAACTTCACAAAATTTATTGAAAAAAATAAAGGGCCTCAATTCTACTTGATGGAAATTTACCCTTTTTTCCAAAGCAGATAATGATTTTCATAATTGCTACACACATCGGAGCTTATCTTGGTAATTCTTCAACAATAATACTTTTGTTAACTGACTCTCAAAAGGTTAGTACAATATAGTAGGTAGTTAAATTATTACATACCTTGAAGTCTGTTGAGTTGAAATTCCAATAAATTTGCATGAGAAACAGAAACATAAATTAGACATGCTTTCCCTATCATTTCACCCAGGATAATTCTAAACCAAGTGAAAATTGGATTCTTTTTTTCTGAAAAGGGTGTTTTTCTTACCTCTGGTCATTTTTAAAGCAAACAAATGAGGGTCATCTATGAATCCTTGAATTTCTTTCCCTTTTGGATATTCTCCCTTTCCACCAAGAGCATCCCAGAAAAGATCAGGTTCATTCCCTTCCCTCACAGATACTGGTAGCCATGTTGGCTGCAAGTTGCATGAAGAAATAATATACAATTTAAAATCTTTAGAAGAAATATCTCAAATAGAAAGCATTAACATCCTGTCATGTAATTGAATATGAACGCAAATACCCAAAGTTAATATTACATACTTCCTTCACAGAGACCATCATTTATATAAAATTTGAGACATCAATTGAAATGACATACATTAAGCAGCACCACCATTCTATCAAGAAGATTATGGTCTCTAGCTGAAGATAGGATCCCAATCCAAGTATAGATAGATTCTTTGGTTTGCAGAATGTAGCAATAGGATGAATTCAGAGAAGTGGCAACCTATGACAATTATGATACGTAGTTAATACAAGTTTACAAACAATACAAAAATGTACATAAAAAAAATGAGGCACACAAATGTTTTAATATTAACCAACTGATTCAACTAAAACATATGGGAAAATTTTATTTCAAAGGATTATTCAAATAATTATGGTGTTAATTACTTATATTGGTTCTAGCCAATAGATGAACATTACTAAGGATTTATTACATATATAAAAGCCAAGAGATCTGATGTAATAGAGAACAGTAGCAAAAAATAGGTTGGACTTCAGTATTTAATTCAAATTCAACCAGTGCAAGGTATTGAAACAATTAGTAAAAATAATAATAGACATAAAATTACGCAGCATAACAATATTCTATATTCAAATATTACTAGAGGACTCTCTAACTCCTTATCCACAACAGCTAATATTCACTTAGTTTTGTAACTAAAAATATAAATTCTAAATTATCTAATTAATATTAGATACTATTGGGTTCACAAATAGATATGGATCACGTAGCCGGGTGAGTCGGCTGGGAAACCAACGTACCGATTCCCTAATCAAGCGATTACTCGAGGAAGGGACATTGTTCCTCAATATAGGTTCCTAAGATACTCCAAAGAGATCTTAGTTCTCGCTATTGAGAAAGATGTGACTGAGTGATGGCTATTGAACTAAGTTCTATGACTAAATGGAATGTCAAAGCTGAAAGACTGTAAAAAATTTAAAGGTAGAAAGCTTAAATCGGCTGAAAAAGTAAAGTGCTAAAAGCGGTAAAGAAAGCGATAAATAAAGCGATAAAGAAAGTAAAGTGTTGAAAAATAAAGGAAAGATAAATGCGGGAAATTTGTGAGGTTTTGATTGATGATTTGAGTGTGTCCTTGTACAAATGACCCTTCCTCTATTTATAGAGGCCAAACTCAGCTAACTCGGCAGTTGGCACCCTCAATGCACTCCCTCATATCCTCAGATTCCTACGCTAAATTACAGGTAGTGGGGAGTGCTGGGCCCCTTTTCACTTTCCTAGTATAGAGAATAGTAGTCTAGCTGCCATGCTGTCACACTCCACGTGTGCACAGCTGGCATTCTTCTATTAAGTTTGCTACACAGCTTTTATTTACAGCTGTCAATTAGTTTCCCTAAGTGTTGACTAAATCTGTGAAGTTAGTTACTCTATATATACTTGTAGATTCATCTGAGATCATTTGGTGAAATAATATGAGAAGTTTCACTCTCTTTTTTCTTCTTCTCTCTCTCTACTTTCTACACCTAGTCTGCCTAGAGGCTTTGTTTAAGCCGCTTCTCATTGCATCGGCTAGCTCCTTAACCACTTCTCCTATTTCCGCGGGCTTGAGCTCCATCGTGGTTTTTCAGCACGTGGAAAGCTTCTAGAAACTCTTCGAATATTCTGCTTTGAGCCCAAGTTTCTGTACCTTCTCCTGATCTTGCCCCAATACGTATCAATCATTCTAGCCGTTCTAGATAACACTGATCGGCTATCATTTCTCCTCGGCAAACCCTTGCTTCGGCTCTCTTGCTCAGTCGGCAAACGTGTCCTTTCGGCTACTCGACTAGCCGTTGTGGATTTATAAGTGCCAACAGATACTAAAATCACAATCTGAAAACTCAACTACGTTTGGGTGGGGTGTGCCAGGCCCTTGCAGTAATGCAAGGCATGAGCAACGCTTGAAGATCCCAGTAGCAAGCTACCGTGGTGGACCTCCCCGATGCAATTAATAAAGAAAAGTAAAAAGGTTTCAATAGCTTTGCTTAAAGCCTCAGTATCCACTTTATATGTCATGAACCAACTATTCCAAAAGCTTAAGCTGTTGAGTAAATGATACATGGTTTTATATTATATTTTCTCACACGCTCCCTCACGCAAGAGTTCATTGGTCTTGAAGTGTGGACAATACACATGCCCGTTTAACTTATGCTGAAATTCAACTTTTTATTAGAATAATTGGGGGCAAAAAGGATTGAACTTTCTATCACTCGGTCATAGAGTGTCATGACTAACTATCCAAAAAGCTTAAACTGTTGGGTAAAGGACACATAAATGATTTCATATTATATATCTAACATTATACATAATGCAGGTAAAAAGGGCTCCACTGTGGATAAAAATGTCAGAATCATGAAACATACTTGATCAACTTGGATGGCCTGCATATTATCTGGACTTGTACCTTGAACTCGAAACAGAGCAACCTGGTCTTCATTGTAAGTTTCGTCCACCATAACTTTTTCTTCTATAAGCTTCCTATACCCTGGACTGTTTCCACCCTTACATCAAGAAGAAAAATGAATGGATTTGGAGCGTGTTACTTTTTTAATATTAAATCATTAAATGTGAACCTCGAAATGAGATTATAACAGAATCATACCTTGAATATGATTAGTCTTTGGAGTATTGAGAAAAATTGAGCTGGCTCCTTACCCTCGTGAATTTGAGCCTGAACAGACAGACATGTGAGGTAAATTGAATTAGTTGGGCGGAGTAAAGCAGGAAAGTTATATACCACTTATATAATGTGCTTAAGATTCAAAATGTAGAAGTAAGATGCCAGCACTTATTGAGAAGATACAAATTGTACAGATATTTCCCAAACCAATAATTTGATAGTTGCGCACATTCAATCAACATCCAACAACATATTATAGCAAGAACAACACTTACCACAACTGGATTATTTCTGACTGTATCGGCCATGGAATTCGCGTGGGAAATGGCAGCTGTTTTGTCCTCCTGGAAGCCAAAATCATAGAGCACAAGTGCATCTTGTGTTAAGCGTTTTAAACAACGACAACCAAAATTGGAAGATAAATTTTAGAATTTCAGATAACATTTAGAAACAAAATTGCTTTTCTAAACTTTTTTTTTAAAACCAACGAGCATCTATTTCAGCCAAACCAAGTTGCAAGTTAGAACCTAAACTAAACAGATGCCATTAGACTTTCCTTTTATAAGTTTTGTAGGGAGGGAGAGAAGCTTAGGACTTTCCTGTAAATAATCTAATAACAATAGCTTAGAGTGCATTTGTTTCAGCTCTTTTTTTTTAAGAAAAATCACTTTTTTAATTAAAAATTATTTTTTAAAATTCTAAGATGTTTGTTTCAGCTTTTTAAAAAACATTAATTTTAAAAAAGCTGAAAAACATATTATTTGAAAAAGCTACTTTGATTAGCTTATCAGGAAAATCTATTATGATAGATTAGAGAGAAGATTAAATAAGCGGTTTGAATTAGTGTAACCAAACACAAATATGCTTATGCTTATCTTAAAAATCTCTAAAAAATAATCTCTTTTTTTGGACATTTAAAAATCAATTATTTTTTATCTATGAATAATCCAACTACCTAGTGGAAGACAGAAAATTTCCCAAGTGCTTACCAATACACATCTACAGCCAATCCAAGCATAAAATAGAGTTTCATCCCTTCCATTTCCTGGAAATGTGTACTGTACTATATAGCAGTCTCCACTGTAAAGCCTTGTAGGTTCTGTAGTAGAGAGAAGGGACAATTCTTCACCATCCACCCGCCAAACCTGAAATTGCGGTAGTCAGACAACAGGTAAGACACAGGAAAAAAAATTCATAGGACAACAAGAAATAGCTAGGTTTTGAGCAAGCTACTTTTGTTGTGCCACTGCAGTCTATAGATGGCTCGTTCTCTTCTTCAGGAAGCTCTTTCACATCATAACCCTGATGCTTGAATATGGCTGAGGCAGGAAAAACAAATATAAACTATGAATGACATATTGATTGCATACTTCTTAAACAAAACTAAATTGTACAACGTATTAAACCTGCCACTTTTTCTCGCCCTTCCTCATAAAGCCTAGGCTCCACTGTTTTTGGCCAATTAGTAAAGTATGACTGAAAGATAGTACTTTCTAATCCCTCTGATAAAAAGGTCAAATGAGTTTTGGTTGATCTGCCTTCATTTCTGACAAAATCCTATAAAAAGGAAGATGATAGTGAGCATAGGCATTGCCCTTAATGCAATTCTTATGGACAAGCACAGTTGATTACATGAATTAATGTACCTGACCATTTATACAGTTATGTTTGCTAAGAATTAAATGATCTTCATTCCTATAAACTATTACAAAATTTGGCTTCAAAGCATATAGAAATATTTATTTCTTAAGGAATTTCATGAACAAAGCATATAAAATAAAAACTTCTAAGGAAGAAACCTTAGAAGAGAGCAACAGCAGTAGGGAAGGAAGTGGATTGTAAGTGGGATCTTAGTTAATAACTGAAAGTTTGAGATAAGTAAATCAGCATAAGGCTCATTCTTTTGGAGCTATGTAAAGCTAAGATATTTACTGAAGCTCAGCTTCCATGAAACATAAGGAAACAAAAGAGTCTTACTTCTACAGCTTTGATGGCTGTTCTTCTTTCAGTCAACAAAGTCTGCCTGCCCATCCAGACAAAAATCTCACCATCACAGTCCAACATATAACACTTGTCTGTCTCGAGCATTTCTTTGCTAAATGCATTGCTTCCAGTTTGACAAAGTTTTCCCTGTAAATTTATCCTGTGAAGGAAGTGAAAACAACCAATCCTCAGCTAAGAGGAACTAAAGTATTTCTTGGGATAAAAAAATTTATTTTGCTATATCTCCCTCATACATTGACTGAAACAAACCGGTTTCCATTTATACTCTTGAATTTGGGTTGGGCCTTTATAAACTCTACTTTGACCTTATTTCAAGTCAATGTTCCGATCTCAACACACCCGACTCATGCCTAGGACTTGACATCTGGAGTGTGGGGATTATATAACTGATATCTTTTTATTTATTGCACTAAGGAATCCACGGGGCCAAGTTGATTTTTTGGACAACGGTGGGTGGCCCAATATCGGATCTAGGATACGCTTTGATACCGTCTTGAATTTGGATTGGGCCTAACTCAACCTTAAAAGCGAGCTATTAAGGTGAGGATTGCCTGTCTTTATAGGCTCAACTTTGACCTTATAGGTTAGCCAATTAACCGCGATACTATTAAGTTGGCTGTTAAACTATCAAAAAGATTCAGTTTAAATTATTGATCAAATACAAACTTGCTAGATGTTTAAGAGAGAAATAAAGCTGAGCAAGCATGGATTATCATATCAACACGTGCCATGATGCATTTTACAAAAGTCAGATGTACGGGCCTCACCAAAATAGCTTTATGGATGGAGCCTCAGATTCCTGAACAGAAGGCGGTTCCCGAGGAATGGGAGCATAACCTCCAAATAAACTCCAGAATTCACCCACTTCAGAATCACCAACAAATTTCCCATCCTCTGCAACAATAGTATAATCATGATCAGCAACATCTTTCCCTCATAAAACAGATATATGAACTAATAATAGTAGAACATGCTCCAACCTATTGTGGCCACCTCACATTTTCCACCGTGCCTATTCTCCTTTATATACCGAACTACATCCAAAGCTTTGGCTCTTTCTTGAATGGTAGAGTTGCATCCACTGAAGAGAAATATTTTTGATGCTGTATCGAGTATGAATACATCTTCATGATTCAATGATGACCTCAGAAAAGGAACCTAGTGAATATATAAGCACATCAGGCAGGCTACACTAATAAACTTCAATCACACATAAAGGCATATTGACACAGATTAAAAGAAATACATACATATAATGTCAAACAACCAAAAACAAAGTCTAGAAAATGATAATGTGGGTTATGACGTCTTGGACATGTATTCGCTAAAAAGTAATCATCATCTAAAGTTTGCAATAATTTTTCCATCCCTTTGTAAAAATCATGGCATAAAAGAAAATAAAACCTTTGAAATGATTAGAAAAGCATACGCCATTATGCAGAGACACAAAAAGCTCTACCATATAACTATACTTTTCAGTAAGAAAAGTATGAAGATGAGGATTATCGTACTATAAGATAACTGAAGCAGTTAAACTTTGGAGACAACTCACTTCTTTCACACGAACAACATAGTCTCCCTTGCATGTGTACAGGCTGACTTGGTATTCACCATTCAAGTTTCCCTGCTTTGAAGTAAACACTCCTTCAATGGGTATAAGACAAGGTTTGAAGTATGATAAAAACTTTTGGGATTCTTGGCCTTGAATTTCCTTATATTGAACACTGCACGATCCTAAGGCTGCATCCAACTCAAGGGCCTTGTCTGATGCCAAATCTGAGTCCACCTGCAAATACAGAACTAACCAGTGAGACAATGCAGATCATACTTTTAAATGTTCATACTTTTACCAAACAATATGTTAATTGCTTAATGTATTTCTTAAGACAAAAGCTGTGGCAGATGTTTGTTCCGATATTCCCTCTAACCGCATTTAAATCATCAAGCAATTCTTAGACAAGCCAATACAAACCCACAACCATAAATGTTTGTTTTACTGTTGGATGAAAAGAAACTAAACATCAAACAAGTTTTGTTTTACAAATCTAACAACAATAAATTACTCATTACAGTCTCGTATGCGCTTCAATTTATAAGCAACAGTTCTATGCAGTTCCACTTGCTTCTCAAATTAGAGAAAAATTGATTACAGTAAACATGAGGAGAAACATGAAATGAAATAGTTTTAGGAAAATGGAGGACCACAATTGGAGTAAAAACAATACGTAACCAGCTGGTACAAAGGAATGGACTACGCAAATATAAAGCCTAAACTTTATATAGAGAATTAACATCAATAAACAGTTATTACTGCAATCAAGACAGTAAATCAAGAAATAATACAAACCTTCTTTGCATCATTTCCCAGCCAATAATGTATGTCATACTGAGGAGGGCCACTTTTGGGAAAAATTGCCTGTTTCCACAAACATGTAAAAATATCTAGATCAATTGTGCGTCAAGAGAATTTAGATGAAAATAAAGCTCATACTGATAGGGAATTGCTAAAACTCCATTCTGGTGAAGGTGGCTTCAAAAGTAACAGGACCAACGTCGAAAGGGGAAAGTGAAACTCTAAAAGAGATGATGATGATGATGATGATGATGATGGTGATGATATCTTACATGCAAAACTATGTACGCACTTCCAATATAGAACTTCCCATGGTTTGAGTTTGAAACTGGAACCAACTGCTGGTTCTCAATACACCAAACTTCTAGGCCTCTAAGAATATAGAGCTAAGTGTAAAGGAGAAAACTTGAATAAAGAAATGTGATATATTTTAAAATGGAAAAAAAAATTACTGCTATTGAAAAAATTACTTGAATAAAGAACAGATGTGGAAGAACTAGGAGACTTCTTTGAAAAAATATGAACTCAAGAAGTAAGTCTCCAGGCTAAGACTTTATGTGCTTCCTAACTATTTTTAAAATATGTCACAGCTAGAATACAAGAAACTACTTTTACAAATTATAAGACAATTTGAGAGAAAATGGTTGAAAGGATACGGGATTGCTCCGGCAGTTCGGAATGCGGAGTCCAAGTCTTTATTGAGAATAGGCATTGTCTCTATGGCTCTAATGCTCCACCGAAATAACTCCACGCTAGATTGTTCTGCAATCCAGGATTTATGTTATGTTATTCCTCAGAATCTAATGGGATTACACAATTCAGAATTTTGTATTAAAAAAATTTCTAGTCAGGGTTTAAGAGAATAGATAAGGATAAAGCAATTAGAAAAGGAAGAAAGAAACTTAGGGGGTTTACATAAACAACCTGATGTTGTGCTGATATATAATCTAGAAGCAGTATAACAGTAAATAAATCAATGTCAGTAAATATATTCAACAATCATGCAACAAACCTTAAACAGCTAAAGTTTCTATTTGTATGAGATAGATTTCACAGCAAGCAGAGAAATGCTGAATTCCAATGCACATTTTCTCATTGGAATTTTTTTTTAACTTCCAACAAAACTCCGTTTTGAGAGTCTCTGACTATAAAACAAACATCCCATGAGATGGCATTGAAAGCATAATAATCAAATCTACTGTGTTTGTGTCCATAATTAGCAGAACCCGGAATTAGCATGGCACTACGCCAGCCACTTAACAGTAAATTACCCAACCATAGTGCAAATTTCATGCAACTAACTCAAGAAATATATCAACCAAATAAGCAATGGCAGTTATTATCACGGCATCTAAAAAGATTTTTTTACTCGTTTCTAAATACAACTAAAAAAAAGAACCAGACAAAGTTCCAATTACTTCGGTATCGAAACATTCCAAAGGAAAATGCACAACACACATATAAAGTCATTTTGTTGCTTAAGTAACTAGGATGGGAAAAATTAAGAGGTTTGATGAACTGTTATTTCCACCTAGGCCTCAAGACTTACATAATCTTTTGTTATTGAGCTTGATAGCTTTTCATATTAATTGCAATATGCTTAAGTTTAAGATTTGGATCAATCTATAACCTCCACAGTGCATACTTCAAAGTTCGAACTTCCACATCTACTGGGAAATGGGAAGAAAGCCAATAATAGCAAGAAATCTAAACTACTGAGTCAAAAAACAAAGTTTGCCTCAAATTTTAAGAAAAACTTTTTGACAAACCAGCCCAACACACTAGAATTCAGTAGCAGTCAATACTCAGTACCGAATGGAGGAAAACCCAGTTCCGTCCACCTCAAGATCTTCACACTTTAGTCTTAAAAATCTACATATCACCCACAAAGGCCATTCCTTTGCACTTGGGACAAACACACAATAATAGTAATAATGCAATAAAAACAAAAACAAAAACAAAAACAAAAAAAAAATTTATCTGAATTCTGAAGTTTGGAAGGTCAAAACTCAGAATCTTCAAACTTGATGCAGGAACAAAGTCAAAGATCATTACAGTTGACCAGACCAAACATGAGATGGCAGATCATACCTTTGTTCTACAGAAGATTCAGGAGGATTGATCAGTAGCTAACAAGTGAAGCTGATGATACTGATGCTTGGAAAGACAGGGAAAGAACAAAACTTGGATATTCCTATTTGACACATTGAAGATCAAGAGCGGAGACAAAAGAAATGGAGCATTTTATATTGAAGGGTGAAATGGCAATGATATCAGCGTTTGGTAGAGAAAGTGACTTGAAGAAAAGCAACAAAATAAAAAAAAATAAAAAGGGAACGTTTGTTCATCTTTACCATCCAGCTAGTGAGGGGCCCACAAAAGTCACTTTCTAGTTGTTCACTTTCCACTCTGTTGGATGATGAAAAGAATGAGGAGAGATGATGATGTTGAATGAAACAGGTGCAGCTTGCTTGGTCCCTTGTGTTGTCTGTTGTATGAGTTGCAAGGCATGGCCATGGAAACCAACACAAAAAATTCCAAGCGATTCAGTTTCAACGGTCTCTGACATGGCTCCTAGAAACATGAGAATGATGTCGATGCTTTTGTGAAGCAGTGTCTTTTTGTTTTTTATTTTTAGTATAAATTTCACCCTTTTTCAGTGGTTTTGTTCTCAAAATTTTACTTTTCAGGACTCAGTAACCACCTATGGTTTTTATAGTGGGGTGGCTAAATGGGTTTTGACGCGGCCCAGTCCCCAGTATTTTTTTGGAGTTTTTTTTTCAAATAATGTAAAAAATAACAATTTATTAAAATATGGTACATTGAAAAACTCATTTTTTTTACGTGTTGGGTTGAGACTTTTTTATGGGCCCGTGATGACCAAATCCGCAAGTGTACAGTTGATTATCGAAGTAATATAAAAGATATCGTCTCCACAGGGATTGGTTTGATTCTATAATTGGTTTTTCAGAGTTGGAAAAGAAAATATAAATTTGTTTGATTTTGTGATAGCATAAAGGCTAAAAGCAATAAAATGATAATGATCAAATGATAAAACAAGTATTTGGGTTGAGTTTCACTTCACTTAACTTAACTTTTCAGAATCACTTTTACACATGAAATTAGAACTAGTTCTTAGGTGCTTTAGCTAAGGATTTCTATTTGTTAATGCCTTAATCAAATAGTCTTTCAACTCAATTACCAAACCTAATACCTTATAGTTTAGTTAATCCAATTGAAGCATTAGTGTTCTTAGTTCTAGCCAACACAATTGATTCCCACCCTTATACTTAAGTGATGAATAATCCATTAATTTAATCTCATTTCCCTCAAATCCTACCAATTACCATTGTGCAAGAATTGAGCAAAGTGAACTTGTGTGCACCAAGAATAATTAAACATTGGGAGAAAATACTACGAACAATAACTTCATTCATATATAAAGATTAAAACTTAAAGCATAGTATTATGAAGATTCATACCAACCCAAATACAAGAGAAATTAGCCTAGCATGGCTAAGGGAAACATAAAGAGAAAAACCTGAATTGGGAGCTCAAGTAGGCTTCCCACAAGTCCAGGAAATTGCTCTGGACCAAGAAGAAAGTGTCTAACAAGGTATCTCAAGATGTCAAGGTGTGTTTACAAAGGAAAGCAAATGCCCTATTTATAATAAAATCTGCCACGTCCCAATGCTCAAGCATTGGCACGACTGATGCTTCATCTCCTTTGTTGTTTTGTTCTTCAATTTGGTGGAGCTTTATGGCCATCAATGGCCTTCATGTGCCACATTCTTGTCCCCTCTTTACTTCTGAAACCACCATTCTCCATCAATTCTCCACTCGTGACCTATTCCACATGTGCTAAATAAGAATGGTGCTTCATCTTCCACTTCATTTTCAGTCCTTCATTTCCTGTTATTTGCAACTCGGTCCCTAGAAATATGTCTAATTTCACCAGTTTTCTAAAATGACTAAAAACTAATAAAAATACCTGAAATTATATAAATAAAGTTTAAAAAATAAATAAAAGCTAATTTATATGCAAATGCAAAAATAAATAGAAAATCTTAATAAAATGTACAAAAATCTATATGAGACTCAATAAAAATAAAATAAAAAGACCCTAAAAACATCATATGAAATCCAGTCATCAGCCCGCCCCCCAACCCATACTGTCCCTAGTGGTAACGAATATTTGAAAGATGATGATGGGGGTGGTGATAGAAAAGCGGATGCATCTTCCACCAAGAGAGCATTTAATGTTTCGAAATAAGACTATGTTAGAACTTAGGAGTTTTGAACTAAGACCATGTTATTGTGAGATTCTTGGACTTTGATTTGTCCTTTAGTTGTTTTAAAAGACATTTATGAGTTGTGATGATTGTGAATTTTCACAACTTGTGAGTTGGTTATGAATTTGTGGTTTTTATTCGTATATAAATGTGGAATTGATTCTTAGTGTGAATTTCTTTTGAGATTTTTATTATTTACTATTATCTAGTTGAGATAAATCAAAACCCAATGGCAAGGTTGACATGGAACAAAGAAATAAAGAGCAACCACATCTTCTTGTTTGATTTGGTGTTAGTATAGTAGTGTCGCTAATTGCAAATTTTAGCTTTCTGCTCATTACACAAAGAAACGGAAGCAATATTTTTGGCTTTTTTCTCATAGCACAACCTCTCTATTATCACTATATTCTTAAAGTGGGCTAGCCCGCCAACCTATTAGCTCGTCAATATGTGGGCAGGGTTGAGACTTTCAACCCAAATGCTAAAAGTGGGTTAGCCCAACCCAACCCGCATTTCGGCAGGCCAAGGGCAGAAACAAAAAAAATCATTTTTTCAATTTTTTGTTTTGTTCTCAAAATGTAGGTGTAACGCCACGATTTTCGAGGGTCACCTTAGTAACCTTAGAACAATTAAATATGCTCATGGTCTTTCGAAAACCTAGAAAATGCAAGTATATTCTTTTCCAAAACATGCTCTAGTACATGCATAATAAATACCCGTAAATTACATATACAAATTGAGACTTTCAAAAAGGAAACCTCAACACTATGAATTCCTAAAATCAAAAGATTTCATATACCCAAAATGCTCCATGTAATCTCTAGGCAAGGCACACCACAAAAAAGCAAGAACACTGGAATCTACCCTTCCCTAAACAGAAGATAGTACAGACACAAATTAAAAACAAACCTACATGTTTTAACCAGCAACGGTAAGCACTCTACCCCAATAGTCACTGCCTTGTCCTAGACTCTACTACTATGAGTCTTCCGCTAATCCTCCATCGGACTCCGATCGTCCGACCCGTATACCTCAAACTATGGGTACGACGGTCCGCTACCCACATCGATGGATCCTCCTTGTTGAGCAGCACATACGAGACTTCCCTAGGAGTGTAGAATTTGATCGCCCTCTATCGACCATCGCATAGCGGTCATCGCTGCCCAAACACAAACAATATAAACAAGGCGCAAGGGTTAGCTTCCAAAGACAACCTAGTCACATGATATAGATAAGGCATAAAACAATAGCATCATACAGTTTATCTATATTCACAACATATAACACATGCTTCATATCATAGCAAGGATAACTCAAGTCAAACATAAGACAACCCTAAGGTTAGTCTATATGCACGTGCACATACAATCTCATTGTACAAAAATGATCCGGATATAATACAGGCGCGATCTTACACACGCCTTGAAAAATGTACGATCTTACACATGTACTTGCATAGGTACGATCTTACACACATCTTGAATAAGGTACAATCTTACTCATGTATTAAAGCTCCATTGTCTCGCCCAGCACCCCAAAATCTGATGGTTCTAATGCACGTATGTCATGCTATGAAGTTAGCCACAATAATCGGCAAACGGAAACATCTTTGTCGCAAGTCCGAGTCGTCTACACGTCACCTACCCGGCATGGCTTCTCCATGTCACAGTTCGCATCCGATAACAATCAGTATTCAAGTTCATCTTACAAAATATCATGCGAACAAATAAATTATATTACATGGCATCAATCAACATGTTATCTCATCATATATTATCATGCTAATTCAACATGTCGCAACAAGTTTTCAACAAAAAAACAAGCATGAACTCAATGTCACCACATCATATCATCAAGTAAAGGAACTTAATCCAATTGAACCAACACATGACATATATACATATAACATATAATATAAGCTATACGAAGTTCCCTCACCTTAGCCGCTTTCCTTCCAATGTAACGGCTCCGATCCGATCACGTCCTTGTTCCTTGTGTCGGCTTGCTTTCCTTCCCGCTTGTTAGTTCCAACGTGAATGTGTTCCCGATCTTTGTACCTTACACGTACACACATACTTAGTTACTATTCAAGTCAACTAACTACCTCACGGTCTAAGGCGTATACTAACAACTATGTACCACACCCATAGAATCAAAAACTTTTCCTTGAAATCCTGTTTTGGTTCTCCAAGAAAATACACTAACAAAACAGCCCTCAAACTTTAAAGTAATTCAATTGATGAGAGTGAAACAGCCCTCAAATACACTAACAAAACAGCCCTCACATACACTAACAAAACAGCCCTCACCACAATATAATGAAGAGAAAACCAAGATGTGGGACATAGCTGGAGATGAATTTGAATCACTTGATGAGAGTGAAGCTCTTTTAGTTGCTGATTTATCACTTGATGAATTGGAGCTTGAGGTCGTGCTTTTCAACGATGATGATGATCTAAGAGGGAGAGCCTCCACATAGATTAACTCTTATTTTTTTTATAGACAAAGTGCTTATTTTGTAAAATGATGCTTCTAACTATTTTTTTAGTGAAGCTCATTGACATGTGGCTTAGATACTATTATTTTGGGAAGGTTATTGTACATAAACCTTAATTCCAAAGTCCCTTCGTTTGACTATTAGATCTCTTTGATCGGATGATGATATTTGACTATTGAATTCATGTTTGTTAGTTCGTGACTTCTCTTTTTGAATTAATGTTCATAGCTTCTCCTTGATAAAATGATGATCTTTGATAAGAGTTTTTTTACATGTGCTCTTAATTTTTTTTTTGGTATTGACCAAGGTATCCCCACAGCCGGTCGTCGTGAGACTAATCCTTCGCCCCACGGTCAGCGCACGAAGCGCTCTTAATTTTATGAATATAGTTTTCTTTTTACAATTTTTAATATATATATATATTGTGTCCCGGTGTCCGTGTCCGAGAAGTAAGGTAAGTCACTCAAGAGAAGAAAATAACAAGTTCAATCAACTTCTTCATTCAGTACTTTTTCTCTGGTTTTATGTTATTCAAAGGGGGCAAAATCACAACACCCCATATTCAATTCAATGATCCACCCAAAATCCCACATACCCAGTACAGAAAATGCAAAAAGCAAACATCTTTATTGACAACAACCAATTAACATTCTAATCCAAAGTGTAATTTTACAACTAGAGCAAGATTAACAGCTATACATGTTAGAGCGAAAATATACTGAGACACTAAAGACAGGTTAGTTAGCTTGTCTATTTACTATTCTGTTAGTGATTAGTTAGAGTAAACTAAGACGCTCAACAGTAGTCACTTGAATATATACTGAGGCAAATAACAAGTTCAATCAGCTTCTTCATTCAGTTCGTTTTCTCTGGTTTTCTGTTAAGAACAAAGGGGGCAAAATCACAAATTCACAATACCACATATCCGATCCAACCGAAGCAGAGGGAAAAACAAACAGAAACTCCCACCTCATATTCAATTCAATGATCCATCCAAAATCCGACATACCCAGTACAGAAAATGCCAAAAAGCAAACATCTTTATTGACAACAAACAATGAACATTCAAATCTAGAAGAGTAATTTTACAACTAGAGCAAGATTAAGAGCTATACATGTTAGAGGAAAAATTGAAGGGTTAGGGTTTTGTGGCGTTGTTATCATAATCGAGGACCTCGGAGTGGGCGTGGGAGCGAGAGTGGAGGACGATGGCGCGGCCAATTGAGTTGATCCAGTCCTCCTTGTCCTTATCGGAGTCAGCGACGAAGAACATGGTGGAGTGAGGGGTAGAGAGCTCGAAGGAGAACGGCTTGTGGAGGAGGTCCTCGGCGCCCTTCACGGTGAGGCACGTGGCGGCGGAGATGACGCCGCGGGGGACGGAGGAACGTGCGGCGGCGGCGGCGGGGTCCCTGAACCAGAAGAGCTTGCCTTTCTTGAGTACGAACCACCGGCGCCGCCACGTTTTGATGTAGTCACCTTGCTTCGTTAGCCACCCGGCGCGCTCCGGGTTGGACCAGAACTCGATGCCGGTGTAGTCATCTGGGTTCGGATCCTGACCCGTCGCCGATCGCCATAGATTCTCCATCTTGTCTCTTTTCTATCTTGTCAATGTGAGCCAGGTTTCTGGTTTTTGTCCATTTTATACAAGGAGGAGTGTTAAAAACAATAACATATTTTCACTCTCACTTATCACGATTTTGCACTTTTAGTATATGTTGAGATTTATTAGGTCTCTCACTTATCCAAACGACAACCATTACGGTCATCATCACTATTCGGTAAAAAAACTAATGTTTTTTATCAAAAAAATTAACGTTTTCTCTTTCTCTGATTCGTGTTTCTTCTTCCTCTCCCTCGACGTCTTCTTTCTTCTTCTTCCTTCTCTCCTTACTTTCCTTGTTTCCCTTTCCCTCCCATGTCATCTTCTTCCTCTGCCACCACTAGCCCCGAATTCTCCATCCTCCTTCAACCCAAAACAAACAAATGCAAAAATTTATCACCATTTCCACCCAACCTTCAACCATTTCATAAACCGAAACAAGAAAATAAACCCAGAAACTCAAAGCAATAACAACAAAAACCCAAAAACCTCTCTTTATTCGAAATTGAAATTCAAAGCATAAACCATATAGCAAACTGAAACTGAAATTCAAAGCAACAATAAGAACAGCAAGCCAGAACTCAAAAATTGAAATTCAAACCAACAACAACAAGAACAACAAGCTAAAACTCAAATGAAACTGAAAATGAAAGCAACAGCAACAAGAAGAGCAAAGGACGGCAGCGGCGGTGGTCGACGACAGCCAATCGTCAAATTTCTTTAGGAGTTTTGATGCGAACGTTGTGGGGATTCCATTGATGGTGATGGTTTCTCCATTGGCCCACGGGTTCGGCCAGAAACGGAGGGAGAAGGCGACAATGACGATGTCGCGCCGGAGGACAGAGGAATGAGACGACAGGGACGGTGGTGCCTCGTGGCCTGCTTCTAGGCTCCTGACGGAGGACAAACGATGCAGGGCTGGTGGTGGCAGAGGAAGGAGACGACATGGGAGGGAAAAGGAAACAGGAAAAGGAAGGAGAGAAGGAAGAAGAAGAAATAAGACGTCGAGGGAGAGGAAGAAGAAACACGAATCAGAGAGAAAACGTTAACATTTTTTCAGAAAATGTTAGTTTTTTGACCGAATAGTAACTGCTATCGTTTGAATAAGTGAGGGACCTTGTAGTGTTGAGTTTTGGCTCATAAAGAGACTTGTATCGTCTGCCATGGAGAGTTGTATCGTCTGCTATAGAGACTAGTATCGTTTGCTATAGAGAAGTTGCATCGTCTACTATGGTGTTCTGGATCGTCTGCTGTCCTCGATGGTGCGTGGCTTATTCCACGCACATGCGTGGGAATTACAAAGAGCAAGTGTTTCTTCAGAGGAGCCACGCATGTGCGTGGCTTATTCCACGCACATGCATGGGAATTGCTGAGGCTCATGCAAGATTGCAGGGAGGCCACGCATGTGCGTGGCTTTGCCTGCGCACATGCGTGGAGGCATCGAAAAATCTGGAGATTTGATTTTGTTTTCTGTTTTGAGTCGATATCAGTTTATTTTGGGATCTGATTTGTTGCGGGATTGTGATAGGATTTTAATGGGATCCAGGTGTAAGTTGTGACACTGTAACCCTAAAGCATCATCTGAATAACAAATTGGCCGAACTGCGTGAACAAATTTCTTCTATGTTCTTTTTACCTTATTTCTCTCTCGTTACTCTATGCGATCCAGGTGTTCGTGCTAACAATTGGTATCAGACAAAATCATGACTTCTGGCGGAGAAAAATTTGATGTTTACAAAAATTCAAAAATAAAATAAAAAACTAAAACCATAAATAAAAGTTAGAGGAAAATATATCATAAAAATCTTTCACGGATGTGTTTTATAAGAAAATATTTTCATGTTAAAAATAATATTATAAATAATTTATATCATAATTTCATTAGTATTTCCAAAAAAAATTAAAATAATTTTATAAGAAAATATTTATAAAAAGTATCATAAAAATTCAGTGTGGAAATAGCTTTTGCTCTCAAATTCTCCTCGATCTCTGCTAGGACAAACGATGGGAGACAAAAGCGATGGTTCCTGAGAGGTGCTCATGGAGGACAAGGAAGATACAGGAGGCGATGGTAACAGTGTTACTCTGGGCCAGAAACCCACCTTCATGGAGAAGGTGTTAGTGCAGCAAAGTGAGGCTTTACTTGAGCAAGTAGATTTGCTTGAGAAGTGTATTATGTCGATGGAACTCCTAAATGACAAAAGACTTTTCCCGTCCTTTGATATGGAGGAAATTTCTTACCAGCATATTTGCAAGCCTTGGGAAGATTGTTTGGTAGTTAAACTACTTGGGAAGAGTATTGGATATGGAATTATGTGTGAAAAACTGAAATCTATGTGGAGACCGGCAGGAGGCTTCGAGGTGATAAATGCATATAATGGTTACTTATTTGTGAAGTTTGATGTTCCGGAGGATAGACTCAAAGCTATGACGGGTGCTCCGTGGCTTATCTTTGACCATTACTTGTCTGTTAAGCCCCGGATGTCGGATTTCGTGGCGGCTAATTCTACAATCAATACAACTATGGTATGTATTCATATCCTTGGCCTAGGGTTATAGTTTTATGATGAGAATATTCTCCTCACTCTAGCTAAAGGAGTTGGAAAACCTATTAAGGTTGATATGAACACTGTCACGATGCATAGGGCTCAGTTTGCCCGCGTTTGCGTTGAAATAGACCTGAATAAGCTTGTTATTGGTCGGCTCCGACTTAAGGGTGTATGGTATAATATTGAGTACGAAGGTCTCCATTTGTTGTGCTCCCATTGTGGCTGCTATGGTCACTTGTCCAAGAACTGCTCTGTGTCCCCTGGCCCCAGCATGGGGACTGACTCTACTCAACCTCAAGGTTCCATGGTGAGCCAACAAGTTGTGCCGGCGGAGAAGGAGGCCCTAAGCGAAACCTTAGGAGATGTTGTCAATGTAATGAATTAGGATAGCAATAATTAAGGTGCCAAAGAAGGTGTTGTTACTTCGCTTGTGAAATGTCTTGATACAACGCATGGTGATTGGCTAACAATCACAAGAAGAAAATGGCCAACCAAAGGCAAGGATAAAAATAAGGAAGTTTTTGATCAAGCAGTTAAGGGGGATAATAAATTTCAAAATCTTTCCAAGTATACTGCGAAATCTAAGGAGGCCAGTAAGGGAATTTCGAAGGAGGTTGATAATCAGCTTGTATTGGATGTTTCTAATTATGAGGAGTTATCGCGGGACCCCCAACGTAAGCGGCCCAGGGATACCAAGTCAGATGTCCAGGTTGGAACTGGTAAGGCTAACGTATCCATAACTGCACTAGTTGTGCACAGTGACGGTGGAAACTAGAACCTTGTCGTAGCTTCTACTTTGTCTCGTGCTTTTGTGACAGAGTGTGATGATTATATGGCTCGCTTTGAGCAGTGTCATCCATTACCAGGTATTGTGTTTAAAACTCCAACGCTTGATGTTGAGGTTCAGCGTGTCCAACCTGCGTCTGAGACTCAAGGGGGAAGAAATGCAACTTAGTCTGTGTTGCAAAAGGATGTGGTTATGGGGTCTGGTGGACAATGAGGGTCTTACCCCTCTCCTCTTCTACTTTGTTGTTTCTCATGATAGGGTTTGAATAATTTTCGATATTCATGTGGAACATCAGAGGTGCGATGAATGCGAATGTGAAACTAGCTCTGAAGGAATTTATCCATTTAATGAAACCTGATGTGTTGATCTTAGTAGAGACACATTGCTTGTTTCAACGTACTATGAAGTTCTGGAGGTCTCAAGGCTTCTCCCCGGGTTTTATCTCGGAGGCCGCTGGTCATAGTGGCAGAATATGGGTGCTTCTTAACCAAGGTTCAAGAGTCACCCTCTCCATAGTTGATTCTCATGGCTAGGTAGTGACTTTTGATATCGCTATGGGTCCATATTCTTAGAGCTGTTCTGCTATCTATGGCAGCCCTATCTCAGGCAGGCGTGAAGAGCTCTGGCGGCAGCTCTTGTTCCTACGATCCATTATCCAGAAACCTTGGCTTGCGGTGGGTGATTTCAATGAAGTTCTCCACCCGTCCGAGGTTAGGGAGGTAACTTTGTGTATAGTAGGGCTCTCCTTTTTGCAGCGACTCTGCATGCTTGTGATTTGTTGGATTTAGAAGCGAAAGGAGGTATGTTTACTTAACATCGAAGGGAGCATGGTGTTCTACATATCTCTAAGCATCTTGATCGAGCAGCTGGTGATCATGATTGGCATCTCGCCTTCCCTGAGGGTTACGTGGAAGTCCTTACTAGAGTTCACTCTGACCACAATCTTATTCTTCTGCGTTATGATGTGGCTAGTAGAACTTCAGGTCCCCGCCCTTTTCGTTTTCTTGCTGCTTGGACTTCGCATGACGACTACAGATTAATGGTTGCTAATGAGTGGATGAGCCTGGGGGGAGATGTTCTAGAGAAATCGGGTAGGGTTCAAGTTGATTCGGTGCAGTTCAACAAGGTAACCTTCGGCAACATTTTCTAGAGGAAACGGTGGGTTGAGGGTCGGTTGAAAGGGGTTCAGCTTGATCTTAATAAGCTTGTTACCTCTAGCCTGCTTCAGTTAGAGGCGAAACTTCAGGCGGAATATAGGAATATTCTGAGTTAAGAGGAGGTCCTTTGGTTCCATAAGACTCGAGAACAATGGGTGCGGTTTGGAGACAAGAATAAAACTTTCTTTCATACTCAGACTATTATTCGGAGGAAGAGGAATAAAATTCACCGCCTTCTTCTGAGCAATAATACTTGGAGTATTGATGACGAGGCCTTGAAACAGGGAGAAATGGAGTTCTTTTAGGAGTTGTTTTCTAGAGAGGATCTTGGGGTGACTACACCTTTCTTTTCGGGTAATATGTTGCGATTTTCTAAGGACGGTGCTCGAGACCTTACTATGTCGGTGACTAAGGATGAGGTGCGACGTGCTCTGATGACTATGAAGTCCTTCTAAGAGCCGGGTCCTGATGGCTTTCAACCTGTTTTTTTCAAGCACTACTGGGATATTGTTGGTGATGATATCTGGAGAGTAGTGAGTTTGTCATTTTTCCTCCGGGTGGGTTGACCCTTCTTTTGCTGAGACGCTTATTGTTTTAATTCCAAAGGTTGATCTTTCAACTCAGATGAAGGACTTCCGACCGATCAGCTTATGTAATGTGTTTCATAAATAAATCACAAAAGTTCTTGTTGGCCGCCTCCGCCCTCACTTGGATCGTCTTATTGGGCCCTTTGCAATCTAGCTTTGTGCCTGGAAGAGGAACCACGGATAATGAAATCTTATTGGTTCTATGGCCTTCAAGATAGATCTTGAGAAAGCTTATGACGAGCTCTCTTGACGTTTCTTGAGGGAGACTTTAGTAAAGTTTGACTTTCTAGAGGTAATGGTCAACATGATCATGAGTTGTGTCTCTTCTTCTAAGTTGGCCCTCTTATGGAATGGTGATCGGCTTCCGTGGTTCCTGCTAGGTAGGGGCCTTCGGCAGGGAGATCCCATGTCCTCGTATTTTTTTGTCCTTTGCATGGAAAGATTGTCTACTCATATTCAAGTGGCTGTAAGTGACCATAGTTGGCTCCCCATTTACTTAGCCCGTGGTGGACCCCCTCTCTCTCACTTACTGTTTGTTGATGACGTCCTATTGTTCTGTATGGCTAAGTGCTCGCAGGTGCGAGTGGTGGCTGATATCCTTGCTGACTTTGGGCACCATTCTAGTTTGGTGGTAAATATTACTAAGTCCAAGGCTCTTTGTTTGAAGGGTGTGAAGCTCGAGGAGAGAGCCCGCAACATTCTTCGGGATGGCTTCTCTTACAGATTTTGCGACGGGTGCACCTCACTGTGGTACAAGGATTGGAGTGGTTATGGGTGCTTGGCAATGTAGGTCCCATTTGTGCACATTACTGATACAAATTTGCTCCTAAAGGACGTGATTATTGCAGGGGGATAGGAGGTGTCGTCTTTGTATGATGAGTTGCCTCCGGTGTTCAAATCTACGTTGTTGGCTATCTCTCCTACTGTTGATGTGCGTTTCCACAATGCTTGGGTGTGGAAGTATAGTAGTAATGGGATATATTCTGCAGCCTCTGCGTATGGTTGGCTGATTGATTCTGGAGGTGGCTCGGCTGGTGTGGAGGATTGGAAATGGGTTTGGAAAATTAAAGCGTCGGAGAAAATTCGGGTGTTTATTTGGCTGGTTATGCATGATGCAATTCAAGTGAATAGCCACAGGTTTCGCTGTCACCTTACTTCGTCTCCAACTTGCTCTCGGTGCTCTCATTGGGAGGAGGATTGCCTCCACTATTTTCGTAACTGTCCGCATTCTTTGGAGGTTTGACAACGTCTTAATGCTTTTGCTTAGGCTCATTTCATGGAGTCGGATTGTCGTTCTTGGATTAAATGACAGGCTACAGGGCCTAATTCTTCTCTCATCGTGGCTGCTCTTAGGGGCCTTTGGAGGTGGAGGAATGAAATGGTCTTAGGAGAGAAATGGACCAAGAATTTTTTCTACAACTGGATCCTACATGAGCACAATGATCACTTGTGTTGGCTGGTCATGGATAAGTCCCACGATGAGAGAGCTGTTCCTCGGAGTTCCTGGTCTTCTCCCCCCCTGGGTATGTTTCTCTCACTACCGATGGCTCCTTTAAGCATGATCTTGATCTCATGGGTATGGGGGGTGTTGTTCGAGATGTTGGTGGTGTTTGGCGGCGAGGTTTCTATGCCGGCCAAAGTGGGGGAGACCCCGTCGGTGCTGAGGTTTGTGCCCTCAAATTTGGCCTAGACCTCCTACGGAGTATGAATGTTAGGAAGGTAATTTGCGAAACTGACTGTTTAGAGTGTGTGGAAGCATTGCAGAATGGTCGTTATGATCTGCATGTGTACGCGAGCGTGTTAGCGGATGTCCGAAAACTTCTTGATCGAGATTGGGAGGTTCTTCTGCGACATATTCCTAAGGAAGCCAATAGTCCCTCGGATTGCCTTGCGGTGATGGGTGTTGAGCTTCAATGTGGATTCACTATTCTTGAGGATCTTCCGGATCGGGTGGTTCCGCAGATCTTCAAGGATGCTTTAGGCATGTAGTTTCCTTTCTTGCTTGTCGTTTATTTTCTGATCTTACAAAGAAATACCAATTTCTCATTTAAATGAGTTATATTGTTTCCTTTGGGCATAAGATGCAAAAGACTATTAGCCCAACTTCTCCTTCTACTAGCTATTTTCGTAATTTACTTCTTAAACTTATTTAATCTGAAGCTATTTTTGTAAATTGCTTTCTTATATTCTAGGGTAGGGTTAAAAAAAGTTTACTGACAAGTTTTTAATACGTGGTCAACCGACGCACCTCCTAAGATGCACCCCTTCATTATATTTGGTAATATTATTTTTTGAAAAATATTAAAAGCTGAACACGCAGAATCAATGGGCAAACATGGCGCGCGAGAACGAAAATCTAGCGCCAATATTTTCCCGCTCAACACCACCACCATCACCACTCTATAATCTCCATTTCCTCCACTTCTTCCCAAACCAAACCATCACACTCTATTCTTCAATCAATCTCCGATTCACTAAACAATCCCATCGATGCCGGTTCTCGCCACCAAGCGCAGACTGAGATCTGCCGCGCCGCCTCCGTCTCCGCCCAGCCGCCGCCGCCGATGCACCTCGACCTCCGCCCCCGCCCCTCCATCAGTAATCCACGAAAACCAACCACATCTTCCACTCTTCAATTCCCCTCAGTTACAAAATTTGCTGACTAACTCCTCGTTAATCATGTGCAGGAAAACAAAATCCTAGATGAACAACCCGCAGCCGCGAAATCCAAGTGGAATCCCAGAGGTGAATTTTCATTTCCCTTTGATTATTTTTCCTCTTAATTTTCGTTTTCAGTGGTTGGAAATGTGTAGTTTAGTTTGATTTAGATTAGTTAGGGAAATTAAATTACAGATGGTGAGCAATTGAGGATGGTGAAGGAGGCGCTGCACGTGTCGACCGCGCCGTCTACAATCGTGTGCCGTGAGGAGGAGCAGAATGTGGTTTTGGAGTTCTGCAAAGGCTGCGTCGAGCACCAGAAGGCTGGGAGTCTCTACATATGTGGTTGTCCTGGAACTGGTAAATCATTATCTATGGAGAAAATCAAGGGACTCTTGCTTCACTGGGCTACACATGTATGTGTTCTCTCACTCCTTATTGGTTTTTCTTCAACTTGCCCTCATTGTTGTTTACCAATGAATATACCAATATCAATATAGCCCCCTTTACTAATCATTGGAAACAATACTGTATTCTTGTCATGATTGCCTAATTTATGGAATTGGCCTGGAGATGAACACTATAATAGAGCCCGTTTGGGTAGGTGCTTATTGGAGCTTATCTACTAGGAAAAACACTAAATAAGCTTCCGTAAGTGTGATTTGGTTTGCATCCAAACTGGCGCATAGTTCTTTACCTTTGGCGAGGGTTTGGAATAATGATGGACATACTATCGGTTTGGATGCAAATTAAAGAGCACTTATGGGGGGTTATTTAGTGCATTTTCTAGTAGATAATCTCCAATAAGCCCAGGATCCAAACGGGCTCATAAGATCCTAAGCACTTTAGGCTAGAAGCTTTGAGGGGGGTGCTTCAATGTTGAATCACTTTTGGGGTAAAAAAATGTGGATCCAAACTCATTAGAAATCTCTATCAAGCCCGCATTATGTTTTGTTTTAGTTCCTTCTATTAATACAACCTCATGTGCAGGCTGGTTTTCCTATGCTGGATGTTTTATCTATGAATTGTACATCTCTTGTCAACACATCTGATATTTTCACCAAGGTAGGAATGTTGTAGCACATTTTATTTAAGTTAGCAATACTCGGTTCGGTTGACTGACCTACCTGTTGTTTTGGCAGATACTTGGGTTAAGCAAAGCACCAGGGAAGAAGGTTTCAGGCACACCCTTACAGCAACTTCAGCACATGTATTCTCAGAAATCATCCAGTAAGAATATGACGTAAGAAACGTACTGAGTGTAGTCTTACTTCTTCAAATGAGTTTCATAGTGTTGAGTGTTTTTGTAATACGAATCTCCTTGGTGACAGATTGATAGTAGCTGATGAATTAGATTATCTTATAACTAAAGACAGAGCTGTGCTCCATGATCTTTTCATGCTTACAACTTTCCCATTTTCCAGATGTATACTAATAGGTAAATTTCACACTAATGTAAAACTATTGTTTCTGACTTTCTTATAACCCTTGACTATGCAGCAGTTTGGGTATTAGGGACTTACTGTGCCTATTTATACAGGTGTTGCAAATGCAATTGATCTAGCTGATCGATTCCTTCCAAGGCTCACATCATTAAATTGTGAGTAATTTAAGTCAAGTTTGTGTAGAGTACTTCCATTTCATTTTGATTGCTTTGAATATTGTGTCTCAATGACCTCAGTAATGAAGCCAGCCTTCTACTTGTGTGCATCAATGGACATTATTTTTCTTTATCTTTTTCACTTTTTAATTTCTTCAATTTGTTCTGTTCTAGGCAAGCCTATTGTTGTAACTTTTCGGGCATACTCTAAAGATCAGATCCTAAGGATTCTTGAAGAAAGGCTCAAGGTAAGACTATTGTTACATAACTTGTTTGAGTTATAGGGTTATCCTGCTTTCTCTTTGAATCATGATTACTGGAAGAAGAATTATCATTTTCATGCTTACTTTGAAAGTTTACTCCTTTTATGACTCAGTTGATGACAACAAATAACCAAAAGTTACATTTCTCCTTTAGGAATATTTTTTATTTTTGTTTATAGCTTTTTGTCTCACTATCAGGAACTTCCTCACACTGTCTTCCAACATCAAGCGCTGGAATTATGTGCTAGGGTAAGTTCATTTACAACTGTTCAGATAAGTTTATGTCTGCTGCTATCCTTAGTTTTTACCAGGGATCTAACATCAAATAAAACTGAATAATTTTATTGCTAATGAAGAATTCTGGATCTTTTAGAGCATTTACTGTCATTAACTTTGGCTTAGTAGTATGTCTAATATTACCTCTGTCAGTCCCATCCCTTAGAGAGAGAATAGAATGTCATAAGCTCAGCAGAATTCCTTTGTGTATAAGTAGCATTCAAATATACTGTTGGCTTGTTTTGTTATTCTTTTCTCTCATTATTCATCCTGCATAGTGAGATTTGATGAACAATGAGAGCTGTAAAATGCATTAAACTTCACTGTAGTTTTTACAGAATTGGTTTTAATAAATGAACTAATGATAATAACAGCATAAGAAAGGTATACAATAATTCATCTTGAAATAATATGTCTGTAGAGCCTAATTGTAACTGCCCATTGCAGAAAGTTGCAGCAGCTTCTGGGGATATGCGTAATGCTCTTTCTATATGCAGGTTAGTCTTTTTTTCATTATCGTTATAATTCACTGTTTATTGCCTTTTATGCTCATGAAAATCAGTTCATCCCAAATTTATTTACTATATTTGAAATGCCAATACATTAAGATTGAAATATTGTCAAGCTTAAACAACTTCACATCTTATATTCAATATTAAACAACTTTCTTGCCCACAGGAAGGTGCAATGCTTGATTTTGGCATTCTTGTCTGCTTATTTATATAGTTTTCATTTTTCAATTGAATTGGATCCTTAATGCATGCAGAGCCCATGTTAAGTTTTTGTTGGGCTTTACTTGTATATCACAATATGATTAATGATACAAGATTTGCATTTGCAATTCAGCCAGCAAAAAGTCCGGCAAGAGAATGATTTTGTAGTTTGCTTTCTTTCCAGGAGTGCAATAGATATTTTAGAAGGGGAAATGAGAGAATCCGCCTCCAATTTGGATACCTCATTGGAAGAGAAATTATCCACTGAACAGAATCTTGCATCAGCTCCGGATTTTGTAAGTGCTCGAAAGTTTGTTCCTAGCTTGTTGACAGATGGGTTAATATTATTAAACTATTTCCCAATTGATGACAGTTTAAGGATGAAACATAATGAGTACAAATTAGCATTTATTGCGCATCTCTTTTGATTCATTGTTAACAATTTTAAATACATTTCTTCAAGTTTTGAACTCAGATGGCTACTCTTAGTATACATTTTCATGTAATTTACTGTGGTAGTTGCATCAGTTTTAGTATGATTGAGTTATTACTGTCAGTCATACAAGGTATATGCAACATACTTCCATAATAGAATTCTGTATAATTTGTATCATTGATGCATTCATTCACTATTATTAAGTCATTATACTTACACTTCAGCACCACTATACGATACTTTTTTAATTTACTAAACAAGTAGAGTTTCTCTATCATCCACTCTCCATGCTTTTGAATCTAAAGGCCTAAAATCCTCAAACTAATTGCAGGTGAGGATTGATCACATGGCTCGTGCTTTGTCTAAAACATATAGATCACCGGCGGTGGATACAATACAATCTCTTCCACATCATCAACAGGTAACCTAAACTATGGATATTCTATGTCAACTGTTGTGAGCTAAGGCAGTCTATTACTGGAAGTAAGGCAGCTTTTCAACAATGCCAGATGATATTATGGTGTTATGAAATTGTTGTAGGCTAAGTGATGTGCTTTGCCATGGGGAAACCTCTTCTAGTCTTAATCATTATCATAAGAAACACCTAATAGAATTTGAAACTTATTTAAGGTCAGGCAAAGAATCAAGTGATAACTTCAAATGATATTAAGGGTACGTAGTTATTAAGAACAATCAAGCTAACCCACATAAGTGATCTTTGACAACACCCTAGACATGTAATCACCTTTTTATTGCTTGTTTAACATAGTACTAAAACTAACAAAATCCCATGCAGAAGCATACTTTTTACTAGGTACTGCCTATTTCTTACAACTTCTTTTCTGGATCTGTACTGCTTGCAGATTATACTCTGCTCTACTATGAAACAGTTCCGTGGAGCCAAGAAAGATGCAATCCTTGGGGAGGTACGCTTTTCTGCTATTTAAGTGTGAAGGGTTTGACTCATTGTAGTCTATGTTTTGATTCCTAATTCTGAAAGTAATAATGATGCAGTTGTATAAATCTTACATGGAGATCTGTAAATCATCACTAATTCCCCCGGCGGGAATCTTGGAATTTTCAAACATGTGCAGAGTGCTGAATGACCAGGTATTGAAGGACATACCT
The DNA here is from genome assembly GCA_030819835.1 of Acmispon strigosus. Lineage (NCBI taxonomy): Eukaryota > Viridiplantae > Streptophyta > Magnoliopsida > Fabales > Fabaceae > Acmispon > Acmispon strigosus. Next base: position 39,063,473 of record JAUAMA010000007.1, read on the forward strand.
CACTTGGCCAATGGATAGAATTTTATATTCAAGTGTGCTTTACCAACGAGGGAAATCTTTAATAGGTAAAATGATGAAACATAATTGCAGGGGCTTATTAAACTAGGACAATCTCGAGAAGATAAGTTGAGAAGAGTAACACCTAAAGTGGATGAGGGTGATATTACTTTTGCATTGCAGGTAGTCTTTTAGTCCTTTAGAACCTTGTTTCATTTTCCTTTATTCTAATTCCTTAATGTATCGAGTTTGGATCTGTATTTCGTATTAAGTGATTTCTTTGCCATACTTCAATTCCATGACACAGGGAATCCGTTTTTTTCGCCACTGTCTTCAATCAGTTCAATGATTCTGCTGCAAGACTGGTTGGTGATTCTCATTCAGCTTGAAGTGAGGTTGTAGATTCTTCCATATGTTAAGGTTGGAAGCCTCTACTTGTACATTCCTCTCCTTTTATATATAATATCTGGTTTTCTGATGCATCTTTAACTTTTCTTTATCCTTCTCACTACATATTTTTTTGCCAAAATCCTAATAGTATGTTTCCTTGTGCATATTCAGGTCAGTTCACAACTTCATATGGCCCAGACTGGTGTCTTCATTACATGAAGTGAATCTGCTTGATGAAACATTGAGTTGAATCAATTTAAGCAGAATTTTCAGCTAAGAAGCAAAAGCTGTTAAAGAATATTTTATTTATTTTTTCTGGAGAGAAAAATAGCAATAGATGAAAATGTTAATTACATCTTTGATTTCACACTAATAAAATGATTGCTTCTCAATTTTATATCTTTGACATGCTGATTGTAATCATGAAATGGTTGCAATCCATTCAATTAATATATTCAATGGAAATTTAGTGATGAATTGCTAGAAGAGAGGTATGGAAACCAACACATGTTTATTCTAGTACATGCATGATTTCTTTTAAGAAAAGTCTAGAAGTCTTGTGATAGAAAAATCTACTGTTTGGTGAGTTAGTCCCACAATGATGTAGATGTTTTTGACTCGAGTAGAATTGGGCAGTAAAAATTCTTATTGGGTAAGTTAGCCCCACAATCTCGTGTTGGTAAAGACTTGCATTAGACTAAAATGAGGGGTGGTGCAGAAATTCTTATTGCAAGTAGTAGAAATACAATATGATAAGGATACAATTTCTTGAACTTCATCAATTTGTGGTTGAGAGTGGTTACAGTCACTCTAAATTTGGTTGCTGAGAAATATCCAGTCTTTTCTGCTTAAAATTGTAATATCAACCGGGTTTTTTTTGTTGAGTTCTCATGGCAAGTTTTACCATGCTCTTTTCAAGGTTCTGGTAATATATGCTACTTTGTTGCTAGTATGGGTAGAAACAAGGCTTGGACTTGCTTATCTAAAACGGCTCGTTTTCTAAGACCTGATTTGTCCTTAGAAATCTTGGAATCAGATTCCAAAATCTATGTTAAATTCCTTCCTGTAATTTTTGTACGAATCATCTAATTATTTACGTTTGGTCAAGAAATATCTAGTTAACTTAATGAATTTCTTCTTAATTTATATTAAATTACTCTAAATCACTTTTTCAATTTCTTTTCATTATTAACAGACTTTGACGGTTTGAACTCTTAGTTTAAGAGATTGATTTTTAGGAGCTGTGGCCTTGGTGAAACCTTTTGTATTTACCACATGTAGAAATTAAGAGATGAGTTTAACACTAAAGAATAAAATTTATTGTGTTGCACCCAAAAACAATAAGTCTTTCACAAAATAATTCACAATATACTCAGGCGAGCATTTTGGAGTGGTGACGCTGGTTGCTACTATACTCACGCGACACGTACAAACCTTACAATAATAATGGAGAAAACACACATCAGTGAATATTCCATAATATGTAAATTTAATGCTCTCAAATACTTCAGTGTAAACTAGAATGGCAAATCAATTCAAGAATGCTCAAACAACCAAAGCTAGCTGGCCCCTCGAGCTCGAAGTTGAAACATTTAGACGACTGAGACCACTTCATAAATGGCATCTTGAAAGGTACACATCAAGATATTTTTCCTCTGAATGTTACCAAAATATCCCAAAAGCCATGCATCACAACACTAGGATTTTTGTTCATCAGTGGTTGAGAATAAGGTCTAGTTGGCAAGGTGTTTTGGTCATTATCTTGAAGATCTTGCTAGCAAAAGGTAGCAAGCAATAGCCAATGAGATATAGATCATGAGAGAGTAATAAGAGGCTTTTAATTGGTTTTGGGTGGGAGAGACAAATAGATGAGGAGATAAGGAGATAAGGAGATTGAAGTTAATTGGCGTGGTAGTTGCATCAGGCATCAGCTTCTGTATGTCTTTGTCCTCATACCGACCCCAGGTAAATTAATTAGTGTCAAGCTCCTTTGTGTTGAACGTTCCTTAGGTTGTGTTTGGATTTATTATTTGATGATTATGTTTACGTGCAATCGCTTCTGGACGGACCCTTTCCTATCCCTTTGAATTTTGGAGTGTAACTGAAACAAGTAAAGCCAAAGGGTTTCCCGTCTATCTTTATATATGCTTATAGCCTTACACTGCTTATGAAGAGATATAATTGAAACACCACACTGGCAATGATTCGTGTACACCTAAATAGTACAGACACCTCTAGACACCTCTTTTTTCTCTCAATCTCTTTCTTCTAATTACATCACATCATATATCACACTTATCACTTATCTCTCATTTCTTCCTATCTCTCTCTAGTGGTTTACACCCTTTAGATGTCTACCAATCTTTACTCGTCTTAATTACGTGCACAAAATCGAAGTATATATAACTATTGAAGTTCAAGTGACGTGGCTGAATAAAAGAATCTTTTTTAGTAATTTTGGTTTCTGAAAGTGTGAGCGTCAGTCAAATTCATCTCAATACCTCCTGTGGTCCTGTATGTTACAAAACGTCGGTCCTGATGCTGCGCCCTAAACGTTAACCGAGGTTAACGTTAGGGTTGATGTGTAACGTTAAGTGTCAGACTTGACTTTCCACCCTGGAAAATAATCCCCCCAACATTGGACATTCAATTTTTTTTATCGGCCAAATTTTCCATCAAAGGAATTGATCCCTAGATTTTCTCCTCTCCAACTCATATTCTCCCCAACTCTTACCACTTAAGCTATCATTCGGGGACATTGGATCTTCAATTTAGTCCCTGTGAAGAGTTAAAGAAAAAAAACCTAAAACACCACCAAAAGCCCTATATATGAAATTCTTCAATCGCTGAAGGTGGTTTCTTGGAATCTTCAAATCCCAGTTCACATTCCCATCACAATATGCATTACAATGAGTCACTACAAGAAAATAACGTGTTACTGATGACTACTTACGATGGCGAGGGAATCATCGTAAATCTCGCTTTTACCGACGACGGTTTGGTCGCCGGTAATGTGTTTTGTAAAAATACTTAAAAAAATATTACTGACGGTCGATAATTTGGCGGCAACTTTGTTTTTGCGGGATTAGTTACCGCCAAATTACCGATAGCCAAAGTCGTCAATAATTTCAAAGTTTAAAACTGCAACCAATCGATAACTTGGCGGGCTTTAAAAAAAATTGGAAATCAGTTAACAACAATGTTAGAGATATACGTAGTCGACTTAGTCAAAGGGGCCAAATCCCTTTTTGACTACCTTCGACGCATTAAAACAATTGTTAACGCTCTTACCTCACTTGGTGCTCCAGTTTCCTACACATACCACATTGAAGCCATCTTCGATGGCCTTCCTGATGAATATGGCTCCCTCATGCCTCTTATCAACAATCAAGCAGCGCCATGCTCCATCTCTCAAGCTGAAGTAATGCTTGTTGCTCATGGGGCTTATCTTCTCAGATCTCGCAAGCGTCAGCTTCTTGACTCACCACCTTTGCCTTGCTCACCCATGCTCTTATCTTCTCAGATCTCGCAAGCGTCAGCTTCTTGACTCACCACCTCTGCCTTGCTCACCCATGCTCCTACGCAAACGATTGAATCTGCACAAACGTTTGCTCAAGCTAACTATGCTTCTGGGCAACCTACCCAGTACCCACAATCTGAGTCAACTCAGAACTATGGCTCATTGTCTGGTGAATATCGTGGTCGCTTTGGTGGACGCAGTGGCTGTGGACGCAAACGTGGTGGACGCTACTCCACTCAGTGTCAGATTTGTTACAAGTATGGTCATGAAGCAAGCACTTGTTATCAGCGTTTCTTGTCTACCAATACTCAAGATATGGTTGGCTCATCACCGTATGGTGGTCAGTCTCATCTAGTCTCTTAGCAGACAAGTGCCTTTGGAGGCTTTGCACCACCTCCTACTCAACAAGCAAGACTTGGTTCCCCCACCCTTATTTCATATTCAACCTTCTGGGCATCCCCAATTCCCCTTTCCCAATGCTGGCCCAAAGACCGATCCGCGGGGATACCCCTCAGGAAATGCTTATACTCCCTTTGCAGGATATGTCAGTGGTTATCATCCGGAAGTGCTACCTGCACCTATGTTCCAGTCTCACCAGCAAACGACTGGCCCTTCTCCCCTTCCACAACAGATGATGGGACATGCTATGCTTACTGCCTCAGCCAGCCCAACTCAAGGGCCCTGGTTGCCCGACACTGGAGCCACTCATCATCTTACCAATGATGCTACTGCCTTTCCCAACCCTACACCCCTGTAGGGAAATGATCACATCCTCATGGGAAATGGCCAAGGTTTGCCAATTCACTCTATTAATACTGTTTCATTTAAATCCCCTTGTCAAACACATACTTCGCTTTCTCTTCGTGATTTATTGGTAGTTCCTTCAATCATTAAGAACCTTGTCAGTGTTAGTAGGTTTGCTAGGGATAATCATGTAAAGTTTGAGTTTGATCATTCTCATTGTCTTGTCAAATCTCAAGCCAATGGTGACATTCTTCTTCAAGGGAATGTTGGGGGTGATGGTCTCTATTATTTTGATGGCATGCATGCCTCCAAGTTTTTCCAGTCCAAGTCTTCTGTCACGCCAGCTTCAAATTCCTCCTCCTTCAGTTCATCTACAACACATGTCACTACGAACACAGATAGTTCGTCAGTAGGGTCACCTACCTATGACCTTTGGCATCATCGTCTAGGTCACCCTACTCATGAAGTTTTACATTTTGTTCTGTCCAAATGTAATATTTCAATTCCTTCTCGAGCTACCTCTCGTGTTTGTAGTGCATGTTGTATGGGCAAATCTCATAGATTGCCCTCTTCTAAATCTAATACAGTTTATTCTCATCCCTTAGAACTTGTCTTTTCTGATTTATGGGGGCCAACCTCTATTGAATCCTTTGTTGGTTATTCTTATTTTCTTACTTGTGTCAATGCTCACACACGTTATACATGGATTTATCCATTAAGAAAGAAATCCGATACCTACACCACCTTTCTTCAGTTCCAGGAAATGGATGAATTACAATTAAACCTGAAAATAAAAGTTGTTCAAATTGATGGGGGGACTGAATTTAAACCCCTCAGCTCTCACTTTACACAATCAGACATCATTCATCGTCTAACTTGCCCCCACACACATCATCAAAATGGCAATGTGGAGTGCAAGCACAAACATGTTGTTGAGACTGGTTTATCCTTACTTGCCTAAGCCAAAATCCCATATCAATATTGGGATCATGCTTTTTTAACAGCTACTTTCCTAATAAATAGGTTGCCTACATCTGTCTTAGGTAATGTCAGTCCCTACTTTAAACTTCACAATGTTCACCCAGATTATAAGTTCTTAAAAGCCTTTGGGTGTGCATGTTATCCCTTTCTTCGCCCTTATAATATGTCCAATCTCGTGAATGTGCCTTTCTATTTTATTCCCATACCCACAGAGGTTACAAATGTTTAGATGCCAATGGTAAAAATTTTGTATCCAAGGATGTTAATTTCAATGAGCACAGGTACCCATATCCGGAGATTTTTTCAACCCCTTCTTCCCCTGTGGAGGGACCTTCTCTAACATCATTTATTCCAACATATGATGTCACTGAAGTTCCAGAGCAACTGTCGTCTCCATCTCTCTCTCCAGTTGCAGACACGTCTGGCACTAATGGATCGTCTGGCACTTAACCAACGTCAGTCGGCCTGGAATCGTCTGCCCTTCCTCAAGCACCTGTCAACATGCATCCCATGCAAACTAGATCAAAACATAGAATTCCTATGCCACCGTCAACTGCAGCAACCCCAGCACTGCCTCCCCCAATCAATACTCAGACTATGCAAACTCGTTCTAAAATTGGAACTGTTCAGCCTTAACTTCAATTTCTCAGGTTGAACCACCATCCTACAAGAAAGCTCTTCAAGATCCGCACTGGAAGCAAGCTATGCAAACTGAGTTTGACGCCTTGCACCAAAACAACACCTGGTCTTTGGTCTCCCTACCGCCAAACAGAATGTCCATAGGTTGTAAGTGGGTGTTTCGTATTAAACAAAAACCTGATGGCACTGTTGACAGGTACAAAACTAGGTTAGTGGTCAAAGGGTACAATCAAGTTCTAGGTTTCGACTACTCAGAAACTTTCTCTCTTGTTGTGAAGCCAGTCACTATCTGCCTCATCTTGTCTTTAGTTGTCACCAAACATTGGCCCATCCATCAACTAGATGTCAACAATGCACTTTTGAATGGCTCGCTTGATGAAGATGTCTACATGACCCAACCACCAGGATTTCAAACTGAAGATCGCACTTTAGTCTGCAAACTCCACAAAGTTCTCTATGGACTCAAACAAGCTCCTCCGGCTTAGTTTGACAAATTGAAAGGAGCTCTGGTCAGGTTTGGTTTCAAGGCCAGTTGTTATGACCCTTCGTTATTTGTTTTATGTACAGATTCTTGTTGCATTTACGTCTTAGTTTATGTTGATAATATTATCGTCACTGGCAGTTCATTGTCCCTTATTCAACAAATCACTGCCCAACTCAATACAGAGTTTTCACTCAAATAACTGGGCACGTTGGATTATTTCCTTGGAGTTCAAGTTCAGCATCTATGGGTACTGCATAACAAATGAATCAACTGAAGCTAGCAGCGAGCAACAATTTGACATAACAAAGCTTCCTACTCCAGCTCCTGTATTGAGAAAGTCTTCTCGAACTCCTATGCCTAACAGGAGATACATAAGTTACATTTGAGAGCAATTTTAGTGAGAGAAAATTCTAGTGTGAGAAATCTCACTGAGAGAAATTCTTGGGTGTAATTGGGTTGTGGGTTTGTGAGAGAGTGAGGGTTTGTAAGAACAGTGTATAATTTCCTTCAGTAAAAGGTTAGCGCGCAACATCTCGGAGACGTAAAAATAATTGGCTGAACTCCGTTATCAATTTGTCTGTATTATTATTCCGCATTTAAATCGCTATTTTACAAATCTGACTATGGAAAATTTTACGTAGTTTCCTAACATTTTCACCCTCTCCAACTTGCGGGGGATATCAGAGGAACTTATAGAATTTTAGTAGTTTATTAGTTAGCTGTTTGTAATTGTGTAGTTGTTATTAAGTAGCTACTAAATCGTTATTTGTCAATTTTTTTAATTAAATTGCACTCGTAATTTTAACTCAAGTGCGATAAGGGGTAAAGACTTCTTAAAAAGTGTGACTCCTAAGATAAGAACGTTTTACCGAGGATTTTAAACAGGTTATTTGTCACTTTAACTCTCAGCAATAGTATATAAGCTTTTTCTTTTCTTTTGAATGAAGCAGCTATAGTATATATATATATATGTTTTTGTTTGAAAGAAGTAGCTATAGTATATAAAAAAAAAGAAGCTATTATAGTATATAAGTTGAGTTGTACATTTTTCATTCATTCGCTTAAATCAATGTGAAAAATCTCTTTCAATCTTTTATGTTTCCTCTCTTTTTCTTACAACTACTCAAATTGCACAACATTTTTTTTTTCTAAAGTATCTTATAGCCGACAACTATGAGTCTAATTCCTCTAGATTTTGAGATTGCATTAAGTGAGTAGACTTCTCTCAGCAAATGCTTCTCCGTACACACCGTCCAAGGAGTGCACCCTGAATTAAATGCTTAAAGAGTTTAACCATCTGTCAGTTGTGCTACACCTTATTAATTCGCAATATTTTATTTTTATCTAAATACAACTATACTCAATGATCTTGTTTAAGCCGTGGAAATCTAAGTCCTTATGTGACTAGCTCACTTAATAGAGTTTTTTTTATACGCAAAACTCGAACAACTATCAACTTCTTATATATAACACATTTCCCCCTCTATTTCTATCTTTCTATGGCATAATTATCACTCTTCTCTTTTTTTGTCTCATAGTAATTCAGGTTTTGACATTTTCGTTACTTTCTACATTATGGTAACATGCGTGTGAATGATGTATGTGTAGCATTAAAAATTGAATGCTTGATATATTGATGATCTGATCATGAATCTGGTTAGAATTGGGGGTGTGTACATAAACCTCCAGAACCTAATATGGACACAAATTATTAGGGGTTCTTTGAAGCACACGAGCTGTCAGTTTTCCTTTTATTTGGTCCAAGTAAGACAAGGCAACTATAGTGCATTCTTACTTCTTTTTTTCTCCAAATGATAGTTTAGATGAGCTCAGCTGTGATTACTACCACCTACTGCAGTGTGTCTTTGAGATCGTAAATTATTTATACCGTGTACTACTAATTTGTTTTTTCTCGAAAAAGTGTTTGTTAACACTTGAATAACATTTTCACCTTAATAAAAAAAAGAAATGAGAGAAAAATATATGATATGATAGGTGAAGTGATAGAAACAGTAAAAAGAAATAGAAAGTGAAAATAATTATAAGAAAAGTGGAGTATGAAGAAAAATGTGTGATATCATAACTCTTTTTTCTCTATATATGTATAGGTATTTGAACTGTAGAAAAGCGCTATGCTCGCTGCCTGTATAGCTAAAAGGGGAAATTTCGTTTTCACACAAACATGCTTTATTTTAGCCAAAATTAGATGCAGCAATGACTATATATATATATATATATATATATATATATATATATATATATATATATGTGCTCGCGAGACAGGCCAGGCCAGACTCGACCTGTCAAAAGCCGCTGAAATGCGGGTTAGGTTGGCCAACTTTTAGTATATGAGTTGAAAGTCTCACCGCAACCCACATTTTGGCGGGCTAGTCTGCCAAAGTGTAATGTAGTAGAAAAAAAAAGTAATTTCTGCTTGCTGGATCATTTCTATCTCAGTTTAATTATAATTTTAAGTTTTTGGAATTACTGCAATAACTAAGATATATTGATTTCATAAAAATATAGTGAACAAAATAAAAATGAGGAAACACTCAAATTGGAGATCTTGATGAAAAATACCCAATTAATGTTTGCTGTGTTGCGAATGCAGTGCCTACCATAACTCTTCACCTGAAAATAATTATGAGAAGCAAGCACAAACCAAAAAAGTTCTACCTTCTCACAAGTTGCAAAAATACACAAATAACACAAGTCACAAATCACAACTCATTATTGTCTTTTAAAACAACAAAAGCAAACACAAACAAACAAAGTTCTACATTCTCACAATAACAAAGTCTTAGTTTAAAATTATAAGTTCTAACATAGTCTTACTTCAAATCAAAACAACCTCTTTCTCATTACCTCAGCCATCACCATCTTTCAAACTTTCATCATCACCATCATCATCTACATATAACAATTGAAGGACAAAATAATTAAATTCATACTTCTGTAACAAAGTTTCAAAAAAGTTGATCATTCCTCCCTCGTGCTGTCCCTCTTTAGTATCCATATGAATATATGAATGATAATAAAAAAATTAAAATTTAAGTAAATAAAAAATTGCAGGCCCGGCGGGCTAGCCCGCCTCGACTCGCAAACCTGCCAAAAAAGTGGGTTCGAAGTGGTTATGTGGCCTGAATTTTTCAACCCAACCTGCCAAAAAGACGAGTCAAATGGGCTGGCCCAACGGGGCTAACCCATATTGTCACCCCTATTATATAGTTTCTAATTCTAAGCCATAAATAGGTGTGGAGCTCTAGTATTATTCATGTTAAGTAATATTCAACAAAATAGGCTATGGTTAACATATTGGAGCTTATATAAATGATGCATATCAATTGATTAACTAACTATATCCAGTGTTTTTTTCTGCAAATTAAGATGCTACTTGCAAATTTTATCTATACATAATCTACATAAAACTACTATAAATTTAACAAAAATAAAGTGAGATGGCTGGATTGCACTGGTTGGTAACTTGGTATACATGTGAATGGATCGAGTGAAATCATCTTGAGCATCAAATCCATATTACACTATAAATAACAATACATTTGGAACCACCGATATTTTGTACTATTTAACGATATCTTGAACCTTCTATTGGCATATTAACAACACATCCTAAATGGAAATTGAGCCAATGCTGATTCTCCCATGTAATGTAACACGACACAATCTTACAAATTATTTTGTCTTTTTACATACTTTACTCTAAATTTTGGTAAGCAAATATAGTCATTTTAGTTTATTTTGGAATCACCATATTTCTTCCATTTTTCATCCAAAAGTGTTGAGAGTCATGCATTTTAACATATTTTCAGGAGTCGTTACATACTTATTTATTTTAATTAAATTAATTTTATTTTCTGATATAATGACAAGCATAGGATATTTGTGATTTTTTTTTTACATTAACCGTGCACAATTATTGAATCATTTTAGTATCAATCCAATAGAGATAAAACTCTTACTCTGAGTAACTTGTGTACCCAAATCTAAGAGAGGATATGTAGAAGATGTATTGCAATTCCAATTTCTCGGTCACATGGGGATGTAGCTCAAATGGTAGAGCGCTCGCTTTGCATGCGAGAGGTACAGGGTTCGATCCCCTGCATCTCCAAATTAGTTTTTGACAAAAAAATTATTCCAATTCTAACTTCTAAGTGACAAATGATGCAATGGATTTTATAAGTTAATTCATCAATTCCTATTTTTATGTTGCATTTAATTAAGAAGTAAGAACTACAGAAAATCACAATCAGAAATTTAGTTTCATACTCGTAGGTGCAATTATTTTTGGACCCTGATCGTTGTCCTAAATTTAATATAACTTCCTCTCATAAGTCCTAATCAGGGGATTCAAGAGACAGTGTTGCAAGGCCACCTAGCCACCTACTAGTTCTCCCCTTAAATTCTCCGTACAATAATGGTATGAGAAATTGAGAATCCATCAAATGAACACTTTTTCTAAGCAACATATATACACCCGCGTGCGTTTTACGCTTTCCCAGTTTTGTGGTATTGAATATTATTGATCATGAGCAGAATTCTAGGTTCATAGTTCATTGTCTCACAGTAGAAAGTGTTTCTGGGTTACCCCACAGTTTTAAGGCACCCTGCCAAAGACAGGCCTTGACCTCTGCATCGCGCCAAAAGAAGTGTCCATGATAGAGACGAGGCTATGTGTTATGCGGTTGATGCCTCACTCTATTACTTAATCTTTTTCACTTATTAAATGCGTCATGTTTTTTTTTTCAAAAAATCTTTGAAGTTTTGGTGCGGTAAAAAATCGCCACAAAACTTGTGTTTTGTTTAATTGTTCATTCCGTTGGGGTTTATGAATGGAAAAGTTTATCTTGACGGTGCTAATTCACTTCCACTTAAGTGCGATAGTAGGAGAAGAGGGAAAAACGTGTGATACGATATATGATATGATAGGAAAAAAAGAGATGGATATGCAAAGAAAATGAGTGAAAGTAAGATAAGAGAAAAACAAAAGTGTGACAAAACTCTGAATAAATCAACACTCTTTATGTTTATTCCTCTTAAAGTTATCTTTGTAGGTCCAATGACAAATAAACGGTGAATGTTGTGGTTGCAATAGTGAGGTATGATGTGCAAAGCTACATTGGGGTTTTAGTGAGTTAAAAAGTTAGTTAGGAAGAGGTATTGAGTGGTGCGGAGGATGAGGTGGATTTGGTGAGGGTGGTATTGCCCAAGTGAGGAAGAAGAGGCTGAATGAGAGTGTTAGGGTGAGGGTGACGGAGGAGGAGAGGGTGAGGGTGGCACCGTCGGAGGGAAGATGAAGTGGCTGATGGTGAGGGTGGCAGAGGGAGAGAGTGAGTGTAAGAGTTTGAGGGAGATAGTGAGTGTAAGAGTTTGAGGGGGAGAGAGAGAGAGAGAGAGAGAGAGAGAGAGAGAGAGAGAGAGAGAGAGAGAGAGAGAGAGAGAGAGAGAGAGAGAGAGAGAGAAGAGAGACTTATAAAGAAGATAGTGCAGAGAAATCAACAAAGCTAGCATCGGCCTGGTCCACTTCGCGCTAAGCTCCGTAGTAGGATGGGCTCGCACAACAATGTTTGGCGGCCTCGCATGCAACTCTGAAGCCCGCTTCAGAGCCCTCGAACAGTCCCAAGGAACCTGCTGAAAAATCACACTATTTTTGGCCTCCCACAAAGCATAGAACGCTGCTTGCACAAAAGATAACAGAATAGGATCCAACTGATTAATTACCTTTGTCAAAAACTCATGAACCGTGGCAAAAGAAGCCGCACTCACTGAAATAGAGGACCCGAGCCAGAACTGCTTAGCTGCTGGACAAGAGAGAAACAAATGATCAATCGTCTCCATCTCTGCACCACACTGAACACAAGCTGGGTAAAGATCAACAGTCCGACGAAACAAAGCCTCCTTCACTGGAAGGTAGTGCATGACCGCTCTCCAAGTCACCTCTTTATGCCTCGGCTGAGAAGGGGCTTCCTAGAATTTTTTCCAATCTAATGCAGCAAGCCTGGGCAAGGAAGAAGAAAAAGCCTCTGCGGTAGACAAAAAATGACGAATAAAGTTATAACCCAATTTTGAGCTATAGTTACCATCAAGCTATCATGTTCCCCATTAAAAGGCAAAGGGATAGCTAAAATGCACTATGCAGTGGCTGGAGAGAAGATTTCTTCAACTTCCTCTTGCTTCCAACACCTTTTACTTGGATCAATTAAATCTGGCACTTTAACAATACCAAGCTGAGACACAAGCTCCTCACGATAAGCCCGTGGACAACCATACGGAAGCCAATTATCAAGTAAAACTTGAACCTGCATCCCATTACCAATTCTCCATTGAGCTCCTTTCTAAAAAATCCAAGCTGTTCTCAAAATGCTAGACCAAGCATAGCTCGGTCTATACCCCCGTTTGGCTTCCATGATGGTGCAACGGGGAAAATAAACTGCTTTAAACACTTTAGCCAACAAGGATTTCGGATTAGTGTAAATCCGCCACCAATTTTTGGCCACCAAGGCCTCATTAAAAGATTTAAAATCTCTAAAACCCAGGCCACCATCACATTTGTTGCGGCATAGGTTGCTCCATTTAGTCCAATGAAGCCCACGGCGGGACACGTCACCGCCCCAGAAAAATCTGGAAATCATCTTGTCAATATCTGCACACAGACCATCGGGTAAAATAAAGCAAGACATCACATATGACAAAATTGCTTGAGCTACAAATTTAATTAACACTTCACGACCTGCTCGGGAGAGAAACCTCTCCTTCCACCCTTTTAATTTTTTAAAAACTCTTTCCTTCACAAAATTGAAAATTTGAGTTTTATACTTACCAATGATAGTAGGCAAACCTAAATACTTGTCACAGCTTTCCACGACCTTTACTCCCTATAGCTGTTTAAGCTCATAAAATCTGGTACTCGACACATTTCGGCTTACCAAAAGCATTGACTTATCTAGATTAATCACTTGTCCCGAAGCTCGCTCATAAGTAGCCAGAATGTTCACCACACTCTCTGCTTCCTGAGCAGTAGCTCGAGCAAATAGAATACTATCGTCTGCAAAAAGAAAATGAGACATAACGGGCGCAGACATGGCAATCTTAACCCTCATAGGCAATCTTAACCTCATAGGTTTCAAAATGTGGTTGATGTGCGTATTTGGTCAGGGGACCAGGATGGCGTTTATTCAGCCTCTAGCGGTTATCTTTGGTTGTTCTCTCGGATGGAGGATCCTCCTCCTCTAGTGTGGTGGGCTTGGGTTTGGCGTTTGGAGATGCTAGAGAAAATTAAATTGTTCGTGTGGCAAGGGTGTCTTGATTCGTTGCCAGCTGCGGAGATTTTGGGGCGTCAAGGGATCAATATCTCACTACCGTGTAGATTTTGTGGCTTCGAGGTTGAATCTCTATTACATATTCATCAAGACTGTTCAGGTCACATTTGACGCAGTTTACAACTTCATGCCCCTCAAGCTACTGCTGCTACGTATTTTACTGCTTGGACTGAGTTTTTCTTGAGGGCCAAGGTGCTTATTATTCTCGTTCATGCTTGGTTCTTATGGCGTGCGCGTTGCATGCTCGTCTTTGAGGGTGTGAAAGGGCTGTGGCAACTTGTGTTGCAGCGTGAAACAACACTTTTGCAGGACTTGGTGCAGTATCGGTCCTCCTCCATCTCTTGTGTTCAGGAGCCGCGGTTCGTTCGCTGGAATTTCCCCCCTCGCAGGTTATGTGGCTCTTAATACGGATGGGAGCTCTTCTGGCAATCCGGGTAGAGCTGGCTTTGGTGGTGTTGTTCGCAGCGATAGTGGTGGTTGGGTGTTGGGCTATTTTGGTTTTATTGGTGTTTCCGAGATCCTTAAAGCCGATTCCTAGCCGTTTCCCCTGGTCTTCGCCTGTGTTGGGAGGCCGCGTTTCAGATGGTGATGGTTGCTACAAGCTCCACCTTGGTTGTCTCTCTTCTTCATAGTACTCCTACGTTTCACAGGTATGCGGCCATTATTAGCTCTATTGCTAGCTCATTGCGTAAGTATTGACGCGTGGTGTTAACTCATACTCTCTGCGAGGGTAATGCGGTGGCAGATTTTTTGGCTAAGGAGGGAGCTTAGGATTCTCACGGTTTACTTGTCACCAGCACCCCCTTCTGATGTTGGTTCGCTCTTGGCTGAAGACAACAGAGGCACACCTTGTTCTTAAGCGCTAACTTGTAGTCTTCTTTTATTCTTTTCTTTAAGCATTTTGTAAAAAAAAAAAAAAACCCACACATTAATTATCTTGTCCTCTCAACAACAATGTGAATCATTTTGTTCGGAGGAATTTCTGAGGTTTTTTGTTTGGAAAAAAATTATGCCAGTAAAAAGTAAAACTCACTTTAACACGCTTTTTTTAATATCTAATTATTAATTGGTTAAAATTTATGCATAAAGTTATGGGTCTCAAATCTAATTTAGTAGACTCCACATTAATATCAATAAATGAATGTTAAAAAGAGTTTAAAAGAAGTGTTGTTAGCATTACTTATAGTTTTATCATGTATATCAGTTTTCAATGTTTCGGTCTATTTTAATTTTTATAATAAACTGTCTTTTAAATAGACTATTATGTCATATCCGACTTTCAAACAAATCAAATTCAAGCTTAAAAGAATGTCTATGACAAACCATAAGCCAATTTCATGCCTCAAAATTTTTAAAGTAAAACCCCTGTATATAACCAAGAAAAGGATGGTGCAGCGTTTTTCAGACCGATTTATTGCCCAGAATTTCGGGAGGAAGAATGGGAGTGGCAGTGAAAGTCAATCGTCAAGGGTGCTTATCCCTTCTTTTGACAAAATTAACAGAAGGAGCTGGTCACCGTGGTTGGCGTACGTGACTAAAACCCCTTTGCTCTAGAAACAGTAACCCCTAGATTAATGGAATGGCATTAACATGCCAGCTTGGTTATGCATATAAAGTCTTTATGTTGTTGTAACGTGATTGTTTCTTTTACCTAATTATTATTATCCCATCTTCTTCTTGTCTACTTTCTTCTTCTGCTTTGACTATGGTAATAGTGCAGTAATACTAGTGGCATCGATCGCTAGTGCAGTGTTGGTTGCAAACGATTCACAACTTTTCATCTCCTTTGGTCCACCACACTGACCCGACTTTACTATTCAAGCTAATTAGGCCCATCAAGTTTGACCCTACCTGCACCGTTTTGACGGCTCAGAATTAGAGGTCTGTATGCATCATGTGCCTCTGTTCTCATTATGATATCTTTGCTTCAACTGTACATTTCAAAAAGCTAAGGGAAATTGCCCTCAACTTCCCTTATGTTTCTCATTGTTGTAGTCACATTCACTTTATTTTGCAAAATGGATTTACTTCATTTCTTTCATATATCATTTAGAATAAAGAGGTGGTTTATGATATAATGATAATTTTTAAGGGAGAACAGTGTAATGATGTTAAAACTCAAGAGGTTAGTACAATGTTCTCAATAAAAGTAAGAGTAGTTAATGTCTTATTAAATGATAGAAGAAATGTCAATGCAACAATAATAAACCTTAGGGGAGGTCAATACAATTTCCCTAAAAGTAAAATTAGTCATTTACTCTAATGGTGTGTTTGGTTTGGGAAGAAAGTGAGAGGAAAGAAAAGTTGAAAGAAAGAAAGAGAAAGAGAAAGAGAAAGAGAAAGAGAAAGGAAGGAAAGTGAGAGGATTTTTTTTAGTTGTTTGGTTTGAGAAAAAAGAAAATGAAAGAATGTTAGGTTGTTTGGTATGCTAGAATGAGTCACTTTGCCTAAATTGATATTATGCTCGATCACCTACTATGTTGAGCGTCAGAATTCCTTTTAGGGGCAACCTTCGTCGTTCCAACCATTAGAGCACTAGGGTTCTTTCTCATACACGCCTAACAAGGAGTTACCTCCGTCGCAAAATCCATTTTCAGAGAAGGTCGGAATATTTGCGTCGGCAGTAGGGAAAAGATGAACTTCAATTTCCACCACCACCCTCATCACTATAGTTAATTAATCCATTGTTATATTCAACCACAAGGGCAATGGCCCACAATAGCCAAGGGATCATTGCTGTCAACGAACTTCAAAACGCAATGGTCCTCGCAACCAAGTAGCTATTGGCGTCAGAGAACTATGGAGGTGATTGTTGAAGATCACCATTGGAGCATCCCCTAGGGGCCGTCATCTTCCACCACCTCCACCGAGTCTTCCACGAGACTTGGACGAGGTTGCAGGTATCACGAACCAGGCTTGGAAATAGCAAAACAGCTTAAACGAGCAACTCTTATAGCACCTTGATGAGCATGAGTGCACATTTCCCCCTTGAGGAATCAGCGAGACCGACAATCGGAGATACCATGGCTTTAGGACATGGAATGACGACTTTGAGAACTAGAGCTCTCTTACTCGCATGAACGACATTCACAATCAAACGTCAGCCATCATGACGCAGTTCGCAAGCCGCACAAATAGAATTTGTAGGACGATCACGAAGTTGAGGTTGAGTTCTTACCGACCCCCACTCCATTCTGCACAAAAATCAAAGAGTGAAAATAAATTCCTATAACGTATGTGGGACAATCATGACCAAAGAGTTCGTAACAAAACTTAAATGTCATTCACCACTTTAATTGAAGTAAAACAACCCATCCATGTTAGTCAGCTGCATGTGTCGTATTCTTATAATAATAATAATAATAATAATAATAATAATAATAATAATAATAATAATAATAATAATATTAATTAGGTTCACATAATTTTTATGTTTCTCTAAATGAGAGAGATTCAGTTTTAGTCCCACCTTGACGAAACTTGGGGGTTTCATCCATACGATTAGGAAAATGGTTGCCTTTGGTCCTCGCTTGAGCCTAACCTCCTGTGACTTTACCACATGTTAGGTCAACATTATAGTTGCACTTCCATATGTATAAGTTAGTCTGACATGACGTCCACTTCATCATCTTCTTCCCTCTCACTATCATCGTCTTCCTCTTCCCTCAACCATGACAAACAATTCTCCACTCCTAGAGGTCGGTACATGGGCTTGAGCCCACGAGTTTTCCGAGCAAAGCGCAAATTACGTGGGTAAAAGATTTTGTTGTCATAATTTTTGTTACCACTCATGATGTTCATGTATAATTGCTTTCAGTTTTGATTTCTTGAAGAAATTTTTTATTAGATGCCTTAGGATTGAGAACTAGTATACCTAATTCACTCTCATCTTAGGTATTAGAACCCTTAGTGTATACAATCTGTATCTAGATCAAGGTTGGGAGATTTATTCCTTTAGCTCCGGGATAAAAATAAATGACTTCATGTAGATCATTTCTTGGTGATGGTAGCTTTATCAGTAGACCTCATAGTTTCAATGTAAATGCTATAATTATTGGAACATTAGGATGAAAATCTGCAGAGTATCATAAGACCTAGATGTTTGAGATGCTACAAAGAATAGTGCATACGTTCCTTTTACTGAGAATAATGGAGTTAGGGTAAATAAGCCTAAGAGTGAATGAACGAATAATGTTCAATAAGATTATAGAGCCAAAACCATTCTCACTTCACATTTAGGTTTTGAGGAATTCTTTAAGAACTCAAATTGTACGACGACTAAGGATACGAGGGTTACCTTAGAAGTGCGCATGGCAGAACCGAAAAGATAAAAAGATCTAGGCTAAACACTATTTCGCAAAAGTATGTCATATTTATAATGAAATCGGGAGAATCTATCTTACAATTTCAAAAACTATTTACTCATATAACTAATCATTTTACTACTCTTGAAAAGTCTTTTACTAACAATGATTTAGATCTTAAAGTGCTTAACTTATTGAGTAGAGTTTGACACTACAAAGTGATAATAATTTATGAACTAACTTGCCATGACCTAGGTTGAGCTTGAATTAGCTTAGATCATATATTAGGATCAAGATCTTCTATCTCCTTATGTTGTATCATTTCCAACTAGCAGCCTTACTAGCAACATAATTAATTATTCAGTAATAGTTTATTCATACCTCAATTCCACCACAGTGAGAAAGGAGTAGAAGGAAAAGAAAAATAAATGAAAAATATTATGTAATATAAAATCCATAAAGAAAGTGATGAGAATAAAATAAACGAAAAAATAGGTGGTAATGAATCATACTCGTAACAAAAAATATGAAAGAATGGACATGCAGTATTTAAATATATTATCATAACCATATATCATAATTAAATCAAACATCATATTCACCCGGGTACGACAAAGTACCAAAGAATCTCTCCCCTTGAGGTCATTGACAGGACAATATCAGTGTATTATCAAACAAAAGAGAACAGAGCGAAATCACGCCAGGGAATTCATCTCGACCGTCGAACGTAATCTTAGTATACAGATCTAGCCGTAGATTGATTCTGCTGTCTCCCTCATGGACCCAGCTTCAGCAATTTGGCCTTTTTATTTTCTTTCGAGTTTCATTCTGCACCGTTGGTTTCTCACCCTCGTTCTTCTCACAGCCCCATTTTTAGATATTTTATTTTATTTTCTTCTCCTGCTTTTTGGCGCCCATGAATAGTACTAGTATATAGAAAACATGAGATGCTAGACTTCTTAGTGAAGATATTATCGTATTTTATAATCAATTTGATGATCATTAATTTATTGTTGCACCAACGATCACCGTCCATAGTGCGTATCATCAAATCTTAATTGTCAATTTCCTCACATGTCCAAATTCATCATTTCCAATTTGTCATGTCATTTTCATTCCTTGAACTTCTAGATTACAACTTTTCGCCTTGTTTTTCTAGTCAGTAACTTGTGGAGTAAGGTGATGTATGTTTGGAAAGACTAAATATTAGTAGATGCTAAAAGTAAACGATGTTAATCTTAGAAATTAAAAATGAAATATTGAAAAAGAATTCCAGCTAAGATACCCTGAGAGAAAGAGAGGCTTGCATGAAGAAATAAAGTTATGATTCTTAAAAGTTAACTCTTTTTTTCATGTAAAAAGCAAAATTAATTCTTACAAAGTTACTTACACATGGAAGATGCTAGCCCAGAGCATTAATAAATATAATAATAACAATGTGATGCACATGCACGATATCTTCGTTTTCTTTACATTATCCTCCACTTGTCTAAACCAGCAACTCACTAAATATTGCGGTAAGATATATCTCATAAAACGAAGACAACTAAGGTGTTTAAATTTAAAGAATATTAGAAAAATCCAATGGTGAGTTATGTCACCTATGTGGACGTACAAATGGTTTCAACAACTATCATCATGATAGTCTTATGTGAAGCCAAAGAAGCTTGCGTAAGCTCAAAATGAAGTGGAAGTGTTACTGCTAGCATTTTATGAAGTGGAAGAATCTCAAGGTTTTAAAAGAATATTCAAATTACGAAATGAGTAATTCTTAAAAAAATTACAATTAAACCTGTATTTATACATATGGTAAGACCTAATGTAATTGAGACGCTGGGTTTTAATAAAACCTTTGTAATTTTTTTTTAAAATAATGACCATATTTGAATACCCTTATGGTTGTTTAGTATGTGTGCTAGACTCTATTTCGTTGGGTCACATGATAAATCTTGCCCCTTCGTCCATCTCTTTCGTCTTCCCCCTATCGTCTTCTCCCATTCCTCTGCCATGTCTCCTTCTTTCCTCATTTTTATCAATTTCCTATTAATCCCTAACCTCCTAGCTACGTTTGTTGCCGGCCTCGCCTCACAGTGCATTGTAAGGAGCTTTCTCTTCTAACTCTATTGCTAAGAGCTTCCAGGAATGGTGTGGACTAACCGCTGTCAAAGCTGAGTATCCAAGACTTAAGGGACTGTTAGTTTTTTTTTTCTTTTTTCTGTTGGCTACTTGGGACCCTTGTTATATACTTAATTTTTATCTATGTTTTATTTTTTTACCCTTCTGTCTATTTTGTATTAAGGGTTGGAGTACCATTTGTATCTCATTTTTAATATAATTCCCCAAACTAAATGATACATTTAGTTTTTTTTTCTTCAAAAATGAAACTTTCAAAACTTGTAGCGCTTGAGAACGGTTAGCAAACACATGCAACTGTCTACAAACTTTGCCGAATTGGGAGAAATCAGTAAGTAAAGAACACTTCAAGTGTGAATAAATATCTTGAAGGGAGGTGTATGTATTCATTTGGGAACAATCTCCTATAATGAAGGAGAGGACAAAGGAAGAAAATGGTAATATGTTTTTTTTAGGGTGGGGGATACGTGTCACTTGAACCATAAGATGGGTCGGTGGTGAATCACGGTATTTTCACACCCTTTTTGGCAATGATTTTCCCTTAAATAAATAAATGCTCCCTCCAACACGTGTGAAGAGGTTAACGGCCAGATCGGATCCTCAAGCTCCCGTGAAAGAAGCCGCGTCGGATGAAAAGTGCCCCTACTACCACTAGATTCTTCCAACATAAAACCAAATTTAATGCTAATTTACAAATTACAATTTTTTTTTAATTTAGTTAGCATTTTTTATTTGAAAGTTATCTCTAGCATGGTGAATATATATTTTAAAAATAAAATATCATATTATAATCATCAACTAAAAATATTAAAAAAAAAAAAGTGTCGTCTCTCTTTTAGGACTTCCAACAACATTTGTAATTTATGGCGATGGTAAATTGTCACAAATAACCGGTATTAAAATTCTTTTGAAAGTATTGAAATTATAGATATTTCAATTATAATTTAAATTTATACTTTATTTTCTTATATTCGTTTAAAAACATTTTTTTAGTTTAAAAATTGAAATAGTGGGTTATCATATGATTTGAACCCGATCATTGGTCGAGAAAGGGTATTTCTAAAATGTTAAAGTATCCAAGTGTTTAAGACTTCTTTAATTAAATCTAATTAATAATATTCTTCCGTTACCTTTAACAAAATTAACAAACGAATGAAAACAAAAAACACTGTAGTAGTGGGGAGCATGAACAGTGGCAGATGCGGGGCCCACACAACAACCGGTAACCTGACGCAGCTGTAAGGCACCATGACGGCCCGTATTGAATACGGTAGGACCACCCATACCGTCGCAACCGGTCAAGACCTACTGATATTTTTCTCTTCCCAATTTCGCTCTCCCCTATATATACACCTCACCCTCTCCCCTTCGCAACCTTTGATATAAACCGAAGTTGCAAATCCCCATTGCGCTTCGCCGCCGCCCTCGTCGGAAAACACTCGCCGCCGACGATAAACACGACAAAACCGCCTCCATCTCCTTCACACGAGTAAGTAGTTAATAGTAAATCACTGACTTCCATTGTCTTGGATCTCATTCTCCTCTTAGAGTCTCGTTCTCGGATCCGATTTCTGTGGCAATTGTAATCATTTTCCATCTATTTGTTTAATTGTTTTGTTACTTACAACACGCCCTTTTGGACTTGATTTTCAATAAAGTGACATGTTGTTTCAATTTTTTTCTCTCATGTGCCTTTTTCCGATGAATCTGTTTGGTTGATTTTGCAGGTTGGAGTGGGCTAAAAGGAAAACAAAGGCCAAGAGACTTTTCGTGGTTTTGTTCAAAAGGAGGGTGGTTCCTCTCTTTCCCACTTCTCAATTTTCCTACCTCTCAACTCTTTTCAAACTTCCACCTTTTTAGGATCTATCTCTGCTTCATTCTTCTTCATCATCGTCATCATGGGATTGAAGGTTTTGCAATTGTCGCAGCCAATTCTTCCTCATTCTCCATCTTCATCTCAAGCTCTAGCCTCTGCAATTTCATCTCCATCTTCCAAACCACGAACCCGCAACAATGGAGGAGGTGGAGGAGCGGATTCTCTAGTGTGCCGATCCGTGCACCGCTCGAGCCTCCTCCCATCGACGCAGCAGCTTCTTCACCGGTCTCGATCTTTCAACCACTGCTACCCACTTCCCACTCGCAGGGGCACCACCATAACCAGAACCTGCAGCGCAAGCTTGGAGTCCTTCTCCTTCTCCGATGAGGGATTCGCCAAGAAGATCGAAGATTTAGCCCTCAGGTTCCAGCTTTCCGACGACACCGACGCAGCGAGCTCTGATTCAGAGGCCTTCTCTTCGAATTCGTATTCTTCCGGCGAGGAGTCTTCCTCTTCAGCGGTGAATTTCGCGCGGGAGTTTGAGCCGCCGTGGACCGGCGGCGAGGAGATAATCCCGAAGATTATCGAGTGGAAAGCGAAGAGCGTGGAGCTTCCGTTTTCGCTAAGGATAATCAAGAAGAAGCTGCAGCTGAAAGAAGGGTTAGGGTTCAGGGAGGCAGGGGAATCTGCGTGCTGCTCTGTGAACAAAGCTTTCTCTTCCATGGTGTTCATCATCAGAGAGCTCCACAGCTTCACCTTGCAAATGAGGGAGGTTCTCTTCTTCGAGGATCTCCAAGGTATTCTTCAACGGGTGCAGAACGAAATGCACGCGTCCTTCGTTTGGCTCTTCCAGCAAGTGTTCTCTCAGACGCCAACGCTCATGGTTTATGTGATGATTCTCCTGGCCAACTTCACCGTCCACTCAATGGGAAACAGCGCCGCCCTAGCCGCCGTCGCGCATCCGGCTGAGGTAGCCGAGGTCACCAGCCACGAGAACCACGGCGAGTATCGTAAATTCGATTCTTCTGCCATCAAGACTTTTATAGTGTCAAACGGGAACAAAACAACCTCAATCGGCGGCGGCAATGGCGGCGGAGGGAAGTTCAGGCCGGCGGCACACGGGACGGACGGGGACGGGAGGTTTGATAAATCGGACTTCCGGCACGGAGCGGTTTTCCCCGGTGGCGGTGGGACATCTCAGGTTTGCAAAACAGGGGAAACAGAAACAGAGTCGGTGTCAGAGCAAGAGGAAAAAGAGGCGAAACTGTGGGACTCCATGGTGAATGAAGCTTCTAAGAGCATGGAGGTGGTGGATCTGGATCACGACGCCATGAAACGGTTCGTTTCGCCTGTGTCAGCGAGAATCGAATCCGATGATGACTATGCAGAGTACTTGAGGACAGAGCTTGTTTACCAAACGGGCTTATCGCAAGAACCCAACAACGCGCTTCTGCTTGCCAACTATGCCCAGTTCCTCTACGTCGTTGCTCACGACAATGACAGGTGCGTTATGAGATCATTTTAATTCCCAATCTCAGTAGCTTTCTGATAATTTCAATTTACAATAACAACTTCTAACCGATTACTTCATGATTTTGTTACTCCATGCAATTAAGTTAAGTTAGTTGCATGATTTATTATTTGTCCAAATCTGCATTGAGGGAAAGAAAACAATTGTTAGTCCGAATCTCCCATTGAGAGGAAAAAACAAAACAAAAACCCTTTTTGTCGAATTGAAGCGTGATAGTGGTCTAGTTCATGAGCGAGATATGTATGATGTATCGTTCGCCGCACGTGATGTCCGCGTGCGTTTACAAGAAAGATCTCACACGTTATCGTGTTGACTATAATTAATTATAATGAAGATTTTTTTTGTGAAAAGTGGTTGTTGCGGTGGTGGTATTGACAATTCGGGTGGTTGTTGTTACAGGGCGGAGGAGTACTTCAAGAGAGCGATAGAGGTGGAGCCACCGGACGCAGAGGCGTATAGTAAATACGCGACGTTCCTTTGGAAAGTGAAGAACGATTTGTGGGGTGCAGAGGAGACATATTTGGAGGCAATCTCTGCGGAACCTAACAACACATACTACGCTGCAAACTACGCTCATTTTCTATGGAACACAGGTGGCGAGGACACGTGTTTTCCTCTGTCTTCCCAAGAAGCTTGAGTATATGCCACAACAACAATCATCAACCAAAGTAAAAATCAAATTGGTGAAGTAGAATATATAGAGAGAATAAAACTAAACTACAAATGAAAAAAAGAAAAGAAAATTTTTGTAGCTTATATTTTTTTGTTGTTGTTGTTTATCTTCTAAATTTTTTAATCGGGGTGGCCCAGGGGAGGAGGAGATGGAATAATCATGAAGATTGTATAATTTTTGTAATTATAACTGTACATAACTCTTACAATGGCTCCGAGTTTAGTTAATGGGAACATCTTCATCTTTGATTCAGTTGTCCATTAGTTATGTTATGCAGAGTCATGACCATGGTTTAAAATTATTGTGATTTAATCGTAGTAGCGATGGGAACTGGGAATGTCAAGTTTTTTCAGCTTACCGAGTCGTGACTGTAATTAAGATAATTTTGTGTAATTTTCTGAAATGTATTGCGTAATTTTCTTTAGGCTTAATTACGGTTTTGGTGTCTCGGGGGGAATTTGCCGAATGACCTTTACTTGAAAATTGACATTAAACTTTAAAATTTATATTTTTCCTCTTCGATGTTAACTTCCGTTTACAGTTTTAGTCTTTGACGTGAAATTTTTTATTAATATTTTAACAGGAAAATTAATTTAAAAAATTAAAAAATAAAAACTCTTCAATCTTCATCTCCTTCATCTGTCTTCTCCATCATAAAATTCAGAAAATAAAATAATTCATCATCTTCAGCCCCATAGTCTTCCTCTATCATCTTCATCTTCTACCTCTTCATCACCTCCAACCTCCTTCTTCCATTTAATTCACCAAAACCCTTAAAATCAAAACCAGAAACCCAGCACCATCAATAAAAACCAACAACCGGTGGATCTGATCTCCACACCACCAAAAGTCTTATAGAAGAGGGAAACGACGCCGTGCTCGGCTTCGGAACGCTGGAAGCTTCGAAACCTGCTCGCAGAAAGATTTAGATTCAAAGGGGCAGCGTCATCAGCGTGAACGTGGATCTGATGGTGAGTTCGTTGCCGCCGTCGGATCTGGGGTTAGATCTGGGTTGCGAGAGCTTGACAGAGGTGGCGCAGCGTGACTGTGCTCGAGACAGTGAGGGACGAAACCGGGACTGGTGGCTCACAATGGTGACGACGATGGGTGAGGCACAATGAGATGAGATTGAGCTCGCGACAATGATGGTTCTCTCTCAAACAATGTCTCCCTTTCTCTCTCAAACGTTGTCATAAACTTTTCTGGAAATAAATTTTGCCGGGAATATTTTCACAAAACTTCTACTAAATACGAGAATACAACATTCCCATACGTGCTTTCTCTGTAATGTTTTTGAATACCTGCTAACAAATTCCCCCATAGTGTTAAGATATTGCTTGTTGAAAAATGTTATTTTGTTTCTTAAAAGTCAAAAAATTGCAATAAAAAGGTATAACTAAGATTGTTAATCTTGAAAGATAATTTAATCTCGTGGAGGGGAGATAATATCGTAACGTAATCTCGTAACATACTAATCTTGTAAGAGATTACCTCATGCCAAAATATAATTTAAAAACCATAATAATGATGACTAATAATATTACAAATTAACCAAATATCCAACCATAACAATTAAAACCACGCATAAAATTACTAAATATTCAAATCTAAGGTTCACAAGTCACAACAAAACACCAACACAAGCTATGAGAAACTTAAAACAATAACTAACAAGTCAATAGTCATCATATTCAAATTTATCATCAAATCGAGCACTCACAAATTTCTCCACACCTTTGCAAATTGCAGCCGGAAGTCGCAGAGAGGAAGGCGTCGCAGAGATGAGGTCATTAGTGAGAGGAGCCTATCGCGCTAGCGGCTTTGCCTGAAATCGTGGTCGAGAGGTGCAGGCTGTGCTTATTTCCACTTTCAGTATGTGTTTTCGGTCATTGAGCTTGTTATTTTGGTACTTTTTATTAGGATTTTATCTTTTTTATTATTTGAGTGGTTTGCCATTTTGTTGGAGTTTTTTGCTGTGCTTATTTCCACTTTTAAGGTGATGATGTTTGTGTTTTTAGTTGTAAGAAAGATATTATTGTGTCAATTATTTTTTTATAGTAGTGATTTTTATGACTAGTACCGTGGTTTTTATTCTCTCAAATTGGGAGAAATTTTCCACATGA
This sequence comes from Acmispon strigosus, assembly GCA_030819835.1. Lineage (NCBI taxonomy): Eukaryota > Viridiplantae > Streptophyta > Magnoliopsida > Fabales > Fabaceae > Acmispon > Acmispon strigosus. The sequence continues at coordinate 39,090,145 of JAUAMA010000007.1, forward strand.
AAAAATTTCTGCAGCTCTATTTTATTTTATTATTGTCATCATTGAAAGCTAAATTTGTTTGGAAGTTATTTTATTCAAGTTCTCATAAGTACTGAAGAGTTTTTATGCTCCTAATTTTTCTACTGCTTAATTCTGGTACCCAATAGTTTTTCCATGCTTATTGCAATATTGCTGCTAGCTAGCTAGGGTTGTTGGCACAAACGGCAGTGCGTTTCAGTTGGAGATATTTGGAGTGTGAATAGGGAAATGGACCAATGAGTCGATGGCAGACTCGCGTTGTGGGGTTTGCACACAAATGATCATCTTCCTTATCCTTTTTTAGTGTGATTCATCTTTGTTAATATGACTTTCCATTTTTGCTTTATGGAAAATAAAATAATGTTTTATGTGAGGTTCATGATTCACGTGGGATATATATTGGCATGAGATTGATGTTATTATTCAAATGATGATTACATTTGCTTATGTAAGCACCATTGCTGGATTCTCTGGAAAATGCTCCATGGGTCCGGTCTTTGATTATTAATTTCCTTCTTTTCAAAAGAATCAATTCTAAGATAAAGCATTTGGTAAATGACTGGCTGGAAATTGAAGAAAGGGATTTTTTTTGGAGGTTCACAAAATAAATGACCTTTTGTTTTCAAGTTTGCTTTCATTGATGTGATATTAATGGAATAATCAATTTCTTCCATTTTAACTTTTATTGCTTTCTTATTTTATATTTTTGGAAATTGTTGTGTTGACACCTAATCCACTCCCATCTTAAGAAGTTGTTGGTTCACAAATAGAATTGGTCGATTATGAAATAGATTCAGTCGATTTGAAAGCCGTGTGGTCGGCTGAAAAACCAACTATGAGTCTTTGATCAAGCGATTGCTCGAGGAAGAGACTTTGTTCCTAAATATGGATTCCTAAGATACTTCAAAAAGCTTTACTATTGAATGATGTTGAAATAAGACTTTGGCTGTGAACTAAGGTCTACTCCTAAGGAATGTAAAGGCCTGAAAAGCGGTAAAGAAAATAAAGACTGAAAGCTGTAAATCGGCTGAAAGAAAATAGCAGAAAGCGACAACTAGTAGATAGTTGAGCTCCTTAAGCATTTAGTACATAGTTTTATCTCTACACGGTACATATGGAGAAACATTTGTTAGGAGAGGCTCACCCACTTAACGTGATTTTTGAGCCTCCATGGATTAGTCTTATGGCTGTCGGTTGTAAGAGTACCTTAGTAACCAAATAAAAAACATCATTTATAATTTCATTCCCAATGCAGTTAGCATCCGTTGAAAAGCTTTGGTAGCAAGGATTTTGTGCAAGTGTATATGGAGGGTAGTGAATTTTAAAGTCATGGAATTATATTTACTCAATAAGTGTAACTAAAAGTAGCTGGATTAAAATTGAGCAATTAAATGTAAAGGGATTAAAATCACAAGGGGACTAAAATTGTATGATTGAAAGTAAAATAATAAAGTTAACCATAGTTAAAAGTAAGGAGACTAAAAGTATATTTAAGCCAAAATATTATGATTGCATGCTAGAAAAATATAGGACAATAATTTTATGATTTAATTACAACAATAAAACTTAATAGGATGTTTGTGTAAAACTTAATTATATAACAATGCATACTTATTAAACTTATAATCATAATAATTTTTTTCTGAGTCGAGTATATAAAAAACAACTTTTATTTATATTTACATGCTTTTTTTTCCATCTCACTTTCTCAATTTTTTCTTTGTTTCTCTCTTTTATTTACCTATTATATCAAATATTATATATGTAACTTCTCTATGACTCTTTCTATACTTAGTTGTATAAATAAATTTTTAATTTTAGATACATCACTTCTAATTAAGCTCTTTAGTTTTTCACAATTGATAAAGCTTTGTTGGCGTAGCCAGCTCGCTGAAGCCATATATTTTGGTGGGTTGAATTGATATTTTCAACCCAATAGTTCACTTTTAATGAATTTTCTGAACTCAAAAAATAAGGGGGTCAATGACGGGTCAGGCTAAGCTAACACGTTAGGTCAAACTTAAAAGATAAAATAGTTATGTGAAATTATTATTAAGGAAAAATGTTAATTTGTAGACTTGTTTTATGATAGATTGGTTACTCATTATGAATTATCTTGCTATATACTTTGATATATTTTTAAGTTGACGTATTATTTTTATAGTTACTTTCCTCATTACTTAATTTTTTGGGTGGGCTAACCTCTAAGAATACAAAACTTATTTTTTTATATTCTTATTTATTAGGTTAGCCAAATATGAACTTTTCAAACCAAATAATAAAAGTAGGTCAGTATGCACGATTCACTTTTTGGGGTCAATGGCGAGCATGGTCTAAACAGTCCCATCAATCCACCTTACCTAACAGTTTGTTGCAATTGGTTTTCTCTGCTAGGGCACAGTGCAGCATCAAAAACCTCCACCCCCTCTGGGGGTTTTCCCCCCATTGAGGGTTCCTCTCTAGTGAGGTCATTTTCTCTACTAGGTAGATGTTTCCTCCTATATTAGGTGGGTTCTCTTTCACTTTAGATGATTTTACACAAATAAGTTGTTTTGTTTTTTTCTTTCTCCTTTCTTTTGGCCACCACCACCACCATCCACGCATCGTTTGGCCATCGCCGACCACCTTCCTCTCCCCTCACCACCAAATTTGCGACAACCTGACCCGTCGCTAGCAACCAGGCTATTAGGAGCCTGCCTCTTTCTACCCCTATCAACAGATCTGCATGCGACCTTTGGCCTCCTCAGGTCTGCGATCCTCAACCTCAGATCCGTGACCCTCTACCTCTTGACCACCACCGCGGCCATCAGCCACCACCCAGAATAACCCCCGCGACCGTGGGCCATCGCCTCCCTCCCTTGGGCCTGAGTTGTTGTGCTTCCAGTGGCTTGCCTCTGCTCTTCTCAGTTCTTGGTTTGGTGGCTTTTCAAGAGTACTGTTTGTTGATAACAACCTTGATGCAAGTGAAATTATGCGGTCCCGGCAGAGCCGGCTAGGATTGGATATTAGAAAAGCTACACAAAAGTTATAAGATTAAATTTTCACTTTGAGATTTGTAGATCAAGACTTGGTAGAGATTAGGAGTTTGCTGGTTGTGATTTTTGTAGTTCTTGTTCCAGTTTGGTTTGGTTTACGCTGTTTTCAAGTGTATTAGAGCATGCTAGCTTATTATATACTGTGTATTTGGAGTGCTATATTATAAGTGCTCTCTTTAAAATTTGATATACTTAAGTTGTAAGTGCCGTTTGACTTAGTTTAGGCCTAAATTTATTAAAAAAAATTGTTACCTCACTAATTTTCATATTGAAAGTAATATATTTTTTAATTCACTAGTAAGTAATATGTCACATCTCATCCATATAATGTTTCAGTTCATAATTCACATCCACCGCATGCACCTCTGCGTTAGTTAGTTAATAATACTCCTAGATCGAATATACTTGTGTCATTGTAATTTGTTTGTCATTTCTTCTTTGTGTTGAGGCCTGAGGGGACTCTTGCTTCCAAACATAACGAAAGAAACAGGGGATCAAAACAGAGCATCAGGTAGCATTGTGATGAATAATTGAGGGCTTTTTCATGAAGCATATGGCATGCATTGAATTAGCAGGGGATGGGTTTTTTCTTTTCTACAATTAAGATGTGAAGCCAAGCAGAAAATGACGCCATTTCACGTGAAATTAACTACGAGACGAAGTAGGTGAACAGGTTATTAGATAGATATATGATCAGGTTCAGGCTATTCATTCACTCACTCACTCATGTCTCCATCTACCATCCCATACCTGTGTCCACAACTTAATTGTCCATACCTTGTTTTCGTTAGAAAAAGAAAGAAGAGTGAAACAACACTATTAATTTTTTTCTAATATACATGCTTATTTATTCACATGTTTATGTTGTTGTCTGCGTAGAATACTATAAGCTAAATTAAATCAGATAAATAATGTGACCTGATGCGATTCTACCCAGGATCTGACGATGAAGGAGACATATCACATATGCAAGGAAATTTTGATGTGTTGCGGACCTGAGTTTGTGTGTAGAATACTTTATGGAGTCCATGTGGGTGAGATATGGGACGTTTGAATAATTGTTGCCTTTATCACTCTAGTAAATCGTAGAAACAAAATAATGTGAGTAACACTATGATGACTGATGAGGGTTACCTTGTGCTTATTGAGTTTGGACCTAATTACTATTTAGTGATGGCGTTGGGCCGTCTGCTGGTGTCAAGCCCAAAAGGGATACTAAGAGGCCATGGTGGTTAAGAGACTTTGTTTAAGGGGCTTTGTTCAACTGGGGCCACTGTTTCTACCCGGTGTTATTAAATTCGAATTGATGATTGACTTGGTCGAGATACTAAAACAATGGATTAGTGGTTCAGTCGGTGAATCACTGGTCAATCAGTTAAACCGGACATATAGATGTAGTACATAAAATATAATGAGTACCTTTATAAATTATGTTATGTGGTGTGGTGGGTTGTCGATCTTTATAGTTTTGAGGAAGCTTAATGGAGTTTTTTTTTTCAAGCATCAAGTCATGTCTTCGAACATCTGCAGTAACACTTTTTCAAAAATATTCAGATGCAGTATAATAGTGTTACCGATCCGGTCCAATCAGCGAGTTTAACTAATTCAACTGTTTAATCAGAATTTGGCGGTTCAATAGCGTGTATGATCCAAATGCTTGATCGAATCGACTGTGTTTGGGTTTCGGTTGGATTGGTCAGTTTGTTTCAGTTTGGTTTTAATAACTATGTTTCTACCTGGATATGTTATTTTTACCTTAAGTGATCATGAAGGTTCCATTGCTTGAGATTATGCCACTTGTAGGGCTCACTCTCTGTTAGGAATTATTCTGCTTGAATAAATTGCAACGAGTTTAGTCTGTGAGAATAAATGCGAAAAGAGCTTCACTCACCATTTTTTTTGTTTCTTAATTTCCTTTTATTTTCTCTCCTAGAGTTTTGCTTCGTAGAGTTTCCTCTACCAATTCGGTGCTTTCAATTTCTGTGTCAATGAGTGGGAGAAGGGTTGAACTTCGCATAAACCCTAAGACCCACTACTCAAAACGATGGCATTTTACATAAAAATGAGGCAAACCAACTTAAAAACTGAACTCGAGTGAACTCGCGCGGGTTTAATCGTGTTTAACAAATTTCACTCGAGCTCACTCTAAAATGAGTTTAGCATCGTCTTGACATGATTCCATGACATGAGCACGTAAAATCGATTGAGTTTACTAGTTAAAACGCGATTTTGATTATGATTGGCACCATGAGCTCAACTCACAGTTTATAACCCCTCTGCCTCTCTCTCATGCGTTAGAGATAATGTAAGATTCTAAGTATGGAGGAGGAATATTTGCACACCAGTTTCAATAAACTTTTAAGAATTTTGATAAATAATAATTGAAATAAGCAAAATTGAATTGGTTGGACTCTGTTTTGGAAATTCTTTTCAATAGCTAGTTGGAATGTTCAACCTTCCTAGTGTTTGAAAGAGAAACCGCACCTAGTGATTAGAAAATTATGTATTATTTAACAGAAGGAACGTCACTACAATAATTCTTAAAGCAATTTTTTCACAAAAGGTGTTCAAAATAGTTTTGTAGATTTAGTTTTTAGAATGTTCGTTAAGAATCAATTCAATTCCCTTCAACGGTTAGTTAGATAATATAGATAAAGGGCAAGAAAAACACTACCTCTAAACCCCAAAAGACCTATGGGATCTCCACTCTCTTTGACAAAGATATACAAGTACTTTCAATACCTCTTTAGGCTTACAACAAATAGTGACTCTGCCTCTTCATGCTACGACGACCAAGGTTTAGAAAATGAAGAATTAAATTGTTCAAATCTAAACAAATCTCTGGGTTTCAAACACAATAAATGAGGATTGAATTAAATTCTAGGTTCATTACACAATATGAAACGTAAAATCAATCCAAGCTTCCCTAAATTAGCCGCAAAAAAAAAGGACACACTTATCCACAATTTGAGTCTTCATTCTGTCCATGTCTATAACAAGAAATTGTTCTACCCGCAATAAGCCAAACCCTTGGCTTCCCACTTAATTCATTATATCATAGTCATCCAACTTGTCATTGTACTTAAGCACCTTTCTCTTAATCTTGGAGGAATCCACCCATGTCACAAAGTCTTCCATGTTTCTAGTTACAAGGAAAGCTGGGTCTGTAACTGTATCTGGACCAACCCGCACATGCCCCTGCTCAATATACGTCACAGCTTCTTTCAAGTGCTCGGCAAATTTCAGTCGCACCAAAACAGTCGAGAGCCTACGCCTGCAACATAAAGAAAATTTAGTAATAATCAGGAACAAATGAGGGCAATATAATACATAGTAGCGGTAAAATCTAGTAATTTTTGTTTCTTCTTCCATTAAGGAACTCTCATAGAAGTTAAACTAACCAGTGTATCAATTTGATCAATACACAGCTATTTGGAAATTCAAATAAAATGGAGTCAGAGATTTAAGGGGTATAAATGCCACATCTTTCACACAAAATTCAAGCTGGGTGGTTAAAGTGGAGAAAATCATTAGGAGTTATATGTGACTGCAAAGCACCTATCAAGCTCAAATGAAAGATTTATTGAACTGCTATAGGACCTGCTATCCTATATGGTAACTAATGTTGGGCTTTAACGGGACACTATCAGCAAAAAGTTGGAGTATTAGAAATGAGAATGCTAAGATAGATGATTGGTCACACTAGGAAAAATAAGATACACAATGAGCGTATAAGAGGAGATATTGGGGTGGTGCCTATCGTGGAGAAGTTGACGGAAAATCGACTCAAGTAGAATGGATATGTACAAAGAAGACCTTTGGAGGTGACGGTGTGAAAGGTTGATAACATGGTATTTAATCATGTGAAGAGGGGTAGAGAGAGACCAAAAAGAACTTGGGCAGATATTGTTAAAAATGATCTTATTATCAATAATAATATTCTCCATAATATGGACTTTAATCAAGCTCAGTGGTGTAGTGTGATCCATATAGTCAACCTCACTTAGTTGGACAAGACTTTTGTTGTTATTGTTGTTGTAATTTTAAATGTCAGATCTTTCATAGCATTGGGACACAGGAAGGGGGTTTTGACAGAGCTTCGTGGAATAAGTCTATCACCTCCTTGTGTTATCAATGAAAAAGCCAAAGGAGGGCAACCGGAGGGGTGTGTCTGACAATTGAAAAGACTTCAACACATTTCACATTTCTTATCCAGAGCTGATGGAGAGGAGATGGAAGGAATTCTGTTTTCACTGTGGTGACAAATATCATCCATTGTGCCAATGTACAGGACGTACAATTATTGATGTTGGAGCTTGATGAGAACAAGAACCATAACTCTGACAAGTGATGGTGAGATAGCGGTTTTGGAAGCTAAGGAGCCTGATTGTGAGAAAAAGCTGGAGTGTAAGCTGATTTTTGTCTAGGATGGTGAATGATGGCAAAAGTAAGAATATAACATGTCAACATTTTATTGGTTGAGAAGTAAATTGAGACGCCAATTAGGATTCCAATCTGTCTTTTGTATAATATCAAACAATAATCGCAATTTAAATTCCTTACAGAATTTAATAGCAAAAATCCTAGCCTAACAGCTTGGAACTTATAAAACGTGACAGAAATGGAACCATGAGCAGACAGGGCAGAATGAACACAATTTGAGTTTGGTACGAACTAAAGGTTTGAGGTTTCAAGATGCACACGCATACGAGAGAACTTTATCTGACATCAGACATGCACACCAAATGTTTCTGTTTCTTGTACAGTTAGTTTACATGCATGACTTAATCACCATTGATCCTTTCCTTGTCTACTAAAATTCCAACAGTTAAGTTCATACTTCGTACAATCTCATTAAACTCCTATTAGTTTTGTTATAGCTTATTTTAGCTAATTATATTTTAATTAATCTCTATGGGTAATTATATTATTTAAACACCTTTCCAGGTTGGGTTAGGATGTTAGTTCCACAATACAAGTATCCCATGAGACCAGTATTTACCAATATACATTTCTCTTCTCCTTTGGTTTATCACAACTTTCTGGGGCCAGAGATTTGAACAGTAACACTTAAAGATGACAATTAATGTGTTTGCTCAGAGTTCTTGACTAGAATTGTCTTAAAAATCAAAATATCATTTTGCTTCTTTCTATTGCTATATTTTCATATGGACATTCTATGAGAAACCAAATAAAGTCAATATTTAAATTTCAATTTAAAGCAACAAATGCAGCAAAGCTTTCTTTTTACCTACAGAAGGATGACACAGTTAAGCGTTCGCATAGTGTGATGCTTTGCCTGGTTGGAATCACACCCATATTGTAACTGTCATCCAAACAAGAAAGAAAGATATGTGTCAGTAGCTTATAAACGTTTACACAATCTTCTGTGATTCAAACTAAGACCAAGAAGAAACAAAAAGAAAGAGGCCCCTCAATCAGGACAATGACTCTATTAGATAGCCAAACTCATTCCATCTTCACCAATCCAGTTAAATGAAAGCTTAAGCACAAATATATTTGAGGGATCTTATGACAAGATTGATTGAAGAAGAATGGTTTCCAAAAGGAAAAATAGAAAATGTAAATATGATATATAACAGCTGATATAATTATGACAGAGGATATTCAGTACTGAAATCATATATTTAAACTTTGAACTCCAACAAAACTGAATGGGCTAAATCATGTCTAAAAGTATAGACCAAACGAGATTTAGTTAAAGTGAACTTACAGCTTTTCCAAAAGCTTATCAGTCATATCAATCCGAACAGGATCCTTCGGGTCCATCTGTTTCAATATGTTTACCAACTTTTGAACCATTCCGCATAAACTTGAATATCTAGTCATATTTCAACCATCAAAGTGGCAAAAGAAGAAAATGTATCAGCCACAAAAAATCAACTAAAATAAAGGAAATTAGCTTTCAGAACAATATAAATATCACGAATTATGATAATACTTTTTGTAATCGTCCCGTCCAGTCACATGGTAGCGCTGCATAACCACGTTCTCTCTGTGACCTCCTTCTCTCTTCCATTCTAAAAAATTTACCTTCTTCAAGAGCTTCTGCTCATGGAACTTTAGCTTCCTCATTGTTTTTCACTGTCATCACAATTCATTCTTATTAGACACAACCAAATAGTTGGTTTGCTACAGGCAGGACTATTTAGTTTATTTATCTGCTTGTTAATGCATATATAAGCTTTACATAATACCACAAATTTTTCGAATTAAGCAGCACTCAATGACTCAAAATTGCTCAATCAAGTTCAAAATTAGGGTTAGATATATGGACCAATTCAGCTCTATATACATTGTGCTGCTAAGACAGCCTACATAACTCATGTATACATAGTTAACTTTCTGGCAGCCTAACATTGTTTCTAGAGCAAGAAATGCAATGTTTTTCAGCAACATTTAACAGTTTGACAGTCAGGAACATGGCTCCTATGAGAGTACTTTCGTGCGATACATGGCTCATGTATACATAGTGATTAGTTGTATTAAATCTGAAATATTGAGTGCCCGTCTATCAAGCAAAATTACAAAAATCACAATTTCAGTTAGAATTTGCAATAGACTATAAACAGATAGTTAACTTTCTGGCATCCAAACATTGATTCTAGGGCAAGAAATGCAATGTTTTTCAGCAATATTTAACAGTTTGACAGCCAGGAACATGGCTCCTAAGAGAGTACTTTCGCGGGATACATCAATACTAAGGACAGGCGTCTTCCAGTGTAAGAGAAAAAAAGGAAGGCATGCCACAAGTTAATTCATGATTAAATGCTACATTAAAAAAAATGCCCCTAAATTTGTACATTAATATGGAACAGTCTACCAACAAGCAGAATCATGATAAATATATGTGCGATCGTAGAGCCAACTAACATGTATGAAACAGATGAGTTCTTTACAGTTATTCCTTAAAAATCCCCAAGAAACCATTTTTAATCAAGAGAAAACCTTGAACTTCCAGAAAGGTACAAGCAACAACAATCACAAAAAACAACAATGTCCAAATACAAAAAACAACCATGTCCAAATATAACTTCAAATCAACATTAACAAAATATAGGGACCTAATTATGCTACTGGACATAGCATTCAGAATAGAAACTCAAAGACTTAAGCCTCCATTACTGGCCAAATCACAAAAAAATTAACGCTCAATCTTCTTTCAGACAACACACAAAGCTCAATAGTAACGATGAAAGGGAGAAGAACATTTAATCAATGTTTCACAATGAAGATCAGCAGGGATGTTCAAAAAAATCCAATAAGCAAAAACATAAACAGAAAGCAAGAGAACTGGACAGTAGAGGGAAAAAGAAAAGGATGTACCACTGACAAGAAGAGGGAAGCGCGGCGTCTACTCCGAACTAGGATCTGCGGTGCCGGAGTGCCTTGAGCCAGAGAAAGGGGCGGCGAGGAGGAGAAGAGGATTCAGAGGTTGAAGGAGAGAGGAATGGAGTGTGGAGGCTGGTTAGGTGAGAGAGAAAGAGAGGGGAGAAGAAGAAGGTGGCTGGCGGCGCAAAGGAAGGAGAGGGAGATGAGGGCTAGGGTTTCGAGTGAGGGAGAGAGATCAGACGAGAGTGAGGTCTGGTGCGGCTGCTGATGGGTGAATCGTTGTTGCGAGGGGTAATCGTTGTTGCGAGGGGTTTTCGGCCAGGGTTTCTCGGGTTGAAGTTACAATTTCGCCCCTAGGAATTCTGCACTAGCTTTTTTTATTTGATTTAATAGCATTTGGTCTCTCACTTATACACTTTTGGCCCCTAACAAAAAAAAAATTAGTATAAATGGTCCTTAACTAATACAAACAGTTGCAGTTTTGGTTTTCTATCCATCTGCCGCTAGAAACTTAACGTTAAGCGACGTGGCTGCTGACCGGAGAGACTTGCATCAGATTTTAAAATTTGCCAAAAGTAAGGTTAACTTCTTGGTTGTTGGTTTTATTTGTATTATGGTGGTTTTTTATATATTTCACAGTGGCTCAGGGTGTGAGTTCTCGTGGAGGTTTGAAGGTGGTGTTTTTGGTGGAGAAAGGAGATTATCCATGACGGTTATGATGTGTTGAAGGATTTTTAGATGTTGATGGTCATGATTAGAATGGTATTGTAGATATAGTAAAGGGAATGTAGGATGAAGGAGCTTGGAGAAAGGAAGGTTGACAAGAGGTCAAGGATGTGATCCTTGTTTTTTGCTATCGGCTGAAGAGAGGGGAATTTAATGCGGCGGCTAAGTCATTCTTTCCTAGAAGCTAGGTGATGTGAGTAATTTATATGGTGGTGAGATATTATATACTCATACTCCACTTTCTCTTTCATCTCATTTCCACTTATTTTCTCTTCCTATCTCTCTATTTTTCCTATCACATCACACATCATATCTCTCATTTCTTCTTAATTCTCTAAGGTGGAGTTTGATTTGGAGTGTCAACAAAATATTAACCTTTTTCTTTTGGATCTCTCTTTGTTTTGTCTGTTGTCCCTAAAATGGAAGTGTTGCTTCTCTCTTTTTATCTTTTCAGTATTGTCCTTCGTTCAATCGAAAATTGTATCTCTCTAAAGAAAATCGGTCATAGTGTACTTTTAGGGGCCTCAACACTACTCTCATTTGGGATCCCCTTTTGTCGCATGTAATTGAGAGGAAATAAGTGTTTGTGTTTGTGTGCGGGTGAGTGAGGGGGCTTAGTAAGGAGCATAAAAATCAAAACTTTTTCTGTAAGTGTGAAAAAGATAAGTGAAAGAGAGTAATGTGGGGATAGAGGATAAGGATTTTATGGGATAAAATGAAAATAAAAAGTAAAAGGAAGTGAATACGATCATAGAAATCAAAACTTTATTTGTCTTTCATGAGAAAATATCTTCACTCTTTTTGTACTATTTTTTAGAATGAATTATAAAAAGGTTAAGACCATTCTTATCTTCAAATGAATGACATTAAGCTAATCAAAACATTTTTTATATTTTAATTTTTGTGTTATTTTTTGACTTTTCCTATTTTTAGATTTTTTTATAAAGATGATAAAAGGTGAAAACTAACTATTTAATTTTTCTATTCTTTTTAATTATATGAAACACAATGTAAAAATCATATTCAAATAAAAAGGGAGCAGGATAAAATCAGGTGCTAAAAACTATCATCTAGTGATACATTAGTAGATGATTCTTTTTATTACCTTTTGGATTGTAAGTGTCATCTTCAAACGTTAGTCCTTCTTGCACATCCTCAACTACCCTCACATCCCCCCACTCCATGGTTTTTTTCCCTTACCCTTTTGATTCTCACCACTATGCTCTATCTTCCCTCCTCCTCCACTACCTTATCATTCCTCTTCACATATTCATATGTACCCTAAGCCTCTAGTACCTTATCCTTCACATTCACACACTCAGAACTAGCCTCAAGCTACACTATTTTACCCTTCTCCTTCACAGTCTAAACAATAACCTCAGCCATGTCAACAATTTATATAGAAGCATCAGACTTAGCTCCCTTCTCAGCATCCTGGTCCACAACGTTAACAGATATCTCTACTTTGTGCTCAACAAAGGCATCCACTTGACTATGTCCCTTCCCATCTATCAAAAATTGTTTGACATATCCATCATAGCTAAGAAGCATAGTATCAATTGATTCATCAAGTTGTGGGTGCCTGTACCACAAGCACTTATAGATGACATATCCCAAGCTCTTAAACTATCTTACCCACCTCAATTGAATCTAACCCTTTAATAACTTCACATGACCCTTCTGCATATGGCAAAGTTGGGTGAAATGTAATTTCACTCCCATGATGAAAATTAATGTCTATCACATGAGGAACAATAGGCCTGAATACAAACAAAGTAATACACTATATCAAGCCTTAATCTAAACCATACTGGACTGGGCGAGCGCTTCACCCAGTGTTAAGGTGACCAGGCGGTCTGTAGAGGATGGGCGGATGATGAGCTAGGTGACTGAGGAGGTGTAAATTTGTAGCTTATTAGACCGAATTCCTGAGTCCCAAGGGCCCATAGTTTGTAACTTAGGGTTTAAATGTCATTTATGGCTCTCCCTCCTATAAATAGCTAGAGGGGGGCTCATGTAAAGAGGTATGGATTCAGTATTCTCTCACTAAATAATAACACTCCTTCTTTATCATTCTTTCCTACGAGAACATTTGGCGCCGTCTGTGGGGAAAGGTAAACTAACCCCCACGATCACAAGGAGCGAAGTCATGTCAGGCATTCCAAGAAGAGAGCGTGGTCGAGGACGTGGCGGAGGGCGAGCCACGAGGGCAGAACGGCCACTGTCTCCTCCCCTGTCACCGACTCCAGCACCACCACCCCCAAACTTTAACACAATGAACGTAACGCAAAACCAGGCCACACAGGCGGCGGCAGGCCCTGGCCAACCCACCATGATTATGATTCTATTTCAATTCAAATTTCAAAACTCCAATTATTGGTTCTATCTAAAAGAAAGGAGATCCGGTTTCTAGATACTATGGTCGTTGTTTTTGGCTTTTCCCCTTACTGGCAGTTTAGCCAATCCTCTTTGTTTTTATGTTGAGCTAGACCAGGCATAATGTGACACTCCTGCTCCTAACATACCAACTTAAACTGTGACGTACCTTTTTGCTGGATTTTTTTTTTTTGCACTATCACTAACTAATACTAAAGGTCCTCGGGGTTAAACCGGAAGATCATAATCTCTTCTTATCCAACACATTCAGACTAATCATCCTTTATCTGAAAACACTCTAATACCTATTCTCAACTACATAGATGTATTATTCATCCTCACTGAGTCCTATTCTTACCCACTGACAGCTGCCATGGCTCAATAGCTTCGGCGTACAACGAACCAACTCGATCTAAGCCCGTCTCTATCTTTCACCTGAAAATGTTAACCACTGGAGGGAGTGAGCTACCAACGGATAAGAACATGAATGTGTTAGTAACCCCGGCCAAAGCCATATGGAGGTCAGCCAAACACAATCCATATTCAGGTTAGCATAATATCATTCAAATCATATTCCATATCAACACATAATATATGAACAAATATCAACATCACATCATAACAAGCAATCAATGCATAATGCATGAGAGATATAAACCTGGGTGGTTACCACCTTATCACTCCTGGTCCTTCAGTCAACTTCTCCCCCAATTATGAGGTGCACCATGCCCCCCAAGGAAGGGAGTCCCTCGTCGACCTTTTTGTGTGTGCTTAATTATTTATGAATTCATTTGTGTGTATAGGGCCCGAAGCATATTTTAGCTTCACACCTTCGGAAAGCCATCCGGGAATATGGAAAATCCCTACATTCCACTCTTTACCGGATCCGATTGCCCTTAGTTTACCTAGACAGGATGACACAACTTTTACTAGTTCTTTAACTTTACATGTTAGCTCGATCTCAGGGATCTTGCCTAAGCTAACAGAGAGGTAGAACCATCGTGTGTCCCCGGGCGGTTCATCTCTGAACATGGCCACCATTGGCATCTCGAGTATCATCCACTCTTCTTTCAGTGGTAGTGGCCGCGCTTTCCTACTCCTTATTGCTCCAAATAAATGTGTAAATGCAATCAAACATCCATCTATCGAGTGTTATAACTAAGATGACCTCGTTGACATCCATTCCCTCAAAATCAATCGTCCACCAACCGGAGGGTACCTCAAAACCGACAGAGGTATAAACCTACCCCTCAGACTTAATCGTCACACCGGAGGGTTGTGCCGTCGCACGTCTATCTGACTTACGTACAGATAGGTACCTCAAAACCTACAGAGGTACTGGCATACCATATTGGTCCTAGTCATCCGACCCTTTTGTGTCGCATGATGCGTCCCATACCACACCATGCTTCACTCATGTCGACTGCTAGTACCGGTGCGTGGTAACTCTGAGCACTATCCTCGGGATTCCATCTATGCAATTATTGTTAAACCCTTTTTCAAAAACAATATAGAAAGACATAAATCTGTTCCTACAGGGTGTTATTAAATCTTTCTAATTTTCCAAACAAGAATCTCTTGAAGACTAAAAAAATCTATTTTTGTTTGCATAGGCTTCTATTCTTTGAGCGCTAAAACAAAACAGGATTGGTTGGGCTGGAGGTGTTGGTGGTTGTTGTTGGTCTTGTCGTGTCGTGCCGTGCTGGTGGTCCATTGTGTTAGACTTGGAGCTTGCTGTGCTTGCTTGCAATACGCGCCATTCTGACTGTAATGTCCCATCCTCGTTCTGCGGCAATCCGGGCTTGAGAACGGAGGGAGCGTCCTTCTTCATCTAGGGTCTCAGCATGTCCATCGAAAGTTGGCTGTCTTTTGGAGTTTTGTTGCTTTGAGGGCTTGGATTTTCCCATGGTGGTGGAGGATGAGGTTTACTGTCCCCATAGACGACACTATCTAAACAAGCAAAGTCTGCCAGATCACTGCAAGCGGTGTTTGATGTGACGTGAGGGCGGTAGAGGGGGCGTTTTACTTCTTCTGAGCGTCGTGGTTCTGCTTGAAAGGAGGTGGTCAATCGTTGTCTCCGTGCCCGGGAGGGGTCCCTGCAAAGACACTCTGTTGCCAAAGTGAGAGGCTGAAGTGAGAGGGAGAAATGGGTGAGTGGATAAGAAGTGTGTACCTTATGAGCTTAGTGAACCTTCCTTATAAAGGGGTCGGAAGACGGCACGTCCCTCGAGGGTTTGTGATGATGACCTCATATCTGGCTTCTCCTTGACCGTTGGATCGTTGGATCCTCTGCAGTGCTCAGAGGGTCGAACGGAGGAGAGTTCCTCGGGAAGGCGTCGTGGGTCCTGGAGCGTTGCACCTATGAGCGTAGACTAGTTGAAGAGATTGGTGATTTGACGTTTAGGAGCATTCGGCAGCCGGGTGTGTGTCAGAGGGCCTCTCGACCTATTGTCATAGGGCCGAGAGAGAGTGTGTACGTTCCGTTGGTCAGTCAGGGTGCGTCGGATGGTGGTACTTCTCGGTCGCGTGGCTGGGTGGATGCCAGGAGAGTTACTCCCAGAACAGTAGCCCCTCAGCCCAGGGCCCAGGGGTAAGTTCGAGTATAGTTGGTCAGCATAAGGGGGTAACTTCCCTCAGGTGGAGCCGAGGGGGTTACTCCCATAACAGAATCATTCTCGACCATGTTTCGCTCTTTCCCTCGCACTCCCCTTCCATTTCAATTTGGAAGAGTTCCTTGTTATTTTAGTTTGGTTTTTTTTTTTTTTACGGATATTTCAGTTTGCTTTTATATAACCATCATTTGTTTGTATTTTATCAAATTTTTAACTTTTTTGGATGTATATTTTGATCTAAATATATATAATAATTATCTGACAAGTTATTTAAATTGATCTAAGCATTTTTTCTTGTGTAAATTATCATATATTGCTATGTGTCACATATATGCATTTTGAAACCCCTGCAATCCTGATAAGTCATACTTCATTTTATGTTTAAACTTTAAAGAGAAAAAAATGTGTAATAGCCTTTTTTCCCTAGTAAAGGAAATATTAAGCACAAGATATACCCAAAACGTTACAATGCATACATATACAGATGAAAATAGTGTCAAAATGAAAATACACCAAGACAACAAACCAGAGAGCCTACTCGATCCTCTCAATAGTTATAACTGAACATATGTAATCACCATGCTAACATATCAGCATAACCAGCCAAATGGATCATGAGAATGTGTGAATTTCAGCTTATAAAACCAAAATAGGCACACCATAGAGGCATAGAGTAGCAGTAGATCATTGCAAAAAGCATCAACTCATCCATCATGTGAAAATGGCATTTGGTGTAAAAGAGAATTCATATAGCCTTTAATGACTTTAAATATATATTTATGACATACAAATGAAAATTAACTCAAATTTATGTCAATATATGCCCATTAACAAGTCCATTATGATTATTAAGTAATATTATTTCAATATTATCTACTCATAATAATTGCATATTTTTTTGGTAACCATATAATAATTAATTAAATATTTGATAACTCTTTCTTAGCACAATTTACAGAAAATTCTAAAATAGATTAATAATTGAATACTATATATATATACATATATTTTTTAATAAAAATAATATAGGGGGTCAATAGCAACCACTGATTTCTCCCAGCTCTTTACATTTTGACTAAAAGGAATTTCAGGAGTTACAAATTTTTTCATTCGTAGCCGTTTAATATAGTGCATAATCAATGGCTACTATACCATTTGTCTCATTACAAGACTTGGAATAAGCTTCAATATTATCCATAATTTTTTCCTCACTAAAATATCCAAACCAAGAACAAGTCCTTTCCCTTTTGATCTCAGTCTCCATCAATCACCTTTCATGAAATCCATTGGAGGTGGAAGGAATGGTGGTGGTGGTGGTGGTGCCACCACCAACCCTTCTTCCATGCACCGTTCAGGTCCTCCTTTGACAGCCATAGACAGGTTCTTATGGGGCCAAAACAGCCACTTCCCTCAGAAGCAACAACCACAGATTAATGTTGCAAACAACAACCATACTGCAAGTGCTAATTTTGATGATGAGTTTTCAACCTATAGTTTTATGTGGCCTTACCGTCAAGAAGCAAGCTTTATTGATCAGCTCTTAACAAATGAAGAAGTCCTGAATTGGACACAGCAAATCCCCACATTGAAAGAAAATGAGCAAGTTTTGGGGAAGAATGCCAAAGGTGTGGGAAGAAGGCCTAAAAAAGGATCTTCTGTGGCTTTGATTAAAGGACAGTGGACTGATGAAGAAGACAGGTTAACATCAGTTTTTTTATTTTGTGTGTAAATGTATATTTTATTTTAATTCTTATGCATTTCCAGTAAACTTTGAAGGTGACTAATGTTTTTATTATTTGTTATGTAACCAAAGGAAATTGTTGAAGTTGGTGAAGCAACATGGTGTAAGAAAATGGTCTCAAATAGCTGAGAAGTTGGAGGGAAGGGCAGGCAAGCAGTGTAGAGAGAGATGGCATAATCATCTGCGGCCTGATATTAAGGTTTGTTTGTGCTTAATTTTTGTGAGTGAAGAGAGTTTTGATGATAAATTCTATTTATATTTGATATATACTCGGTTAAAAACCCAGGGCCTAGGGTTTATTTTATGATGATCAATTTGGATGTTTTCTCTAGAAAGTTTGAGGCAATGGAATGATTTAAATATATAATTATAGTTAACATTTTCAAGATTGTTTAGACTGTCAATTTTTCATATATAATTATTGAGCATCTAGAATTAGGTCAGATCTTCAAGGATCTATCTGTGTTATCTGCAAAGGTTTGATCATTCTTTCCATATATACTTTCTATATCCTGTGAATTAAACTTAGTATGTCAAAGAGACAGTTCCGCAATAATCAATCATATGTTTCTATTTCATCATGCAAATCTACCTTTCTTCCACAATTTCTTTTAATTTTCCTCCTAAGACTTTGTTCAGATAATAGTCAGGTTTATACAAAGACTTTGTCAAGCTAACCCAAATAATATTTTGTAATTTTTTTATTTATAATCTTTATTTAAATCTTTCTACCCTATTTATAATCTAATTATACTTGATTTGTTAATATTTTGTGTTAGTTTATTATTTAATATATTTATATAATAATATATGTATACATATATTTAATTATTATTGATTTGATAATTTTTTATAATCTATGACCATTTTTTCCCAGTTAAATGGAAAATTTAGTTTTTAAAAATTACACAATCTTCCATTTCTTATGTCATAGATTTGTTGGAATTGTATTTACATTGGTACTTAATTTGCATGGGTTAAAGGTCAGTTATAATGTGAAATATGTATTTTTTTTCTTGGCTGCTAAACATGTTGCAGAAAGATGGTTGGAGTGAAGAAGAAGAGAAGATATTAGTAGAAACCCATGCCAAGCTTGGAAACCGTTGGGCAGACATTGCAAAATCCATTCCAGGAAGGACAGAGAACGCCATAAAAAACCACTGGAACGCCACAAAAAGGAGGCTGAACTCAAGGAGAAAGAACAAAAGGACCGCCACAAACTCAAATGGAAAGCCACACTCCACTATTCTTCAAGACTACATCAGAAGCAAGATCACTCAAACTAATTACACCACAACCACTCCCTCTGAGCTCGAGCCTTCAGCATCTCAAACACAACACTTTGTGTTATCTGATGCTGTCACCAATGAAAATTCCTCATCATCACTAATAGCTGATCAATCATTTGATGATGAGATACTCTTCATGCAACAGCTTTTCAAGGAGAATCAGACTCTGCAGCAGCAACCACTTGTTAATGCTGTGGAGTCCATGAACTATTCTCAAACTTATAATAGCATTGATCATCAGATGCTCACTGGTGATGTTACTGAGTGTGGTGGGTATGTTCATTTCAACCATAAGCCAAACTCACAGAACATGTACATGAATGAGAGTCTCATGATCCCTAGAAATTATAAGACTCCAACTTCCATCAACTACCTTGATGCTGATCCTTTTCTGTCTCACTTGCTGAATGGAACTGCTACCAGCTCATCACTTTGCTGTAACTATGGGATTCAAAGCCAGAACCTTGACTTGCAGCTTGGGGGTCAAGACTTTTCAGAGTCAAAGAGAGAGATGGATTTGATGGAGTTAGTTTGTTCTGCTCAGTTTTTGCACGCATGAATGCAGCTTAGCTTCTGATCCGATGAATCTGAATCTTTTATGTTTTAGTCTTGGCTTTGTTTCATTTTAGTGGACTTCTGACTTGTCTAAGGTTTTAAATTGCGTTTATAGCCATGTTCTGCAATTGCAAACAAATGCGAGTTGATGCGGCTGCATCTGGCAGACATGATTGCTATTGCGCACTCGAAAACCTTTTATGGGGGCTAGGATAATTTCTACAGTTTGTGCATTTTAGGTGTCTCATAATTTTTAAATTTTAAGCTTTATCCTGTGCCTAGTTTTGCATATCTGAATGTACTTGAACTCTAGATTATCCAACTTCCAGTTAGAGACATAATATTGGTTAGATTTTTTTTGCATGAAATGAAACTTGTGTTATGTTACTCTATCTGTTATTAGGGTGTGTTATTAGATAGAGTTTGCTCATGCTCTAGGTGTTTCTGCATGTCTATGATACTTAGTTTTCCATTACTTAATTTTTTTTAGTGATTAGTTATTAGTAAATTACAAATGTGGATTTGAACCCTAAACCATTCACTTACTTTTCCATTATGTCTTTGATTGTTTGCTCAATGACTTCTCGACTTTTCAAATGCTTCAAATTATATGATATGAATGGTCGCACGGACTTTAGGTCAAACTTTGCGATTAATATTTACGTTAACAACTGATATATTAGTGATTTATTAAGGGCGAATGTTATTGATCTATCGTAGCCATGAGAAAGATAACTGTTTTTCTCTAAATTTAATTCAATGAGTACCGTATGTTGCGTGTATTTAATGAAGATAATTTGCCTTTTCTTTCTTTCATTCTTTCCTGCCACAACTTTACAGCAATTACTATTACTATTATGTATAGTACCTCACCCTACTTGTATCTACATTATTATATATTTATTATTGTATAATTTTAATTAATCCTAATTTCTTTTAATATTTCTAAGTTTTTTTGTCTTTCACGTGTGTACACTGATTGGAAAACTATGATAGTCCCTCCTAACCAGTGACGGATCTGCTTGAGGGAGTGTGGGGGCACTTGCCCCCACATAGATTTTAATTTTTTCTTGTTAATATATATATGTTTGATAATATGATTTAATGATTACACAAATAATATATTGGTGCATAGGCGCTGCGGGTAGGAAATTCTGGCAACTTGAAAGGGTGGAGGTAAATGAAGGGCTGGTGGGTATCAAATTCAATAGTGTCTAATTAGTTTATTGGGTGAAGATTGTTTGTCACAATAATTCAATCAGGTTTAGCAGGGCCTCTAGGTGCTTCATTTATGCTAGGTGTATTTCCTCTTCTTTTTAGTCTGTATTTTATTATGTTAATTTTGTTGTAATGGGTTGAGATATCTCTTATGTTCCCCATTAATATATATATATATATATATATATATATATATATATAATGATAGAATTTAATCATTACATAAATAAGTTTTGCACATATATTCAATTAATTTTTACCATTTATCACATCATCATTAAATTAGAATTATAAAAAATCAAAAGGATAAGACTGGGAGTTATAATTAAATGTTTGTGCAAAACTTTTAAATTTTTAATGCATATCAATCTATTTTGTATCTCATATTTATATATATATATATATATATATATATATATATATATATATATATCCATTGTATGCATTAATATTTTTTATTATGAAAGTTAGTTTTTTTTTTCTTTTTGATAGGCATTTTGAAAGTTAGCTTTGAAACTATCCGTGTCAAATACATTCAATTGTTTCTTTGTAACAAAAGAAAATTCATCTATTAAAATAATTTGATCTATATGCACATTAAAAGAAATTTTGTATAGTGATTTTTTTTTAAGATCACATATCCTCCACCGGAGACATTTTCCTTGAGTCAAGTAGAGCCACTATAGGCTACGAAGCTCTACCTCAAAGTATTTAGCATTACATACTAGGGTCGATGTCGATAACATTGGTTAAGTCTCATTAACCAGAACTAATAGCCCAATCCACATAATAATAATAATAAAAAATTAAAATCATTTGATGCTTTCAAGTTATAAAAACTCGGTAAACTTATGGATCCAGAAGTTTTAAGGCATTTTGCCCCCACAGCTTAAAACTCCTGGATCCGTCCCTGCTCGTAACAGATGTTTTTCTCAAGATTTAAATGTGTGTCATTACCCATACAATAATTTGATTTGCTTATTATTAGACAAACACCTTCTTAGTTGAATAACTTTTAGTTTAGTTAAATGGTTATATTTTTTTGGTTTATAAGAGGAAGTCTGTTAAATGGTTTTATTTATTATTTTTAATATTTTTTCATTTGAGTTACATATTGTACTATTAATCAATAATTATTTTCTAATATTAGTGTTAGAACTTATAACTTTGATAATGTTCATATTTTTCCAATATATCAAACAAAAACATATATAAAAGATCATGCTCAGGTTCACTAAAATGCAGATAATAAGTATGGATCTAGATAAAAGGTTATGTTTGGAAGAACTTATTTAAGTTTATTTTATAGTATAAGTGTTTATGCAAGTGTTTTAGAGTTTATATCAATAGCTTATAGCCTACTTATGACTTGTTTTAAGTTTATTTTCGTAAGTTGTTCAAAATATATTAGCGTATGAATAATAACTAGCTTATACTTATTTACCACTTATTTTCAACGTAATATTTCAATATACTTCTCAAACTTATGAATAAGCGCTTACACGATACGCGCTTTTAGCCATAAATACCTAATTAAGTTGTTTAACGAAACACACTCTAAATATACCTTGGGGGTATTGAATATCTATTCATGTGAGTGTAGAGACGGGTATGAATACTTTTTAAGAAAAATACGAGTACCCCACTCATTGCCAAAAGATAGTGTGTAAATGAGCTTGCCACTTTTCTACATGCTTATTTTACTTTTAAATCACAAAAGAAATTCACACTGTTAAGAGCTATAAGACTAATTCCTCGAGACTTGGAGATCACATAAGTGGGTAGGTCTCTCTCAACAAATGTTTTTCCATACACATCGCCCAGAGATCGCACCGTTGACTAGATCCTTATGGGAATTTGTTGGTAATTACAGAGTTTTTGTTGGTAGTTACAAAGTTTTTGAAATGAGAATTTTTTTGGGAAGTGGAGGGGACAACATATTTTTATTTTTAAATTGAGAATTTAATTTGAGACTCTTAAAAAATAAAAACTATTTATGAAATAATGAATTAACTCAATTTTAATATGTTAATAACTTATTTATTATCATAAATATTTCATAATTTTACAAACAATGTGTATGAGTGATGTCACACGATCAAATCTCGGGTCATACGATTGGAGGACACTCACAATATCTTGAACAGATTTGCACCGATGGACAAAATATGTAGATTTTCTTAATTTAAAAAAATTACCGCCCTTCCCCTTCCTCTAACAATCCCTCTTTGTTTTGGTCAAACAAACAACCCCACCTCTTAAACAAGTTTCTTTGGGTCAGTCTTGTGGTTTGTTTGAGCCTGGCCCGTTTCTGTTTTATCCCGTGAATTACAGACCAACAACCAAAACGGAACTTTCGAAAAAAAGAGAAAACAAAAATAACTAAGTGCATGTTTAGAAAACTCACACACGATTCACGTTTGGGCCAGATCCACGTTTCCAGAAGTAAGAAATAGTTGTTTTTAGATTGCTGGATCCACGTTGGCCTCTCCAAACGTGAAACCAAACACACCCTAAACCACTCGTTGAACCAAAGTACAAAATATTCAAAAATAAAAAGATAGAAGAGGCCACACTTATTAGGTCCCAAAAGTATGTCAATCTCTCTAGATCTCCGAAGAAATCAAAGCACAATATGGGGAGATGATACATAATTACACACCCTATCCACCCCCCAAACCACACCACCTCGGCACCATGTAATATCTCCGATTACGCATGTTTTGATTATTGTGTTCCGGAAATTAAACTCGGGAACACATTTCATTTTTTTGACTTCCGAAAACAAGAATTCGGTAGTGTAAATCTCATCATGACTTTCAAATTTTTATTTTCAGTACACTATTTTCATTTTGTACTGCTTGAATTGAAGTCTTCGAAATTGAAAACAAATCGCTTACAAAAATTCTATAATCCGGTATTTCATCTTAACCTAAAGGCTTTTAGAATCCGGTATAATGTTTTTAACAATACCGGATTTAAGAATTTGATATGCTTAAATACCGTATTGAAAACAATACCGGATTCTAAAGTCTGGTATTGAAGTTTGACCTACCACATTTTAGAATCTAGTATTATGTGTTTGTCAAAGAATAACATCACATCATCAATAAATTTTAGTACCCAAAAAATATATTCAAGTACTACATACATCCAGCATTATAATTCCTGTCTAATACAAATATAAACACATACAAAAAAAGTATAACATAAAACTCAGAGCAAAACGTTGATATCCATCACTGGGAACAGTCTCTTGCAAGTAAACTTCCAATACTGAAAGCAAGTAAACTTCTATAGTTGATACCTCCCTTGAGATGCCTATTCTAACGCTTGAGACTCAGCACTTGCATTAAGAGTTGAATTTGCACTGTTCAAACAAAAACCTCTATATGAATATTGTATATGTATTAGTTCTCTCTTTATTGGTTATTATTAAGACTGCTTCTGGATCAAGATGACATCTTGGCTCTTGCAAAGAATATACCAGCAAAGAGACCTGAAAATAGAGTGCATTATCAATATAAGATTTTTTAATAAAGAAAAAGTTCAAGTTTAAAGTGGTTTTTATGAATTACCAAACAAAATGCTGAACAAATTGGATACGCTGACAGGAACTTTGAACACTAAAATGCCAGCAACAGAGATTGGAATCTTGTTTAATGAACCTACAAGACTGTGAAACAGACACAAACATATAAGAGAAACTGATGGATAGAAAAATATCTGAAACATGTAGAATTTAGCTGAATGCAGCATGTAGTATGCTTGTATTTAAAGTAAAAACAATGACATCCTTTCTTATCCCTAAAGGATCTTATTGCAGAAGGGATGCTGGACAGAATCCTGCTGGAGAGGATCCAAATACGCTATCCGTGTATTGAATTTCAAGTCTATAAAATTACCTATATGTTGTAGGGCCTGTTTGATGTAAGAACCACATTGAGGTAAAGCTGATAGAAAGTCCAAGCAGTCCGCTAGCTGTTGCAAAGACCCAAAACATCGGCACTTTAACTACGTCGCTGGATATATCAAGATGAAAATCACGGTTAGTGTGCAGAAGGTTTAATTGAATTTGAAAGCAAATAAACAATTCACTCACGCGTGTATTACATAATCCCACTCTCTGAAAAGGAAAATCAAGATGATGGCAAAAGGTAAAGACAACAAATTGTTCAGCAAAACCATTGACACTTCATTAAGAGATCCAGATCTTGTTGACTTTTTTGCTTCGTCCATAACCCACCTAAGGGTAAGCTGTCACAAAAAGGAAAACATTTCATCAAATCCCAGTTTGGACGTAACTGGGGAACCTCTTACAGAATATTGAAAGAAAACAAGGGCTAAATATACTTACAGAATAACTTGCTGTAAGAACACAATTGCCAATCTGCCAGGCATAACCAACTGCATCAAAGGAGAGATCTGTAAAGCCGCCACCGACAGCAGAGATAATCTGTACGGAGTATGTAAAGACAGTGGAACAAAACTTCAAAAACTCATATACACTAATGCTTCACAAAGAGTGCAATAGCTAAGAAGACAATCAGAAAGTAAATACTAAATAAATTAGATGTTAAGTTTCTTTATAAGAGGACAGGTAACTTGATGAATAAATCAAACTAACCGCATTTTAATTTTCTGAGCTGATGGAATGGAACAGCAAAAAATTTCATTTCCAATTAACTCAGATCCATACATGTCAGACCAAAAAAAGGTTTACAAACATTGCATTACCAAGGATTCAGAAATAAAATATTAAGGGCCTATTTAGTTTGGGAAAACACTTTCTGTTTTCAACTCCCATTGACTTTCAGTTACTCAAATGCCACCCTCTTTTCATCCAGTTTCCTATTTTAAAATATTTCTATAGGAAACAATGAAATACTCTATTGTTTGCAATGAAACTCAATGTTTTCCAAAATAAACAGCATATCAGTGAGTATGATGTAAGAATGTCATTTACCATCAGCAGCATAGCAGTCCACACTTTGGAATTCTGACGTTTCCGAAATAAATATAATTCTCCAACTGCTGTTAGGATATTTGTCACATTCTTGAGAATTGTCACCATTGCAATGTTTATGTATTTCAAACTGAAAGGACAAACTCATCAGAAGACATTATGAGTAGATAGGAGCACCACAATATATATCATTTACTACCAGATTGAGCAGTAGCACAATGATGGTAATTTCATGCGAGAATCGTGCCGATGGTCCTCATTACCATTCAGCAATTCTGAAAAACAAGAGAAGTTTAATCTATACCTATACATGCCTGAAACAAGCATGCCAATAAATATCACATTTACAGGGATCCAGGCCCTGACCAGCCTCCAATTGAGCTTTTCAACTGTAATTCTGCCACAGAGAGCCAACAGAACCACAACCAGAGTACTGATCAAGTTCTGCAAAGAACATGGAAGAGTGAGGATTAAATAAATATTGATTTAGCAATAACTACAGGAAAGAAAGTAGATCAATAAGGAGGGAAAATATCATTTTTAAGAGTTAGAGTCAGATCAAGACTTGCCATCATTTGGCATTAATTACCACAGCACAAAAAGAAGGACAGTAACTAACTTACTTGATAAAACATCAATGATATTCCTGCATTGAAGTTGTAACTCGATAAAACAATTTTGTTCAGCATTATCATGAAGCAAGAGGAAATACAGTAAGCTGTTCCAGATATAAGTGGTCCAGATTTCTTGTTAGCTGATCCGTGCAAACGCTGCCTTTCCTCCCCATTTACATGAAAACTGGCATCATCCCCAGATGTAGCTTTATTTGCTTTAAGAAATCTGCTTACAAAGGTGAATGTGTTTCACATATTACTTAAAAAGTACCATTATTTTAAATAAATAAAACAGGCCTTCAAAATTTAAACAAGAACTTTCAAGCACCTAAAGGCAAAACAAAATATCATGGTACAATTGAGTGAAATAGTTGACACTTGGAATCTGATAAGATTGAAATTTACAATGGTTGAAAGACGAAAAGGAATAACAAGGTAACCAAGCTGTAGTGTAGACATCCATGACTATAATTTGAATCAAATTCCTACTAACGGAAGAGAAATGAAGGCAAAGAAAGGAAAATAGACTGATACATGGAGATAAGCCAAGGTGTAAATTCAATGAAAACGTAAAGGATTTTAAAAGAAGATTTGTTTCACACCTATCACTCACAGCTCTACGTTCTGCGTTTGTTGCAAAGTTGCTCATTGACAACTTTCCTTGCTCACGAACTCCATTAAAAAATGTGTGCACGGCATTAGCCTTTTCATCTTGTGATCGTTTTGGAGTTAGGGTGGTGCTTAACCGCGGTTCTTCGGAGTCATGCTGAGTAACAATGTCTAACTTAAAATCAGACGACATATGATCAACCTGAAAGTAGGAATATAAGACAAGAAAATTTCAGAGAAGATCGAACGGATAGTTATGTCAGAATTTTTATTTTTTTAGAAAGCAAGTTATGTGAGATGTTACAAGAGTGAAAAACCAAGAAATAACAAATTCCATGAAAATCCACAAACAGTAATAACATGTTGAGCAAAATACTGCCAAATTCACACTACAGGCGCATGAAAACTTTGAAAGTGGTGCTTAAATTAATGTTTCACATTGAACCCAACATGAAAAAAAATTTCCTTAACAGTTTAGCACCTAAGAATTTTTCCAACAGACAATCAAGAATCAACTTCATCAGCTTGGAGAATCATTTTTCAACACAATTCCTAAGAATGCCATATTGAAAAAAGTACAGCACAAGTGCAACCATGAGATGTACCATGCAATTTTTACATGCCAATGAAACTGTCAATGTAGTAAAGGCAAAGGGCTATTCAGCAGAGAGGAACAAGTAATGCCCAAGAGGCCAATGTTAGATCGCACCAAACCAACAAGAAACAATACTACAACAACAACAACAAAAGTCTTATCCCAGCCGACCCCAAGCCCGAACAAAAGAGGAGGGTTGTGTTTGGCCTCGGCAGCCAACTTAAAACTTGTCAGATATCTTCAATATGGATCAAACCAACATGAAACCATGACTCAAAAAAAACAAAATAGCAGCAACAACAGATAAAATCTCAAAATCAACTTGAAACATAGGGATCCTTACTACTTATGTTATGCTCCGAATACCCAAATGAAAACTTGAATCCAGTTGCAGTGTCCACAGCGTGATCATCCACAAAGATGGAAACTTGAGCAAAATGGAGAATACCCAAATGAATATAAATTAAACTCAGAAAAAACTTAAAAACTCCACGGCAAATGGAAGAGCCGCGCATACCCAGTTACAGAAAAGGTTCAACCTTTTTGGAGAACACGCAAAGGGGAAAAGGGGAATTGAAAATGCGGTGTGGTCAACGAATGGTGATGGTGAGGATGCGAGAATCCAGGTGGGAGAGGACGGCAAAAAGAAGTAGAATAATGCGGATTCCGAGGGCTGCAAAGTCAAAGAGGTTGAGGGAGGCATGGTTTTGGCTAACTTGAAGAACAAGTGAGTGAAGGGAAAGAAAACAAAGGAAGAAGGATTTTGCGTATGAATGTGAGGATTTCAGGGCTTTGTTTGTTGAATCCAAACCAAACCTGGAGCAAGCACAGGGTGACAGCGTCGTTCACAAGCTGTACAAAGTTTTAACTTACGTCAGTTCAGGCTTTTTGTTCACTGAAATGAAATCAGCTTTGCACATGTTAATGTTAATGTTAATAATACTTGAATCACTACTTCAATTAATTATTCACTATTGGTGAATCCTCCTTCTAAAATAAATAGGAGGATTTATTGGATTGATAATTTTAATCAAATTCAAATTTTACATTCTCATGTGACAAACAACTATCAATGTTGGCGTGACCGTGTTTATACATTAAACGGTCGGAGGCCGGCCAAGGCATTCATGTTAGCGGAGGGTGAGCGGCGTGAGCCGCAGTTGGACCCATGTTTACCGTGGGAGGGGCAGTTGCCCCACAAAAAATTATCAGTTACTTAGTACTACTAGCATTAGACCCGTGTCTTGCACGGGGAATCTTATTTAGATGTAAAATACAAATAACAAAATGTTGATGATAAAACTATTAAGTGATTGTCTTTGTTAAATGTTATTTTTAATTTGACTCACACAAAATTGGGTATATGTAATATTATATGAAGGGAAAGGGTTTGTTTTTGGTACTATAGCAAGGAGTTTTGAAGACTACTGTATGAAATGCTCTACTTAAAGAACTGGCAATATAAGAAACGATTTAAATATAATATATAATATATAATAATGTAGTAAATATAACTAAAGTTAAATTTTGAAGGCAATAAAAACCAATAGGATATTTAACTTGGATGTTTGGATACAAATAAAAATGTAGGCAGTTTCTTAATGTATAAAAAAAAAAGCACATAGTTAGATAAAACTATAAATTCATAAGGAAAACGTTGAAAAATGAAAACAACAACTTGAAATATGGGAAGCGTGCAGCAATTAATGCACGGGCATTTTTTTTAAAATAATGCAAAAAAAAAAAATTTAACAAAAGCAATCCATAAAAAAATTATTTGCAAAACTATGGTAGTTTCTGCCACATAGGACGCATGACGTGGCATGAGTCGCAGCCTACATGGCGACTCCCAGGAGTCGCAGGCTGCCTAGCGACTTCAACGTGTCGCAGGCTGCCTCGCGACTTCCACGTGTCGCAGCCAGCATGGCGACTCGTACGAGTCGCAGCAAAGCTCACGACTCCAGGGGGAATCTTTGCACACACAGGCTTGAGTCGTGGCAGAGCATGCGACTCATGCCACGTGGGGGATGAGTCGCGTGCACATGCACGAATCCAGGCTTCAGTCGTGGCAGACCATGCGATCACATGCGTGGCTGCCACGTGGGGATGAGTCGTGTGCATGGGCACGAATCCAGACCCCTATAAATAGGTAACCAGTGCTGAAGCTTTGCAGCATCCTTCTCCTTCTTCTCCCACGAAATTTTCTCTCAAATTTCCCTCACCTCACTCTTGCATTTACCCCCCCAAGCTGCATCAACCTCACCTTGTGCATGAAGCTCCTAAGTTGAGGGGAAAGATACCAAAAGCTTTCATCAAACTCACTCAATCCTAATTCAGGTTTGTATTAAAATTCTTTCTATATTATAATTCTATACGTAAAGTCATAAGAAAATGATAATAATTAAAAATATTATGTGGATTAATATGTAAAAAATATATATAGCATGTAGTAATTGATTTAGATCAATTAATGGTTAGAAATTATTGAGGTAGACTAATTTTAGAAATACTATCGTTTTTATTATTATTAGATTTTATAATTTATACATTGTTGTTTTAGAAATAACAAGTGTTGAATATTATTTTGTAAATTCCATAGTACTTAATAATATTATTTAGGTGTTAGGTAATGGTTAGAAGAATAAATTTGGCAAATTAAGTTTAAAAATATTAATTTTATTGTATTGAAATATGAAGTTATTTTGTTAGTATGTATGTAGTAATATTAAGTTTATTTTAAATAATAGTTAGACATAGTATTTTTGTCCCTAAGTTTAAGAAATATTAAATGGTTAATCATATTAATTAGAATTCGAACAAGGTTAGAATATAAATTTTGGGGACTTAGGTTCTCCAATGTAAATTGTTTAGAAATGATAACTTGTAAAGTATATTCTATAGAAAATCGTTATGTGGATAATATGTACAAGAAATATTAAGCTTTGACTATGTGATTGTTCATTGTTTAGATTGAATTTATGATGCATATGGGAAAGGAATAATTTCGATTGTTATTGATTGTAGGCACCTTAAGGCGAGTGAAGCGTATATCAATCCAAGCCCTCTAATCTCGAGTACCCCGCACCTACAATTTGACTTTGAACGCTGAACCTTAATCATTTGTGATGGATCAACAAATTGTCTTTGTGTACTACAATGGCAGGGCTTACGAGGGCGGGCAAGGGGTTATGTTCGAAGGTCCGAGAAAGGCTATATATCTGAAGCGAGGCATTTCTTTCGAACGTCTGAAGAGAAGAATACATGAGAAGTTACAACTAAACAGGAACCAGGTTATTTCCAGCGTTACTTACAGATTTCTAGCCTCACAAAACCCAATCTTTTTTACAAGTCTCCAGATATGTGATAACGAAGATGTCAGGATTATGATGGATGCTTTTAGCCAACAATCAGCGATGAGAATGCTTGAATTATATGTTGATATTGCTGAGGCTGGAGGATCGTCAATACCAGTGTCAGTGTCTTTGGCCGAAACGCATGAGATGTTGACGGATGACGTGGTTAGGCAAGATGAGGAGGCAATTGCGGATCCAGAGTCTTTGACCTTTGGAAACACGGGAAACACCGTTAGTTTGGCGGACGACATTGACAACTTCCTCCCAGACAATGTGGACCCTGATGTTAACCTTTCAGACGATGAAGTGGAGGAAGACGATAGATTGCTTGAAGGTGGATCTTCAGACTCAGATATGGATATGGAGACTGAAAAACAATAATAATATTTGCGCCACGACTATTTCTAAACATTTAAAACTCCTAATAATTCTAAACTTGGACTAAATAATCTATATTTCTAACCAAAGTAACAATAAACTTAAACCTCCTAACACCATATATATCTAAACGGTTAAAAAATTGTTTAAAAACAACAATACTATAAAAAATACTAAAATGAGTACTAACCAAAATGAGGATATTTGAAGGGGGAGTGGTATATGTTGAGATGAGTTGCTTCAACTTGAGAAGAGTGGAAGTTCTTGAAACTTTTCAGATAATGAGTGGGAGTTCTTGAAAAGGTTATAAATGAGGGAAATTTGAGAGAAATATTATAGTGAGGAGATGTTGAAGAAATTTAAGTTTGAGAGAGTGAAGGGAGTATGCAGGTGAGGGGGAAATGAGATAGTGAGGAGTTGTTGAAGAAGATGAAGTTTCAGAGAGTGAGAAGAGTAAGTTTGAGAGAGTGAGAAGAGGGAAGAGTGAAGAGTTGAAGGTTCTGCCGTGTCGGGTAGAAATAGAATACAAGTCGCAGAGGGTCCCGCGACTCAGATGCCACGTGGCAACCATGGGGACGAGTCGCGGGCTGCAGCTCGACTCGTGGCTGCCTTGGGAGTCGCCCTGGTCAACGCGACTCCCACTGGACCTGCCAGCTCCGACAGGGTCTAGTCTTGTCACCTCCGACACAGTCATGTCACCTCCGACACAGTCTGTCACCAGTCTTCCCCATGCAAGTCGCGCCACACCCTGCGATTCCTCCTTCCCCATGCAAGTCGCGCCACACCCTGCGATTCCTCCTTCCCCAGGCCACCTCGGTTTCAGACGTGGCACAAAGTGCCATAGTTTTGCAAATAATTTTTTTTTTGATTGCTTTTGTTAATTTTTTTTTTTTTTGCATTATTTTAAAAAAAATGCCTTAATGCACGTGAATAGAAATTTGGAATGAATGCATGATAGAGAGGAAAAGAGATGTGAGAATGAAGAAGGAGGAGAAAGGATTTGAGAATGCCACGTCAGATTGTGAGGGTTAATGACCAATGGCATGGATACACATCAAATTTTGAGGTTAGAATTTTCCCTATACTATGCGTTGTGGTAACCGTCACTTTAAAGTTTTGTACATGTATTAAGAAATTAATGTTCTTGTTTATATCAAAATTACTACCTAACTATTTAATGGGGTTGGCTAAATGACCCCATGATTAATTGGGGTTATTCAACCCCATGTATACATGGACTAATAAGATTGTGTCATTTATTTTATTTATTTTTATATTATTTTTTAACTTTAATTATGGGACAATCTTATTGGTCCATGTGAACATGGGGTTAAATGACCCCAATTAATCATGGGGTCATTTAGCCAACCCCTATTTAATATACCCTTTATCTTTCTTCTTAATTTTGACTCTTTAATTTCTTATTACAATTTATTTAAGGATAGAATTGGTAAAATATAATTAATGTTCTCTTGAACTTTGTAAAATATCATATAATTAAGAAAAAATAAAATAAAAAAAGTGTTAATTATATAAGAAAGGAGGGAGGAAGTATTGAATTACCCTCATCAAATTTTACGATTTCCCTATGTAAGTGCCAGCAACTATCCACAGTACTAAATATGTCGTTAATATTTCTGAATCTCAATCTGTGATATATGCCACGCACCGTGTCCAGCACGTTTTTATCTTTATTCATATTTATTTATATTAAATAAACATTTTTATTCACATACTGTTTTGTTTTTTATTTTTTGTCAATTGCTTTGCTTTTCAATTTTTTTTATGCACTCCACGCACCCATGGTACATCCTAGTTTGAATGTAAAACTGCTACATTTTTTCAGTTTAACAATTTAATTTTTCTCACATAATTTTATTTTGTTATTTGTGATATATCAAGGATACTGTTATGTCTAATCTCTTTGTTATCTAAATATTCGTATAGAAAAGCTATCCTTATTGGTAAAGAAAAACTATTAATAAGATGTTTATGTAATGGTAAACAAGTTAGTCTTAGAATTTATTTTTTTTTGCATTCATTTTTTTTACATAAGGAATAAATTTTGCATTCATTTTAATTCTTATCAGAGATATCTTCATATTTTAATATTAGGGTTAATGATGAAATTAGTCCCTGATTTTGTAGCAAGTTTAATTTTAGTCTCTCGGCGGGAAAATAACATTTTGTGGTGGTCATTCTTACAATTACTGGTTATTTTTAACTGTCACTAAACGTCATTTTTCACCGAAGGACTAAAATTAAACTCGCTTACAAACTAATTTTACCGTTAACCCTTAATATTAATAAATATTATAATCGAGAAACAACTCACCAAAAGCACAAGATCATTAGTAATTGCTTTTACTTTTCTATATTATTTATTATTATCATTGTTCTATTCTTATTTTTATAAGAATTATGGTATTTTATAACGACAAAATCAATTGTAGTTATTTGATTTTAACTATAGCAATGACGAATTTTCTCAAAAGAAAGTCAATCTAGTAGCCAATATCTTTTCCTCAACCTCAAACAACTGATTTACTAGCTTAAATCATGAATTTCATATTCATCTCAACGCATGAGCTTTTTGCTATGAATATAATCAAAAATCAGATGCGAACTTGTATGACTGATAAATTGTAGAGTGATTGTTAGATTACTTATAATAGAGAGGTTTTCATTTTTATTGAAAATAATTCTTCATTAACATTAACAGTAAAATATACTATTCACTTATAAATATTGATTTATTAATAGTAAATATAGACTAATTTTCTATTATCATCGCCTATTATTTAAAATTATTTCTCTACTTAAATTCAAAAAAAAATTATTTCTCTACTTACTTAATAATTTAAATATAAAGTACTTTTGAAAAAATAATAATTTTAATAATAATTTTTAATTTAATTAGCTTTTGTTGTTTACCACTTCTAAAGACTAAGTTAAAACCAATTAATTAATTACATAATTTTAATTAAAATAGACTCTTTTAAAAAAATAAAATAGGTTAATTAATATAAATAATTTATTTTTAGTTATTTTAAAACATAGACTCAATTATGAAAATGTAAAAAAATTAAAATTAATAGAATAATTACTTTTGAAAAAACACTAGAAATTAATTTTTAAAAGAATTATGTATTATTTTTTATTTAAAAGAAAAAATTGATACATTTTTCTTATTTTATACCATATTCTGCACTTCAAACATATGATAGACTCTTATCCTATCCTGCCTTTATCCCTCTCTCTATCCTATCCTGCACTTATTTTATTCTAATCACTAAACGGACCCTAAAAGTAGAGACACTTGAAAGTACATTTGAAAAGTTCTAGAGTGCTCTCTCTTTTGAACAGATGGGCCTTTCCATCATACTATTATCAGGGCCAACGTTAATTAATCCTTCCATCAGAAAGGAAATCAAAGTGTTTTTCTTGTAACAAGAAACTAACAAGTCATTAACAAAAAACCAACACATCCATGAGACTTCAAAATCAAAGATTTAATTATGACCTGTTTCTACAAGTTTAGTTAGCAAATCAAACCACGTATTCTCCTTAAAATAAGAAACTTATAAGGATCACAAATTCTAATGGAAAATTGAAGCATCTTATGGCACTTGAAAGTCGCTTTTTCCTTTTCGGAATTTAGGAACCATTAAAAAGAAAGAGATAAAATGTAAGAAAAATAATTAAAATAAGATATTCATCTTATATCATACAAATTCCAGAGAAAACAAAACTTATATCATACAATTTCTAACTGGTACCTCTTCCCAAATGGCCAAATTCCACAGAATCTGCTCAAGTAAATGCTGAAAACTTTCACAAGCTTCACAGTGAAAAGCAACCCAATACCAAATAATCACAGGCCAAGTGCACGAAGTGTGTTGAATTGCATCCTTCCTACATGCTATTCCCTCCATTTTAAATAACTACCACTATTTTGATCTATTTTTTATTATTATTTATTTATCACTTTTGCAATTTCAAAAAAACATTTATTATATTTTACCAATTGTATCCTTAATTTAATTGTGATAGGAAAATTGAAAAGTCAAAATTAAAAAGAGACATAAATAGTATATTAGGAAGTTAAGTAGTAATTTTAATAGAAACAAGAATATTTAGAATATTAATGTTATGTGCAAAGGAACGGGGAGTAAATCATAGAAAATCATAAAGTAAGGAAAATGCAACCTTAATCACACAAAAAAGATATTCACCTAAAACACACACTCAATTTCTATACTATGGTGTGTAAATCAAATGCACAAATTTTTCTGCACCATGATCCTTGAACTGCAAAATACTTAAAACCAAGTTAAAATTACAACCCATAAGCTCACATCATTATCATCATCCAGATACCATTCATCACACACTATACACTATCACAAAGCAAGGAAGCACAGCCCTAGGATTAAAAACCAGCAACTCCTCCTCATCAAGCCGGGTGTAAACTCCACTCTCCCCTCGCGACATCACCGAATCAAAACCCCCGTCCATCTTGTCGGCCTCATCCGAATCCGAACCAACCCGACCCGCGATAACCCGACAAACGAGCATGGCCCGCTTCACGTTCATGAAGCGGAACTCACGCTCGATGTCCTCGGGGATCGACATGTGTGCCCTCCAGCTGGTGGACAGCGTGGAAATCCCGTCCAGCTTGGGCGAGAACCCTGATTTCACGATTCCGCAGATATTACAAAACTGCTGGGAACAAATCGAGGAATCCCCGTTGAGTCCCAACTCGCAGAGGAACGTGGAGCAGTGGAACCGCATGAGCTCGTTCCCGTCGGCGATGCACCGCTCGTCGCGCCGCCGTGACGCGCCACCGTGACGCGCGGCGGCCTTCGCCTTCACAGTCTCGCGGTACTCCTCGAACCTGGAGAGGATCTTGGGGCTGTTGTGGATCTTGAGGACGCGGAGCACCCGCGGGAACTCGCGGGTCTCGGGCCAGCCCGATTTGAATATGATCTGGACGATGTTGAAACCCGGGTCGGATCCTACGAGCTCCGACACGGCGTGGGTGGTGGCTTGGTGCTGCTCGAGGAGGTGCGGCTTCTGGAAGATCTCGCCGCACGCGGTGCAGGGGAAGATATCGTTGCGCAGGGGGAAGAAGAGGGTGTTGTCGGCGGAGGAGATGTCGGATTCGGGGCACGACCCGGGTTGCTGCTTCCTGCGCGGGGGATCCGGGAGCATCGGGTCGGGTTGCGCGAGGGAGATGAGGGACTGCTGGGAGGATCTTGCGGCGGTGGTGGCAGTGGTGGAGGTGGAGGTTGATTGGGGTGATGAATGGGCGGTGGCTGTGGTGGCGGTTTTGCAGGACTTGGCGGAGAAGAGGTGTTTGATGAAATGCCAAGAAGAAGAAAGGGCTTTTTGGGTTTTGAATTTGGGGTGGGAGGGGGAGGAGGGTTGGGATAAAGGTGAGATTTTTCTTTTCTTTGAAGGTGGGGTGTGGCGGTTATCTTGTCTTCCGCCTCCGGCGGTGGTGAAGATGAAGCAGCCCAGGTGGATGAGGAGGATGAAGAGATAAAGGAACTTGTTGAAGATGGTGGCAATGGTTGCCATAAGTTTATCTGCCAAAAAAAGAGAATCTTTTTTCAGTCTCTATCTGTTTCTCTCTGGGGGTTTATGAGTTTGCTGATGTAGTAGCAGCTAGCCACGGCGACCATGATGGATGTTGATAAAGGTGAGGTAGTGATTGTGGTTTTTCATTTCATTGGAAGATTGAGAGTGAGAGGGACATGCAGAAGAAGTCAAGTATAGTACTGAAAGGTTGCTTTGGTTGTGATATGTGAGGAGAATGATGGGTGAGTGAGATTGTGAGAATGAATGAGGTCAGTGTTGATGGTGAAGAAGGAAAGAAAGTAAACAGAGAAAGGGAACAAGAAAGATAGAGGGAAAGAAAGAAAGAATGGGAAAAGAAGATTGATTGGGAAGGGCCATTAGAAGAAGGAGAATAAAGGTAAAGAATATAAAGAGTAGTAGTTGGAAGGCAACTTCATAGCGTTAACTTAGCATTGATCTCTATATTTCTTTCTTGCTGGGTCACACTGTATGTAATTGTACTGTACTGTGTGGTGCGTGCCCCAGACAAGGATTATTAAAAGAGGGAGAAGAGTTCTTTTTTTCCGGTTGTCCGTCTACAACAATGATTAATTATCTTGCCTTAAATATTCACACAAAATGATAAATAATTAATCATAAATGTGTTCTATTTTCATGAGTGATGATTGAACCTCAAACCTTATAGTTAAGAAATAAAGTGAGTTAACCCCACGCCAAATTATGGCTAGAGCTTAAAAGGAGAGGAGTGTAGAGAGTAGGGACTGAGTGAAGAAGGTGGGGCAAGGGTTGGGTTGATGATGCATCGGCTTTATCCGAAAGTAACGGTCTGTCATTTTATAATCTATAGTACCTTCTTTTGCTAATTTGCCCCTTCAATTCAGGATAGAAAATGACTCCTTTATTTGCTTATTTGGTAGCACACGGTTAAGGGATTATGAAACAAGAAATCAGCTCAAATTTACCTCTGTTATTTGGAGCAACAACCACGGTTAACGCGGATAAGTAATTATGGAGCAAGAAACTAGCTCAAGTTCACTCCATGTGCAACAATTTGATAAAGAGCATTTTGAAAACTGTGTTTAAAAGAATATGTTACTAGCATTTCTCTTAGATAAATATCAGTGTAGGAATTAAGCTCCTCTAAATTTCATGAATAATCAACTGATAGTGGGTCGCTAATCCTTTCAAGGTGTAGAAATTTAGAAATCACTAACTGACTTTTATCTCTTACCTTAACAACATTTTAAGGAGGGATAAGGAATTTAACTATCTGTCAAACATGTTAAGATTTGTGTGAAAGCTCGTTGTATTTGTAAAATAAAATTAATTCATAAACATTTATTGGTGTATAAACTCTGGGAGAAATGAAAAAAAGTGAGAGAAATAATAAATGTAATATATTTTTTTAGTTACATTAATAAATGTAATATATAGTTCTTCCTTTCCAATTTTTTTGTTTAAAGTTATGTACATAGTTTAAGAATTTATTTATTGATGTTATAAATTGACTAAAACACCTCTATTTAAAGTTGAGTTATATTAAAGAGAGAATAATAGTTATTGATTAAGAAATTGGTGAGAATTGTGATAGGAGAAAATAAGAGGTGGTACGTAAGAGATATAATATTAAATGAAAATATAGATGAAAGAAAATGTGATAAATAGTCTTGAGTTTCTAAAACTTTTGGAATATAGAAGAAAAACTCAAATAACAAAAGTTTAAGAATGGACATAGTTATTTGATGGGATAAAAATAAGTGATAGAGAAAAATGAGGTGTTTGTAATAAATTAAGACTCTGCAAAAACATGAATGTTATTGATTTATTTAACATGCATTAAATGTAAAAAACAAATAAAAAATTAAAAGAAATTGGCTAAATCACCTCATAAATATGAGATAAAATTACGTAGGTCTGTATTTAGTGGTCTAATAATATTTTAACCATCGTTATTAGTTGAAATTTTTTAAGACACAGGTCAAATATTATTAGTTCACCTAAGTTAGAATGATTTTATTTCATATTTACGTTGAGTTAGAACTTTTTAAAACATATGTTAAAATATTATTGGATCACTAAAACGTTAATCAAACAATTAGAGTAGGATATGTGTGTGATCGGTTTTGGTCAGATTGAATTTTATTTTTTCTAAATCCATCCCAAACTGACCGATGAACAAACCCTAAACAAAGTTGCAAATATTTGAATTTTTTTTCCTGAATCCATCCCAAACTGACCGATGAACAACCCTAATCAAAGTTGCAAATATTTGAAAAAGGCATACATCAATTTAATAAAATGTATTTTGTGTTTAGAACCAGGAATGCGGCTAGTTAATAAGAGTTAATAGTACAATTAAAGAACAACGTAACTGACAAGACGTGCAACACAATAATGTCAGATTGACATGTTAAGAAAGCAACAAATCATCCTTGCCACGTGAAGATCATTACAACTTCCGTAAGATGTTAATTGATGCATGCAATTCAGAATCTCACGTGGAGACTTCCTCATTAAGCGCTAGATTCATATGGATAAAACTATTTCTATTCAAAAATAAATAAATACTATAATTTCTAATATGCAATTGAAATACAATTACATGTTTACATTTCTCAAGGAGAATCCAAAGTGCGCACTTATAATTTCCACTTGAAAGATTCGAGCTACACACATGACTTTGTCTCTGAGACTCCATTAAAGATCTTTAGGGATCGTAATAAATATATATAGGAGAAAGTTAAATTGTGTCTACAGTACTATACGATGTATTTACATTCATGCACTAACTTTCTTGCATAACTATGGTTATTGAGATTTGTACTATGCTGTGTCCTTAGTGCACAGACAAATGTCCCTGTCCATTAAAGACGTTGAAGCACGTGAATGATACTATAGTGATAAGCTATTTTGTCATTTACTAGTCGAAGAAACATTCGAGGGAGTACAATTTATCTTTAAGGTTTATTTTTCTCTCTCTAATTTTAGTGTTAATTAATTTATTAGGTCAAGATATGTGAATATGGAGGGGAATTAGTAGATAGTAGTAGGGATCACAATATGAGAGAGCAATCCCGTAGGCCATAACGGGCATGCCTATATAGTAGCTCATCCTCTTCTATTATAAATTACAGAATATCAAATCTCCCAAATATGACTCTAATTCCAATATTACCGAGATAACACGTAAGACTTATTTTAAACTACCATCTCTCTATCAATATTTTAAGTAAGGAGTCTTTCAAAAATTACAGAAGTTGGGCCTAGGCTTATGATCCCGTTCCGAAATGTCAGTCGATCTGTAGACCCATCTAATTCTTATTAGGGCAGAAGTCGAATATACCGAACATAACCAACTCGGTCATATATTGAAATCAGATGAATCTTCTCATACTAAGATCTTGGTTGCTTGAACTGACGGGCCACCTTCACGGCCCAAACTTTAAGCCAATCTAAATCATTCGTACTAGTTCATAAGCCCTCATAACAGAGAGTCTTAGTAGACGAAACGCTCCAAATATATATTTCTGGGACAATGTCCTACCAGTCAACTTCTAAATATTTCTTAATTATTCATATCTAAATTCTCATAAATTAAATTTTTTACCTCTATTTTTTTCGTATTCTTAATTTCCAAATTAGCTGTAACCATGTTTGTGATGTAAAACATGTCTCTTACCCATAATTACTCCTCAACCATCTTGGGCAGTGACCTTGTAAAGTTTGTAATAATTGGTAGATGTTCGTTTTTATTTGACAAATTTTATTTTTTATAATGTAGTAATATCCTCAATGCTCCGTTGTTTTCATGATGACCAATGGGCTCAAGACAGACAAGGATTTCCATGTAGGCCACATGATATCATCTTAGTTTTGTAGCTTTGTCCCAGGTGTGGGCCCAAATGATCTTCTCTTCTCTAAGTTGATCCAGAAATGTCTCTTATTTATTGAAGCATGCCACTTGATGATGAGCTACATTTGTGTCTTACACTACTTTGGTAGTTTCTTTATCGTCAACACATTATTTTGGTTTGATCATAGTGTATTTTGATGCGTGATAAAGGCTTTTGAGGGCCCTTTTTTCACAATAAAAAAACAATGTGCCTTATGCCCTTATTCAACATTTTGGTGGAATTGACTATGAGTGTTTGGTTTAGTGTTGGAAGAAGAAATTTTGAATATATAATTGATTTCGACAAAATTAATTATGGTAAAATGAGTTGAAAGTGATGTAATTTATGTTTATGTAACTTTACTACAAAGTTATTTTATTTTGTAGATATTTGGAAGGAGGAATGGGAGAGTTATAGGAGGAAGAAGAACAATGAAATGTTAATTATCTTTCGTAGGAAAAAATGAAATAACCGGTACACTTGTTGTAGCTGGTAAATAATCAGACCCAAATTTGGGCCTTAATTTAATTTAAGGGGAGCACATTGGGGGTTACTATAGAAAAGTGTATTGTAAGAAGAGCTAAAAGTATGGATAGGAATAGGTCAGACTGTTCGTCGGAAGTCTATGACTTAGCTTACATCAGGTCCAAGCCATGCCAAGGCAAATTGATAGGTAATCAAGGCCTAGTCTTTTTTACAAACCTATTTAGTCAATAAAGTTAGACTCAAACCATTCAAAAAACCTTGTAAGCCTAACATACTGGTCTATTTAAATAAACACGCAGTTAATATAAATATATTTTATCATTGTTATTATTATTTTCTTATAATATCTTGATAGTATATACTTATTCACATTTTCAAATATTTAAACAAGTTATCTTATACAATGATTTAAGGATATTGTTTAGAAATAGATTTATGACATATTTAAATACCTTACTATGATATATGATTTTAAATAGACTCTAAGACCCTAAAATCTAACATAATGTAACTTATTTTCGTCTCTACCTTGTAGCTCATAATATTTCTAAACTATTTATAGCAAGATTTATGTTAGTATAATTAGCCTGTTAGCATATAAGTTTCTAACCTTTTTACAAATAAGTTTATTGACAGATGTAAAAATATTATTATA
Organism: Acmispon strigosus; assembly: GCA_030819835.1. Lineage (NCBI taxonomy): Eukaryota > Viridiplantae > Streptophyta > Magnoliopsida > Fabales > Fabaceae > Acmispon > Acmispon strigosus. The sequence goes on from JAUAMA010000007.1 coordinate 39,132,200, forward strand.
AATCAGGCCTTTAAATAGGCTACTAGTCTAAGTCAGGCTTTCGGGAATGCCAGACTTAAAAAAAAAAGTGATAAGTAACAGGTCAGACTTAGGTCTTAATTTTTTTTAGCAGCCAGACCTATTTACGTAAAACCTAGCTTAACTCAGCCTATTTCCAACCCTAAATAAAAGCACGTTCATACTAACTCAAAAGAGTGGTCTTTTGACTTTTACACCATCACCATTTGTCAGCTTGGAGTCCTTTTAGGAATTTCACCTAATATGATGAAAAATGACGTTAGAGGAAGTTGAAAGTGCTTCGGTGAATGAGAAATATAAAACCAAATAGGGTTGTCCAACAAACGGTTTCGATCATATTTGAGCCACGAACCTCGGTTTCATCGAGTGAAAACCAACAAACCACCAGGCCCGCCACCGCCCATTCAGTGGCTACGGGTTGTTCGGGTTCAGTTTTTTTGGGCACGTGGGTGGGTCCATGTAGGTTGTTAAGACAGAAAAAATCGCGAAAAGTGAAGATGACAGTATGATTTCAAGCCAATCAACCCCTAAAAGAAACCTTAAAATATGATTAAAGATTAAATCATCAATTCCAATGTAATGATCCAGAAAATTTTACATAAGAAAACAATGTTACAACGGTGTGATTGGAGGCGAGGACGATGATAACATGCACATCCACCAAATTATTCGATCTCGTTGATGACAAAGCATGCGGCGTAGACATGGAGGATGTACTCATTGAGGATGCGCTTGAAGCCATGTGTAAGAGGTAGTGCTTTCAAATATGGAGAAAATAGGGACCAGAACGGAAACCCTAGAAGTGAAAATGAAGAGAGAGGGAAAGAGAGAAGTTACTTGAGGCGGTAAGGGTGGGGGCGGCAACGCACGAAGATAATTGAGGAAAGGAGAGGGAAGCGGGCCTCCAGATCCCTGTGGTCAGAGTTGTGTCTTCGTGGCCTCTTGTGGTCTGTTGTGACGAGAAGAAGGGAGTATAAGTGGTGGCTAGGTCTTGGAGGAGACTGGTGAGAAGATAAGAGAACACCTCGGAGGTGGCTGGCGATTAGGGTTTGGGGAGAAGAGACATGGTGGTGGTTGCTAGGGTTTGCAATTACAGGGGAGAGGAGAAGAGACATGGTGACGGGCTAGTGGCGACTAGGGTTTGCTGATTGCTCAAGACTCAAGTAGGGAAGTGTGAAAGTGACTGTGAGAGACTGAGAGTGCGGCGCAAGTAATAGTGAAAACTGAGAGTGTTTAAAAGGCAAGGGCTCACTCGTGAATGGGCTTGGGCTAGATCTGAGGATGCAGTTTTTCTTAGAGCTACTCCGGTCCGTTCGGTCGTGTTGGAGCCAAATAGAAACCGACCGCCTAAGACCATAAAAGCTGGCTTTCTGCACTCGTTGAACCCGTGATCCAATTCAATCCACTCGGATGCACAAAAAAGGCCTCAGTTTTGGCGGTTTTGGATTGGGTCAGATCTTCTTAGACAACCCCCTAAAACTAAACATATAGTGAATAAATTCAAGGGCTAGTTTGGGGAAGTCAAAAAGGGAAATTTCCCTATGGGAAAGATAGAGGCTATAGGCTTTTCAACAATCATTGTTCCAAGTTATTCCAATTAAACATTTGTTTCTAATGAAATTAAAGTAGAATCACGCCACTACAAGTGGAAGATGACTTTACAGCATCACAAAAATTATTTTTGCTCAAAATATATTGATTCATCACACTTAAAGGCCATTTTATATAGCAGACCAATTGTCTACAGAATTTTACATTAAACATTAATAAGTCTTTAGGGTTAATTTGAGAAATACAACAAATATATGTTCAATTTCAATGGATTATGCTGCTAGCTTTCCCAGTGTCATCAAAATTATGGGAACCTGTGTCATCGTGTTCCCTATGTTCACATTTTAGATACGGAGCTTAAAGTCTCGGATAGTTGGAGTCAGGGTGCGTGGCACCTCGCTGCTTTGTACACGCCTCTTCCTCTCGAGATAGTGAATGAAATTGTTCGGATCAAGGTTCCGCTGTGTTCAGATGAGGAGGATAAGATTCTGTGGGCAAGAACTAGTGCCGGAATCTACACGACGGCTTTTGCGTATCATATGATTCGGTGTCAGGATCAACCGAGTTCTCGTGATTGGAAGGTAATTTGGAAAGCCCAGGCACCAGAGAAGGTTAGATTTTTCCTTTGGCTCGTGGGTTGTGGTGCTCTTCCCACAAACTTGAAGCGGTAGCAATGCCACCTGAGCTTGACCGCGACTTTTCCCCGGTGTGGTGAGCAAGATAAGGATGTTGAACACCTATTACGAAACTACCATGGATCGCGGATGACATGGAACCACTTTCGGAGTTTATTGCCAACCCATCCTGTGACGAGCACTTTTCAAGATTGGTTTCGTGGCATCCTTCAGGGATCGTATCGGGAATTTACGATTGCAACACTCTGGTGTATTTGGTGTTGGCGCAATAACGCGGTTTTTGATCCTCAACCATGGCCTATTCAAGTGGTTTGGCGTCAAATATTGATCACAGCAAATGAGTTTGCGAGATGGGGGACGATGATGCCGAATCCTCGAGAATCTATGTTTGTGCAGGGCAACAACTTATTTCACCTCCATACAGATGGTAGCTGGATTTCTGGATCGAATCAGATGGGTGGCGGCGGATCGAATCAGATGGGTGGCGGCGGTGTGGTGAGGGATTCCACTAGCAGATGGATTTCGGGGGTTGGTTGTTCTTATGGTCCTGGGTGTGCTTTTCTGGCGGAGCTTCTGGCGCTCCGGTCTGGGCTGAAGCTAGTTGAGGAATTGGGTTTCCGTGCGATAGTGTGTTACATGGACTGTAAGGAGATTGTGGAGATTCTGAGCCAAAACAGGGATACTCGAAATTTTTGGCAAATGGATACTATTACCTCTATTCGAGCTATGTTGGTCAGGGAGTGGAATGTCGAATTCTCCTATGCCTCGCGTGATAGAAATGCGGTGGCAGATACTTTGGCAAGACAAGCGTCCCAGACAGGGTGTCCGCTGTGTGTTTGGAAGAAGCTTCCATCTTTGGTGATCCCGCTTCTGTGCAGGGATATAGTAGCTTAGTTGTTTCCTTTGCTTGTTTTTCTTTCCTTATGTAATAAAAAAATAATTATGGGAACCTAATTCCATTATATATATATATATATATATATATATATATATATATATATATATATATATATATATATATATATATATATATATATATATATATATATGAGATGTATCATATGAGAAAGATGTTTTTATACGAGAAAATGAGAATAAATCACGATCGTTAGATCTAATCATGAATGCTCAAGATTAAAACTACTTAATAGTCACATGATTACTTAAAAATGTCATGTGACTTTTTAAAAAGTCACATGACTTCATGTTTTAATCTTGATCATTCATGATTAGATCTAAAGATCATGATTTATTCTTACTTTCTCATATAAAAACATTTTTCTCCTATGATACATCTATATATATAATAAACGTAGAAACACATACCAAAAAATCAAACCAAAACATGAGTAATCGAAAATTTATAGCTTCTCTAAGTTTTTCTTTGCCAATTGTAGCAAACAATATATATCATAATTGCATAAGGAATGTAGAAAGCAATGATGACTCAGACTTAAAACTATTTTTCTAGTTTATTTTTATGTAATTTAATATAATTTTTAAGATATTTTATTCATTTTAGGACACTCTAGACTTAGCTCATGCATTTTAATGTTTTTATTTAGTTTTAGTATTTTTCTACATTTTATCGTATTTTTCTATATTTTATTAGAATTTAGTTCCTTTATTTTAGGTTAGATAATAAGTTTTATTTTAAGTTACTATCTTATTATTATTTCTTACTTATTTTTATTATCTTTTATTTATTTGCACTTATTTTTATTTTAGGAAGGGATAAAGAAAAAAAAGAGCAAGTTAACCACCGCGAAAGAGTTAGTTTTTACATGCTGTTATATACAGCGTAGCCAGAAACCGCTGCGATAGCACCAGCTTTATGAATATAAATTTTCCTGCGCGAAAATTGACGCGAATTTAGTGTATTTTGGCACATCAACCAACACTTACAATATACACGAATTGGGGCTAAACGGAGGGTTACTACATACAACAAGCAACCGATTGATCAACACCGCAAAGAGTTCAACAAGATCAAAACTACGAAAAAACAAATACAGTCCACTAGTCTTATGTTCACCCACACCCAAAGCCCATTTGACACTACCTCTTTTCTGTCAGTGCCACTGTTAATAAGATGGAATTTTTCCAGTAGCACAAGTGACAGGACATTGGGACCATACATATAAGGAAATCTCAAATTCTTTCACTTTACTCCTCATCCAAGTCCATGATCGAAGAATGATTAGTTCCATCACTTTAACAGCGTCCACCTGTTTTGATTTAAACATTACACCGTTTCTTAGGATCCACAAGGACCAAATACAAGCCACCCAAATAGCATACCAACATGTTTCAATGTGTGCAGGAATACAGAAGCAGTGTTGGGAAAAATGAGCTTGAAAGGTAGACCGTAGGGGTGTCCAGCGGTCAGGTTCGGGTGGTTTCGGCCCAAATAGCCCAAACCGGCCGGATCGGCCCACACTAATGAAGGACCCAAAGCCGACCGCTGCTAAGTCCGGTTTGGGTCGGGTATTGGGCGGGTGTGGACCTTCATTGGTTTTTTTTTATTTGATCCAATTTTTGCTTTTTTTTGGTTCTGCACTACCTTCATTGGGTCATGTCTGAATGTTAATTGTATATAGATTAAGTATGCACTTCCAAAAAAAAGTTGATGCAATTATAATTAAACATACAATCCAGGAACAAATAATTAGTACACTAAAAATAAAAGATTACAGAGATCTTCTCCAGTTAAAAGTATAAAAAAATATATAGGGAGAAAAATTAAATTGATTACTTGCAATTTTGAATACAAATTTGAAGAGCTGGAGATAAATTACAATCATGATGAATATTTTTCTTAAATAAATGCTTATTTTAAGAAATACAAAGCAGAATTGGTAGGATGGTGAGCATTGAGCAGTAGGATTGTCCACCAATCGTCCAACTTTAGTAGGACCGTGGCTAGTTCATATTCATTCCGCTCAGGAAGTTGCTTGCCGCGCGTTAGCAACCTCCCAAACAGAATGAAGATGAACAAGCAGATCTGAACAGGGTTGAGTCTGAAAATTGTTTCTATCTGCAACACACAAAATAAAAAACTATTATCAGTCTAAAAAATCAATAACCACACTCTAGAGTTCAAATAAGGGGAACAACGGATCTGTTTTAACACACTCTGGGTAAAACTAGAAATAGAAATAGATGAGGGAAATAATCTAACAAATCAACAAAGAAAAACATAAATAATCTAACAAATCAACAAAGTGAGGAACAACAGATCAGAGGCAAAAAAACAACAAATCATATTTCATTCTGATTATGAGTGGGAAAGAGTGATGCTAGGGTTCCATTTGAGAGAATGGGAGAAGAGAGAAGAGGAGGCGACAGTTTTGGGTTGAGAGGAGGAGAGGATGGTGGGGTGAGGAGGAGAGCATGGCAGTGACAGTTTCGGGTTGAGAGGAGGAGAGGATGGTGGGGTGAGGAGGAGAAGGAGAGCAGCGGCGGTTTCGGGTTAACTGGATGAGAGGATGGTGGTGTGAGGAGGAGAAGGAGAGCAGCGGCGGTTTCAGGTTAACTGGATGAGAGGATGGTGGTGTGAGGAGGAGAAGGAGAGCTGGGCTGGGCTCATTTATTTATATGTATGTATAATAGGTTCGGTTAGGCCGGTCAGTTCAGAGACCAAACCGGACTCGACCGACAATAACCGTTCCAACCCTTTTTTTGGGCCGGTTGGACCCACTACCGACCGAACCGCCCGTTTGGACAAAAAGAATCTTCGGTTGGGCCAGTTTTTGGTCGGGCCGCGGGTTGGTGGACACCCCTAGGTAGACGATAGGATCGTTAATACACCAAGCCACCTATAGCACAACGACCATACCTTCCACGCCACCGAACACAAAAAGAAAAAGGTGGTCAAGTGTCTCCTTTGCTGTGTGGCAGAGCACACATAAACAATCCTGGCCTGCTTGAATCACCTTTCTTTTTCTAAGATTGTCCCTAGTTTGAATCCTATTTAGAGTAGCCTTCCAAATGAATGCCAAGACTTTTATGGGAGCACTTATTTTCCAGATCCTTTAATACAACAATCTGTCCACTTGATTGCCTTGCCTAATCTGTGCAGCATGGGTGGATTTGACAGAGAATTCATCGTCCACCGCCATCTTCACATATTTATCCACTGTCCCTTGGGATAGTATGATAGCTTCAATCTCTGCCCACATACCAAGATACATCTGTCTTTCCCACTCAAAAATTATCTTCTCCATTTAAGATTTCAAATCCACCTGTTCCCACCCACTCACCCATCTTTCCAATGAAGCACTGTTTTTTGCGTGGATATATCAAAAAGCCTTCTATATTTATGTTTGAAACACACATCCATGCTAGTTCTTTTATCAGACCAGAATCTGAATTCTAAGCCCTCCCCAAGACTTTTATTGACATTCTCTTGGAACTAACCCCCTTCCCTTCCACATATCCTCCATATGTCCCTCCCCCTTTGAGTGTAGCATTCTCACCCACAACCTGTTTTTCTCTGTCAGAATTCTCCATTTCCATTTAGATATAAGAGCTTTATTAAATTGTTCAACTTCTTTGATTCCCAGCCCACCTTCTTGCTTTGGCCTATAGTTCACCTCCCACTTAATCTAGGCTATTTTCCCCCTTCCTCCTCCCCTCCCCACAAGAAGTCTCTTTGTATCTTTCTACAAGCGTCAACAATTCCTTTCGGCATTTTTAATAAAGACATAAAAAAAAAGTGGGATAGAAGAAAGGACATTTTTGATAAGGCAGATTTTCCCCCCAAAGGACAGCATATTGTGCTTCCAAGAGGACAACCTTGTCCTCAGCTTAGTTATCACCGGGTCCCAAGCGATTTTTTTCCTTGGATTTGCTCCGATTGGGATCCCAAGTACACAAAGGGAACCACCATTATCTTACAATTCAGTAACACCGCATATCTGCTCACTTCTTCTCTTGCTATAAATATGCCCGCCAACTTGCTCTTGGAGAAGTTTATCTTCAAACCCAACATTAATTCAAAGCATCTCAAAATGCTTTTGATAACTAGTACGTTATGAATTGAAGCTTCCCCTATAAACAGTGTGACGTCCGCAAATTGCAATAATGAAACCTCCACACCATTGTTTCCCACCAGAAAGCCCTTAAATAAATTCTTAGAAGTTGCTTGTCTCATCATGCCGCTTAATCCTTCCGCCATCACTAAGAACAGAACGGGGCCAGGGGTTCCCCTTGCCCCAGTCCTCTCTTCATCAAAAACTCATCCGTAGGGTTCCCATTAACCAGTACCAACACAGTAGCAGATTGCAAGCGATGCTTAATCCATCCCACCCATTTTTCGCAGAACCCAAGCCGTCTCAACATGTATAGGAGAAATTCCCAGTTTACTGAATCGTAGAACTTTTCATAGACTACCTTGAACATCAAACATCCTTTTGTCTTCCCTTTTGCTTCATGCATTACCTCATTTGGGACTACCACGCTGTCCAGCATTGATCGACCCCAATTTGCCAATTGTAGTTGTGAATCTATGATAAGAAGAAGTCATCATTCTGGTTTGGCTGCATATTCCCATGGTGAAGGAAACTGAAATTCGTTTCTTAAGCTGTTGAACTTAATTAACCATCCGTGTGCCTCTGACTTTGACCACATGGTTGACTGAAGAACTAGACGTAAAAAGATCTGAACAAAAAAGCAAGTCCACTATATAGAGGCAGTTAAAAGAGCTTCAAATAATTGGTTCTCTGTTGATGCCTTTAAGGACAGCACAATAAAGCTTTTACCATGTTCTCTTCTTTTCCTTTCTTTATGGTTTCCTAGACTAATTGAAAGCTACCGACAGTGTGGTCACTATGGTTGTGGCATATGATGCAGCAAACTTTCATTTTCCTAGCAATTGTACCCTTCTTATTTTTGTGTGAGTGGAAGAAAACAAAAGCATATATCAAAATTGATGACACTGTCAAACTGCTTACCGTAATGAAATGTGTTTGTACTGGTCAAAATCACATTTAGTCCAATAATATAAGAGATACGAATTGACCTAAAGTATATTCAAAATGCCTTGAAAAGTAGGCTGAGAGAAATACAAACACAACCGAAATCTCCAAACTCCAAAGCTCCGATATTACAAAATTTCTATTGATTTAGCCTTTAGGGGTTATCTAGCATGAAGTTAAAATTATATTTGCAGACTTATTCTTCAACATTGAGGTATGAAAGTGAATTGGTCTTTAATTAATCCGATGGTGTTTTTAGAGCACTAATGTCCAAGTAATTAAGTGTCGGTTTGGAAACTCAGTAAGAAGGAGAAGTTTATTAGAATCCTGAGGCATAATTCAACCTAAAAGCTAGTTTAAGATTTGATGATTGTTTTTCCATACATAAGAGCTATCTTGATCATATCATTAGTTAATGTGTGACTTCTCAACACACGCCTCACTCTCAGGGCTGGATACATCACGCATGGAATATGCAGGAATGAACATATGTGTGTGCCCCCATATACAGGTACCTTTCCATATATTTAAGAGCTACTTTGGCCAGATCTATAGTTAATATGAGACTTCTCAACACATCCCTTCACGTCCAGGACTGGACATTTGGAGCGCGGGGTATGCAGAAATGAACAACTGCAAATGTCCTATATAATGGGTGATATCCACTTAATGGATCTATGATATGCTTTGATATCATATTAACATTTAGGAGGCTTAATTAAATCACAAAAGCTAGCGTGAGAGTTAAGTATTGCTTTACCATTATAAAGACTATCTATGTCATATCTCTAACCAATGTGAGACTTCTGACAAAGTTCTTCTCAAATAAGTTAAATGAAATATCTTTTATGAAGTGATTTTAGAAAATTTCTAACTTGAAAACAAACATGTACTAAGAATTTCATTCATATTTGAGTAGCTTTCAAAAGAATTAAAAGTATAACATTCCACTTAATCTTTTGGATGAAAGAACGTTAAAATTCAATCTGATGAGAAATGGAATTTGGCACCGACACTAAAAAAGGTTAAGTTGGGCAAAACATCAATTTTTTAACACACGATTCTTGCACAGCATGATATCCAGACAATGGTTTGTGGTCTCTACATAAATAAACAGACAGAGGAGAATGATGAAATATAAACTTCATGATTTATAAAATAGGATTAATAAAAAAATGTGTCGCCAACGTTTGTGTCCCAAGTTAAGTGACTTTAATTTATTCATTTCCACTAATCAATAAAGGAAAGCACGCCCTTAACTGTTAATCAATTTGCATGTTATTATGCAGCTTTAATTGTTGCTTCTATCTTGTCACTCACAACTTAAACACAACCCTTAAGTCCATGTTTGAAAATCCATATAAATTTGATTAAGTTACAATCATAAGAAGCTTTTCGGAATAGTTATTAGATATTAGAATTGACACATAAGAAAGATAAATTAATCCAAACATACTATAAATAGAGTATGTATTTGTTGGTTTACAAATAGATTTGGTCGATTAGGAAATAGACTCAGTCGATCTGGAAGCCATGTAGTCGGTTGGGAAACTTACTATAATTTCCTAATTAAGTGATTGCTTGAGGAAGGGACTCTGTTCCTCAATATGGACTCCTAAGATACTCTAAAAACCTCTTAGTGCCTCGCTATTGAAGGATGTTTTAGATAAGATTTTGGCTATGAACTAAGGTCTACTCCTAGGAAATATAAAAGGCTGAAAAGTGATAAAGAAAATAAAGGCTGAAAGCTGTAAATCGGCAGAAAGATAAATTGCAGAAAGCGATAAATAATTTAAATGGTTGAAAAGTAAAGTGCTAAAAAGTAAAATAAAGATAAATGTGGAAAATTTGTAGATTTGATTGATTGATTGTGTGTGTTTGTACAAATCCCCTCCTTTATTTATAGAGGCAAATCGGCTAACTACCTAGGAACATGTGACACCCCACGTTCTCCAATCATTACAAGTGTGTATAAAATCATGGTGTGTCATCGTTTCATCTCTCCTAGTGAGTCTAGAGGCTTTGTTTCAGTCGTACCTCATTGCATCGGCTAGCTCGTAACCACTTTCTCCTATTTCGGCGGGAACGAACCCACTGTCTATTTCTGCACGTGGAAAACTTCTAGAAACTTGATGATTTACTCTGCTTGAAGCCCAAGTTTCTGCATCTTCCCTGAATTTTGTCCCTGTGCACCCGATTCTCCTTAGTCGATTACCCATGCTGCCAATCGACTAGACCCACTCGACTCGGCTAATACCCTGCTCGACTGCGATCCCCAATCGACTCAGGTGGCCTTTCAGCTCCTAGCTAGCCGTTGTGAGTTTTTGGGTGCCAACAATATTAAACCTCTACAAAATTGTTCATGGAGGAATGTTTCATTTTTCAAATAATGCAGTACTTTTTTTCACACCACATGTATCTCTATGGGAGATAATAATGTTTGAGCCGACAACACCCATATCACAGTAAAGCTAGCTTCCTCAATGACAGTCTTTACATTTGTAAAACTCTAATTCAAGATTTTTAAGAGATATCAAACATGCACCACATAAGAAAATCACTCATTGTTCAAAATCCAGTATTTATACACTATAATTACTCTCTCCCTTTTTCTGCTATTCAAAGAAAAACATTTAAAGTTCAATTTATTTTTATTATAATATTATTTTGGTAACAAAGATCACATTATTTTATCTACCTGACCCTATGGCGCCAGTTTGTGAAGGGTCCTGATCTAATTGATAACTAGGATAGGAAGTTGAAATATTCCTAGTACTCTTTTCCAAAGAGAAGGCGCGCGGTAAAACAAAGTTGGCATTGAAATATTGAAACTGTGACTCAGATCTTCTTGCTAGTGATGATTGCGAGTCATTATTGGTATTTCCTGACAGAGAACATGGTAAGAACCTGCACCAATATGAGAACGTAATTTAAATGCTCTTCGTGATGGATATGATGGAATTGGAACGTAGACCCACATGATCGAACTTCAAGTTCTTCTCATTTAGCAGATGTGATAATGATAATTGATACTCCCTACGTTTCAAACTATAAGTTGTTTAAGGTTATACACGAAAATTAAGAATTCACCATTTGATAAAAGACTTAATTGCAGTTTTGGACTCTTACGAATATGATATATGAAACGGGGGTCCCAAACTTCTAAAATAACTTTCTGACTCTCCGACATTAACTTCCGTTAATACTTCTGATCCCCAGACTTTTTTTCGTCAAAAACTAACGTTTTTATTTGAGTGATAGTTTTAAAAATATTTTAGTTAACAAAATTTATTTTAATTTAAAAAACTAAAAAAAACTCATCTTCATCTTCCCTTCCACCATCTTCAACCTCACGCACCTCTTTCTCTCCCATCCCTTCCCTCATCTCTCTCCTCATCCACCACCATTCTCTCTCTTCCCTCTCTCTCCTCCTTTTCTCTGACCTCACCCCAGCCACCAACGCACCAAAGCCATGCACAAAACCTTTAGGCACTACCGCACCAAAGCTTCACCAAAACCCCAGATGCGAAGCTGTTGAAACCCTAACCCCTCGATTGAGAGAGAGATCGGAATTGAGGACAAGGGAGTGGAGGAGTGAGGGAGAAGAGAAGAATAAGTTAATCGACAAGGGAGTGGTTTAACAAATTGGAGCCCAGAATCGATTGAACCCATGGATCTGCGACTCCATCACTCAATCTATCGTTGTTGTTGATGTTGCAGCCATTGGTGTTGTAGAGTTTGTTGTTGGGGTTGGGGGGTGGGATTGGGGTTGGGTTATTAATTTCTTCCGAGGTTAGGGGTGCGTGAGAGAGATCTAACGCTGGTGAAGAGGACGAGAAGGCGATTAGGTTGCGAATTGTTAGCGGCATCGTGTGGCCGAGACAGCGTGAATCAGATGGCGGAGGTGGTTGTCGCCGCAGCTGTGCCGGTGGTGATGGCGTCGAGAACATGGTGATGTATAAGATGTCCTTGGTTTCTCTAACGCATTCCCCTCCCCCCACCATCATTCCCCTTCCCACGTCAGCAAAATCTTTGCAGCAAAAAAGAAAAGGAGAAACACATATCTATTAAAATAAGAGTTTAAGAATATATCTTTTATTTTAGTAGTTAATATTTTATTTTGAGTTGGATAGTCTTTTATTTTAAGAATATATCTTTTATTTCTTGTTGGTTAAGTTTATTTAATCTATTATAAATAAGAGTTTCTCATTAGGTTAGAAAGGAAATTGAATTATTGAGTTTAGTTGAGGCTTTTAAGCTTGTAGGGGATTTTTACCTTGTTAGAAAGGTTCCCCTGTTTATTTTTCCAGCTTATATAATAAGAAAATTACCAAAAAAGATCTCTCTTTTCTCCTCTTTTTACCTTTTTGCCCTTATTATTAAATAGTTTGGCAGTTAGGATTTTCAATCTCTAACGGCCGGTTAAATTGGAATAAAAAACTACTACTTAGAAAGTTAGTTTGGTTCACTATAGTTCGTAGGAATTTGGAAGGCTTTGTTTGGTTTATAGTATGTTAACTACTTGTATCACCATGAGTAAACATGCTTTGTCCTTAATATTTTATCTGATAGCATTTTACTATCACTATATGAGATTTTAGTTCCTCTTATGTACCTGTCATTATACAACCATTTGGTATTAATTCAAACACTTTTGACAAAAAGAAGAAGCAATAGTAGTAGCTTGTATATATGCATGGGCTACACAAAAGGTCCAACAAGTTCCCTTGTGGACAAAATTGCAAAAGGCCCTTTCAGTTTTTCCCATCTGTTGCAGGAGCCTCTCTTTCCGCATGTTAATAAATCAATAAATACTAATAGGCTGAGTATCAAAGTGAGTCAATCTAAGTTCAGTAAATTAGTTCAATAATGTAAATAAAAAAAAGGGTTAACACAATTCGACACTTTTTTAGTGAGGCAAGAAATAATCAATCCAACTCAATATATCTGGGATTAAACGGATTAGCTCGTCTAAGTTCAAAAATATGGAAAATTATATAAACTATAAAAAAGAATAAAATGATCAACACAATTGATAAATAGATTTCTAAATTAATTAATTAGTGGCATGGCAGTTGCCTATGAAAATACTAGGTGAGAAAATATGTTTCAACTAGTAAGTAACCCGTGCAATGCACGGGTGTTTTTAATATTTAATTTGCAATATTTTTTTAGTTGAGGTTGTAAAGTTAATAAATATATGACATATGTTAACATTTTTAAACACACGTAAGATCACATGATATATTAAAGTTCTCAATTGATAAAACCAAAGTAGACACAATGACTAATATTAAAATTGTTTATCTAAAGTTTATGTCATACTAAAATCAAACAACGTAATTAAGATTTGATAGCAGAAATAGAAAAACATCCAACAAATACTTATGTAGCAATAGTCTTAACACAATGAAGATCTTGATAGAGGGAGAAATTGTTGGGTTGATAAAGTGACACGTGTCGACATATAAGAGAATTTTTTTTTTTAAGAGTTGCTGAGGTTTGAGATTGAGAACTCACAATCACAATTAGTAGATATAGTAGTAGATTTAAACAAAATCAACTCAATTCTTTTATTTATATCATGTGATCTCAGAATCTCGAGTAATTAACCTCTTCTGTTAAACTAAAAACTCAATTCGGTACAAATTATTAAGTAATAGATTTAATAAATAATAAATAATATAAAAATAAAACATACTCTCCTCTAGTCCACTAGTTCCTTTACCTGTAATAAGGAGCCGTTTCTAACCAAAATCCACGTGTCAAAACAAGGACCAATACAGATAAATATCGCCTCCACGGTCCCTTAAAATCTTCACCTGTTACTGTAACAGGAACCAGAGTTGAGCAGAAGAAGAAGAAGAGCCACGATGAGTGGCAGAGCTCTTGTTTTCTCCTTCTCTCCTCCTTCAACCTCGCCACTCTCACACAGAAGCACCCACTTCAACCATGCAACTTCCATCACCACCTCATCCTCCTCCGCTTCACCGTTCCCTTTGCACTTGCTGTCCCGGCGGAGCTGCCTCGTCTTCCGTGTTACCGGCAGAAGGGGCGGTGCTGGAAAGGTGCGGGCAGATGTAAAGTCCGAGAAACACGCGCACGAGTCCTCCAGCACGTACGAGGATGTTGTCGTTGAGAAGAAGATACGTGGTTTGGATGATGTGGAGGAGCTGGAAGCAGAAGCAGCAGCGTGGTGGCAAGTGTTCCCGAAGAGATGGGTCATCGTCATTCTCTGCTTCTCTGCCTTTCTTCTATGTAACATGGACAGAGTAAGCCCCCTTCTACCTTTTTCTAAATTGCATGCATTCCCCTCTATTTGCCATGAAATTGGAGCTGTAGAGCCTCGGTTGAAAGCCAATTTTAAGATCAGGTGTGTTTTAATTAATCAAGATAATTTATATTAAGTGTTGCATGACTTACTTTTATGCTTAAAATTTAGCGTACTTTTATGCTTAAATTATTTTTCTATGCTGAAATTTGGATAGAGTAATATACAGTATTTGAAAAGTGTAACTGTTCGTTAGTAAAACCGTAAAGCTAAGTCGGCTGAGAAAGGAACCTTAGAGTATTATTCGAGTAAAGAAGTGAACATATGCATGGGAGGCTCCCTTTACATAGTAGGTAGGCCTCCTAACCCTAAGTCTAGATACATTGTTCCTGGACGGCTGACCGATTAGCCAATCTGCACAAAGTCAGGTGAAGATCTCGGGATTTCCCTTAAGCAGGCGTCCAATGACGGAATGTCTGGCTACTTAGTTGACCACGTACGCTCCCCATGCTTGGGCTTTGACCTCCGCCCGGTGCACGTCCGCAGGCCGATTGTTCTCCAGCAAACAGGCCCAACTCCTTGAGCCTCGTCTTGCGGACCCTGTTCCCATGACGGTACAGTAACTAATGTTAGTTAGTATTCAGTAGGTACTCAACATTTATGGTAATTAGCATTTTTGATGATTTGTTTTGGTAACAAGTATTTTAATGATTTTGATACATAGAATAGAAAAAGTCAAATGAATGAGATACATAAGTTAGTTATCAATTAGGAAAGAGAGTAAATCTAAGTTGAAGGGTCTATGTTGTAGTAATAATATATCAACAATGAGTCTGATAAGTAGACAACCATTTGGGTGTAGACACCCAAAATTTGTAGAGTGTGAAAGAAAGAGAAGAGAAATAAGTGATGGATGTGATATATGATGTGATCTGATAGGAAGAGAGATATAGAGAGAAAAATCGGATGTATGTGGGGTGTCGTTACTATTTGGGTGTCTATATATCAAAATTGATCATATATTTTCTTTTCATGTCACTTATGAGTAACTCAAGGACTTCCTTTAATATTTTTTTAGCCTAAAACAAGGGCTTAACTTGCTTTAGAGTTGGGCTGGCCATGCTCATGAGCTGCTAAAGTAAGTTTGTAATTGGGTAAACCCATTACATAAAGTGTGCTCTTGGTTTATAGAATCATGTCTCATCACTGGGGTTCACTGAATTAAGTATACCTAATTTTGGTTATCATGGAAAGTTAAAGAGAGAAAGAGAACCAGATGGTTGAATTTGAAAACCTTAGATTAGTTGTTTAGTACTGCTATGGAGTGTGGAGTCTTCAGTTAGCTTTAGCTCAAAGAAACTTCCATCTATTTCACATGCGCAGGTAAATATGAGCATTGCTATACTTCCTATGTCAGCAGAGTACAACTGGAGCCCCAGCACTGTCGGTTTAATACAGTCTTCTTTCTTTTGGGGATACCTCCTCACTCAGGTAAATTTGATAAATCCAAGTTTGATTAGTAACTTATTTATTGTTTGTATAGATTTGAACTTGAAGGCATGACTCTGAAGCATAGGTAGACATTTGTTGCAGATTGCTGGTGGAGTATGGGCAGACAAAGTAGGGGGAAAGCAGGTATTAGGATTTGGAGTTGTTTGGTGGTCCGTTGCGACTATTCTCACACCTGTAGCAGCCAAACTTGGGTTGCCTTTCCTACTAGTTGCTCGTGCTTTTATGGGGGTTGGTGAGGTGGGTTCTGTTAAAATGTATTAAACTGTACGCATTCCTGCATTCTACTAGTAGGAAAAATAAATTAAATGTTTCTTTGCTGTAATCCATATTGTCATTGATTTTAGTAATGATTGGATTTTTCTCGTTGGTGATGGTACAATACCATTGTAACTTTTTTACATGTGGGGCTAACTTCCTTTGACCCCTTCTAGGGTGTTGCTATGCCAGCCATGAATAATATTCTGTCTAAATGGGTTCCTGTGGCAGAGAGAAGTAGATCACTAGCGTTCGTCTACAGTGGCATGTACCTTGGATCAGTTACTGGACTGGCCTTTTCACCTTTCTTAATTCATCAGTTTGGATGGCCATCAGTATTTTACTCCTTTGGTTCTCTAGGGACGGTCTGGTTTTCTGTGTGGCTTAGTAAGGTAAGATTTGCATTGTAAAAAACTTTCCTTTTCACAGATGGTTCCTTCTTTAACTTGGAAAAAACTTGTTAACACATTTTGTCTTGATAGAAACACATTCTCTTGAAGTTGACTCTTTATTACGAATTTGCAGACCACAACTTTCCCCTCCAAGTTCTCTCTATCTTAGTAACATTTCCTATTTGCTTACGTGCTAATCTTTTCTGTTCTTTTGGGAGCTGTAGGCACATAGTTCACCTCTTGAAGATCCTGAACTGCGGCCTGAAGAAAAGAAGTTGATATCTAATACTACCAGTAGTTTTTCCAAGGAACCGTTGAAAACAATACCTTGGGGATTAATTTTGTCAAAAGCACCTGTTTGGGCTTTGATAGTGTCCCATTTTTGCCATAACTGGGGAACTTTCATTCTTCTAACATGGATGCCAACATACTACAATCAAGTAAGTCTTTCATTCTTTTTTTTTTTGCATGTTACCTAAGACATGATGTGATACATAGAGAACTAGGTCCGTGCCCGTATTTTATTATTTAGTCCTTACAATTGTTGAATATGAATTTCTTTGGATGATAAAGTTTCCTGTACCTATGTGTAAGGAGATGTACTTAAGGAACCGCAACTTAAAAATAATTCATCATCTGGTTCTAGGTATAAGATGCTAGATAGGGAAGAGGAAAATTTGGTGCTATAATTGGCAGTGAAAATATTTGGCTATAGTTGTTGAGAATATGAGTCAGCGCTATTGTTAGTTTATCATAACTTAGAGTTTATCATAACTTATTATAATTCCTATTGTTATTAGTTTTAGTTATAGGAGTTATGGGCGTGTTAGTGGCCTGTCACTAATTTATGCATTTATGCATAGTTTTATTTCTGATATATTTTCTTATTAATATGTAGAATATTTATCATTTTTCAGTTATGGTTTTCTTGTATTTAAAGGATGTTAGTGTGAACAAAAGGGTGTGAGTTTCACCCCACTCTATTTCCAACAATTGGTATCAGAGCTTTTTTTCTTGAGGGACCTGATAAGGTTGAGAGTTCCACCAAACACCCTAATAATACACGGAGATATCAAAAATGAAATCAGATAACTCATTCATATCACTGCCAGTTTTTGAGGGGGAGAATTATCACCTATGGGCAATCAAAATGGAGGCTTTTCTTGATGCAAGTGAACTTTGGGAGGCTGTTGAGGATGACTATGAGGTTGGAGTGTTATCAAAAAATCTAATGCTTAATCAAATCAGGTATCACAAGGAAAGAAAACGATGAAAATCAAAGGCAAAGTGTTGCCTATTTTCTCTTGTTTCTCCATTAATCTTTACTAGATTTTGTGACTTTGAAGTAGCAAAGGTCATCTGAGATTTTCTCAAGCAAGAGTATGACAGAAATGAGAAAGTCAAAGGGATGCAAGTGCTGAATTTGATCAGGGAGTTTTAGATGCAACGGATGAAGGAGTGAGAAACAGTCAAACTAAGCATTATCAACAAGGTGAGGTTGCTTGGAATTGAGTTTCCTAATACAAGTATAGTGCAAAAAATCCTTGCGACCGTTCCGAGAGGTTTGAACCCACTATTTCCACATTGGAAAATTCCAAAGGTCTGTCGATTATCATTTGGGCAGAATTGTTGTATGCTTTGCAAGCCCAAGAACAAAGGAGAATCATGAGGGAGGACGCTGTGATCGATGGTGCTTTACTAGCCAAATCAATGCTCAGTCATGGTTACAAATGGGTGATAAAGAAGGCTCAAGGTAGCAACTTTGAGCAAGGAGAGAGTTCTAACAAAAACAGTAAAGACAAAGATGAGAAGCCAAACATCCTTCTTGTAAGCACCATGGAAAGAGGAATCATCCTCACTTCAGATTGTTGGAAGGAGCCTAATATACGTTGGAACAAATGCAACCAGCTTGGTCATATTGCAAAAATTTGCAAGAATAGAAAATAGCCACAAACCGAAGCTCAAGTGGCTGATCAACAAGAAGAGGAGGAGTTATTTGCAGCAACCTATTTTGCCACCAACAATTGTAAAAGTTGGTTGATTGACTGTGGATGCACACATCACATAACTATAATGAAGAGTTATTCAAAGAGTTAGATAGGATAATTTTGAAAGGAAAGGGCACTGTTGCAATGGCAAGTTGCTCAGGTACAAAAATAATCACTAATGTGCTTTATGTGCCATATATTGATAAAAATTTGTTGAGTGTTGGCCAGTTGCTTGAAAAAGGCTTCGAAGTTTTGTTTGAAAACAAATTGTGTTTGATCAAAGATGCAAGTGGACACGACCAGTTTAGGGTCAAAATGAAGGGGAAATGCTTCTCTTTAGATTTAGGTGCTCGCGGCCTCGTGCATCCGATATACAAAGATCCGGTACATGATTTTTTATTCTTTCGCTATGACCCTGGGGGCTATACAATTTCTGACTTGTGATTAGACAACACTTGCTCCTGAGGCTGCTTGTGTTGGACTAGAAATCAGACTTGCTGGTAATGATAGTGGAAAGAAGGTTTCCATTTTGGCTGGTACTCTTGCTTGTTTAGCAAGGGATGCTCCTCACTAAGAAGGATGGATATAATGACTTCAACACATTCTACACGCAAGCTGCATCTGGGACCAAAGGAGGATCAAGCGGTTCCCCAGTTATAGATTGGCAAGGCAGAGCAGTGGCGCAGAATGTTGGGAGCAAGTCATCAAATGCGTCATCATTATTTTTACCTTTAAAACGAGTCGTGAGGGCATTAAGAGATCTTCTAAAGGACAATGAAACTTATGTTGATAAATGGAAGGCAGTTTCTATTCCTCGTGGTACACTTCAGGTGACGTTTCTTCATAAATGGTTTGATAAGACTCGCTGGCTTGGTCTCAAAAGTGAGACTGAGCAGATAGTACGCCATGCTTCTCCAGTCAGTGAAACTGGAATGCTTGTTGTGGACTCTGGTGCTAGGTGGTCCAGGTTATAAACCTTTGGAACCGGGTGATGCACTTGTTTGTGTCAATGGGGAAGTCATTACTCAGTTCCTGAAACTGGAGACTATACTTGATAACAGTGTAAACATGAATATTAAATTACAAATTGCAAGGGGTAGAACATCAAAGAGTTTAACTTTGTTTGTGCAAGATTTGCACTCAATAATTCCTGATTATTTCTTACAAGTTAGTGGGGCAGTCATACATCATCTTTATTATCAGCAAGCTAGAAACTTCTGTTTCAATTGCGGTCTTGCTTATGTGACTGAACCAGGATATATGCTCTTTAGAGCAAGAGTTCCTCATCATGTGATAATTAAGAAATTTGCTGGTGAAAAAATATCTTGTCTTGAGGAACCAATATCAATTCTCTCTAAGCTATATGGGGATGCTCGTATATGAGTGAAGCCAATAGTAATTCAAGGAGGAGGGTTGAGATTGCACTACTATTCGAGTTTATCACAGCTTATTAGAATTCCTACTGTTATGAGTTTTAGTTATAGGATTTATGGGTGTTAGTGGTCTTACAAATTTATCGGGAGCTTTATTTCTGATTTATTTTCATATTAAATTGGTAGAATATTTATCATTTTTCAGTTATGGTTTTCTTGTATTTAAAGGATGTTAGTATGAATGAAAGTATGTGAGTTTCAGTTCACCCCTCTCTATAATGAATTCTGCATGTTTTAGTGCTAGGTGATGTGACAAGGTGCAGGATTTGTGGTTTAGTTTAATTTTGTATATTGGGACTATTTATTGGGGATTACTGATATTACTGTATTTTGGGTTAGCATAAATCTGATGCTATTGCTTCGTTCTTTTTATTTACATGCTCATGCTTTTGATTTTTTCTACCTGAGGCTTTTTATTTTTAAATATAAAACTACAATAAGAGTTGAGGTTATTATCTCTTTGTCCTTTCTCTTAGAACTTTAAACTCCCTTTTCATTGAGTTTTCTTCTATTCATCTCATTCTCTTGTTGAAACTATCTTACCTGATAACACCATGATTTATTTCTATAAACAAGAAGCTCAATAATTCTACCTAGTTGACAACATTTGATATCTTGTAATTCAATATGTGAGCATACTTTTAGGCATCCTACTGGAAATATTTGTCAAAGCCTCAACTTTTAGTATTATTGATCCTAACGCTTAAAGATTTCAGCTTTTGATTGAAGATATTTTAACTAACATCTCGACATACAAAATATTTTGATTTGTAATCTTCTTGGATACTCTGAAAACAAATGACTGTTCAAAGTTAACAAAAGTTATTTTCAAATATATTCCTAGGTTTTGAAGTTCAATCTTACAGAATCTGGGCTATTTTGTGTTTTACCGTGGTTTACAATGGCACTTTCTGCAAATCTTGGTGGTTGGATTGCTGACACTCTTGTGAGCAAAGGCGTATCAGTTACAACGGTCCGCAAGGTATCTCTCTGCCATAATTTTGCTTTAGTTTAACTTATTGCATGTTCTTGGAAAATAGCTCTTTAAATAAATTCCTGACCAACTTCCTTGTGGATGAAGGGCTAGGGAACTATTGCCTATCCTTGTATTCACGTAATAATAAAAAAGAAGATCAATATCTCATTTTTTCTTCTTACCTATCACAAAATTGTCATGTAGATTATTATATTTATTTTCTATATAAGTAAGTTCTAACAGGATAATTTCATATTTCTTAATTTGTGAAAATAGGTTATACATGCTGCTTTAATTTATGGATTATGTCTGGGAAGCTGTAGGCTGTAGCCCAGGTTTTAGCTTTTAAATTTGTCACACATACACACAACTTCAAGTGCAATTTACTCATTAGGTGACTTATTAGAGGCGCATAAAACCCTTTAATTATCTCATTTGTCTCATTTTTATGTTAGAAATAAATCAATTTGTTTTATGTATCTTAATGTTTTCTTTATGGTGTATATACCTTAATGTTATTAAAGGAGATGACAACATCTCTTTCTAACTATTTCTTCATATTATTG
Source organism: Acmispon strigosus (assembly GCA_030819835.1). Taxonomy (NCBI): domain Eukaryota; kingdom Viridiplantae; phylum Streptophyta; class Magnoliopsida; order Fabales; family Fabaceae; genus Acmispon; species Acmispon strigosus. The sequence goes on from JAUAMA010000007.1 coordinate 39,153,775, forward strand.
AAGATAGTATCAAAACTTTTATTACAAAATTTGGTGACAAATCCTCTCTGACTTCTCTGTCCTTAAGTATCTAGCAGCCTGCCTTTGACTACTTGTTTACTGAACTCAGTGCCATTGCTAATAGGCTATCACTTCACATCATAGTTCTACATTTTCTTTGCAGATAATGCAAACAGTTGGGTTTCTTGGCCCTGCTTTCTTCCTAACTCAGTTGAGCCACATTCATTCTCCTGCAATGGCTGTTCTGTGTATGACTTGCAGTCAGGTTTTGCTTCTTTTTTTCTACTTCATATGTTTCTTTTTCTGATAAGGTAGTCTCTTTAATGTTAATGTGTGTCTTCTTAATCATTTCTGGAGAAGTGGTTACTGCTAATAAAGTTTCTTAAATTAGGGTATCAAATAATTCATGGTTTGTAGTCCATCGTTTAATATTCATAATCTGTGAATTTGTCTGGCGAAACTAACATTTCTTGACAATAGTTTCTAGGAACTTCTTGTAAGACAACATAACTATAAATTTTCTTTTTGTTAAATTTGCGTAAAAATTAGACAATTTTTGTTCATCCATGCATTCCATTAAGATTTGTCTTTCCTAACTTGTTTCGAATTCTTCCTGAATAGGGAACTGATGCATTCTCACAGTCTGGATTGTATTCAAACCATCAAGATATAGCCCCTCGATATTCTGTACGTGGATTCATTGTACCTATAACTTTTAGCAAGATGGACTTCTATATTTGATATGTGGAATAAGAATGCGACAAATGTTTTTATATATGCATGCTAATTCTTGACATTTCAGTCATCTTCTCACAATTGGTTAACTTGTTATGTCATCTGGAAAGGAAAGAGGATCTCTATATTTATTTTCTATTTTTCTCCTTAGGGGATATTGCTTGGTCTATCCAATACTGCTGGAGTATTGGCTGGTGTCCTTGGAACCGCGGCAACAGGTTACATTCTGCAGCATGGTAAGTGTTCCTCATAATTTCTTGGTTCCTAAATGTCAATTATCATCACTCTTTGCTTAAGCTTTTAGATGAAGGATCATGGATGGTATTATTATATCTCTTAATATTGAAGATTGAGTATAGTTTATGTGGTGCACAATCTGAGTCTCAGTGAGCTTTTTGCTATTGGTACTCTAATTTTTAGCAACATGGTAATTTGTTGATACTTGATACTGTAATCTAGACTACAAGAGCAACTATAACAAAAGTTTTATCCTACTAAGTGAGGTCAGCTATCTCGATCACACGATGTCATTGTGTTTGGTCAAAAACCAATTTTTGTGGGATATTATTGACCATGAGGTCGCTTGTAATAATATCTTCCAACATTATTTTTGGCCTCCATCTATCCCTCTTTCTCACCGGTGCCTCAAAGGTCTTATTTGCAAATGTCCAAACCATCTTAACCGAATTTTATACTTTATTCTAGACTACAGTCCAAAATTCTTTAGTTGAGTTTGGCAAGTTTGCCTCCCTCCTGGTAAAGTTATGGTGCTCTCTGTAGTCTGTAGCATAATTCCTTGTGCTTAATATTAATTTCATTATAATATGATATTGAGTTTAAGAGTGATAGTAGATACTGTTCCACTCATTACAAATAATGGAGATGGTAACCATGCAATTGAAGTTCTATACTACTTTAGTTGATTTTGTAAATTTGCCTCCCTCCTGGTAAAGTTGTGGATCAAGAATATGACACTGTTCTCTTTCAACATTATCAGGCTCCTGGGATGATGTTTTCAAGGTTTCAGTTGGGCTGTATTTGGTTGGAACTGTGGTGTGGAACCTTTTTTCAACTGGTGAAAGGATCTTGGAATAACTCACCGTCACTGATCATTGTAACACATGTCATGCCACATGTATAGATAAACTTTGAGTACTTTCTCACAGAAGAAGGACAAGGAGAAGAAAAGAAGGTTTAACCACGAAGCAACTCAATTTACTTTGTGCCTTCCAAAATGGTAAATTTTTGTGGATAGAGCATTGAGCATTGATGAGAGGGATGACATGTGTCTTTGTCCTTGAAAGATGAATTACCAAGGGAAAAAAGGCTTAGATTCTGCTCTCATCTTTCTGTTTTTGGTGGGAAGTTCATCAGTCTTTGCTCAATTAATTTAGCAGCATCATACATACGTGTAAATATGAATTCCAAAATTTCCAAACCAACACATCAATTTTGTGACAAGTAATGTAATTTAATTATGCAGTATCCATCATTCTTCAAGCTTATTGTCTTTCTTTCCAATTTCTTATCTGCCAGTTTTACTTGCATTTTGTATTGTGTTTGCATCCTTTTGGTCAAACAATTTGGTAATGTAAGTGTTGTCAGACTAAATGCCATACTTCACAGCTGGATGTCTTTCCTTTTTTGGGGTGCTTGGGATGGACGCTTGGTTTTATTTACAAGATTCTATGCAGGAATGTTTATATTGGCAATGTGATACCAAATATATGTTTGCATTATTCTGTTGTACAAGAGTAGTTGAGTTTAGTAACAAAGTGTCTTAGGAATTAAGAAATATGAAGGTTATTATTAAATTGAATAACATTTAAAGAAAAGTTTTTTTTCTTCTTAAATACACTTTTGGTTCATATAGTTTCACGAATACATGATTTTGGTCTCTATAGTTGTAATAGCTGAAATTAAGTCCCTCAACTTCCAAAATTGAACACTTCGGATCCAAATATTAACTTTTCATCTGGTAATTAATGAAAAAAGTTGATGTGGATCACAATTTTTTATGTGAATGTCACTTTAACACGATTTATGCCAATTTTGACATTAAAAATTGTGATACATGTCAATTTTTTCCATTAGTTATTATATGACAAGTTAATATTTGAACCGGACTTATTAACTTTGAAAGTAAAATAACTTCATTTGAGCAATTAAAACTATAAAGACCAGAATCAAGCATTCCTAAAACCATAGAGACTAAAAGTGTAACTAAACCAAGTTTTTTATAATTCGTTAATCAATGCTTTTAGAGTATTTGTTAGTATTTATCTAATTTACCAAATATGTATTGGTTCCGAGAGGAAGATGTTTGGTTTCTTTTACTTAACGACCTTGATATGCAAGGAGGACACCCACTGATACTCACTTTTATGGCGACATTTGACTGCTATAAAGTAAAAATCATTTTACTTTCCCTCTTTGTAACGGTTAAAAACTGTCATATAAGTGGGTGTCGCCACTATTTAGTGTTCACCTATCTTTTATTTTTTACTTATCTGTGTCTTTGTTTCAATTCTTAAGTTAATGTGTAAAAAAAACATTATAGGGAGATATCATTGTCTTAGGTTTGAGAGGATACTTTGGTCACAAAAAAGTACTTGTCTAATTTATTATTTGAAATGTGTATAAATGTGAAACTCACAATAATATTTTAAATTAAAATAATTATTTAAAATTATTATGTGGATTTGAATTTTCTAATGTGAATATTCTCTCATATTTTTTCATATCGCAATTTTTATATCTATTTTCTCTTTCTATATGTTAAATAGGTGGGACTGTGTTAATATTTACGAGAAGAATATAGAAACAAAATATTCAACATGATCTAAATCCATATGTCATGGTGATCTGTGTGCTTTCTCAATTTTTACATCAAGTCTTTTCTTTCTTTGTGTATATTTTCTTTTTTTTCTTTTTCATTACCCTCCCCACTTTTTCTATGTTTTAAGCCTTTGGATGTATATTCGACTCAAAAGGTGTGGAAATATATTATTGTGAAAAATTATGTGATAGACCCTATCTAATTTTAAATTTCTTCCTATAGTGGCCGATCATATCAATGAGAAAAAGTGAGGGGAAAACGTGTGCAACAATCCATGCATATGAAGAGCTACTTTTGAGCAACCACTTTCACCAAAGCATAGGAATACATTCGGATGGTAAATTTGGCCTAGTTTAGTCGTTCACAAAGTGTACGATTTGCAGCTCTTTAAAGGGTTTTTTATTTTTAATTCATAAAATTTGAATCCGAAAGGTTACATGTGCAGCTCTTCTTTTCCTATCACATCACACATCACATCTCTTAATTTTCTCTCCCTCTTATAACAAAAAAAAATCTCTTAAATTTCTCCTTTTTCTTATAACCTCTCTTTACAAAATAGGTGAAGGAGTGTGTAGAGTTGATTTTCCATTTCAATACTTTAACTTCAACTAGCAAAGACAAAAGCAAGTGTGAATGATAGGAATTGAGTGTATAAATGATTTCTGATGAAAGAAAGAGTTCTGTAATCAAATTTGTCACCTTCGACAGCAAATAAAAAATGATTTTATAAATATATAAATTTGTGTGATTGAATTATTGATAATTAACAAAGTATAATGATCATATGAAGTCCCCTATCTTCTGATATGGAACAGACACAACAACAAAATAATGACACCATCACTTTAGTTGAGCAACTGTAAGTAAACTCAAGTTTGACACACTCACCAACAAACTCACCCTCCCAAAACAATAATAATTAAATTACATATAATTAAAACGCATAAATTGACATGAAATGACCACATTACCCTTCATACTGCGCACAAGCTGAACCGTGAAATACTAGGTTTGGATCCTCTCATTTGACATGATAAGGTCAAGTGAACATTATGTTTATATCTCTCTTCATAAATATTAAAATGATCATATATATTTAATGTATGTGAAGAGAGATAGACACAAAACTTTCACATGAGAGAATGATATAAGAGAATCCAAATCAATACTCTCTTATTCTATGGTTGAAGCTGACGTGGACGCAAGAACACACGGAGGCCATGCTTCATGAAGAGCGTGAGGGACATCTTTTGCTGCACCCGGTGACCGGGAACCGGCGACAGTCGGTACCGAAGCAGCACAGCAGCGGCCACAGACTTCATCTGCAGGTACGCCAGGTCCTTCCCCAAGCAGGTCCTCGGTCCCGCATTGAACGCCATAAACTTGTACGCATCCTTCGAACCCGGTTCGAACCGGTCTCCCTGAACCGAAAGCCACCGCTCCGGTTTAAACTCCATACAATCCTCCCCCCACACACTCTTCATCCTCCCAACAGAATATATCGAGTACGTGACCGTCGAACCCGCCGGAACCACCGTCCCGTCCGGCAAAATGTCATCGGCGACAGCATATTTAAAATCCTCCGGCACGGAGGGGTAAAGCCGCAGCGTCTCCGCCAGTGCCGCCTTCAAATATACCAGCCTCTCCGCCTCTTCAAAATCCACCGCCTCATCCACCCACTTCTGACAATCCCCGCCGCGAGTCTCTGTTAAAACCGCCGCCAGCTCGGCTATGATCTTCTCCTCCACGCGCGGGTGGTTCATCACGAGCCAGAAAAACCAGCTGAGCGCCACCGAGGACGTGTCCCTCCCGGCGAGGACAAAGTTCAGGGCGATGTGCCGGAGCTTCGCGGCGTCGATCGGTTTTCCGGCGGCGTCGCGCTTCTTCAAGAACCTGGACAGAAGGTCATCGGAGGGAGCTTCCTCCCGAGCTGAAACGGCGTCGTTCATGTAAGCTTCAACAATCTTCAAGCTTTGTTCCAGTTTCTTCTCCTTACCGAAGGAGAAAATCTTCTGGATCCTCCAGAACAAACCGGGGTATAAGAGCCTCTGCATTGTGGCTTCCGTCGCGGTGTCGAACGCGATGGAAAACGGGTTTTCAGGAAGGTCAGGCGAGAGCGTTTCGGGGTCTTTACCGAACGTGAGTCCACAGATGTTATCGAATGTTAAGCGTAGGAGAAGGTCTTGAAGATCTACTGAAATTTTCTCCTTTGCGGCTTTGTCGAGAATGCACCATAACCGGTTTTTTATGGTCCGGTTCACCCACCGGGCCATGGCTTGACGGAGCGTTCGAGTGGTGAACTCGAGCGCGGCAGTTTTGCGCTGGAGGAGCCAGGTTTCGCCGTCGCTGTTGAAGATTCCGTGGCCGAGGAGGTCGTGGAAGGCGGTTTGCCACCGGGGTCCTTTCGGGTAGTTGTCGAACCGGGTTCGGAGGATGTGTTCGATGTTCTTCGGATGGCTCGTGACCGTGTAGAAGCCTTGCTTCCGGGCCAAGAAAGGGAGGGGGAGGATGCAGGTTTGGTAGGTGGCTGAACCTCCAGTTTTGTGGAGGTTCGAGGCGATCCAGTCGTGGACCCGGTTCCGGTTCATGAAGAGAACCGGAACGCTCCCGACGAAGGGAAACACCTTTGGACCGTTGAGATTTCGAGTGAGGTGGTTGAACCACAGGAAGTATGCGGATAGTGCAGCTGCTATGGTGAAGAAGAGAGGGACTAGTAGTGTATCATCCATTTGCATCATGATGATGATGCTAATTGTGTTTGAGTTGAATCAAATATATGTGATATGATATGATAGTTATAAGAAGGTGTATGTATTAGTTGTTTTGGGAAGTAATTTTGAAGCAATTGGGTTCTGGGTTTAATTTGAAGTTAAAAGTGGTGTTTGTATATTTATAGTTGAGAGATTTTAATGAGAAAGGGTTTAGGAGAGGTGGTTGGGAAAATTTTGGCCTTATAGAGTCGCTGTTGGTTGATATAGAAGGCGTACGTGTGAGGGTGTAAGATGAAAATTGATGAATAAGCAAAGTACAATCATCCTCCTCATTGCATGCTTCTGTGGGATTTTCTTGTTTTGCTGTTCCTTTTTCATCTTTTGATTTGGTTGTTAGCTGAAATTGGCATGTTTATACGTGTTCTTTTGGGCAAACAAAAATGTCGTGCTTTTAGTGGTTGGCATGAGTGACGTCCATGCAGAAAATGGATTTTACAGTTGTGGATGAGTACAGGAACAGCATGTGCATCACACTTTCTCAGTTTCTCTCTTTTGTATTATAAAATCTAGAAGCTATGAATTTTAGACTGGACTAATAATCGAGTTGCATGGACTTGTGTTAAAGAGTAAAGTTAGCCAACCCCTTCCTTAATTAAACGGTCTCTATCTTTTGATGATTAACATTTAATTAAAAGATTGAATGTGGTTGTGGTAAGAAACTAAGGGTAGTTGGTAAGAAAGTAAAGGTTGAATGTGACGGGAAGCCTCTTCAACCTTGGAATATTCTCATTACGAGCTTCTTCATTTCCTCAGAAGATATTTGGAGGCTTTCTCTGAAAGGTCTCACTCGAAGCAAGAAAAAACCTTATTCCTCATGAGGCGAGAAGTAGCGATGGCCTTTAGTGAGTGTTCTGCCATCAGGTCTACGGCGGAAGCTTGGTCGATATCTTCAAAGATCATGTTTTGTCCACACTCTGAAAATTGGCAACATTTTCAAAGAGATCAGACTCTCATTTCTTAGCATTTGGGAGATGGATACCCTCAACTTCAGTAAACCTAGTTCTATGGTTTGGAAAATTTTCAGAAGAGTTCCTCCCTCACTTAGAGTTCATGAGGGCAAAAGGGGTAGTTAACTTCTCAACCCCAAAAACAGTGAAAGTTGTTGGTTGAGAAGGATCTTTGTTTTGGTCGGAATCTTGAGTCACTGAGGTAGGCATATTCGTCGCAGCGTCAAAAACAGAAGTAGTTGCAAAAAAACCCTTCATGGGTGTGGCTTTTTTGTTTATAGAGGGAACCTCCTCTGTAGAATTCTTTTGCACGAAAGTATCTTGTTAAGAAGCCTCATGTCTGAGGAATCAGTGCTTATAGAGGTATAAGCTGCCCTTCCCAGTTTTTAGAAGATCGGCCATGCTTTTGGCTCTTGACATTGTGAGTTTGTTCTTGAGGAAAAATGAGGGCAAACACGAAGAAGAAATTGATAAATAATAAGGCATGAATCTGGGTAAATTCACATGGAAAGAGAATAGCTCCGAAATTAAGAAGAAGAAAATAAGGATTTGAGAAATTTGCAAGGTTTGAGGCAGAAAAGTTGAAACAAAGGCAATAGCGGGGAAATAGGGCTTTACAAATGCGCAATATTCGAAAGATTCATTTTCATTGATTACGACATATCACTTGCTTAGTAAACCGAACAGAATTAAGGAGTTAAAAGACTTGATCGAACGGACTCAAGATCGTTTGAAGAAATAGAGCAAATGATTGCCAAGTGAAATGGAGAACAAACACGCGACGAGTGGATTAGAGGTCTTCTAGTGAAATAAGATAAGTTCTGATAACACCATACAGGCGATGAAAATTTATGATCGCATACAACGATAATGCGAACCAATAAACATTGACATGCTAAGATTAACATGCCAAGCTTGGGGGCTCCTGTTTCAACCGGCTTCTAAGCCTAAAAGCTTGGAAGCATCTCAGCCGACTAAAAGGGCTTGCTCTTAAGAAAGTACCATAAGGGTGAACTGAATGGCTTAGTAAAGGAACATCTCGTCCCAACCAGTGTTCGAGCTGACCATGCGCTTGGAAGCTCCACTTAAGGGACTTCCCTTATATCTGCAGAGACAACAACTATAGACTCCAAGACTATAAATACATGTGTCGTCGTTCAATTACATAGCATGTTATTCATTCTAATACTCTTTTGAGTTTTTCTGAGACTCAGAGATTCTCTCCTTGATCTCACACTGACTTGAGCGTCAGAGTATCTTCTGTAGGTATCTCCCTCTTTCACTGAGGACCAGTAGCACCTCCACCACGCATTCAGGGCCACTCTTGGCCATGTTCCGTCGCAGAGACCAAGGAGAACTTCCAAGTTTTACTCTGGGAAGAATATGTACGGTTCCCACCCTTGGCATCACTTGCCCGCCTAGCAAGGCTTGGACACTGTACCCAAGGATGAGCTGGCAGGCGTCAACCATCCAATTTCAATCCTCACCGCCCTTTTTTCAAGAACTTGAGGAACACGCATCTAAATCAAAAGGACCATCGTAATGGGCGTCGCTCAAGTGTACCGGAAGATACGAGTCCATCCTTAGAATCTCTCGATCTTGACGCTAGGGCGGTTGTGTGACGTTAACACACCGATAGCACCCCTATGTCAGGTGTGCTCACCAAGACATCCTTAGCCATGCGATTGTCTAAACCCCGAAGGACCACATCAAAGGACACTGAGAGAAAGGCAGAATAAGACATTGATGTTACCTTAGCTTTCCCGACTTCGTCCTATATAAAGTGGTCGAAAGAGTGGAAGGTAAGTTTTCTAGTTCTGAAGCCATTAAGAGTTCTTCGTCTTCCTTAGCTAATTTGGGCATCAGAGTGTCCTACCACCAACGGGAGATTCCAGCCTTACCACACCAACGCGTAGAGTTGCAGAGCCTCATTCATCATGCAAAGCATTCACCGTCTCCTGACTTAACACTTGTTTAAGTGATTGATCGGATCATAAACATTTGCATGAAAAAAATCCAAATATCATTACTTTTATTTAACTATCTGACTGTTTGTTTATTTATTTTCCCTTCTAACCTGATTCTTTTGTAAAAAAACTTTGATGGAAAATGACATTGCTTGAAATTTGAATGTGGATGATGTAAAAACATTAATTTTATCTTCTTTTTTCTTTTAATTTTAAATCATTCTATTCTCTACAATTTATAAGTAGAGGGTGACTTTTGATTTGGACTGTTGCACAATCATCTCAGCAACAGAAAATTACTTTTTCTTGTAGTAGTGATATTCAATGTTTTAATATATTAACTGCAATAAATATAACAAAAAAAACTGCAATAAATAAAAGGGTGTTGCTGTTTAGAGATTAAAAAAATGAAAAATCCTCAAAACTCTAATTCCTTTAATTGAATAACACAAGGTGATATTGGCCTTTCAGTTTTACCGTTCAAAATATTCATTAACATGTCATTTTGTTCCCATCAATGAATACCGTTCAAAATATTCATTAACATGTCATTTTGTTCCCATCAATGAACTATAAGTCTATAATGGCTCTTGTTTCTGTTCTGTTCCTAATCCATACTCCAATTAAATATTTGAGTGAAAGCAAGTACTCAACCCTACCAACTTTACTCTCTTACATGACCATAATTAATATAAATATGCCAATATATACACTTTTCTTCTATTGGTATTCTTGGGGGCACAATATAATACAGTGTAGAGTACAGCAGAAAGAGTAGTTAGAGACAGTTTACCCAAAGAGAGAAAATGGGGTTTGCTGCAAAATTTGGAAACAAATGAAAACCAGTGTTCCTGTGAGAAAAACATGTATAAAGTATAAACCAAGAGTCTACTGGCTTGACTCTTTAAGTAGAGAGGGGGAAACGTTTAAAAGGAAATAAAAACTGGTACTAGAATACACAAGAAACGTCTTCTTTAGCCCCTTTTTCCCTGTAAACTACAACAACCCATGATTTCTTTTTTCTTCTGAAAACTAACCTATGATTTTTAAGTCAAATATTGTGTTTGTCTAAATCCGGCACATATGCATATATGCATATAAAATTGCACAAATAATTAAGAATGTAGGGATTGTTTGTTTCTGAATATAAAAAAGTGATTTTGCTTTTGAATAAAATAATAATTTTCTTTTTTTGGAAAAAATGGAAAAAACACCGTTCTTTTCTTTTGATATTTTATATTCAAGTAAAATATTTTTTATGTTTGAAAATTTGATAAGAAAAAAGAAAGAATTAAAGAAATTTAATTATGTTTGTTTATAAATATAAAAATTTCTTTTCAATCTAAGGTACTGTGTGGGAGAGCTTTTCAATAGCTTATTTGAGCTTATGCTATAGAAAAAGCTATTTTGTGCGCGTTTGGCAGAGCTTATCGAAATAGCTTATAAGCCCTCTATAAGCTCTTTTTAGCTTATTTCCATAAGCTGATAGGAACAGCTTATCCGAAGCTTATTCGAAGCTTATGGGACATTTTAATGAGATCCTCTCTTCGAATCCGGACGACCCCTATTTTTCACACTTACATTTTATTTTATTTTAGAAACCCTAAAGAGAATATCTTCTCTTCTTCTTTGTAGCAGCTTCGTACCTCTTCCAACTCTCCTCTGCTCGAGCGCACCTCCTTCCTCTCCTCCGGCAGCGGCGCGCCTCGTTCCTCTCCTCTGCTCGCGCGCTCCTCCCTCTCTCTCTGGCCGAGCCTCTTCTCCTAACCGCAGCAGCTTCGTGTACCTCTTCCTCTCTTCTCCTTCGGCGCGCACCTCCTTCCTCTCCTCCGACAACGCCTCCTCCTTGCTCTCCTCTGGTCGCGCGCCCTCTCTCTCTGGCCGAGCCTCTTCTTCTAAAAATCAAAGGTAAGGATCATTCTTTTCCTTCTATTTTCCCTAAATAGTAAGATGATTTTTGGTTCTGATTATCATGCATCATTCTAGTTCTGATTGTTCTGATGATTTTTTTGTTGGCCCTGCAATTTTTTGTGGTTTCAATTTTTTTGGTTTCAATTTGTTTGTGGTTTCAATCTTTTCCTGGTGGTGGAGGTTGAGGTTTACCGTCCCCACAAACGACGCCAAATGAACAAGCTAAGCCTGCTCAGACAACCGCAAGCAGTGTTTGAAGAGACGTGGGGAAGGTAGAAAGGGTGTTGAACTTCTTCTGAGCACCAGGATCCTCCTGAAGGGTGGTGGTCGGCTGTCATTTTCGTGCCCGGGAGGGGTCCTGCGAAGACACTCCGATGTCAAAGTGAGAGGCTGAAGTGAAGAGGGAGATAGTTTGTTTTTGGATCAAAAGTGTGTACCTTATGGCTTGGTGAACCCTCCTTATATAGAGGTTGGAGGGTGGTACAACCCTCGAGGGTTTGTAATGATGATATTTCTCATGTCTTTCCAGGGCCGTGGGATCTCCTGCCGTGCTCAGAGGATCGGACGGTGGAGGGTTCCTCGGGAAGCCATTCCAAGTCCTGGGGCATCACACCTACGAGGGTAGACCAGTGAGGGTATTGTTGATTTGACATCTGAGTGTTCGGCGGTCGGTGCGTGTCATAAGGTCTCTCGGCCTATCGTGGTAGGGCCGAGAGAGTGCGTATGCTCCTCTGGACAGTTAGGGCCCGTTGGGAGGGTGCCTCCTCTCGGTTGAGCCCCCTGACGGGCTCTAGGAGGGTAATTCCCAGAGCAGTAGCCCCCAGCCCGGGCACTTGGTTACAAGTGTCCAGGGGTAAGTTGGGAGAGTGTTTGGTCGGCGCAAAGGGTGTTTTGCGAAGCAACCCTTCTTATGTGCGGCCGAGAGAGTTACCCCCAGAACAATTTTATTGATACTAGAATCACACCTACACCTATTAAGATATAAGAAAAGAAGAGAGAAAAATGAGAGATATGATAAATAATGTGACGAGGAGAGAAGAGAGGGACAATAAATAAATGTGAGTAAAAATGAGATGAGAAAGAAGAGTTTTGATTCGTAAACCACTAAAAAGTATTGACACCCCTAAATGTCTATTCTTCTCTCTATCTCTCACTTCCTATCAAATCACATTATATATCACTTACTTCTTTTCTCTTCCTATTTATCTAGGTGTCTACACCAAAAAAGTGTTCATCAAACATATTTTCTGGAAAAAGAAAGTAGAGTGCGATTGAATTAACGTTCCTAAAAAAACTTTTATAACCTTATAGGCATATGAACCAGTTTGCAAGTTTGTGACTCTCATAAACAAATAAAAGCCCTAAACAGCTTGTACTTTAATCCTTTCTGTTTCTGACTCCAAAAGTATGCTATCTAATGGGCTCATGGCCATTAATTAAAAAGAGCATCCTATTACATAGGCCCATTTTCATGTGGCTACTACAGGAAGCCGAAAATACAAACCCCAAAATTAAAAGAGGCAATGGATCTGGTTTAGCCACATGTCAAATTCACAGCCTCACCAGCTCAGGATGAATGGATGATCATAATCCCTCAACTTGCCATAATTTTCCTACCTTGTGACAAATTTTAGGAACCCAAAAAAATTAGAAACAATCAAGATAAGACCCTTGTGGAGGACTCGTGGTATAGCCTATACAGTTTCCATGTCACCATTGACAACCCAATCCAACGGCTCACATTCACCTGTGAGATGCAGCCACAAGATATGACATATATTATCATTGGCACTTGGCATCCACAATCCTCTATCAAACTTCACCAAAACTTCTCCAACCTCCTCTTCACACACAACTTTGATTCTTCTCAGTAATATTGGAAGATGGCTTCTTTGATGATGTCATTTGCTCCTGCAGCAACCACTGGAGTGTTTGCAGCAACTGCAGCAAAGGGTGCTGGTGGCAACAAGGAAGAGAAAAGCCTTCTGGATTGGATTTTGGGAGGGTTGCAGAAGGAGGACCAGCTGCTAGAGACTGACCCTATTCTCAAGAAGGTGGAGGAGAAGACTGGAGGCACCACCAGTGGCCGCGGCAAGAACACTGTGGCTGTGCCACAAAAGAAGAAGGGTGGTGGCTTTGGAGGCCTCTTTGCTAAGAACTGAACCAATTACATTACCTATTTCCAAATGTATGCATTATTGTCTTGTCCACTGCAAATCTTTTGTATAAGTTAATATTTGCTCTTTTGGGTCATTGTACCTGCAGAACAAAATATATATAATTCATTTTGGATCAGTTACCAAACAGGTACAATCTGTTTCACAGTTTGAACTCTTGTTATCTCTGGCAATTTGGATGATTTACTTTTACTAATTGTCTAGGCATTTATCTTAAAATTGTGCATTGTCTCTGGTAATTTCATCCAATTTCAATCTTTGACATAGAAAAATTTATTTCATGCAGCGGACAATTAATGAAGATAAATAAATATTGGGTTACAACTTATTATATCATGCAATTAGCATTCCCATTAGCCTGGTTTTGTTGGTGGTCTATGTTAGAGATGTTTATGAGAAGACAGAAAAGAAAAAAGATTGTGGCCTATTGTTAGATTTATTGAAATTTGTACTTACTACTGTTTCAGCTAAAATAAGTTGCAGGTCATTAAGCAATTATCTGTTCTTAGGTAGAAATATATAAATGGTTTTATATTGACATTTCTAACAATTTCCCTAAGGAAATTTTAAATGTGGTAACAGGTCCAATTAATTTGTACTGGAATCCAATCTTTTATTAAACTAATGAAAGTGTCAACAATAAATTACTTAGTGATGTGGATATAATACCATTAGCGCGAGTGTCTGTGCAATGGTAAGGTTGTTGGCTTGCTGTCATGTGACTTTGGGTCACAGGTTCGAGCAATGGAATCAGTCTCTTGTAAAAATGCAAGGTAAGAATGTTTACATCAGATTCACAAAGTGAATCCAACCCCTCTTTGGACCTCGCCTATAGTGGGGGTTGTATAGCACCAGGTTTGCCATTTTTATTGATATAATACCATGTCATAACGACTATAAAAATTGAAAACTACTTAAAAAGAAATATGAGTGATTTTGTATTGACAACTCTAGCAATAGACAGTGAAAGAAGATACAAGTGTTTATTTTTACATAAATACTTATTGCCCATATATGTTAAAATGAACAGTACCCTTCTGATCACACCATTGTTATTTAGCAAACCTGAACACATACAAGAGGATCAATAGACTCTTCACTCTGGTATATAGTAGCAAGCACACCTAAAACTTTCAAACTCCATATGATTCAAAGTTTCTCACAAAAGAATGCATACATTCTTGTCCTGGTGTTGGTGTGCTTAAAGAATTTGATCTTGAAAAGGATAAGTGGATGAACTCAATGCAGTCCTCAACAGCAGCTGTCCTATAACAATCGACAGAAGCAGCCATTGGTTTTGATCTTCCATTGGGATATGAAACTCGGTTTGAAGATCTTCTCACAGACCGCAAGCACATAGCTTTTGTCACTCTGTCAGCAACATCCTTCAGAAACTCAAAGGGGGAGAGTTCAGACCTCCAAGGAATCATGAACAAGCTGCACTTCACATGCCTATTTCTATCTGTTCTCTTAGTGTTCTGTTTCCTGGACAAGCTTGTTTTCTCAAACAAGTGGCTTGTGTGATTCATTGTGTTTCTCTTTTCATTCTTTGCATAGTGATTGTATTATATATAAAACAGGGAAAGAAAGCAAGAGAGAATCTATAAGTTATCTGGTAAATGAAAAAAGAAATATTGTAGGTAAGACCCAACAACATGGTAGTTGGAAAGGTTGGAAATGTGGAATGAAGGTCTTTCTGTGCTTGAATGAGTAAACTAGTAGTCAATCCTTATGATTTTTTTGCTATAGAATTAATATTTTTTCATGGTTAAGATTGTGTACGGTTAAAAAGTATTTGTGTGTTTCTCCTATGAGTAATGCTTATCATGAGAGAGATATAAAAGGTACAAAGACAAAGACTAAAGCCAACAGGGTGGGTTAAGGTGGTGAGAAAAGAGGAATATGTAATGGTTAAAATGAAAAACACAAAATGAGCAGATACACTTGCTCTTGTGATTTCCTATTTCTGATGCACTGCTGCTTTTTTTTTTTTAATCACATGCATTCTCTACTGAGCCAATCTTGTTCGAGCCGGGCAAGACTACTGTGGGCGACAAAACTTTTCCTACCAAATATTTAACGCAGCTACAGAACTCAAATCCGATTTACTATATATGTAGAGAACATCTTCATGATGCTTTCCTTAGGCAAAGACATCCATGTGAGTCTCACTTAAAGCCTGTGTGACTAAGATAGGTGTCAAGAGAAGAAAAAGTTTGGGAGACGCTATCTTGGGTGAGTGAAATCAAACAAAGTAGAGACATATTTTGTCCAAAAAACAAACAATTTTGGTTTAAATGGGTTCAACATTTGAGCCTATTATCTTTTCCCATATCCCCTGTTGTAAGGGTGGGGTGACACTAATTAAGTGGCCTACATGATTAAACAAAGACATAAACAATACAGACTAGTTTCACACAGACTTTGTGGAGAGGAAATTATACCCAATTAGGAGGTCTGTAACCCAGGAAAGTGCAATTGAAGATTCTCAATAACTAGTTGAAGAGCCCGACAGAAAGATATTTCATTCATTTACTCATTCTGAATCAGAGTGAAGTAATTGTTGAGTCAGTTTTTATAAGTTAGATCCAGGTATACGAAGCTTTAAGGTATAAGAAGTTCGTGAGAGATATTGCTAAAATAATCATTATAAGGAGTAGAGAAACCAGTATCCTACGCCAGTTCTTAGGTTATTAGGTAGAGTTATGTCTAATTTGAAATGAGAAGAGTTAGTCTCTTTATACTAATAAGGCTAATTCAGCTGATAGGTAGTTGGACTCCTTAAATATGTTCAGAGTTCTCACCAAACGTGATCTTAAAGCCTCGGGGAATTAATCTCATGACTGAAGGCTGTGGATACCTTAGAAAAAAAAAAGAGTTAGTCTCTTTATTATCAGTAGTGCAAATTAAGTCCCCTTAATTTCAATTTAGCAAATTGAACCAACATTTCTGACTCATATGAGTTGGTCCGTCATAGGTTGTGTTGAAAATAAGTTGAGCTAAACCAGCTACTGCAAGTGCATTTTAACTATTCCTTTACCTTTTAATGGCGAGCAGGATAGCCTGTTTTGCCCACAGGCAACTGATGGTAACTATAACTCAAAATTGGGCTATAATTTTATTCGTCATTTTCTGGCTGCTGCAGAGGCTTCTTCTTCTTCCTTTCCCAGGCTCTGCATCAGATTGGAAAAAATTCTGGGCAGCCCCTTCTCTGCCGAGGCCTAAAGAGGTGACTTGGAGAGCGGTCATGCACTACTTGCCAGTGAAGGAGGTTTTGTTTCACCGGGATGATGATCTTGACCCAGTTTGTGTTCGGTGTGGTGCTGATATGGAGACCATTGATCATTTGTTCCTCACTTGTCCAGCAGCTAAGCAGTTCTGGTTCGGGTCCTCTATTTCAGTGCAGGTGGTTTCTTTTTCCACGGTTCATGAGTTTTTTACAGAGGTAATGCATCAGTCCGATCCTATGTTGTTGTCTTATGTCCAAGCGGCGTTTCATGCTTTGTGGGAGGCCAGAAATAGTGAGATTTTTCAGCAGGTTCATTGGGACTGTGCGAGGGTTTTGAAGTGGACTACAGAGTTGCATGTGAGGCCGCCGGACATTGTGGTGCGGGGAGTTAAGAAGCTCAATTTCGACGCTTCTTTGAGACGTGGAGGCACCCTTGGTTTTGGGATGGTGGCCAGAGATTGGGAAGGATGGTGTTGGCTGCTGCAGTGTCATCTCCTAATGTTTGGGAAGATGAGGAAAACTTCATTCCACGAAATGCACCAATTTAACATTATTATGGAAAGTTTCAACTATTTGAGCAAGAGCAATGCTATCAAAGTGAAAGTGGTGAAATTATTAGTTTAGAGGAGGCTCTAGTTCAATCAACTATCACCACGACAAACTTCATTAATGAGTCAAGGGTCACTCAAAAGAATCAAGAGTCTTTTAACAATGAGGCAAGAAACACCAAGAACCAAGAACCCTTAATCAAGAATCTAGAAACTCAAATTGAGCAAATCTCAAAGCAAATTGCGGAAGAAATATGAAGCTCACTTCCAAGTGACATAGTCATTTGTCATGTGGAGCAATGTGAAGATTGACCATGTCTATAAAGAGTTCCAAACTGAATAAAAGAGGGATTATATAATATTTAAAGAAAATCCCTCCTATCAAGCTTTGGAGGAGGAAGAAGAAAAATCCCAAAAATAGTCTCCAAAGAAGTTCCAAATAAATTTATTGGCAGATGTTAAAATCTTATTATGAACCATGCCTTGAAATAAACTCCTAGAGCAAATTAGACTTTTAGGAAGGTCAAGTCAGACCCGAAAAAAAACATATGACAGATAACAAACAGACCAATCTTAGGCCTTGAAATTTTAAACGGACCTGACCTATTTACCCAAAGCCTAGTTCGGCCTAACTTATTCCCACCTCTAACTCTATCAGCATGTCTCAGCATTGAAAGGGACAACTTCCTTTCTTCCGAAGTTCTATTTGTCAACAGAAAAATATGTGTTCATACTTTGTTTATCCACCGCATCAAAATTCGATATTAATCCACAACATGAGTTCAGTTAAGAAAAATGCATATGAATTTTGACATGCAGGACTAAGATGTGCGTACTTACTTTCTGAAAATTTTATTAGTGAACCTTACCCTTCACAAAGGGCATAGTTTTGTGAGGTTTTAGCAGATTTTATGCTGCATTATAAGATCTGACTATACATGTTAACAATAGTTAACAGTATACTAATGATTGAGATCACATAGTATATTCTTCCAGTTCAGCTACTTCCCAACCGTGAACAATTGGGATGACCAACATGCTGAATCCGCTACCCAGAAGAATTAGTATATAACATGCATAGTTCCTGCAGAAGCATAAAAAGGAAAATGCACTCTCCCTACGCAGGCATCACCCTGATCAGGTTCAAAGGGACTGTCTCAGCCTGATCTGCTAGCATCCCAGCTTAATAGCCAGAGCTCAAGCAGATTCAGGCACCCCTGGTGCATCTCGGGAGTTAAAAACGGCTTAAAAGTTTGAAAAAAAGGTACTGAACATGATACTAGAGCAATTTATTGATGAGAAATGGAAAACACGAAAAAAGCAAAAGCAGAACATAGATTGAGTTCTTAAATATTGTCCACAAACAGAACTTTGTCTTCTCCAATAGCTTGAAAGTAGTTCACCATCCTGATAGGCCAGTTGTGCAGCTAGCTCCAAGTTATCACAAATGATCCGCTCCATTTATATAGATAGTCCTGCAAAGTAATAAGATCATTTCATCTCAACTGACAAAAACCTATAAAAGTCATGAAATAGTGAGGCATTAGGTGTGTAATTGTTCAGGGAAGGGTCTGGCCACTTGTCTATTGTAGCCTTATCTTGTTTATTATAGAAGAGGTTGTTTCCAGGACTTGCACCTCAATCACATGGTAACCAACTTTTACCGTTGCGCCAAATAGTGGATAAATAACCTCTTGTTATTGAAATAAAGTTTACCCTCATATAATCACTATGAAGATAGAGGATGAGCCTTGGCACAACAATAAGGTTTCTTCCTTGTGACCTGGGGGATCAGTATTACTATTAAGGGTTCCAGTTGTGAAAATAGCCCTTCCTGCTTAGCATGAGTTATTATCTTCTAATTCGAGAAAATCTGAAATTCCACTTTATAAGATGGTGTTCCATGTTAAGTAATCACTCAAAGGAACCCATACTCTATGTGAGATTTTATGCTCAGTATATTTTTCCTTACTAGCATATTTTAGACTTGAGTTGCAGATAGTCATTTTAATCCAGGCCAAGTGAAAAAGCACACCTTATTTAAAAAGTAATACAATATATTTAGCCTTGCTTGAGTTGCTTCTCCTTGGAACTTAAGTAAGATGCTGGCAAGTAAATCTCTCCACCAGCTTCACCATGTTGTTCCCCGCTGACGGTTTTTTTTGCAGATTGAAATTCAGCACTCATAGCATCCATTCCACGCAACAACGCTTCCTCAGCGGTCCCATAGCCATGTTTCTCAGCATACTTCCTCACATCCTCAGTTATTTTCATAGAGCAGAACTTAGGACCGCACATTGAGCAGAAATGGGCAACCTTTGCGCCTTCTGCCGGCAATGATTCATCATGGAAGGACATGGCTGTCATTGGATCCAACGACAAAGCAAACTGGTCCATCCATCGAAATTCAAATCTTGCCTTGCTTAACGCATCATCCCAGGCTTGAGCATGTGGGTGACCTTTGGCTAAATCAGCAGCATGAGCAGCGATCTTGTAAGCTATAACTCCAGCCTTCACATCATCCCGATTTGGCAATCCAAGATGTTCTTTTGGAGTCACATAACACAGAAGAGCTGTGCCAAGTGCCCCAATATTCGCAGCACCAATAGCAGAGGTGATATGATCATAACCAGGGGCAATATCAGTTGTTAAAGGACCAAGAGTGTAGAAAGGAGCTTCATTACACCATTCTAGTTGTTTCTGCATGTTTTCAGGAATCTTGTGCAGTGGAACATGTCCAGGTCCTTCATTCATCACCTGCAAAGTAACTCAGTTTATAAAATGAATAAAAAAACATTCGTTAGTCTCAAGGAATATAATGTTGGTGGAAATATCATATCAGCTGATGAGAGTTGAATTTGAAACAGATAAGGTCACCATTTAAATGTAGTGTAAAACACCGCACACTATGTTTAGTTTTACAAGGCTGACTATGAACTTCATCGGCCATCATAACTGTGGTAGTTGGTAAATTCAACAGCAGTCACAATATTCCATACCCTATGGATTATTAGTTTGTTCCCACTTCCCACCCAATTGAGTAATATTAATAAAAATGTTACTAGAATTGTCTCTAGAAAGTTCTAACGGTTAACTGTTCATGCTATAGGAGCCCATTTGGATACGGACCAAAGAGCATTTATTGGAGCTTCTCCACTAAAACAATAAACAAGATAAGCTCCAATAAGTTTTCTTTAGTCCACATTCAGACGGGCTCTAAAACCAAGAATTAAAAGTGTAGTAAATAGATATGTAGACAGCGGTAAGGTCAATAAAAGTTGAAGCTAGAGACTAAGTCACTTCATCTTGTCATAAACTCATTAGCACTAAGCTATCAAGAAAGTTTGATAATTTGTATCACCTGCACATCCTTCTCCCATGCTCTGCGGGTCAGTTCTCCTTGTGTCAAGAGCTCAGCAAATTGCGCTGTGTCATTTGCATCATAAATGGATCCCGGTCTTAGCCCGTCACCAATGGATAGGGCCACATCATACTGATTGCAGATGTCAAGTATGTCATCCCAGTGCTCATAAGCAAAATTCTCCTTGTGATAAGCTAAGCACCACTTTGCATGAATTGATCCTCCTCTGGAGACAATTCCTGTCATGCGCTTTGCTGTTAAAGGAATATACCTCAGAAGAACTCCTGCATGGATAGTGAAGTAATCTACACCCTGTTCAGCTTGTTCAATCAGGGTTTCCCTGAAAACCTCCCAACTAAGGTCTTCAGCAATTCCATTAACTTTCTCAAGTGCTTGATAAATAGGTACAGTCCCAACGGGTACAGCAGAGTTGCGTAAGATCCACTCTCGAGTTTCATGGATGTGGCGACCAGTTGAGAGATCCATCACTGTATCAGCTCCCCACATAGTTGCCCATTGAACCTTGTAAACTTCCTCTTCTATAGAGCTTGCAACTGCAGAATTTCCAATATTGGCATTTACTTTCACCAAAAAGTTTCTTCCAACTATCATGGGCTCTAACTCCAAGTGCTTCTTGTTGGAAGGGATGATAGCTCGTCCACGAGCAACTTCTGACCTCACAAACTCTGGGTCGAGCTTCTCACGAGCAGCACAGTAAAGCATCTCCTCGGTAATGACTCCCTGCTTAGCATAGTACATCTGAGTGAATCTTGGAGGACTGCTTTTCTGTCTTTTATCAACCCACTCTTCACGCAATTTTGGGAGTCCTGGTTATCAAATCCATGAAAAGAAACCAAGTGAATGTAAATTTCTAAAGGCTCGGTGTTAGTATACATAAACAGCCAAACTTAGATTCTTGAATGATGTTACTCTAACTATACTATTCCATCACTTTGGTGTTTTCCAACCAGAGTAGTGATTCATTCACACCCTTCTTTCTCTTCCATCCCATTTCCACTCTTTCTTCTTCCTATCTCCCTCCGCAATTCTTATCACATCACCTATCATATCACTCATTTCTCCCTCTTTTCTACATATATCACAAAGGTGGAATGGTAAAAGAGGTGTGAAAGAAGTATATTCTTCCAACAATAGTCACAAGGAAAGTGTTAGGATTGCAAAGGTATGAAACTTAAATCTCACATTGGAAGCATGGCATTTTACTGTGGTGTTTATAAGGCCTTAGACTCTCGAACTACAATGGCTAGTTTTTTATGGTTTTCCCAAGGTTCTTATTAGAAAGCTGACTATAGACTCAAGATATAAAGAAAATTCCGAGGGAAAAAATGCTAGATTTTCATACCTGTCCTTGGGCTAATATTTTGGGGACCACTAGTGTCATAGGTATCAAAGTGTGCTTCATCCCCAGCAAGGTGAACTCGTCGAAAAGGAACTTTGAGCACATGCCCACTTTCTTCATGAATGACTTCCCTGTAAATATGGTAAAACATTAATTGCAGTGTGCCATCCGAGGGCATGTGTACATAAGACAGTTTGCTAACAAAGGTGCCGAAAGCCACATAATTTGTAATCAAATTACATCAAGAGTATAAACCAAGAATGAAGAAGAAAAGGCTCACCTGTGTTCTTTTGTGCTCTTTGGGAAGCACTGTTCAAAGGAAGGAAGAGGAAGAAAATCAGGAGAAGCAGGGTCAATTGTGTGCTTCTTTTGTTTGGTTTTGTCCGCGTTAGTACTTGGAGGGTCAAATGTCAATGTGGCTCTGGGTACCAAAGCCATGGAAAATGGAACAAGTTCCTTCTTCCAAGCACTTGAAACACGCCCAGCAATATCAAACCCAGGCAAGAATGTAGTATTCGGGAACTTGGATTGTGAAGCATGGTTGCCATTCTTGCACACAACTGATGTAACATTTGCATGCACGGACGCCATCTCTATGTAGAACTACAGAATGTCAAGTTTTGATAGACAATTTTTCAGCTATATTACAACAGGCATGCATGTAGAATGTGTAAATATATCTTATCTATATGCATAGATATGAATAGATTAAATGACCAAAGATTAAATTCAAATGCAAATTATCACACTCACAAATCACGTAGCTAAATGCAGTCGCATGACTAGGAGGTCACAAGTTTGAGTCGTGTAATCAGCCTATCTAGCAAATGCAAGATAAAAGTGCAAAAAATTAACCTACAATGAATTTAAACCATCCCTACACCCATGGTGGCATCTTTATAGCACCATGTTAGCCTTGTTTACAAAGATTAGCTAATTAACTTCATGCTCCTGTTCTTCAAAGTAGAGATCAGTCAAAAATTGGAATCCAAGCCTGACAAATTCTATATCAAAACTCATGAAATGGTTTGGTTTTCATCATCTTTATATTACAAACTGCTAAAAAAGAGTTTCAATTAGAGAATGGAATATTGTTTTCAACATGCTAAACTATAGGAGCAGCCAGTAGGTAAAAACACAAAAACTGGAAACGAAGAAATGATTGAAAGAGGACAAGAAAATAAGAAAAGAGAAACAATTCAGATGAAAATACAAGTAACAGTTCATTTAAAACTAGTCACAGGTCTGTATCAGCACACGCGACCATGCAGGCCTCGTGCTCGTGTGTGTGCGCGGCTATGAGGGGACACTCCAGGACCTTCTTAGACCTTCTCATTGGATTTCAAAGTCACTTTCCTAAGAGCTTCAAATCTACACATCACTTGCTGATTGTTCTGGTTCTCAATTATGCTTTTAAAAAGACAAAATAACATTTAAAACTATAAAATAATCCCAAAAAGACCCAGATGCAAACTCACAAGGGATTGAGTGAGGATCTTCCATCTAACAAAAATAAAACCGACCCGGGGGCCGGTCGCAGTAGTTAAAAATGGTTGTTTGAACCCTTAGGTCCAAAATTTGATCTTAACTCTTAAGAGCCATAGTATTGGGGATACATTTGGCTTTCACCAGAATTGCGAGAGCCATTTCGTACACCAAAAAACAAAAACAGGACACAAAAACAGAGTTTCAAACTACACCCTCCATGTCCTTTTCATTCCAGCAGCCCCCTTCTCCCAAAAAGATATTTACAACAACCAAAAATGCCATCACAAGTGAAAGAGTCATCAAACAATCTCAGCCACGTTCAATCTCACCTTACATCACTAATATCCCATTTAGAATTAAATCTTCGTCAATAATTGTAGCCATCATTTTTTTTTCTCAGTTTTCCTTAACCTCTAATTATCTCACTAGGATTTATCTCTGTCTTGTCTATGCATGTATCTTTTCCTCACAATCTCACGTCATCAATAATCTCACCTTCTGTCTAATGCATTCAGAAACTAAAAACAAAGGGGGGAAATAAAAAATCAAGAAAAACAACAAAAAGACACATGAAACTTGGTGACATCTGACATGATCATATGTTGGACGAACAAACATAAGTGTGGCATGACACACCAGTGTGAGAGAGAGAGAGAGAGAGAGAACCTGAATCAAAAAGATTGATTGATCTTATCTATCTGCGAAGGCAATGGAGTAGTTTGAGTGGGTGATATGGTCTACTGGCATTGGAGTGTGCTGTGTTGTGTTGTGTTATATAGAGAAAAGCAGAGCTACACACACATCTCAAAAGCCACAATTATGAAGTGGGTCCCGTGATTCTTCGTTAGATATTTTCATTATTTCATTTTTCACCACAAACTTTCCTTTTTTTTTCATTTGCCACGTTTGGAGGTGCTCAAAATGTCGATTAAAGGACAAAATATTAAGTTAAAGGGGTAACTACGAGAATCTCCCGGTATTCATACCAATGTTCATTTGATAGTGCATTCAAAATTAATTAAACCCATGTAGTGATACCAACATTTTTTTTCTTAAGAAAAATGAATATAATAAAGTTGATACCAACATTTTTAACTCTATCTTTTCAACACTTAAATTTACGTGAGTTTCATCAAATTTATGTTCACTCTAAATATTTGATAGAACTCACATAAATGTAACTAAAAGTGTTGAAAAGATAGAGTCAAAATGAATATTGGTGTCACTAATAATACTTGTTATCTCTCCTTCACAAACTACATCAATTACGCTAGTAGTTTACGCCTGTTGTTTTATGATCCATCATGGTGCTATGAATATTTTTGTATGTAATATTTTCAATTTCTTACGCCAGAAATATACTTTCTCTCTGTTTTAAAATAAATATTAAAAAAAATTAAACACGCATATTAAGAAACGCAATCAATTTTATTAACTTTTAAAAATATTTTATTTGTTTTACTTTTTTAACTTTTAAGTTGTATTTTTGTCTCTTCTCATTTATTGGTATTATATAGAAAAACATCAATTAATGCTATCTTAGAATTCTAAGTGGACAATTATTATGAGACAAATTATTTTTCTTTATATGAACAGTTATTTTGAAAGAGACGAACTATATTATAAAATTATTATAGAAGATAAGTACTATTTTTTGGTACATTATACAAGATAAGTTAAGTTGATGTGAATTTAATTATAAAATATAAAAATACTATTTAAGATAAGTTCTTTTTTATAATGTGAAAACGGGGGAGAAAAAGTATGTGGTTTTTGTTATTTCATGATTCACTTATATTGCAAAAGAAAGGTGGAGATGTACAAGATAGGGGGAGGTATCCAAGGCTGAACAAAAACTTTTAAACTGTGTAGTTTGTCATCATCAAAAAAAGGGAGATTGTGAAGAAGAGCTTCTCATTGACCTTGGCTGGGGTTCTGATGAAGATAATCGCATCAACAAAGAAGAAAAATGTGAAGACCATGAAGAACATGACCACAAGCTTTCAAGACATTTGGTTAAGGTTCATAGGTTTTATTTCTTAGGTCTTTACCTTTGATGGATTGTTTTCTTAGAATTCATAATCACTTAAGGGCTCTTTAGAACATGGTTAATAAGAGGTTAAAATATTTTCTAAGATAAGAAGGTAGAAATCACTTGAATAGATGTTAAAAACATAATAACAAGAGTTTTTTCACTGTTGTAATCGATTACAACATCAAGGTAATCAATTACACGTATTTCAGGTAAGCATAATCGATTACCACATTAATGAAATCGATTACATGACCATCAGAGGCATGTAATCGATTACCACGCTCGCTGTAATCGATTACCAGCCTGATAGAACACGTTTTTTCATGAACCAGTGAGTTTTTGGACGTCTTTTAAGGGTTGCAATGGTTCATGATACCTCTCTAGAGTCTGTAAATACGTCCTGGAACTCAGGATTTGAACAATAACTTTTAGATTAAAAACTTACGTGATTTTCAAATGATTTCACGAAACTATATTCATGTTCTTATGCTGTCCAAATTTTGGAAAACCAAAATCTTAAGCCCTTGAGTATTAGAGTTCTGAATAGATATCTTGATAAGGACTCTAAAATCATATTTCGAGTGTGTGAATCTTCAGCCTATTGAAATTCATCTTCATCATCATAGTCAACAAAGATTGTAATCACCATAGTGTTTGGTGGAGTAAACTTGTAACTGAAAAGTGGTGTGCTTTCTTGGTAGGATTTGGATGATTGTGTTGAAGAGAAGTCTTGGTGTGAAACTTGTACAGTTCATCTAAGATTATAGTGGAAAAATCCCTGAGCCAGAAAGGGGGACTAGACGTAGCCTTCGGTTGGAAGGTGAACCGAGATAAATTATTGTGTGATCTTCTTCTTCCCTTTACTTCTATTTTCAGAAATTTTTATTTCTGATGCATATTATCATCATATTCATCTTTGAAATCATCTTGTTCTTGCTGCATCAAAGAAATTAAGACATAGTTAAAGTTTTAATTAGGCAACATTTTTAAAGAACATAATTCAACCCCTTCTTAGGTTGCTATCTAGTCTTACAATTGGCATCAGAGCAAGAGTTAGGTAAGTTATTCCTAGATCCATAATAGATGGCATCCTATAAACCCATTTTAGGTGAAGGTTATAATGTAAATAGACCTCCTAGTTTTAATGGTGAATACTATGATTTCTGAAAAATAAGAATAAAATATTTATTAAGTCTCAAGACCTAGATATATGGAACGCTATAGAAGAAGATCCTTTCATACCTAGTATTGATGTTAATGGTAGTAAACAACCTAAGCCTAGTGATGCATGGAATGAAGATGACAAAAAGAAAGTTCAATATGACTTAAAAGCTATGAATATTCTAACTTCAGCCTTAGGAATGGATGAATTCTTTAGAGTGTCTACTTATAAGTCCGCCAAAAAAATATGGGATACCTTAGAAATAACTCATGAGGGAACTGAAGAGTTTAAAAGGTCTAAATTAAATACTCTTTCCCAAGAATATGAAATGTTTAGAATGTTACCAGGAGAGAAAATTCTAGATTTTCAAAAAAGGTTTACCCACTTGACTACCCATTTGATTTCTCTTGGAAAAGAATTTTCTAATAGTGATTTGAATTTGAAGGTTCTAAGATCATTAACAAGAGCTTGGCAACCAAAGGTAACAGCTATTTCAAAAAAGAAAATTTTATCAAAGATGACCTTGGCTGCACTTTTTGGTAATTTGCAAGAACATGAATTAGAGCTTGGTCGGTTGGAACAACAAAAAGGACTTGAAAAGAATGTTAGATCCATTGCGTTGAAGACTAAAGTGTTAAGAACAAAGGGTTCTTTGAAAAGGAAAATTTGAGAAATTGAAGATACTGAAATGTTCTTTCTATTCTTATTAATTCACTGTTACAAGCTCTGTATTTATACAGAGATAAACCAGACAAACAGACAAGATCCCGGATATTCCGGGTCAACATAATCGACGGGTCATCTATCACATAATGACAGCTAACACCTATCACGCATGGTTAATATAATCAGCAGGTCACCTATCACACATTGACAGTAGACCAGACGATACAGTTATGCAATCAATTCAGCTAGACAGGCGATAGAATGCTGAGACAGGTAGACGATAGAATGCTGAGACAGGTAGACGATAGAATGCTGAGCAAGGCAGACGATAATGAAATTTCTCTAACAACCCCCCTCAAACTCAAGGTGGGTGAAAATGAGAAGCATTTGCAAACATATTGAGTTTGGCCTTCATTACTGCAAAGTGTTGAGGCGAGAGAGGTTTTATGAAGATCCTGACCAGTAATGTGATACACAAGCAATGACTTGTTTTGAACTTTCTCTCGAACGAAGAAAATGTCCAATTCCATATGTTTGGTGCGGGTGTGCAAAACAGGGTTGTGAGTTAAGGCCACAGCTCCCATGTTATCACAGTATACTGTAGGAACTTGGAAAGGAATATTTAGCTCCGTGAGGAGAGATTGAATTCAAAGAAGTTCAGCAGTGGTGTTGGTCAGGCTTTGATATTCTGCTTCAGTGCTGGACCTTGCGAAAATTGTCTACTTCTTAGAGCTCCTAGACACTAAGTTTGGTCTAAAGAAAACACATGTGCCAGACGTGGAACGTCTATCATCGGGATCCGAGCCCCAATCAGCATCACAGTAGGCAGTCAAGGGAACAACAGCTTTAGAATTGCAGGGCTTGAGAAGCAGACCATGAGAGATTGTACCTTTGAGGTATCTTAATATGCGCTTAACAACCTTCCAATGAGTATCTAGAGGCTGACTCATGAACTGACAGACTTTGTTGACAGCATAGCTAATTTCAGGTCTGGTGAGAGTGGCATATTGAAATGCACCAACAACAAACCTGTAGTTGGTTGGATCATCATATAGATCAGTACCATGTTTGCTGAGTTTACCGCTACTGAGCATAGGTGTAGACTGCCCTGTTGCATTTGACATATTCTCCTTGTCAAGAAGATCTCCTATGTATTTGGATTGTGAGAGGAGAAGAGATCCATCTAGCAGATGCTGAACTTGTACTCCAAGGAAATAATCCAACGTACCTAGTTGTTTGAGTGAAAACTTTGTATTGATTTGGGTGGTAATTTGTTGAATGAAAGGTAAGGAACTGCCAGTGATGATAATATCATAAACATAGACCAAGGTGTAAATGCAACAAGAAACTGTACTGTAAACAAATAGAAATGGATCACAGCAACTGGCCTTGAAGCCAAATCTGATCAGAGCCCCTTTCAATTTGTCAAACCAAGCTTGGGAAGCTTGTTTGAGACCATAAAGAGCTTTGTGAAGTTTGCAGACTAAGGTTCGATCTTCAATTTGAAATCCCGGTGGTTGGTCCATGTAGACATCTTCATCGAGTGTGCCATTCAGGAAGGCATTGTTGACATCAAGTTGATGAATATGCCAACATTTGGTGACATCTAAGGACAAAATAAGACGGATAGTGATTGGCTTCACAACAGGAGAAAATGTTTCTGAATAGTCGAAATCTTGAATCTGATTGTACCCTTTGGCCACTAACCTAGCTTTGTATCTTTCAACAACGCCATCAGCTTTTTGTTTGAATCTGAACACCCACTTGCAACGTATTGATTTTCTGTTTGGTGGTAAGGAGACCAACGACCATGTGGTGTTTTGTTGCAAGGCATCAAACTCTTCCTGCATAGCCTGCTTCCAGTGAGGATCTTGAAGAGCTTTCCTGTAGGAGGTTGGTTCAACCTGAGTTAGAAGAAGTTGTGGTTGAACAGGGGCGGGCTTAGAACAAGTTTGCATATTGTGAGTGTTGATTGGAGGAGGCAGAACTGAGGATGCCTGGGGCCGAGTGATCCCTGTTTCGATCTAGTTTGCATGGCATGAGTGTTGACTGGTGCTTGCTAAGCGTCAACACCAGACGATGTCATAACACCAGACGATTGATGAGCGTCAAGCGATACTGCAGTGCCAAACGATGTAGGAACAATAGACAATGAAGGAACCGTAGTAAGTGCTGGAACACCATACGATACTGCAACTGAATGATCAGATGGAAGCTGCTGCTGCTCTTGATGTGGAGTTATAGGATACCTTGGAATAAATGATGATAGAGAAGACCCTTCCATGATGGTCAACAGAGTGGAACTTTGGAACATCTCTGTGTATGGGTACCTGTACTCATTGAAAATAATATCTTTTGACACAAAGATTTTTCCACTGACATCCAAACATTTATAACCTTTGTGGGTAAAGGAATACGAACCTTGATCGGTGAAACAATAAATCGCAAAACCAAGTGTGATGGTTGCCTAGAAAACCCATCAAACCCAAAAAACCGCACACATGCAAGATGAAAACGAAGAACTACAATGGAGAGAAGAAAATACGAACCTTGATAGGTGAAATAACGCGTTGCTCGGAATCGGAAACTCATTCACAGTCTCTCTCTGTAACCTTCGATAATGGCGATGAAAAATTGAAAGTGATGAAGAAGAACGGTTTGTTATAAGTTTCAAATGGATGGGAAGTAGAGCAGATAACACAATTAATGACTTACCAGGGTTACTTACTAGGGTTAAAACCACTATGGTTAGTGGTAATAATATAATTTTTATTTTATGAAAACTCCAATATTCAAAAAACAATACTACTAGAAAATAAAAGTCACATCATCTCTATTATTTTGGTCTAACTCGCAAGAGGGATCATACATTCACCCCAAACATTTACAAATCTATGGATTTACAATTCTTTTCAAAAATTTAGCCAAACAACGTAATTCAGGATTAAACATTTTAAATACTTTCTAAAATTACATTCCCCCAAAAATTACATTACCCAAACACACCATTAGTTTTCCCAACAAGGTAATTCTGTTTTTCTCCTCTTTTATGTAAAATTGATTATGGATTTGCTTCTCTAAAATATACACATTCTGCTTGTCAGATTTTTGTTCATTGATATGCTTTTGTTCTGATTAATATTTAATTCCCAAGGTGGATTCTCCTCATTCCCAATGGTGGGTTGCCTGTATAAAATTGTATATAAAATTTTGGCAAGGATCAGTTAGTGATGCCAAAATAAATTGACGAGACACAATTCGCGTTTGTGGGCGGGAGAAACATGTTGGATAGTGTTTTGATTGCGAATGAAGTTATTCATGAGGCCAAGAGTAGACGATTTCCTACAATGATCTTTAAAGTTGATTATGAAAAAGCATACAACTCGGTCAAATGAGAATTTTTGTTTTATATGCTTCGAAGGATGAATTCTAGTAGCAAGTGAGTCAGTTGGATTCGTGGCTGCCTTGAGTCTTCTGCTGTTTCAGTTTTGGTAAATGGTAGTCCTACGGAAGAATTTAAAATTGAGAAAGGATTGCGGCAAGGTAATCCTTTGGCTCGTTTCTTATTTCTGATTGTAGCGAAGAGGCTCAATGGCTTATTTAGGCAAGCAATAAGACAGAATAAATTCTCATGTTTCAAGGTGGGGAGGGTTAATCCAGCATATGTCTTTATTCTGCAATTTGCAGATGACACATTATTCATCAGATAGGCTTTGTTGCAGAATGTTATGCTTCTAAAGTGCGTTCTTCGGTGTTTTGAGCTTGTCGGGCTTGAAGGTTAATTTTTTTAAAAGTAAAGTGGCGGGGATCACAATGGATGATAGTGAGGTAAGAAGTTTTGCTGTTTTTCTTCACTGTCGTACTATGTCTGTTCCTTTCATTTACCTTGGCATCCCGGTCAGGAGTAATCCACGGGGCTTGGCGTTTTGGGATCCAGTTCTTTCCAAACTGAAATGCAAATTATCAAAGTGGAAGATGAATTCTTTCTTTTGGTGGTCCTCTGTGCTTTGTCAAGAGCATGCTTACCGCTTTGCCTCTTTATTTTCTGTCTTTTTTCAAGATGTCAGCAGGAATAGTAAATCAGTGCAGAAGATTGATGGCGTCTTTCTTGTGGGGGAGTAAAGGGGGTGAGAATAAAAGACTTGTGAGTGTTTAATGTAAGACCGTAATTTAAAGCGACATAATATGACATGCGACCACATGGGATGGTCCACCAGAGACACATTGCACTATTGTCCTTTATCAAACAACAAAATACAGAAAAGTTGATTCAGAGAGCAACAGATATTTTAGTCTTCCTTCAAAATATCAAAAATCCTACTATGAGAATACTAAATTATCACCATCATTCACACCTTGACTAATAGACAAGAAACAGTATATACTCACTAATCTCCAAAGGTCTTTGATTTGATTAAGGACCTGTTTTACTTCTAGGAGAAAAAAGGTCATCATTTGGAAACGGACTTTTTTACTACGTTACTTGCAATTCCCAGAAAATATTTTGAAGTAACATACAGCAGAGTCCTATTAGTATTTATTTCACATAATCAAACTAAATACAAATAAGTAACAATTACATTTGCAGATCAAGTGTAAAACAAATTCATTTACCAACATGGCAACACATGTATAATTATTCAACAAAGGTGGCAGCAGCAGTAAGACTAATAAAATCCTTGAAGGGGCATGAATGCATATATCTCTGCACCTTTCCATTTTCCTGCGGCTTTGGTAGAGTGAATTGAGAGCTATAACACAAATAACAGGTTGGGTTGGCTTTGTTAAAAAAGACGCCAAAATTCACTTTACAGGAATATACAAAGTTGTAAAGGTGAACTCATGCTATCTGAGATATAACTTGTATAACTTCACGGGTCATGCTATCTGAGATATAACTTCCCGGGCTTCAGCAAATGATGTCAAAATTCATACCCCAAATCACATTCCAGACTGCTAGCGTAATGGACCGCTCTTTTAACTGTCAGGAACCTATCTGCAACGGGAGAAGAGACTCTTGCGTACCTTTGACAAAAATAGCAAGCTCTGTTGGTGCAACCACCAGTCTTAACCACTTATGTAGCTCTTCACCCTCAACTTTTTCCTTTTCTGAAGAATAAGCACAGTTAGAACATAGTGGCTAAGCCAAAATGGAGTGACTCAACATCATCAGAATCACTATATAGTCATGGATGATGGAAGCAAATGATACATCCCACGTTCATTAAAAACCCTTCACATGACCAATGTATTGAATTATAAACACAGGTCACAGGATAGAGTGAAGTTCAAAACCCAAACCAAATCTATTCTCTACTTATATTTGATTAGTTACAGTAACAAGCTCAAAAACCAAATCTACTATCTAATTCTTCTATGCAATTTCAACTGATAGTGCCACACAGTATACAAACAAAATCAAACACAAGCATGAAGCATGTATGATAAAAAAAGAAACACTTCAAACATGAACAGCTCATTGTATGGGCTATGGGGCATGTTACAATGATATCCAGAGTACTTTAACAGCAAAGTATAAGTCTTCTTTTACCATAGTTTTTCAATAGCGAAGTCTTCAGTCTTCACCCTAAACCAGGACTGACCAAGGTTACATGAAAATGGGGTAGTCGCCTCCCAATAGAATAAAATATCTTAACAGAATAGTATTTTGATGTTATATTCGCCCCCCTAAAATATTTTATATGGCCTATGTCAACTAATCATTATTGTTTTTACTTCATGTTAAAATTTTGCCCTGCTTGCCAATTTTTTCTGGTTCTGTCCCTGCCCTAAACTATAAACTCTAATTATCTATTATCTATTTAATTAAGTCATAAGATATTGCATTGCATGTATCCATGGTCAACGTTTGACAATCACCAGAAAGCACTCTGCTATAACCATTCATAAAAAACAGTAAGTACAATTACCTTCTAAATAAGCACCAAGACCCTCCAAAACAGTAGCATTCGCTCGGATAATGCAAAGTGCAACAGCCAGTGCTGACTGGAGTAATGTTTGCACCTCCCTTTGAACAAGATCAACAAGGTGCCCCTGTTATGTACAGACTATAATCAGAATTTAGGAGAATGAGTAAAAGAAGAAAGAAGTTAAATAGCTGCAAGACCTGATCCCTTCCCCAAGGAACTCCTCCTCCAGATTCATCAATTCCACCACCAGAAAGAGTGGCTATTGACACAGGGCCTATGGTCTGATTAAGACCATATTCGGCTATAGCCTTGTATGCCATATCAGTTGCTCGCCGTATGTCATCAAGTGCACCTGTCGACACTCGACCAGAATAAACAACTTCTTCAGCTGCACGGCCTCCAAGAAGGGTCACCAGACGACCATGCAACTCATCAATGAAGAGCAAATACCTATCCTCATTTGTTGGAGGAGTATAAGTGAAGCCCAAAGCCCCTCCTGACCTTGGCAATATACTTAATTTCTGACATAACAAGGTAGTAAGGCATTGAAATATGCTTAGAACATTTAAATTAATGACAACAGGGGAGCAACACAGAAATGTCCAACATACAACTCACACGGAAATACACAAGTAGACTGGAATTTTTTAGAGCCATTGTTACAAGTGCAAGTATTCATTTACAAATAATATGGTAAACTGATAAGCTATAAATAAAATGAAGGCAAACACAAACTTAATCAAGTATAATGTATAACTATATACAATGCTTCATGTGCACAAGTCTTCAATTCAAGATCATCTTGTTATGTTATTCATGGAATATTACAAAAAGAAATTCATGCATTACTCACCAAGCCTGCTTTAATTTCCCAACATCAATATGCAAAAATGAACATGAAAATTAACACACGCACCTCATTTCCACCCCCAAAAAAAAATAAGCAAAACAATTTCTTGTCACAGGCCAATAAATTAAGATTCTCAAAAGCATAGCCAATATGAACTAGAAAGCATCAATTATCAGATAATTTTGAGTAAAATATATAGCAAGTGAATTCCAAAACATCAAGTAGGAAAGAACATGTAATACAAGCTCAGTCCCCATATTTATATTGGCAGTGGCATCTTTGAAGTACCTATATAGGGAATCTTCAATGGCTTACCTCAACACGTGGCTGTCCAGGAAGAAGCTTTGCAACTGCAGTACCTACTACAGCATGGCCGGCCTCATGCCGCGCAACTACAGCCTTCTCACTTCCTTGCAATTTGGCAGTCTTCTTCTCAATTCCCTAAAACAAGTAATTTGGTTCATATTCACCACAGCTGGTTGAAATTTTCAATTTATTATTGTCATTTGACAGTTAGAAAAATGTGATCATCTGACCAATCTAATGTTTTAAACAACTAGATACATAAAGAAACATTAAATAATAGTATAGGAACCGTAGGTGTAGAGTCTAATCATATTAGTTGATAATGGAATACAGGCTAGAAATTGAACAAATAGGCAAATGCCAAATAGTGCTTCAATTGACATTTTATATCCAACTGTATTAGTAAGCTAATAGAGACCAACTAATATGAATCAATTACAAACCACCTTGAGTGGGTGTGACTTACAGCTATAGATCTTTCTACAGCTTGGATGAAATCAATTTTCTCAACCACAACTTTATTTTTTCTTCCAGCCAATAAAGCAGCCTCATTTACTAGGTTTGCAAGATCCGCTCTGTATCAATTAACATGTTAAATCAAATTCCAATGTCTACATATTCAAAGAAAAAGGAGTATGGGGCAAAAAGAAAACAGCACAATTACCCAGTGAAACCAGTGGTCATTCGAGCAATGTCACCAAGGTCAACATCCTTAGCTAAAGGAAGTTCTTTTCTGGAAACATGAACTTTTAGGATGGCTTCTCTTCCAATCCTATCAGGTGTTTCCACCTGAGAAGAATACAAGGGGAGTTTCTTACAGATATGCAAAGTGTAGAATTTTTTTTTAATATTAATAATTTAGCGTTATGAAATAGGAGGTTATGTATTAAAACTAGATTACAGACCATGACTACACGATCAAATCTTCCTGGACGACGAAGTGCAGGGTCCAAGACATCTGCCCTATTAGTAGCTCCAAGAACAATAACTGCAGAATTGCTATCAAACCCATCCATCTCCTGCAAAGAAATTTTAACACAGTAGCTTCATCGGGGCAGCAGGTTATCTTTTTCTTTTTCATTCACAAGAAATAGATATTTTGAAAGGAACACTAACAGTGAGCAATTGATTCAAGGTTTGCTCTCGCTCATCATTGCTGACAATGCGAAATTTACCATCACGACTTTTAGCCACCGCATCTATCTGCATACAATAAGAAACTCTTGTTAGTTTAATCTTCAAAATAGATGTTGATCCAAATCATACATTGCAACAAGGGGATACCTATTTGTGTACCTCATCAATAAATATTATGGATGGAGCTTCCCTTTTTGCCCTTGCAAAGAGATCTCTTACACGGGAGGCACCCATGCCAACATACAACTCGACAAACTCACTAGCAGAGCAACTTATAAAAGGTACATCAGCTTCCCCAGCCACAGCCTTTGCTAGCAGAGTTTTACCTGTCCCAGGAAGACCCACCTGTAAGATACATCAAAAGATATTCACTGCCTAGATGTCAATCTAAAACAATATTAAATTCATCAAATTACATAATATACTAGCTCAAACATGCAAAAAAGACATAAGTGAAATAATTCAAGGATTTATCCCTGCAACTACGACTAGCTTTGTCATGCACCTGGGTCAGTCAAACACAATACAGTCCAGTTTATTGAGTGTTGACAATTACTTAAATATGAGAGAGAACTGCTCATATAACACAGTAGGCAAGTGAGCTAAATTTCAGCTTCAGAGACTCCCCATCAAAATTTCACATATTTGACCCCTTCCAGGGCAATTATCAACAACTACAAAGTGCAGACTGAGTGAACATCATATCGTTTATGCTGGGATCATCAGGATAAAATTTATCAGGTATCTCTACCAAGAACTCACCAATAGAACACCGCGAGGAGGACGAGCCCCAAGTCTCATGTATCTATCTGGATTTCGAAGAAATTCCTGACAAGTGAAAATCAGCATAATCAAAATTACTTCCCTGTATCACCAGAACTCAATGAAAATGAGATTAATCTGTAAAACAAAACGCCTTTAAGCACCCTACAGCATACACATTAGAAGTGCTGAAAAATGATAAGAAACTCTGCCTACCACAATCTCTTCCAACTCCTCTTTAGCCTCATCCACACCAGCAATATCAGCGAAAGTGACTGTTTCACCTTGATCAGATGATTTTGTACCAGCAGAAGTGCCTGATTTGCGTTTCCGAATCTGACCAGCAGTAGACTGCACATAGCATATACTCATTTTGAAAAATGTATTGTATTAATTACTAAAGCTTTAGGGAACATAAGTTGTGTCAGAAGGCCCGATAAATTAAGATGGGGTGAGAATGCAGATTCACACCAGAGAAAAGCTCAAAGGGAGTCGATGCAGCAGCCCCGCAAGTAAAACAGCATAAAACAAGGCTATCTGCAAATATGAAAATGACATCAGCATGTTATGTTATGTAAATGGTATCCACCCCAACAACCATGAAAATTTATAAAAAAATGGAATAGGTAAATATCATGAACCAGTGATGCATTAATGTGCAAATGAAGGCTTGACATTTATTTTTCATCAATAATACAACACAAGCAAAAGTGAAAGTGACCTGATCACAACAACAACATAGCATGCGTAACACACTTCAAGAGGTTCTTGGTTATACAATGTGGTGTGTGCAGATACACCCCAATTAAGCCAACAAGTATTTTTTTTTTTTTTTAATCGGTAAATGTTAGTTGTTAGCTGTTAGTAAATTAGTTCCTTCTCCAGGGTTTGAACCCTGGCCCTTCACCCTTCAATACCCTTAGCTCAACCAAGTGAGCTACCCCTCCTCCCTTCCAATTAAGGCAACATAAAATTGAGCTTCTTTTAAACAATCAAAGTATTCAATTCTTTCCGAAATTATAAGTTCAAATGGGGTATCATGCCTTTCAGAAAACTATCCTTCTTAAATAGCATTATGAAAGATAGGAGCGACTGCATCCATGTTCCTAATGGCGATACCAGAAGTAGGAAATGCTTAATTACATAGCCTATTGTCCTGCCCCTTCATCATAGCTATAGAACCATTCATTGTTCTCATTCATCCTTCATGCCTCAAAAAAGTTTATTTAAATAAATGAACACAATGCAATGAGAAAGAATATTAAGCTTCAGATCATCAGCCTTCTCCAAAAATTGGATAAACTAGAAAAGTAAGACTCTT
This sequence comes from Acmispon strigosus, assembly GCA_030819835.1. NCBI lineage: Eukaryota > Viridiplantae > Streptophyta > Magnoliopsida > Fabales > Fabaceae > Acmispon > Acmispon strigosus. The sequence continues at coordinate 39,191,277 of JAUAMA010000007.1, forward strand.
GATATAAATTTCCCTATCGAACTCCTCACACTCTAAAGTAGATTATCTAAAAATTCCAGTACCACAGAAAAAAATACTAAGTTTATTTCTCAACTTCAAATATATCTAAAATCACACACAAGTGCTGCAACTTGCATACCAGTGTAGAGTTAAAGAATCCACCAGAACGCTTATCCGGGGACCCAAACTCCACCCCATTCTCCAGCATCTTTTCATAAGGAGTCCTGATATCACTTGGCCTTGTGGTGGTGTAAACTATCCTCTTGGTTGCGGCAACACTCTTCAACAAAGACTCTGATTCCACCAACCTACTACTAGCCCCAGAAACTTCACCATCATGACCTGTTCCCACACCAGGCTTCAACTTGAACAAGATGTGGAACCCATCAACCTCCACCTTCCGTACCTGGTTGCCATTGACCCTACTCAAAAACTCACTGTAAGGCACACTCACAACCGTCGTCGGAGCCCTAGGCTCCGACCCCGGTAGCGGAAGCCCGGGCCGGAGCAACCGCATGACGAAAACCACAATCCCCAATTGCAAGAGCAGAACCCCAATTTCCTGCGCCTGAACTATGGGTTGCCACTGCCACCGCCACCCCCACCCACCTCTCCCCTGCTTCTCCCTCCTCCGGTCCGAACCGGAGCTCGGCGAACCGGCGTCATCGACCACCTGACCCTCGCCGGTTTTCTCCTCGCTGGAACCCGAACCGGCCGCGGAATCGGTCTCGCTGGTGGAACGACAAACCCATCTTAACCTATGTGAATCGCTGGGCGAAATCGGATACCAAAAACGACACGAATTGGGGACTAAACGACATGGGTTGATGACGTTAAAAGGGGGAACCCTATAATTTGCCTGGGAAAAGGGCCATATTTGGTGGGAATTGAGGTAGTAGGTTTTGCACTTGTTGTAGGTTAAGGGAGATAGATAATGAAAGTGATAATCCAAAGGTAACATTCGAAAAGAGTGAGTGAGACCCAGAAACGAAAAATCTGAACTTGTGAAGTGGGTTATGACGTTTGCGTAAGCTTGATTAGGCTGCAGGTTACAAGTTACAACAATGGTGGATGAAGTTGAGAGAGAAAGAGGAGAGAGAAGAAGACACGACAGCGAACAAGAGCCGTCGGATTAAGGAGGACTTTTGTGTTTTACATCGGTTTGCTTCAATTTCAAATTCACACGGCCCGTTTTGTGAGTTTCTGATTTTTGGATATGAAAACCAAACGTAATCAGCAAAAGTTGAACTGAAATAATTTCTTACATAATTTTATAACGGTTTCATCTTAATTTTTAAAACCATAAAAAATAATTTTGTAATTTTAATTTTTAATTTTAAAAACATGTAACAAATCGTCACCATCATTATCACCGCAACTACTACCACCAATCTTCACCACTGCCACCGCCCTCCACCACCACTACCACAACCAACACCTCCACCATTCACAACCACCACCCTCCACCATTGCAACTACCACCACCACCCCCAACATCCACCACACTACCACCACTGTCGTTGTCGCAACCATCACATTCATTGTCCACTATCGCTACCACCACTTCTCCTCAACCTCCACAACCACCACTACTACCACAAACACCATTACACTGCTGCTAGCACCACCACCATAGCAATTGTCATCACCACTGCTGCCATCGACGCCACCATCAGCGTTGCCACTGCCACCACCATTGTTGCTAGCACTACCACCAAGTAACATTGACCATCGTCACTACGTGGTTTTTTTTACATGTTCAATGTGCATTTTACAAATAATTAACAATGTGGTGTAAAAAAAAATTAATTACCAAATTGGTATAAATCGGCAATACCTTATTTTTTAATTTTTTTTGTGAAATCGTGACCGGCAGTGGTGTTACCTTACTTCTATTTTCTTTGACTTTTTACTTTTTACTTTAGTGACGGAAAAAAATCTATCACAAAATCCTAATATATAATATAAAGGAAATAGTGAGGGAGTGAGAAAAGAGAAGCTTTCCGTCACAAACAATATTCTGTTGCTAACATTTTTGTGACAGAAAAGAGACCTCTCAAAGTAGGTCGCTTACTCATTTCCTATTAGATTGTATGGGCTAAAACCAAGTGTGGTCGTGGGGCTAAAAACTTATTTAAGTTTTTCATATTTAATATTACTTTATTATACATCAATAGCTGAGATATTAATATTAAAATATTATCACTTAAAATATTATAAATTATTTATCATCATTATCTTTATTTTTTATTTTTTCATATTTTTATTAAATAAAATGAGTAATATTACATTTATTTAATTAAATAAACTTCTATTTTCTATAGTTAAAAGGATATTTATTTTTAAATTTTGTATGAGTTTGTAAATAATAGTTTTTTTTGAACTGAACTATTATTTACAAACTCATACAAAATATAGTAAGATTATAGAATATAAGAGGGTATGAATGAATTTTATGATAATAATAATGATAAAAATAGAAATAAACTTAATAAGTTTTAAGTTATAGCAATGCCTTAAAAAAAATAGCGTTTTACAAAACATCAAACGTTATAAGCTAATAAAATAAGCTCATTTGTCAGATACTTCTAAAGAGCTTATAAACTAGTCAAACACACATATAATATCTCATCTCAAAATATAGTAACATAGTTTAAAAGAGAAAATAACAAAATTTTCCTCAATATTTTAACATTTCAAATATGTTAATTCCCAAACTACACAAAATATCAATATCAATGAGCATCAATCAAGTTCGTTCATGGTGTCAAGTTCTCTCTGTTTATTTGCTACAAAGAAGGACAATTTTCACCCATGATGAATTGTGAAAATATCTCTATTTAAGGCTCTGATCTGGAGAAAATTTTCTTTATAGAGAGATGGATTAAAATTTCATCGAAACAAATTTGACGACATGAATGTGAATCATACATGAATGAAAAGACTACCGAGAAGGACTAAAATTTCATCAAAACAAAATTGAGGACATGAATGTGGATCACCCAGTCACTCGACCCATTTATACCCACTTATTTATAATTGTGTTTTTACTAAAGATATTGAGTATATTATATTTTTTTCATTCTCTTTGAGATGAGATATATTATATTTTCAAAAGAAAATTAGTGAATCCATAATAATAAAACTTTTGCGAGCTCTTTTAGACAATGTTTTCTTAAAAACCTTTTTGTTAGTAGCAGCGGAAATAATGCAAGCATAAATAACAAAGAGAAAAAAGATAAGAAAATAAGACAAGAGATATATCCTGGTTCACCCTTAAGCTGTGGGCTACATCCATTCCTTAGTCTCCTACTAAGATTATGCACTAAAAAATTCAACTGTTTTACAAGACTTCTCATTTTACAAGGATTCTCAATGACTTATCTTTACAAAAGTATTCTGACTTCCAAATCTCTTCAGACTTCACAACTTAGCAAAAAAGTGAGTGGTTGTTCTACTGTGTTCTCTCTAAGAGTTGATAGTAGAAAGTGTACACTCAAGTACTCTAGTATTTGTGCAAAGTGTTCAAGTTGCAAGTGCATACTGTTGACACCTATTTTTGTCCGGGCCCCATTTAGAACAAAAAAGAACAAAAAAAAAACAAACAAAAAAAAAACAACAAGCACAAAAAAGAAAAAAAAAAAGAAAAAAACAAAAAAAGGAAGCAGAAAAAGAAAAAAAAGAGAAGAAAGAAGCCCAAAGAAGAAAAAAAAAAAAAAAAAAAGAGAGAAAAGAAGAAGAAGAACGAGGCCCAGAAAAATAAAGAAGAAGAGAAGAAGAAAAAAAAAAAAAAAAAAAAAAAGGGGAAGCAGAAGCAGAAACAAAAAATGAAAGGGAGAAGGAGAGTGGGCCGCGGGCCCACGACCAGAAAAAAAAAGAGAGAAGACAGCAGCTGAGAAAGAAAGGAAAAAAGAAAAAAAACCTAAACCCTAATTTCTCCCCTATTTAACCCCTCCACCTCGAAAACCACACAGATTTTTTCTGCCTCTACTACTATTCACACTCAACCCTAATTCCCCTCTCTCTCAATCCCTCGGCCTCGAACCCTCATTTTCCTCTCTCTGTTTTCTTCCTCACTCAAACCCTAGCCCAACTCTCTCTCTTCACTCACGGCCGCCGCCGTTCCAGGGACCAAAGCCACCGTCCTTCTCCGTTTTTCTTCCTCCCTACTCCTCACAGCGTCGCCATCGTTCCTCCCCACCTTCAACCCGTCGACACCCGCCAGGTCCGTCGCCGCCGCCGCTGTTTCTTTCCTCTCGCGCCAGGTCCGCCGCCGTCCCCCTCCTTCATTTCCGCGACGCCGCTTCCGACACCGCCACCCGACGCCCTCGAAGACCCTGTTGCAGCATCCCTGGGCCCTTATTTCGCTGCTGTTTTTTGCTTCCTCTTCACCCTTTTGGTTGGTGTCCTTTGTCTTTAGTATGTCTATTAGTCTCTGAATATTCTGTTTCTGAAATCTTGGTTATATTTTTGCTGGAGAACTTTTCTGTGTAGTTGGACATTATTATTATTTCATGATATTGTCAAGTAACTTGTATGGATTCGGCTCCTCCTTACGATTGTTGTGTGCATTTTTTGTTCTGAATGTGTTCTGTGTGGCTCTTTGTTCGGCAATTAAAAAATTTGAACTTTGATAGTAGCTTGGTAAAGTTGGGTTATTGATGATAAAATTAACTCTGGCTTCATGATAAGGTTTGATTTTTGATTGTAGAAAGTGAGTTCCAACTCTGTTTTGATGATAAAAAATGGTCTTTTTAGGATAAAGTTTTGTTCTTGACAAGAAAAATTGAATCTTGTTCTTTTATTTGGTTCTGAATAATAAAAATCACTTCTTGATTATAAGAAATGAGAAAGGTTGGTTCTTGATGGTACAAATGCTTCTTGGTTGTTCTCTGAAAATCGAATCGTGTTAGTTTCATGTTTAAAAATTAAATCTTGGTGATGGAGGTTGGTTATTTGTTGATAAGAGATGAGTCTTTGGGCAAAAAAATTTGAACTTTAAAAAGGAATCTTTTTTGGCAAATAAAACGGCTACATGATGGTGCTGAAAATAGTTTATTTTTTTTTCTATTTTTTTTGGGGCAAATAAAGTAATTTGGTTATCATTGATAAAATGTTTCTAAAAAAAAGGGGGGCGTTTCTTGATAGTAATGGTGATCCTTGATGTTAAAAATGGTTCCTTGATTAATAAAAAACAGCACCTTGATTATGAATTGGACCTTACCTCAAAAAAGGCATGTTGTCAAAATAACTTTTGTTTTTTTTTTTTCCATTTTTTGGTTCACCGCTTTGTTTCGCTTCCTTTTGCTTGCCGTATAAAAAACTAAATAATCAAATCAAGAACCGCAAACGTGTTGCGACATAGCGACTGTCCACTTGTGGGATGTCGTTCCTCGTGCCGTTTTGCTCATTTTCATAAGAAAAGAGACTAAAAAGGAACTAAAAATAATTGCAAACGTGTTGCGACACAGCGACTGTCCACTCGTGGGATGTCGTTCCTCGTGCCGTTTTGCTAATTTTCATAAGAAAAGAGATTAAAAAGAAACTAAAAAATAATTGCAAACGTGTTGCGACATAGCGACTGTTCACTTGTGGGATGTCGTTCCTCGTGCCGTTTTGCTCGTTTTCATAACAAAAAAATACTAAAAAGAAACTAAAAATTATTAAAATCAAGAACTGCGTATGCCTTGATCTTCCATTTTAGGGAAGTACGTAGGACTAGGTTCACACCTATCAGGCTATAAAAAATAACAAAAATATTTTGTTTTCTATCTTTTAGAATAATTAGGAATTAAATAATAAAAATAAATAAGGGTAAAATTAATAATGTAGAAAGGTAAGGAAATTACACAAACAATTTTAGGTACCGTTTAGACGGGCGCTGTGGGGTGCTAACACCTTCCCCGCGCGTAATAGACTCCCGAACCTAGATTTTAGGTTTCGTAGGCTATTTATCAATTTTAGGTTTTTCTAGTGTTTTCCTCAAATAAACATTAGTGGCGACTCTGTCTGTTTGACTTATTATTCCTTTTTCGCCGTCCCGCCGCGACCCCGGTTGCGACAGATGGCGACTCTGCTGGGGAAACTTTGAGAGTCGGGCCTATCTTGATTGTTTGTGTTTTTTGTCTTAGCTTTCTTTTTATTTTATTTTACCCTTCATTATTTTTATTGTTTAATTGTCTTGTACATGTTGTTTTTTCCTACTTTGTATATAATTTTCCTCTAATTAATCTTTAATTTGTCTTTCTTCTTATTTTATTTTACTCTTCATAAATTTTGCTTTTTGTTTGATTGCCCATGTATATATTTTTTTTTTTTCTCTACCTTGTATATAATTTGTTTTCAGCATGCGGTATTAGGGTAGATGACCAATTTAAATAGACTGCTATATCTGGTATTTTCTGGCTATGTTGCAGGTGGGGTAGTTCTTAGGAAAGGGGTTCTTGAAAAAAGGTTTGTATGCTCCCAATGCACACACTTCACTTTCACTTCGAGACACACACTTTTGGGCTCTATACCCGAGCCAATGCAAGCTTAGGAGTAGCGGTGCCTCGGTACTTGGCGTGAGAGGCCTAGTGTCTACTCGTCAACTATTGAGTCACCACCCGGATTATTACCGGTCATTGAGTTATTTGGCGTGAGAGGCCTAGTGTCTACTCGTCAAATAATTTGATCATCGGGGCCTTGTCTTTATGACGGGGGTAATCCGGGGGCCTTTTAGGAGTCTAGAACCTACCTTGGAAAGTGCACGTAATCTGACTATAGTCCCCACCCAATTAAGGTTTTGGCCAGTATAGTATATCTCACCCCTTAGGTCTTTACCCTTGTAGGACAAATGGGAGCATGCTCTTCTTTTTATTTTATTTTCGTATCATCATCAATCAATATGTCATGCATCATTCATCATATATAAAACAAAAAAAAACATAAAAAAAAAATTCACCTTTCATGCATCATTCATGAAAAATAAAAAAATTCATGCATAATTCATCTTATATAAAAAAAAATCATAAAAAAAAATACTCTTGCATTTCATCACTCCATGCTCATGCATTTCATGGCATTTTATATGCTCTGTAATTAACCAATTTCTGTAGTTTCTTTCTTAGCAGAAAATTAAATTTGTTAACGGTCCAAATGGAGGGGGTTCAAGACCAAGCTGTGCCTGTCCTAAAGAAGAATACCAAGGTTTCGGCTTTAACAGATGACTTCGAGGACCTCAAAGAAATTTGCAGAAAGGTTCCACGAGAGGTGCTTGACGAGTTTTCAAGGCAATATGGTAATTTGCTGGGCCTGCTTGACATCAAAGTGGAGGTGGAGGCCTTGAGTGCTCTAGTTCAGTATTGGAACCCAAACCTCCGTTGTTTTGAGTTACCTCAGTTCGACACTGTACCAACTATAGAGGAGTACGCTCAGATGTTGAATTGCCCCATCAGAGACAGAGCTGGCGTGTATTGTTACAAAGGTTACTACATAGAGGTGCAGAAGGTAGCAGCTTCCCTTGGTATACCCGACCTATGCTTCGCAACAAACTCTAGTGGCCTTGTTAGCGGATTGAAGAGGGGAAAATTGGAAAAGCATCTCGAACACCTAGCTCGAAACGAGAGGTGGGAATGTTTCTCGAAGACCCTGCTGCTTATCATATTTGGGGTGGTCCTATTCCCATACTTAAAAGATGTGTTGGGACGAGAGGCCATCGACGCATACTATCAGTATGTAGAAAACGGGAAGTGCCCGGTTCCAGCAGTTCTTGCAGAAACCCTAATTTCCGCGGACATTTGCCGCAGGAACAAAAAGTCAAAGCTCCGATGCTGCTACCAATTGTTGTATGCTTGGTTCATAACCCACTGTTATGCTCGGCGTCACATGGGCCCCAATCCAAATGCGCTGAAGAGCTTCCATAATATTCCCAAAAGAAGCATGGAAGCTCAAGAGTGGAAGAACGAATTTGCTAAGATGGAGTCGAAAGCATTCATGTGGGCCTGTCCTTGGTTCATACCCGGGGACGTGATCCTGAGCTGTGGGCCCTTCTCCAGTGTACCCCTTATGGGGATAAAAGGGTGCATATCCTATACTCCTGTCGTAGCTCTCCGGCAACTCAAGCGGGTTCAAATCATGCCGCGAAAAGAACAATTGGGGGGTTTTAACTTCCAATACACTGATAAAAACTTTGAACTCCAGATAACCCAAGATTCGAGACGCTTGGAATCATGTTCACAGGATGGAGGCTCAGGTTCAGGGTACGTCTCGCCCTACCGCTTCAGAAGAATATGATGAGTGGAGAAAAGCCAGAGGTGTTCAGGATTATACGCCTAAGGAAATCCCGCGCACCGAGGAAGCATACCGAAAAGAGGAACAAGACCTGAAAGGCATGGCTCTTCAGATGGAGGCTCTCAGAGCAGAAATGCGGCAGTTGCGCACGCTGAATGATGAGAAAACGGTGGTTGTGATGCGTATGGAGCATGAGCTTGAAAAGAAAGATAAATCCTTAAAGAATCATGAAGAGGAAATAAGACAACTCAAGGACGAGTATCAGCAAGTCAATATGAGTTTGAAGAGAGCCAGAAGGAGTGAAGGAGCATCGTCAGCTGCACCACAAGTAAAATCATTGAAAGACAAAGTTGCTGAGCTAGAAGAAATGATTAAAGAAGCCATAGCTGGGAAGGAGAGGCTGAAAACCAAGATTGGGGCACAACAAGTCGAAATCAGGAGAATCAAAGCTGAAGCTGAGGAGGAAAAGGAAGAGCTGAATGACCAAATGGAAAGATTGAAGCTTTTCATCCAAATGAAGGAAGCAAAGTGTGTAGGGCTTGCGACTGAGGTTCGGATTCAGAAGGAACGCTTGGAGAACCAACAGAGAGACCTGTCGGAAGCCCATAAGCATGCGGATCAAGGTTGGAATTTGAGTAGAGAATTCCATGATTCATTGCTAAGAGCTCAGCAAAGAGAAACTCAACTTCTCGAACAGGTGGAGAGTCTAACCCTAGAAAGGGATCACTGGAAGAAAGAGGTCCACCACCTCCAGGCAGACAGGGTAAGATTACTAAGAGGGTGGAGGCAAATGTACAGGATGCTGAACTTTGACAGGGAACTCTACATGAACAAATATCATAGACTGTCCCAAAGTGTCCAGTGCTACTCCAGGCAGTGGGTGAGAATGTTTGATGAAGCAGTAGCTGAGGTCCGAGCAACTCGCCCGAGGGTCCCTCCGAGGTTGAAAAGTTTCCTGGGATTTTCTCGAGATCTTGCCAATACTATCAGAGGAATGAGGAGAAGAGAGCTGAGTGATCCTGCTTCTCACTAATGTATCTCAAGCTTTGTAATGAAAGTTGTACTGCCAATCTAAAATGGAATGAAATGAGATGTTTTGTTGTTACCTTGGTATTTCACGTTGCTGCCTAGACATAAGTTCAGTAGGGGTATTTCCCACATGAACGACTGTCAACCATGTTTTAACCCAAGGGGTCTTTCTCTGGCGTTGAAACATGGGGAAAACCCCCAACTGCCGGACACGTTAACAAATTTGTTTTCTCTTTTAGTTTTTTTTTCGTTTCTCAAAGTTTAATAATGTTTCTTGTTCTTAAAGGATTTCCTCTAAAAGAAAACGTAAAATAATGAGCAGGTAATTTGAAAAGGACAAGCTGTATCCCCAACATCCTTACAGGACTCGTCTTCAGACAAGACTCATGGAAGCAGAAGGCCAGTCACATGAGGAACTGAGGCAAATTTTAGAAGCCATACAAGCTCTGACAAATCGAGAAAGCACAGAAGGGTTTCCCCCGGGTGGAGATGGGGAACAGGCAGACACGCCGCCACACCCGCCAGGCTTTGGCCGACCACAACCGTTGATCATCACCTCGCAGGGGGTGCTAATGCAGTCTTCGCAGCCTCAAGGCTTCCCTGAGATGACACAAGGGGCCGGACAACCGTTCGTGCCACTTTATGGCCTCCCTCGGGGTTTTGTACCCTCGGGCAATGCAAACCCTTTCTTTATATCTGGAACTGGGGCAAACTCAACTGAGCACCACACTGCCAACCAACAGAATATCACCCAATCTCATGAACATGCTTTTGCCAACGTGGAAAATTCCACTGTGACGACAATCCTTCCTCTCCCACATGCCCATCATACCACCTCCGCTTACGTGCCGATTCCTGTTTCCTTTCCTCAAGAAGCTGCTGCTTCTCGAATGACAATGGTGTCAACTCCTCAAGATGCCATCCGTTCCCGAATTCCGCACGTAAGTCCCATGGCTGCGCCGACAAACTATGTGCCTACTGCCCGCCTCCCTCTCATGGAGGATTTTCCAATGAATACAAAGGAAGAGATGTCTCAGTCACAAGGGAAGTACGCTGTCCTGGAAGAGAGATTGCGGGCAATAGAAGGGAATACTTATGGGATCATGAACGCTGCCGATCTGTGTCTGGTGCCCGATGTGGTCATTCCCCCAAAATTCAAGGTGCCTGAATTTGAAAAGTACAGAGGAACTTCTTGTCCCAAGAACCACCTGACCATGTACTGCAGGAAAATGGCATCCTATGTTTATGATGACAAGCTGCTTATCCATTTCTTCCAAGACAGTCTGTCTGGGGCAGCTTCAAGCTGGTATACGCAGTTGGAACGAAGTCATATTCATTCTTGGAAGGATTTGGCCGATGCTTTCCTAAGGCAATACAAATATAACCTGGACATGGCCCCTGACCGAATGCAGCTCCAGAATATGGTGAAGAAGGGGAATGAAACCTTCAAGGAATACGCACAGAGATGGAGAGAAACAGCAGCGCAGGTCTACCCGCCCGTAACAGAAAAAGAGATGATAGCCATGTTCGTGGAAACTCTTCAGCCTCCGTTCTACGATCGGATGGTGGGGAGTGTCTCCTCTAACTTCTCGGACATGGTGACCATTGGGGAAAGAGTAGAGAACGGGCTGAGAAGTGGGAAGATCACTCAGGTTATTGACGGAGCCGCGAAGAAGTCTTCTTTCGGTGGAGGAAAGAGGAGGGAAGGTGAGGCCCATGCTGTGACCTTCGATGGGCATGGAAGACAATTCTCCAGTTACCAACATCCCCCTCACCCACAATATAATCACCCCCCTCAATCTCAACACCAAACAATAGCCAATATCCCGCAAGCCGCGACTCAAACACAACCCCCTCCTCCTAGACAAAGCTCTAGGCAAAACCAAGGTTCGTGGGCAAACACGAACCAGAGAGGGTGGGAAAGGAGAACCCGCTTTGATCCAATCCCCAAGACCTACACCGAGCTTTTGCCACACCTCATCAATAATGCACTGATTGTCCGTTCTCCAGCAAGACCAGTTGAGCCACCATATCCGAAGTGGTATGACCCAAATGCTAAATGCGATTTCCACTCTGGGGTGGTGGGTCACTCCACCGAAAATTGCTATACTTTGAAGAACAGGGTGCAAGCATTGATTGATGCGAAGTGGCTGACTTTCACAGAGGAAGATGATCCAAGCATTGGGAAGAACCCTCTTCCAAATCACACAGGAGCATCTACCAATGCTGTCGAGAATGGTCCAGAATCAAAGTTGGTAAAGAGTGTAGGTGAGATCAAGACTCCAATGAAGGAAGTTTTCGCCGGGATGGTCAAGTTTGGAATGATTAGCGAAAGTCTAAATGAAGAAGAAATGTGCGGGTTTCACCCCAAGGCAAACCATTTGATTCAAGATTGTGTGGAGTTCAAGGCAGTCCTTCAGAAACTGATTGACGGAGGATCGGTACAGATCGGGCGTAAGGTGGATGATGGTGATGCTTGCATGGCAGGAGAGCATATGCCTCCTAACCCAAGACCTTTGGTGGTTCGATATGCAAAAGGCACCCCTGTCGATTTTCCTAGAAAGCCAATCCCTCTACTGATACGCATGCCAGCCCCTTTTCCTTATAAGGACAGTAGAGCGGTGCCTTGGAAATATGAAGCAGAGATTTGCTCAAAGACCCTTGGGTCGGAGAACGCTGGTCCGGATACAAGCATCGACGCACCTGTTGTAACCAATGTTGCTGGAATTGGGGGAATGACCCGAAGTGGGCGAATTTTTAGCCCCCCTGAGAAGGGGAAAGAGGAAGCCAAGAAAACTTCAGAAAAGATGAAAGAAAAAGAAAATGTAGAGGCAGCGAATGACGAGAATCTTGAGCAGGTAATGCGAGAACCCAAGAAGTCTGATCCAAATGAAGAAGCATATGAGTTCCTAAAGTTCATCAGGCAGAGTGAATATGCTGTTGTGGATCAGTTAAACCGTCTACCGGCTAAGATTTCCCTCCTGGCCCTCTTGATGAATTCTGAACCTCATAGGAAGGCATTGTTAAAGGTCTTGAATGAAGCGCATGTGACCCAGAATATCTCAGTTGATAAGTTTGAAGGGATTGTCGGCAACATCACCGCTAACAACTTCCTCACTTTCTCTGATGCCGAGATCCCGCCCGAAGGGGTGACCCACAACAAAGCGTTGTATATTTCACTCAAATACACGGATCACATGGTGTCCAGAGTTCTTGTGGATAATGGCTCCTCAGTGAACGTGTTACCTAAACCAACGCTGGAGAAGTTGTTAGTGGAAGGGTCATTCATGCGACCTAGTGCAATGGTGGTAAGGGCCTTCGACGGTGCCAGAAGGGAAGTAATGGGGGAGATTGACCTACCTATTCAAGTGGGCCCAGTAACCTTCATAACAACCTTCCAGGTGATGGACATGATGCCGGGATACAGCTGCCTCTTGGGGAGACCTTGGTTGCATCCTGCAAAAGCTTTGCCATCAACACTCCACCAGAAGGTCAAGTTCATCATTGACGATAAACTCATCATAGTGTCGGCCGAAGAGGACATGCTGATAAGTAAGCCAACATCGATCCCATACGTGGATGTTGCAGAAGGAGCCTTGGAAACTTCGCTGCAAACATTGGAGATTGTTAGCACTGCTCAAGAAAAAGGAAAATCTCCAATGTTTAAGGAAGAACTATCTGGGCCGTTAAGCATGGCAGCAAGGGTGATGATAGAAAAAGGATACCGTTATGGCAGTGGATTGGGCAAAGAGGGCCAAGGCATGGCTAACCCGATAGAGCTTCCTGCAAACAAAGACCGTGCTGGACTTGGATATACACCCACACTTTCAGACAAAAGAAGGATTGCAACCGAAAAAAGAGAGAAAAGAGCTGTTGAACGAGAGAGTCGGGAAGCGATGACTCGGGGAATCCCTATCTGTGACATCCGCCAGAGCTTCCAAAGTGCGGGCTATGCTGTGTTAAGCCAGGTTGCGGTGGCTGCAGAAGAAGTACCTGAGGATGAGCGTGTGGATCTCGTGTTTCCCTGTGCACTGGATGCTGAGCTTGACAACTGGGAAATCTTTGAGCTCCCCGTGGTCCTTAAATCTGATACAAAGTAATTTGTAGCGCCACTCCTATTGCTCTGCCCAAGGCTTTAGGATAGACTTTTGTAATAAGGGCTCACTTTTATTTTGATCATGTCATGAATAAAATGCATTTTGAATTCTCCATATCATCCTTTCTTTTCTCTTCTCCTTGTCTTGCTATGCTTTTTCTTTCTCTATTCTCTCCCTTTATTGTCATTATGCCATTTTCCGATAATGCAGGTTCGAAATTGATTCTCTCGAAAGTAATAGCGCTAGTCTCACGTGTCACAATTTTGACAGTCCTGTTAATCAAGCCGAGGAAGATGAAGATGAAGAATGGGAACCCTCTTCTGAGTTGCAAAGACTGGTAGAACAAGAGGAAAGAGAAATCAAGCCGCACGAAGAGCCCGTAGAAATGATCAATTTGGGGTCCGAAGATTGTAAGAAAGAAGTGAAGATCGGAACTTGCATAATGGGGGAGGCACGCACTAAGTTGATTGCTCTGCTTCTTGAATATGTTGATGTCTTCGCGTGGTCCTACCAGGATATGCCCGGGCTTGACCCTAATGTTGCAGTTCACAAGTTGCCTTTGAAGCCTGAATGTTCCCCAGTCAAACAGAAGCTGAGGCGCATGAAGCCAGAAATGTCATTAAAGATCAAAGAAGAAGTACAAAAGCAGTTTGACGCGGGGTTCTTAGCCGTCTCAAAATACCCTCAGTGGGTTGCCAATGTTGTACCAGTGCCTAAGAAAAATGGGCAAGTTCGGATGTGTGTAGACTACAGAGACTTGAATCGAGCCAGCCCTAAAGATGACTTTCCATTGCCTCACATCGACACCTTGGTGGACAATACAGCCCGAAATTCCTTCTTCTCCTTCATGGATGGTTTCTCGGGTTATAATCAGATCAAGATGGCTCCAGAAGATATGGAAAAAACGACGTTCATCACATTATGGGGAACCTTTTGCTACAAGGTGATGTCGTTTGGATTAAAGAATGCCGGGGCAACATATCAAAGGGCAATGGTCACTCTGTTTCATGACCTAATGCACAAGGAAATTGAAGTCTATGAAGATGATATAATCGCAAAGTCCGCAACCGAAGAAGAGCACTTGGTTAATTTGCGCAGGCTGTTTGAGCGGCTAAGGAAGTTTCAACTCAGGTTAAACCCCACAAAGTGCACTTTCGGAGTAAAATCTGGCAAGTTGCTGGGATTCATAGTGAGTCAGAGGGGCATAGAAGTTGATCCAGATAAGGTGCGAGCAATCCAAGAAATGCCACCCCCACGAACTGAAAAAGAAGTCCGCGGTTTCTTGGGAAGGTTAAATTACATTGCTCGGTTCATATCCCAACTTACTGCAACATGTGAACCCATCTTCAAACTGTTACGCAAGAATCAATCAGTAGAATGGGATGAAGACTGCCAGCATGCCTTCGAGAAGATTAAGCAGTACCTGCAAAATCCTCCAGTTTTGGTGCCTCCAGTACAGGGTCGACCACTCATAATATATTTGACAGTGCTTGATGAATCCATGGGCTGCGTCTTGGGCCAGCATGATGAATCTGGAAGAAAGGAGCAGGCCATCTACTATCTAAGCAAGAAGTTCACTAGTTGTGAGATCAAATACTCATTGTTAGAGCGAACTTGCTGTGCTTTAGCATGGGCCGCCCGTCGCCTGAGGCAGTATATGCTAAGTCATACAACCTGGTTGGTTTCTAAGGTGGATCCCATCAAATACATCTTTGAGAAGCCTGCTCTTACTGGAAGAATAGCCCGATGGCAAATGTTATTGACCGAATATGACATCATGTATGTGACTCAGAAGGCTGTGAAGGGCAGTGCGCTAGCAGAATATCTGGCACACCAACCCTTGGATGATTACCAGTCAATGCAGAGTGAGTTTCCGGATGAGGATTTAATGGCTTTATTCGAGGAAGGAGGAACCTCGAAGGATGGTAAATGGATCTTATTCTTTGACGGAGCTTCAAACATACTGGGGCACGGAGTTGGAGCCGTATTGATCTCACCACAAAAGCAATATATCCCGATCACAGCTAGGCTATGCTTTGATTGCACAAATAATGTAGCAGAATATGAGGCCTGTGCTTTGGGATTGCAAGCAGCCTTAGAGTCAAAGGTCAGGAATCTTGAGGTGTATGGTGATTCGGCCTTAGTGATCCGCCAACTGAAGGGAGAATGGGAGACCCGAGATGCGAAGTTGATCCCTTATCATGCTTATGTCAAAGAGCTTATGGAAGAATTCGATGAGGTTAACCTCCACCATGTTCCTCGGGAAGATAACCAACTGGCGGATGCCTTGGCCACTCTATCATCAATGTTCGAAATAAGCCGAGACGGTGAAATGCCGCTTATAAGAATGCAAAATCATAGCCGGCCAGCATATTGCCAAATTGTGGAGGAAGAGCCTGATGGGAAGCCATGGTATCACGATATTAAGCAGTACATCACAAAAAGAGAGTACCCACCAGATGCCTCTGAGAATGATAAAAGGACCTTGAGAAGATTGGCAACGGGTTACTTCATGAACGGGGATGTCCTCTACAAGAAAAACTTTGATCTAATTCTCCTCCGGTGTGTGGATGCAGCGGAAGCGCAAAGAATCATCAATGAGATTCATGAAGGTTCTTTTGGAACCCATATGAATGGACATGCAATGGCAAGGAGGATCTTAAGGGCCGGATACTATTGGCTCACCATGGAAACAGACTGCTTTGAACATGTGAGGAGATGCTACAAATGCCAAGTACATGGTGACAATATCCATGCTTCGCCAGCACCGCTAAATGTGATAACAGCACCTTGGCCATTTTCAATGTGGGGGATAGATGTGATAGGCCCTATTGAGCCGAAGGCGTCAAATGGGCATCGTTTCATTCTGGTGGCAATTGACTATTTCACCAAGTGGGTTGAAGCATCCTCTTATGCAAGTGTGACAAGGAATGTGGTGGTTAGGTTCATCAAGAGAGATTTAATCTGCCGATATGGCCTCCCAAGCAAGATCATCACTGATAATGGGACTAATCTGAATAACAAAATGATGAAAGAGTTGTGCGAAGACTTCAAAATCCAACATCACAATTCCTCCCCGTACCGTCCAAAAATGAATGGGGCAGTTGAAGCGGCTAACAAGAACATCAAGAAGATCATTCAGAAAATGGTAGTGACTTACAAAGACTGGCACGACATGCTTCCTTTTGCCTTGCATGGCTACCGCACGTCTGTTAGAACTTCCACTGGGGCCACCCCTTTTTCCTTGGTATATGGGATGGAAGCAGTTCTCCCGTTTGAAGTAGAGATCCCATCACTAAGGGTGATAAAAGAGGCCAAGTTGGAGGAGGCCGAGTGGGTACAAGCTCGCTTCGATCAACTTAACCTTATTGAGGGAAAAAGACTAAATGCAATGTGCCATGGGCAGCTGTACCAAAGGAGGATGAAGAAGGCCTATGATAAGAAGGTGCGCCCGAGGGAATTTCAAGAAGGGGACTTGGTGCTAAAGAAGATCTTACCAATTCACAAAGATGCGCGAGGAAAGTGGGCCCCGAATTATGAAGGGCCCTACATCGTGAAAAGAGCATTCTTGGGAGGAGCTTTAATTCTCACTGATATGGATGGCGATGAACTGCCTCACCCTGTCAACTCTGACTCAGTCAAGAAGTACTTTGCCTAAAAAAAAAAAAAAACAAAAAAACAAAAAACAAAAAAATAGGCAAAGGAATTTCGTCAGGTCGAAAACCTGAGAGGGCGACCTGACGAGGGCTCATGGTAAATGACTGAGAATATGAAATTCCAAACTGTAATATGGAGTGATTATGAGGCAAGTAAGGATAAGTCAGATCCCCAGGACAGGCGTAATCTTCAGGCTGGGGCAGTTTACGAGCTCGGTCAGCAGGTGTTGAAGTTGGGGACATAAAAGACTAGCGCTAGCACCA
Source organism: Acmispon strigosus (assembly GCA_030819835.1). Classification (NCBI taxonomy): domain Eukaryota; kingdom Viridiplantae; phylum Streptophyta; class Magnoliopsida; order Fabales; family Fabaceae; genus Acmispon; species Acmispon strigosus. Next base: position 39,208,594 of record JAUAMA010000007.1, read on the forward strand.
AGAGGGGATCATTTTGTGCTTACATTATCTGTTTTCTTTCCTTTTTCAATGTCTGACTGTCTATCTTTTCTTCCTTATTGAGAATACTCTTCTTGTAAAAAACCATCATTTTCACCATTAATATAAGTCAGACATTCTCTCACTCATACCTGTGTTCATTTTGCATTTTTATTTTTATGACATGTTTTGAAATCTAAGGAGTTTCTTACCAAAATCCTTCCGTTAGTTCTTGGGTACTTTACGTGGCACCAAAAGGATGCCTTAAAGGTAAGAGGCACAGGGATGACGCGCATCTCCACCAGATCCTGATCGGCTCTAAAGATGTCATGTTTCCTCTGTAAAAGGGGCAATAGCTGGTTCCAAGAGAACTGACTCCTCACTCGTCAGATATGCTCGGTCCTGGAAGGATGGAGGGACCATATTAAATAAACATGATACAAAAAAAAAAAATAATAAAAAATATAAAATAAAAAAAATAATATAAAAAAGCTCAAAGGGAAGAGAAACCCAAGTTTCCAAACACATGATTCATGCATCACATGCATAACTCCATCATATATGGTTCATATCATGCATTACATAGCATGCATAGCATTTCATATCATACATACCTTTGTCACATATTGAAAGTTGCAGTTGGCGAGTCCGAGGTGGCGCTTAGACCGATCCTTGTCACTTTCCAGCAGATCCAGGGTGGCGCTTAGACGATCCCTGTTACCTTTCAGCAGATCCAAGGGGGCGCTTAGACGAACCTTGTTACTTTTCAGCAGATCCACGGTGGCGCTTAGACGATCCGTGTTACCTTCCAGCAGATCCAGGGTGGCGCTTAGACGATCCCTGTTACCTTCCAGCAGATCCAAGGGGGCGCTTAGACGAACCTTGTTACTTTTCAGCAGATCCACGGTGGCGCTTAGACGATCCGTGTTACCTTCCAGCAGATCCAGGGTGGCGCTTAGACGATCCCTGTTACCTTCCAGCAGATCCAAGGGGGCGCTTAGACGAACCTTGTTACTTTTCAGCAGATCCACGGTGGCGCTTAGACGATCCGTGTTACCTTCCAGCAGATCCAGGGTGGCGCTTAGACGATCCCTGTTACCTTCCAGCAGATCCAAGGGGGCGCTTAGACGAACCTTGTTACTTTTCAGCAGATCCAGGGTGGCGCTTAGACGATCCGTGTTACCTTCCAGCAGATCCAGGGTGGCGCTTAGACGATCCCTGTTACCTTTCAGCAGATCCAAGGGGGCGCTTAGACGAACCTTGTTACTTTTCAGCAGATCCACGGTGGCGCTTAGACGATCCGTGTTACCTTCCAGCAGATCCAGGGTGGCGCTTAGACGATCCCTGTTACCCTTCAGCAGATCCAAGGGGGCGCTTAGACGAACCTTGTTACTTTTCAGCAGATCCACGGTGGCGCTTAGACGATTCGTGTTACCTTCCAGCAGATCCAGGGTGGCGCTTAGACGATCCCTGTTACCTTTCAGCAGATCCAAGGGGGCGCTTAGACGAACCTTGTTACTTTTCAGCAGATCCACGGTGGCGCTTAGACGATCCGTGTTACCTTCCAGCAGATCCAGGGTGGCGCTTAGACGATCCCTGTTACCCTTCAGCAGATCCAAGGGGGCGCTTAGACGAACCTTGTTACTTTTCAGCAGATCCACGGTGGCGCTTAGACGATCCGTGTTACCTTCCAGCAGATCCAGGGTGGCGCTTAGACGATCCCTGTTACCCTTCAGCAGATCCAAGGGGGCGCTTAGACGAACCTTGTTACTTTTCAGCAGATCCACGGTGGCGCTTAGACGATCCGTGTTACCTTCCAGCAGATCCAGGGTGGCGCTTAGACGATCCCTGTTACCCTTCAGCAGATCCAAGGGGGCGCTTAGACGAACCTTGTTACTTTTCAGCAGATCCACGGTGGCGCTTAGACGATTCGTGTTACCTTCCAGCAGATCCAGGGTGGCGCTTAGACGATCCCTGTTACCTTTCAGCAGATCCAAGGGGGCGCTTAGACGAACCTTGTTACTTTTCAGCAGATCCACGGTGGCGCTTAGACGATCCGTGTTACCTTCCAGCAGATCCAGGGTGGCGCTTAGACGATCCCTGTTACCTTCCAGCAGATCCAAGGGGGCGCTTAGACGAACCTTGTTACTTTTCAGCAGATCCACGGTGGCGCTTAGACGATCCGTGTTACCTTCCAGCAGATCCAGGGTGGCGCTTAGACGATCCCTGTTACCTTCCAGCAGATCCAAGGGGGCGCTTAGACGAACCTTGTTACTTTTCAGCAGATCCAGGGTGGCGCTTAGACGATCCGTGTTACCTTCCAGCAGATCCAGGGTGGCGCTTAGACGATCCCTGTTACCTTTCAGCAGATCCAAGGGGGCGCTTAGACGAACCTTGTTACTTTTCAGCAGATCCACGGTGGCGCTTAGACGATCCGTGTTACCTTCCAGCAGATCCAGGGTGGCGCTTAGACGATCCCTGTTACCCTTCAGCAGATCCAAGGGGGCGCTTAGACGAACCTTGTTACTTTTCAGCAGATCCACGGTGGCGCTTAGACGATTCGTGTTACCTTCCAGCAGATCCAGGGTGGCGCTTAGACGATCCCTGTTACCTTTCAGCAGATCCAAGGGGGCGCTTAGACGAACCTTGTTACTTTTCAGCAGATCCACGGTGGCGCTTAGACGATCCGTGTTACCTTCCAGCAGATCCAGGGTGGCGCTTAGACGATCCCTGTTACCCTTCAGCAGATCCAAGGGGGCGCTTAGACGAACCTTGTTACTTTTCAGCAGATCCACGGTGGCGCTTAGACGATCCGTGTTACCTTCCAGCAGATCCAGGGTGGCGCTTAGACGATCCCTGTTACCCTTCAGCAGATCCAAGGGGGCGCTTAGACGAACCTTGTTACTTTTCAGCAGATCCACGGTGGCGCTTAGACGATCCGTGTTACCTTCCAGCAGATCCAGGGTGGCGCTTAGACGATCCCTGTTACCTTTCAGCAGACCCAAGGGGGCGCTTAGACGAACCTTGTTACCTTTCAGCAGATCCAAGGGGGCGCTTAGACGAACCTTGTTACTTTCCAGCAGATCCACGGTGGCGCTTAGACGATCCGTGTTACCTTCCAGCAGATCCAGGGTGGCGCTTAGACGATCCCTGTTACCTTTCAGCAGATCCAAGGGGGCGCTTAGACGAACCTTGTTACTTTCCAGCAGATTCACGGTGGCGCTTAGACGATCCGTGTTACTTTCCAGCAGATCCAGGGTGGCGCTTAGACGATCCCTGTTACCTTTCAGCAGATCCAAGGGGGCGCTTAGACGAACCTTGTTACTTTTCAGCAGATCCAAGGGGGCGCTTAGACGAACCTTGTTACTTTCCAGCAGATCTACGGTGACGCTTAGACGATCCGTGTTACCTTTCTGCAGATCCAAGGGGGCGCTTAGACGAACCTTGTTACCTTTCAGCAGATCCAGGGTGGCTCTTAGACGATCCCTGCTTGACAGTGGCACGGGTTTTGAACCCAAGTTTACTGTGTTCTCTTGGACACCCGGACAAAAAAAGTGCGTCATGTCTTTACCCGTTTCTTACAACAGTAATATTCTCATACTACCTAGTAAGAAACGAGTAAAGAGGGGCAGCTGTTGACACCTATTTTTGTCCGGGCCCCATTTAGAACAAAAAAGAACAAAAAAAAACAAACAAAAAAAAACAACAAGCACAAAAAAGAAAAAAAAAACAAAAAAACAAAAAAAGGAAGCAGAAAAAGAAAAAAAAGAGAAGAAAGAAGCCCAAAGAAGAAAAAAAAAAAAGAAAAAAAAGAGAAAAGAAGAAGAAGAACGAGGCCCAGAAAAATAAAGAAGAAGAGAAGAAGAAAAAAAAAAAAAAAGGGGAAGCAGAAGCAGAAACAAAAAATGAAAGGGAGAAGGAGAGTGGGCCGCGGGCCCACGACCAGAAAAAAAAAGAGAGAAGACAGCAGCTGAGAAAGAAAGGAAAAAAGAAAAAAAACCTAAACCCTAATTTCTCCCCTATTTAACCCCTCCACCTCGAAAACCACACAGATTCTTTCTGCCTCTACTACTATTCACACTCAACCCTAATTCCCCTCTCTCTCAATCCCTCGGCCTCGAACCCTCATTTTCCTCTCTCTGTTTTCTTCCTCACTCAAACCCTAGCCCAACTCTCTCTCTTCACTCACGGCCGCCGCCGTTCCAGGGACCAAAGCCACCGTCCTTCTCCGTTTTTCTTCCTCCCTACTCCTCACAGCGTCGCCATCGTTCCTCCCCACCTTCAACCCGTCGACACCCGCCAGGTCCGTCGCCGCCGCCGCTGTTTCTTTCCTCTCGCGCCAGGTCCGCCGCCGTCCCCCTCCTTCATTTCCGCGACGCCGCTTCCGACACCGCCACCCGACGCCCTCGAAGACCCTGTTGCAGCATCCCTGGGCCCTTATTTCGCTGCTGTTTTTTGCTTCCTCTTCACCCTTTTGGTTGGTGTCCTTTGTCTTTAGTATGTCTATTAGTCTCTGAATATTCTGTTTCTGAAATCTTGGTTATATTTTTGCTGGAGAACTTTTCTGTGTAGTTGGACATTATTATTATTTCATGATATTGTCAAGTAACTTGTATGGATTCGGCTCCTCCTTACGATTGTTGTGTGCATTTTTTGTTCTGAATGTGTTCTGTGTGGCTCTTTGTTCGGCAATTAAAAAATTTGAACTTTGATAGTAGCTTGGTAAAGTTGGGTTATTGATGATAAAATTAACTCTGGCTTCATGATAAGGTTTGATTTTTGATTGTAGAAAGTGAGTTCCAACTCTGTTTTGATGATAAAAAATGGTCTTTTTAGGATAAAGTTTTGTTCTTGACAAGAAAAATTGAATCTTGTTCTTTTATTTGGTTCTGAATAATAAAAATCACTTCTTGATTATAAGAAATGAGAAAGGTTGGTTCTTGATGGTACAAATGCTTCTTGGTTGCTCTCTGAAAATCGAATCGTGTTAGTTTCATGTTTAAAAATTAAATCTTGGTGATGGAGGTTGGTTATTTGTTGATAAGAGATGAGTCTTTGGGCAAAAAAATTTGAACTTTAAAAAGGAATCTTTTTTGGCAAATAAAACGGCTACATGATGGTTCTGAAAATAGTTTATTTTTTTTTCTATTTTTTTTGGGGCAAATAAAGTAATTTGGTTATCATTGATAAAATGTTTCTAAAAAAAAGGGGGGCGTTTCTTGATAGTAATGGTGATCCTTGATGTTAAAAATGGTTCCTTGATTAATAAAAAACAGCACCTTGATTATGAATTGGACCTTACCTCAAAAAAGGCATGTTGTCAAAATAACTTTTGTTTTTTTTTTCCATTTTTTGGTTCACCGCTTTGTTTCGCTTCCTTTTGCTTGCCGTATAAAAAACTAAATAATCAAATCAAGAACCGCAAACGTGTTGCGACACAGCGACTGTCCACTTGTGGGATGTCGTTCCTCGTGCCGTTTTGCTCATTTTCATAAGAAAAGAGACTAAAAAGGAACTAAAAATAATTGCAAACGTGTTGCGACACAGCGACTGTCCACTCGTGGGATGTCGTTCCTCGTGCCGTTTTGCTAATTTTCATAAGAAAAGAGATTAAAAAGAAACTAAAAAATAATTGCAAACGTGTTGCGACATAGCGACTGTTCACTTGTGGGATGTCGTTCCTCGTGCCGTTTTGCTCGTTTTCATAACAAAAAAAATACTAAAAAGAAACTAAAAATTATTAAAATCAAGAACTGCGTATGCCTTGATCTTCCATTTTAGGGAAGTACGTAGGACTAGGTTCACACCTATCAGGCTATAAAAAATAACAAAAATATTTTGTTTTCTATCTTTTAGAATAATTAGGAATTAAATAATAAAAATAAATAAGGGTAAAATTAATAATGTAGAAAGCTAAGGAAATTACACAAACAATTTTAGGTACCGTTTAGACGGGCGCTGTGGGGTGCTAACACCTTCCCCGCGCGTAATAGACTCCCGAACCTAGATTTTAGGTTTCGTAGGCTATTTATCAATTTTAGGTTTTTCTAGTGTTTTCCTCAAATAAACATTAGTGGCGACTCTGTCTGTTTGACTTATTATTCCTTTTTCGCCGTCCCGCCGCGACCCCGGTTGCGACAGATACCAAGAGTAATAGACTTAAACAATGAAAGTAGTTCGTGTGAATATAGCAATGTAAAAACTAGTCTTAGTCTTTCTCTAAGTGCTCTTTATATAGTCTAAGTGCTCTTTATATGGTCACTCTTGGAAAATTAGGCTTGGGGCTTTTCTTCTCTTCTTCTACAAGCTTCAAACGGCTACAAGGAAGACATTAAATACATATGCTTGTTGATGTGTATTGGAGATTTTCATGTTGCAGTTTTGCTTTAATCTTTGCCAAAAAAAAGGAGGTGAAAAATGTATCAAATGTATCTTTGTGCAGGTTGTGTACTTGATTTTCCATTTTTGAGCAATACCTTTGGTTAACCTTCAATGTGAGCTCTTCATCCAACATAATTTGAATAATACAAGATTAACTTCTTAAAACCTAGTGATAAATGTGACCATAAGTTTCTGACTTGTATTGGATCTAGGTCTTCATAGTACTTGTTAGATGATGTGGACCTTAGACAATGTGAACTTTCAAAGTCGGATGGTACATTCTTCAAGTTTGCAGACAATATCTTCACATAAGATGTTAGACCATGAAGCTTCAATGTGACACGAAGTCTTCTAGATTTTGGTTAAATGGAATTGGGTACTTGTAGTGCTTGAATGAATATGTTCCTGAAATTTCAAAACATCATGGTTAAGTACTTGCTTACTAGATAACCTTATAATTTTTGTATTGTTATCACCAAAACTTACTGTAGAAATTTTTAGGTATCTACTTTTAGAGGTAATCTTAAACCCAAACCATTATGGGAAAAATCATTTCAGTAAAGATTCTCTTATTAATTCAAAGATTAAAGGTAAGAAATCATAGTCTCTCCATTAAGACATACTCTTGCATTTGAATGCTTAATTTTAGTATTTTTTAACTAATATATTCTTACAACCTGTAGTCATTCATAAGAGTTGAGAATCATACCTCATCCATTTGCTTAAAGTACGAAATGGTGAACCATACGTCAGTCAACCAAGTTTATTTTACATTTTTAGATTGCTTATAGTTTATGTTTGACATGCACAAATTGCTTGACATTAAAATTTAGCTCACGAGCTAAATTGCGAATTTGGTCCTTTCACTATAATTGATATGTGATTTTGGTCTCTCAGTATTTTTTTTAATAAATTTAGTCTTCCACTTTTGTGATAGTTACAATTACGTACCTTCATCATTTTTATTCTACTTAAATTTCTTAAATTTTCATTTTCTAAGCATAATTTTTACAATTGAAATGATTTGAAAATTTTTAAGACTTGGTATTATAATAAGTGAGTGAACTTTTTTTTTAATGAAGAAATTCATCTTTTTTTGAAAGGAAGTACTCAATATATTGACTTGAAAAATCTGAGTCTACAAAAATAGCATGCTCCACATTAGAGGATAGATCATTCCACCACATATTTGATGAAAAATTAACAACAATCCATCTTTAATCTTTCTTTTACGGATTTCCCTAATGAGCACAAGTTTTTACTTGCGCAATCTTGCACAAGAGGAATCTCGGCTGCTATGGTGAGTTTCTGATTTTCTTTATTTTCTACAAAATAAAAATTGAAATGGTATTTTCTAAAAAATAAAAAAATTGAAATTGTATTTTCCCTCCACCAAAAAACCAGCAACACAAAAAACCTTAAATTTCTCTTTTTCTCCAATCCACCGCTACACTCCTCTTCATTTTCATAAGTCATAACAAAGTGAGTGTAAACCATTACAGTACAAAGAATCAGAAATTCAGAATGAGTATAAAAAACTTAGTTTAGCTTCACTGATCAAGAGGCTCTGAATAAAAATCAGTATAAAAATTGAGTTACTGGATGGTACCATAACTCAGAATTTTTCAATAAATTTGAGAGAAAATAGATAAATAAGAAGAGAAGTGCAGAACAATCAAGCAACAAACAAAGATAAGCATGATAAGTGTCCAAGAGGAAGAGGAGTGCAGAACAATCAAGCAACATACATGGAGAAGCATGATAAGTGACCGAGAGGAAGAGGTATGTTGGTGCAAATACAAACAGAACTAAGATGAGAGTTGAGAAGATGAGATATTGAGACTGAAGGAGTTACCTTCGCAACCAGAAGTCGCGCCTAGAGGAGGAGGTACGCAGGTGGTTTCGCCGAGAGGAGGAGGTGGCGCTGGGCTATGAAGTCGCGGAGGCCAGAGAGGAAAAGCGGTGAGTGCTCGCGAGAATGAGAGAGGCTGTGAGAGAACTGAGAATGGCAATGTTGTGAGAATGAGAATTGAGAGACTTGGGGTTGTGGTTGTTTTTAAAAATGGTTTTCTGTTTTATAAAATTAAAAGGTAAAAAATTTGTTTGGTTAATATGTTTTCTTAAAATTAATTTAAAAACAGTTTTCTATTTTTTTGTTTTTAAAACAGAAAAATCAAGACAGAAAAAAGTTGTTTTTATTTTTTATTTTTAGCTTTTTTTTCGAAAACAACTAAGACATAAGATACGGAAAACAGGTTGTTTTCTTTCATTTCATTAATGGCATTACTGTAATTAAAAGGAATTAAAAAGTAAGGTTTTTTTTATTTTTTTATTTTTAAAACTGTTTTTAAAATCATATTACCAAACAAGTTTTTTTCTTTTATTGTTCTAAAAAGCAGTTCTTAAAAATTATTTTAGAAAACAATTTTGAAAACAAAAAAATCGAAAACACAATCAAAAAATTGATTTCCCAAGTTGCTAAAAACCCTAAATTGGTGGGTCAAATGTCAAAAATACCCCTGTACTAATCATTTTTGACATTTCAGACCAACTCAACTAATCTCGTAATATTGTGGGTAATATCGCGAGATCATAGGAGATTAAGAGATATCTCTCGCTATTACCCGAGATTAGAAAAAAAACCGTTATTACCCCATCTCAGTCTCGTTTTTGGTGCCTGATTTCGTAATCGCTAAGAGATATCTCTAGAGATTGACAACCATGCTTACATGTATTCTTCACGAGAGACAATTATGTTCGACTGGGATCATCCACATCATAGTAGGGCTAACTAGACCTTGCTTACCGGGAATCAAGTATGTACCACTTGAGCAAAACCACCCGTTGGTTTTTTAGAGATTAATTTTGATACGCTACCGGTCAAAACTTCTTTATACTCGCATCCAATCATTTAATGTCACATATTTAAAAGTAGTTACATTTCATTTATTTTAATTAAATTAAAATTTTATTTGGATGTGACGACCTGTCATTAAATGTTCGGTATAAAGAAATTTTACTCCGATTATACATACACATTAAATCCTATTTTTCAATACAATTAGATATATATTTTTATTATTTTATTTTACCTTTAAAACAATTATAATGAAAATCTTACTCATATAATTTTTAAATTTTTTCTAAAAATCAAGTAAATCCATCATTATCCATGTTATGAATCATGCCACTTTAGCTTATGAAACTGATATTTTTGCTCCTTCCCCTTCCCTTCTTCATTTTCTCCTTTGTGCATAGTAAAACTCCTAAATAAGAGGATCTATGAAGTTTTCAGCCAAACAAAAGGTTTCCTTAAAAAAGACAAACTAATTTGTCATGGTTCACAACGGCTCACCATTTGTTGGGGAAGATCAAACATTTGTTTATTGTGCTGACCACCATTTTGGGGGCTAGTTGACCTTGTTATTCTCAGTAACTCCTTTAGTTTTTCAATTTTCTGAATGGTTTCTATGATCCTATTACCAAATCACATCAATGCTGCATTTTGATTATCCATAATTGTTCTCCTAGTTTGTTCTTAGGCTAGAAGCCAGTCACACAACAGCTTCCAATCCAAAACCAATTCAAAGTGTTTAAATTTACTCTTTCCTTGGCAGAAAACCAGACTTTATCTTAATATTTCTTCAAGAGGGTTTGTAACAATCATGTCACCTATATCTGTGATGATTATGGTTACTTGTTTGAATCTATTAATGAATAAAATGACCAGAATTTGAGTTTTCCACTGTTAGATTGTGAGTTGGGAAGCTTGAAAGTATTTAGAAGATGGGTTTGAATGTAAAGGAGGTTCAAGTTCGTTCGTGGAAAGTGGTTCAAGTTTCATATCAATCTAGTTACACGTTTCTACGAAAGCATCCACTTGTTTCAGGGGCCTTGTTGGTCTTCTTCATCCTATATGTGTTGCTTTCATATATTTACAGCTTCTTGGTCTATATGTCCCCTTTTCTTGTGTGTGCTGCAATTTTTATGAGGATTTTTTGGAGTTCTGAGCAAACTCAGCTTAGATATGTCAAAAGGGAAGAAGAAAAGGGAGAGCAGAAAAGGGTAGAACCAAAATATTCAAAGATTCCGAACAACGCGAGGGGCGAAATGCTCTATAAGTATCCATCACAAAGTGCTACAAGTAGGAGGAGAAATCTCAGGTACAAGAAATGGGATGTGTATGGTGGTTTCGAGGAAAAGGCCAAGGATTTATCAGAAGCTTTCCATAATGAGTTCACAACAGGAGAGAGTTCTATAGATTATGGATTGTCTGGAAAAAAATCTCAAGCTCCTAAGAGGCAAACCTTGAGATCTGAACCTTCAATGGTTGACCTGGTGGAGTGTGGTGATGCAGAGATAGAAAAGATGGAGGATGGAGATGATGAGGATGAGGAATATGCAATGGAGGAGGACAGGAACAAAGCCATAGAATGGACAGAGAATGATCAGAAGAATCTCATGGATCTTGGGAATTCAGAGATGGAGAGAAACAGAAGATTGGAGAGCCTCATAGCCAGAAGAAGAGAAAGGAAGCAATTGAAGATGCAGGTTGAGAGTGGTCTAATTGATAAAAAATCAATCACATCATCAAATCCAATTGCACCCGTGCTAATTAAAAGAGCCAATCCAAAAGACTTTGAAGGGTTTGATGGCTTAGAAATGCCTGGTTCTGCCCCATCTTATAATATGCCAAGAAGCCCATATGACATTCCTTATGATCCTTGTGAGGAGAGGCCCAACCTCACAGGAGATGGTTTCCTTCAAGAGTATACAAGTCATCAGAAGGACATGCCATTCTGCAGGCATGAAAGCTTCAGTTTAGGCCCCTTTAACCCATCAGAAACCAATCAGGACCTTGGAGCTAGAGGGTACTATTCATTTAATAATAGGAGGAAGTATTCAGACAGGCTTCCATACTCAAGATTCAAAAGTCAAGGTGATAATAGCCACTTTCTGTGTATCCTTCTTCTTCCTCTCTTTCTCAGCCCGTTTGAAATAATTTATTTGAACTTATCTTATAGTATAAATAAATGTTATACAATTGTTTGAGAGATAGCTTATGACCTGCTTATAAGTTGTTTTGAGCTTATTTTTATAAGCTGCTCAGATTAACTTATGTATAAGTGCTTTTACTTAGTTATAATTTATTTTGGGCTTATTTCACTAAACTCCTCAAATTAGCTTATGAATATGCACTTATGCGATAAAGACCTATTGCCATAAGTGCTTAATTATGTTGTTTACTCAAACGCACCAGAGGAAATTGTGGTAAAACTTGATTATGAAACTGAATGTATGTTTACTCATGCAGATAAGGGAAATCATGACTGGCTAATTGACCAGTTGCTCTACAATGAAGGTGGTGAAAATGGTTCTGAAGCACCTAATCCACTGAGTAAGGGAGAGGAAATAACTAATGAAGAGGATGGGAAATGTAAGACTGATGTGGCTGACATGAAAGTAGAGGAAGTGGAGAATGGTCATGAAACAAAATCCTTGTCAGTTCAGACAAGTGAGCAAGGCTTAGTTCCAAACATCTCAAATGTTGATACAACAAGTATTTCAGAACAGCCAAGGTTTTCTGAGCCTCATGAGAGGCTCCTCAATTTACCAGCATCTACTACAACAACAAGAAGTATTATTATAAATGAATCATCTATGCATGACAGTGTTCCATCTCCTGTTGATAAGAGACAGGAAATGATGTTCTTAACCGGTAGGCGTGTTTGTCACACGCCAACATATTCCATTGCTTCTGACTTACAAGTGGAGGTTTCTGAAGTTGGTTCGCCAACATCAACAATTGAAGAAAATGCTGCTGAGAGCAATTCATCTTCTGATAGAGACTCCTCCGTTTTGTATGATGGAGATATTGATAGAGATGTTAGTTCTGGCAGTGAAGATTTGTGGGGAGCCTCCTTCCATGGAAAAGATCAAGCCCGCGGAGTTAGAAGTGAGGAGGATATTGTAGAAGTAAACAACTCAAAGGACATTGTTTCACCCCTTTCTCTAAGACTAATAGATGAGGAAAATGTAGCTGATGTGAGCTCAATGTCCTCAAGATCGGATTTTCCTGAAGATACTCCAACTTGTCCAGTAAATAGTGATCATAACATCTTTGGATATATGAAGTATTCTGACAGGGAAACTGAAGCACCCCAATTTTCCATTTCTTCTTCTACGTCATCACATCAGACGCCGCTGATTGCTAGCTCTGTGGATCAGTTACCTGATGAATCACACTCGGTAAAACTGGAGGTTAGTCATTTTGGTGCTATTATCTAATAGAACTGTTGAGAGTCTCATCACGTTGGCTAGAGATATAGTTAAAATTTTTTTTATAAAGGATAGAAATACTCACCCTTGAGGTAGCTTCTAGGTAGACTCAGACTTAACCCGAATTCTACGATGGTATCAGAGAAACTTGTGTAAAAGTTAGGAATCGCTTTAAGTAACATTAAGAATCAGCTAATGAGATAAGAATGTCAGTTAGCTTAACTGTTAGACAATCTAAACCTAAACTGGTCCAAACAGTGAAATTGTGCTTTCTCCTCATGAATTTATGCATGAACAAATTATGCCACTCAATATTTGTAAGTATCAATCATTTTATTTTTCTTGCTTCCTTCCATGGAAGATGATGAGGGGAGGATAAGAATATCTTTGTGAAACCATTTATTTGTTAAGGAATGGGACTTTCTTGTGAATTCATACATGAGAAATCATGTCACAATTTTTGCTAGTATCACCTCAGTTAGCATGCTTACTTATTTTCATAGAAGAAGCTAAAGAGGGGATGATAAGAATGTCCTTCATAATTTTAGAATATTTCATTTTCAACAGGAACAGAACCGGTCAGAGAATTTGATAAATGAGTCACTAGTTATCAATGATGTGAATAACTCAGCAGCCACACAGCAAGATAACACTGAGAACTCAATAAGTAATGAAGATCCAGGTCCTAGCACATCATTTTTGCGGCAAGAATCGGTTGATGAAGGCTCTAACTCCTCAATCGCATCATCACCGAGATCCGTTTTACCAGAGAAGACCATAGCAGATGAAGTTTCATCATCAGCTTCTACTCAACAGATGCATACAGGTTCTCAGCATTATGAAATGGAGTTTATGGCCCAAGAAACTTCAAATGGTGAACATCCACCTGACACCATGCCTCAAAATATTCAGCCTCCGGTTGTTGATGTAACTGATGAATCACATAATGTTACCTTCAATCATTCTCAGGTATAAATTCTAGAAGCAATAGTCCATTTCTTTTATTATCTAAATTATATCAATTACATGTAAAAGTGGAATATGATTGCTCAAATTGCTAGGCCACAGAGGGAAGGTTAGATATGATTGGTGTTACTTATTTTAATGTTGTTTATGTTTGAAAGCTTCAACCCTTAATTTGAACACCATGTGTGGCATTGACCAGGAGCAAACTAACCCCCCAGAGAATTCCACTGAAGAATCAAATATCTTTGGCAACATGAACGATGAAGAAATCTTCGGTAAGGAAGAGGAAGACAAGTCAAAGAATGATAGGAACAATGAAGACAATTCTACACTCCTAATTAGACAAGAGAATACTGCAGAATCCACCAGAATCACAACTATGGAGGATATGGATGAGACTCAATCCAGAGATTTAGTGGATGACAGAGTAACATTTGATACTTTTTATTTTAATTTGATATGTTTATGCAGGCTTATTATATATTTTATCAGATTAGCTGATACATTTTTCTTTGAGCAGGTGCAATCAACAGAGCTGGTTGAAGATGATAAGAATGACAAACCAGAAAGTAGTGACATCCATGAAGACTTGCCACAACCAAGGGTGGCCGAGCCACTGGTTCTTGGAAAAGATGCAAATGAGGGCCATGCAGAGGGTTCATAAAGTGCAAGTGCTAAAGCTTGATATTCCTTGGAATTGCACATGAACACCCTTGAAAGTTATTGGCAGAAGGAAGTGAAGTTAGACTGTTTGGTTCTTCTCTCTATCATTGAATGACTAATTTGATTAGGAGGCTGAAAAGGAGAAGAAGGACTAAAGGGAAGTGCTTTCTGTGCATGGATGCTGCACAAGGATTAATTCTCCCTAGACATTCATTTAACATTATTCCATTAGTGGCTTTGCACATACACTATCATATTAACTATGTAGAAAATTAGATAGAGAAGAATACATAGAATTGACAGAATTTTCATTTCTGGTGCTATTGTACCCGTATATTTCAAATGACACTCATGTTTCTGAGGGCTCCCAAATATTCTACTTTTGTATTTTGATCATAGAATTAGTTTCTCTTTTTAATTTCTCTGTTTCTCCTTTGATTCATGGATGATTAGTAGATACTTCAATTAGTAAATAGTTGAGCTCTTTAAACATTTAATTAGTACAATTAGTAAATAGCTGAATTCTTTAAATATTTAATTCATAGTTCGATTCCTTGATGGTGGGTATGAAGAAAGATTTGTTGGAAGTGACAGAAATGTGGTTTCTGAGTCTCAAAGAGATTAATCTCATTTAGTGCCGGCCATGAATGCTTCAGAAACCAATAAGTTAAGAAATGAACAATAATTCATTCACACTTTACTTTCAATCTCATCTCATTTTCATTCATTTTTTTTCATATTTCTTTTTTACATTTTGTATCACGCCATCTATATGTCATCACTCATTTCCTTTTTTTTCCTTCATAGTCCATCCAAGAAAAGGTATCTGGAGCAAGGTCGTTGTTGGGTCACCATTGACTGTACAATTTTATCCGTCACTCTGAAATGCTATGCTACCTCATATCCTAACTACCTGTACCACCAACCTGAACCTGTGTTGTATAACACCACTGTCACTGAGTTAGCAGCTCCAATCAAGAGACACCAACAAATTCCAAACTTCAAACCTTCCTTCTTTCAATCAACAAGACATGGAGGATTGTTTGTACAAGAATCCCAACGAACCCATTGAAGCTCGTGTGAAGGACCTTCTTTCTCGCATGACTCTCAAGGAGAAGATTGGTCAAATGACCCAAATTGAGCGCACAGTTGCTACCCCTTCTATCCTTAGAGATCTCTCCATTGGTAACCCCCAGCAACCCTTCCCTTTCTTCCTGCAGGCTTTGAACTTGTTGGAATTTGAAAATTGAAATGAATTTGAGGGACCCCAGTTAAGAGTTTGTCCCAAAAAATGGGAACTTTTGCGTCTCAATGTGATTTTATCTCTATTTTGTGCAAGCTTAGAATATAATTTGTTGGAAGTTGAGTGAATTTGAGGGACCCCAATTGAAAGTGTGTCTCAAAAGTAGTGATCTCTAAAAAGTGTACACTTTTATGTCTATTTGTATCATTTTTGCCTCCTATTTTGGAGCAAGCTTTGATTTTGTTGGAAGTTGATATTAACTTGAGGGATCCCAATTGAGAGTGTGTCTTAAAAATGGGAACTTTGAAATTTGTCTGTGTGTCTTTGTGTTGATTTGGTTTGGTCTGTTTTATGGCTTTTGATTATATTTGCATTTCATAGGGAGCATACTCAGTGCTGGAGGCAGTGCACCTTTTGAAAATGCGTTGTCATCAGATTGGGCTGATATGGTGGATGGATTTCAAAAATCAGCTCTAGAGTCGCGACTGGGGATACCTCTCATCTATGGGATTGATGCAGTTCATGGTAATAATAACGTCTACGGTGCTACCATTTTTCCTCACAATGTTGGCCTTGGAGCTACTAGGTTAGTCTTCACTTTTTCCCTGTTATTTTAAACTCAATTAGCACAATTTAACATTATTAAAGTAGAAAGGGGATAGACTTTAGAGAGGAAAGTAGTATGACTGTGAAGTTCAAATGTGGTTCCCTTGTACTGAAGAGTGGGGAGTACAACTTAATTAAAATTGATGCGGCAATAATTTTCTGGATACACTAAATTTCATTGGCATTTGAGTTGATTTAAGAGTCATCTTCACCCCCATTGAATTCAGCTCTTAACTTTCATGGGTGGCATGCTTGTAGAGATGCTGATTTAGCTCGAAGAATTGGAGCTGCTACGGCACTTGAAGTTAGAGCAAGTGGAATTCACTATGACTTCGCTCCTTGTGTGGCGGTAAGGCTTCACAAGAAACTAGTCATTTGATTCCTGGATGAACTTTGCCAGCAAGCTGCATAGGCTATGCTGCTTTGCAAGTTGGCATTGCCTGGATGCTCCATTTTGTGCAAGCGTTTTAAATTTTGATAACTTTACAAGCAAACGTAGTTCTGAACCCTGGTTGCACTCACTAGTCTATAATGTTTCATCAGTGAGCACATTATCTACTTTACAGTGATCCTTGACTAATAGCATGATAACGGCAACACTTCCGAACATTCCCGGATTTTGCAATCAATTCTCATAAACTATACCAGTTCTAGAAGCTCAATGAATATGGGATTAAAAAATAATTGGTTCAAAACTGCATGTGTATCGATCCTTAGATATTTCAGAAAAGATTTACATATTTTAAACTTTACATCTGCCCAGAACAGGAGTTAAAACAAGAAGGATGATTATAACATATCTATGTTTTACATCTTTTTTCATTTTCCCCATTTAAATTTCTCTATCTAAAATATAAAGAAATGTGCTTTATTTGGTTAAATATACAGGTCTTAAAAGACCCTAGATGGGGAAGAAGCTATGAGAGTTATAGTGAAGACACTGAAATAGTCAGAAAGATGACTTCCATCATTTCAGGTTTGCAAGGACAGCCACCACAGGGACATAAACATGGATACCCTTTTGTAGCTAGCAGGTAAGCAAAAAGCAGAATGACTTCATCTTTTCCTTCTGATCATGTTCCCAATTCTTTATAAATTATCTTTCCACAGTTAATAATTCAAGGAGGATGTTTTCCCTTCAAACTTTTCTTCCTTTGTTCAGTTTTAAAATTTGATTCCCCTGAAGTTTTCATGTTATCAATGTTTTGTTATATATTTTCCAGTTTGTATATTTTCCTATTTCTTTACACTGCTCCTGGCTTAGACTTACCACTCTTTTGAAAAATGCCAACTAAATTAGCTGTCATATATCTTTCTTTACCAATATTAATACCTTAAATATACTTCAGGAACAATGTCATTGCATGTGCCAAGCATTTTGTCGGAGACGGAGGTACTCATAAGGGTGTGAATGAGGGAAATACTCTATTATCTTATGAAGACCTAGAGAGAATACACATGGCGCCTTACTTAGACTGCATTTCCCAGGGCGTTTCAACCATTATGGCATCTTATTCTAGCTGGAACGGACGCAGACTCCATGCTGACCATTTTCTTTTAACTGAAATCTTGAAAGAAAAGCTCGGTTTTAAGGTAAAATAACACTCATGATTGTATCTCGTTATCACTGGCTAAATTTTCAAATTGGTTTTCCATCAATATACTTGAAGAGTATGTAGCCCAATTTTATACATTAGCAGTTATTTTTTGTATATTATGGATACATGCTGAAATCATTTCTCGATTTTCTGTTCTTTCTTTCTTGTTTATAACATAGAGGGCTCCGGGTTTTCTTATTTCCAATATATATAAAAATAATTCACTTTCATGCTCCACTTAATAGCTTAAGCTTCGAGGATAGTTGTCTCTTGATATGGTTTGAGAGCTTCTTGCCACCTCCATTTTCTAATAAAAAGTTAATTTTCAGCATAAATTATATTAGACCAGTGCATTTTCTGCATAAGGATCTTGTTTGAAGGAGCGTGGTATATATAAAAATCATCCATGAGCATTTCCTCTCCCTAACGACTTAAGCTTTTAGTATAATTGGTCCGTGACAATTTTTTAAAGTTTTCATAAGATATGATAACAATAACAGAAGTTGTATTTCATTTTCTTTTATTTGTGGATTTGTTTATAACATTTTTCTAATTTACACATCATTGCTATAGGGTTTCGTGATTTCTGACTGGGAGGGACTTGACCGACTTTCAGAACCTCGTGGGTCAAATTATCGGTACTGCGTCTCTTCTGCTGTCAATGCTGGAATTGACATGGTATAGATCTTCAGTTCCAATAATTTTTTATCATGGTGGTTTTGTTTAAATCTGTTTTTACCTATTCAATGATATATGCAGGTGATGGTGCCTTTAAGACATGAACTATTCATTGAAGATTTGACCTCTCTAGTTGAATCAGGGGAGGTACCTATAAGCAGAATTGATGATGCTGTTGAACGAATTTTGAGAGTAAAGTTCGCTGCTGGTCTTTTTGAATTTCCTCTAAGTGACAGATCTTTGTTAGATATAGTCGGTTGCAAGGTAAGCCAGAACTAGCACATGCTGAACCTCTTCTTATCATTGTTTTGGCTAAGTTTTCATTTGAGGATTAAAACTATTTTTATTTCTGATCAAGAATGTCAGATCATGACCATAATTTTTTATCCATAGCTTTAACTTGTAAGAGTAAACTACTTCTGCAGCCACATAGAGATCTAGCACGTGAGGCAGTTCGAAAGTCCTTGGTTCTTCTGAAAAATGGAAAAAATACTAGCAAACCATTTCTTCCATTGAACAGAAATGCTAAGAGAATCCTTGTAGCTGGAACACACGCTGATGATCTCGGATATCAATGTGGAGGTTGGACTAAAACTTGGTATGGATGCAGTGGGCGGATAACAGTTGGTAAGCCATTATATTTCTTTCCAAAGTTGTTTGTTGACTCCCAAAATCTGAGAAGCCTTGTTGCTTCTCAACAACATGAAGTACTCAGATTATATTTTTCGGCTACGTTTGGAGAGTAATTGTTTCTCATTAGCTAGTAAGTCTAGAAATTCATTTGTTCTGTCATTCCCTCCTAACTCCCAAGTCTCCTCAAGTTTAATTTTTGTGAGTCCTTGTCTTAAATGATTACTTATGGAGAAAGTGAAGATTGCTTTATGTTTGTGTCTAAATGTTAAATCTATATCTTTCCTACTTCACACTATTCTTCATTTATTTTTCTCCTTTGTTAAACATGGTTTTTACATTTAACTTACACCTACCATGTTAGGGACAACAATCTTGGATGCTGTTAAAGCAACAGTGGGAGTTGAAACAGAAGTCATTTACCAGAAGTATCCATCAAAAGACAGCATAGAACGCGACGAATTCTCGTTTGCAATTGTAGCTGTTGGTGAAGCTCCTTATGCGGAGACACTGGGTGACTATTCGGAGCTTACAATCCCCTTCAATGGAGCTGATATCATAAGCTTAGTTGCTGATAAAGTCCCAACTCTGGTTATTCTGATATCTGGAAGATCTCTAGTGTTAGAGCCATGGCTTCTGGAAAAGACAGATGCTCTTGTTGCTGCTTGGTTGCCGGGTACCGAAGGAGAGGGAATCACAGATGTTATCTTTGGCAGTCATGACTTCAAAGGTCAACTCCCTGTGACTTGGTTCAGAACAGTTGAACAGCTTGATCAGCCAACTGATGGAGTTAATTCATGTGAACCCTTATTTCCTCTTGGTTTTGGACTAAAGTATACCAGTGAGTGAGTGCTAAATGTATACCAGTTATTTGGCTTAGTTAAGAAAATATTTTATATTTACATAGGATTGGATTTTAGAAAAAATTTCTATTTTCACTTTTCATTATTCAAATGCCATCTACTGTGATATTTATTTCGGCTTGTATTGGATGAGTTGATTTATGGTCTAATTTATTTTAAAAAATGTTCTCTGCTTTCATTTTTTGTTTCTTTTTTTATGCTTCAGAAAACTAAATTATCTGTTTCTTATACAAAAAATTTAAAATAAAAAATAAGATAGTATTTTTATAATTAAGAAGTAAGAGCAACTTTTTCGAAATCAAACAGGTCTTAGTTTTTCGTACTAAAAATGAAAGCTGAAAACATTTTTTAATATCAAATAGACCATAAATCAACTAGTGAACGTTTTGTTATTAAGAACAGAAATGAGAAGAGTTTCTTGTTTGGACTAGCTTGAATATTAAAGATTCATTTTCTAAATTCTTGTCAAGTTACTGTGCACATATGGAGAAAAATATTTTAGTGACTTACACTTAGGTTGATATCCATGGTTCAAATTGATGACAAAAACATTGTTCACCCTTTCTATGGTTTGACATTATATTAGATGGTTCAAATTGATGACAAAAACATATGGGAATTCTGTGACACTAATAGCAAACTTATGTCTTTCTATTATGCCATTATTAATTTGTCTCTTGTAGTTATTAATTTGCTTTTAGTACAATTTTGTTTAAAAAAAAGTATCTACCGCCAATAACAATAACTTATCATTTCTTCACGAGAACTCGCATTAAACGGTAATGAAATATGTTTAATTCTCATGAATGACGTAAGTATTGAACACCTAATCTCATAATTAAGAGATCAGAAGAACGACCATCACGCCACGCCTCATGGTTATTGCTCTTTATAATTTGTATGTCCACTAGTTGTGTTTGGTTTCACGTTTGAAGAGGCCAAACGTAAATCCAACAATCCAAAAGCAACTATTTTTTATTTCTGGAAACGTAGACCTGACCTAAACGTGGATCTGGGTGAGTTTTTTAAATATGCACCGCAGTAATAATGATGAACTTCGTTGTATTGAACAAGATGAATTGTGTGCATACACGAGAGAGTTCTGAGGAGGGTCATAGTTATATAAAATGATAAAAGTAATACTAGAATAGAATTGGCTTATATTGATATTTCAGTTCTACAATTTTAGTTTTGTACTCTTAAACCAGTAGAGATCTCAAAAATCTAATTGAGAAGACATGTCCTTTACCGTTTCTCTGTTAAAATCCCAAATCTTTTTTATTTTATTGCCCGATATTCTGGTTTATACCCACAAAGAATATGAAATCTATCATTCAGATACAATTGCATTACCTAATGATATTGAGATTTGATGCCACCAACTTTTCCTCCTCTTTATTTTTCTATGTGGGTAACTTGAAGCCCCACTAAACTACTACATCATACTCAGATTCTGGGCCAATGAGCATTGGTTTGAACTTTGATTCGTCAAAATCAATTCAACGGGACCATCATGAGATTAATTATTGGGTAAACAGAGTCTACCATAATCTCTCCATTTAATAATCTCTCCATTTTAATATTTAACATGTGTGTAAAAAATTTGAGGCTCTTGTTAATTGTAGAATAAAATGACTAACAGATGATATCGTATGTTTTCTATGAATAAAAATTCTCATATTAACCGGATAGAGTTAGACGTAGGTCGAATTCTAAGATAAAATTAAAGATTATAATAAATTCATTTATAATACGCCATCCCTAAGAAACTTAATACTAATATATGTCACTATTTGACTTCTCCAATTTTGTTATGGTGTAAGGTCAAAATGTGGTGTTATATTTTGAATTTACGATGTCTGATATCAAATGTAAAACTTATATCTATCGTCAGATTTAGATGTAATATATGTATCGACCGATAATCGAATAACTCAAAATGCAAGGTAACCTTAACTACAAAGCACCGAAATCCGTTACACGAGTCATTGCCTCATTGGCCTTTTGGACTCAGTCTGAGTTGACCCTTAACACTTACTCCTCCATTACAATATTGATCTTGTTATAAGCTAAGCAAATGTAAATGGAAATAAGAATAAAGTGGGCAAAGTGCTTTATAATTCCACTTGCAAAAAGAAGCTTTTCCTTTTGTAAAAGATGGTCGTTAGTCTTGTCATATACTAATACTGTAGCCAAACCGAGTTGCTGGACCATTTGGCTCCTACCGCCCTGCATGGTGCTTGTTTTCTTAGAGCTGTGCAAATTTTACATTTTAAGCCAAGTTGCACATGATGACAAGGCTGGTTTTAAAATACTTCAATAATTTTGGAAATTTTCTGAATAATTGACAACAATGTTGGCAAAAGTGAAGTACCACTTTTATGAAGGGTCACAATTTTCTTTACAAGAAAAAATGTCTTTAGCTAATGCATATATTTGCCCCTGGTGTATCATAAACAACCCCCCAAGAAAAATGGAATAATGGTAGCATTATAAGGATTTGTGTTTATGGGGAAATCTTAAATTTACAAATTCTAAGTTACTCCCTTCGTCCTGTCACTATTTTTATCTTCTTTGTGTTCTTAATTATATGTTATTTTACAAAGTTCTAAGAGGACAAGATTTTTTTTTTACCAATTTTACCATTAAGTTAAAAACTCTTCTTAGTTACTCTACACAATATTCAGTTTCAAAAAAAAAAAATACTCTACACAATATTTAAAACTGCAACATAACATAATGTACAATTGTTTTTCCCATAATAATAGAATTACCACTCCAATATCCAAGAAGGGTATTTATCATTTATGAGTAGGAGAGACAAATAGTATATTTGGAAATCAATGAATAATTTTAATGAATTAATAGCATTACTTAATAAGTGTGAAGAACCTTAAAATGACACTTATATAGGAACAGAAGGAGTATTTTAACTGTTCGAGTAGATTCAACGGCTCATAAAGATCGGATAACGTAGAAAAACTCAAAATCTAAATTGTCCAATTTTGATTCAATTGCTCAAATTCTTTTACTGTGTGAATTTAAATTTTCCAAAAATACAAAGTGTTCCGGTTGGCTCAGAACCCAAAAGTTTCGTAATCAAGTGAGTACTATAGAGGCAAACAAGGTGACAAAGTTAAGGGACATCTCGTCCAGACTAAGGCCAACCGGTGAGACATCAACACATTTACTAAAAATCACACAAGATTATCAGGGCAGCTAAAATCTTGAAAAATCTTGTATATAATTTCCTAAAGACTTTGAAAGACAATGATATTAGATACCGAACCTATAAATACAGGTCTAGTCATTCATTTATATATGCATTACTCAATATGCAAATTTAGAGTTCTTCTTATACTTTGAAATTCTCTCTTTGTTCTCTCACTGACTTGAGCTCAGAATGCAAAAAATGTATACTCTCACCGAGTCAACCGCAACTCTATTGAGCCAAATTAGCTACTTGTGGCTTGCTGTGAACCACACCAGAGACAGAGGTTCAGGCGATCTCATTCCTAGATGAACACGGAGAATCCAAATTAAAAGTTGTAGCTAGGAAAAGAAAGTGATAGAATTAGTGGATAAAGTTAAGGAATTGCCTAGCCGCTTGTAATTTGTAAATGTAAGATATGTAATCATGTAAAATAATACTTGTAACTAGAAAAAGTTACAATAAAATTGTGAACAATAAAATTAGCTACTAAATATACAAAAATTTGGTACGCTTGTATCTAATTTGTAACTATATGATAGTAGTGTATCGGTACACCAAATGTACCCTAGACATCCCCTAAAGCTAACTGGTTATACAGAATTGAAACAGAAGGTAATTCATCTGATTCCAAAAATTTACCAGTCACATATGCATAACAAAACTTGCACTCAGGAAAACCTTGCTAAACATCCATTTTAAATCATTAGAAACGAAATCTATGGTGTTCTCACATTAATAAACCAAAAACAAAAAAGTTAATACTTTCATGATTTTGTTTAGGTACATGTCTTTATAAAACTTGTCCATATAGTGCATGTTTGGTTTGTCATTCCTAAGAGGCAGAATAGCATGTTTTTATCCAAAAGCTACTCACATGAAATTTCACTTTGGATGCAATTTTACTATAGACGCAGAATTTCCAAACACATATTCATGACTTTTCACAATGCAGAAATTGAAGCATATATGCTAAATTAGCCACTTGGAAAATAATTGACTCAAAGAAACAGTGGAATTATGCACAAGGAATCTGTCTCAGCATATCCTATTCAGCTATTCCTAGTAGAAAGGGGTTGGTCAAAAAATATCTTTATTACAAAGTAGAAAAGATTATGAGTGATGATTTACATCTATTATCTCTGATCAAATGCACATGACAACTTCTTTGTTCAATTATTGTTGCTTTGTATTTACTCACCTGTGAATCAATTTATGCAATTAATTAATTTGTAGATTCTCCTTCCAAAGTAAGCTTGTAAGCGTGTCTGTGTGCAGATGCATTGTCTATGCGTGTGTGAGAGAGCACATATTTTAGAATATTTTGCACTTAACAAGTTTAATCATGCAACAGAATAAGTGGTAATTGACTGCCACAACAGTATATATTAATTTAGAGCATAAGGTTAATTAGTTTTTTCTACCACAGATACACTGCATGAGAGATAAAATCATGTTCGACCCGAAAACGTCTGTATTTTAGAAAACGTCTGTATTTTAGTAGGGTTAGTTCTTCCGATGAGGATTTTTTTCTGTACATATAAAAATTTAACAGACATACATTTAACATACACATTATTGATAGTTTTATCTGTCACAAACATTAGTGATTGTTATAAACCGTCATAATGTATGCGTTAAATTTCATATGTCAAATCATCATTTTCCTAAAAGAATGAAATTTACAACTCTTGAACCAACCACGCGTTAGCGAGTTAATTAGATATTTCAATGTCAAAAATGTCGACCACAATGCTTACTTTTATGTCACATGACATTTATTTATTATTGGGTCCAACTTCATTTGGCAAATAAAAGGCTTAGGCTGTCTCTATAAATAGTACCAACCATTTGAGCCAAGAATTAGAGAACAATGAAGTATTTAAATTATGTTTAATAGGTATGATCCGTACTAATACAATCACAAAGACCATGATGCTTTCTTTAGACTTATTATTATTAAGTTTAAACTGTACAAACAGTAGCCCTCGTGCATAACCAAAGTCTTGGTTGAGAATATATTACCCATCTAATCCAACAAGAATCACACTTTGTACCTTATGTTTGTATTAATTATAATTAATTAGTCTACCTGAATCTTACTTTGTATATAATCTCACTTAGCACCATTTATTAGTGCATCTTAATCTTATCTTGAAACAACCATAGCTACGGTGCAAGATTATGGATCTCTCAATTCAAACTGCACTATTCCCTGCGTACAAGTGCCCCCTTTTCCTAAAAGTTAACATATTTATTTCAAACTTTGCTTCTTCAAATCCAATATTCTTGAAAATCTCAAGTACGGAACTGGTTTGGCTCGCAGCTTTTTTTTTACCTTTCGTGAGTTTAAGGTTGTTAAAGAAACAAATTTTCTATACCTTCCTTCAAGAAGATCATATTCATATATAACTAACTAACTAATATTCTAATTCAAAGATATTCACATAGAACTTGGTAAAAAGCACAAACTACTACTGTACTAGTGAACTCAACAAAAGACACTGGTTCTAGCCATAAATAATTCAATACTACAAACCACCCCATCATGCATGTGAATAGTGCTGAGAAGAGGACTGCATTTGGAAAACCATGTTCTGGGTCTGGGGTCCTAAGTAAGAAGACCCATGAAGAGGATTTCTATGCAGATTTTGACCCTGCATTTTAAGACCATAGGAGTTGTTAATCCCATAAGGAGACATGAAAACTTGTTCATGTGCAGGATTGGTTGCCATAGCTTGTGCTGCATTTGGCTGAGTATTGTTATTCCACTGAAAATGCAGACCGGAAGCTGCGGTAGCAGCCGAATCCGGGCCGCGCCAGCCGGGGAGCATCACCGGATTCTGCGGTGAAGTGGATCTCTTGCTGTCTTCTGAATTAGGAGGAGTTGTTCTGGTGGTTTCTGTGAGATTAACTGTTGTTATGTCATGGATGCTAGCCCTCCTCTTGTCTTTTCCCCCTGAAAGTTGCCTGATGAAGTACTTCTGAGCATGGCTAGCCACCTGAGTTGGTGTTCTACTAATCACAAAATTTCTTGAAATGTTCCTCCAATCTCCTTTCCCATACTTTTTCAGACCCAGCAGAAACAATCTGTGAGGAATTTTCACAAACAGGTTAGACCCATTGAATAAATAAAATATCATATAAGTCTATTTCACTTAACTAACTACCTCATCAAACTCTTAATAATTAGATACAATGATTGTTCCTACTCCTAGGTTCATTAATAAAGTATATAAACATCAAACATCATCAACTAATTCTTGCTTTCCTTGCCCATATTCATCTCTGGAAACTCGTTCGAAAAAGACAGTGAAACCCGAATAAACTTCAATTAGCGTTTGTTTCTGTTCACAGTAATTTTGATTGTACTGTGATTTTCGAACGAGTTTCCAAACAGCAGAAACTAAAAGCAAAAGCAATTAGAAACAAACTTACTTGTGTTCCTCTTCAGTCCAAGGTACACCTTTCTTCCTTTCCTGATCAGGGGATCTGCCTGAGGAGGATCTCTTTGCAGTGAGACCCTTAAACCCATCATACCCAGTAGGGTTGTTCACCCAGTCTAAGGTGAAGGGTGAGGTGGTGGTGGTGCTGTAGCCAGGAATTGGAACCAACCCAGCTTCTATGTTACAAACATCCACTTCCAATTCCTTGTACTGCTTCATCACATCCACAACCGTTTTTCCTGGTATCATTTCAGCCACTCTGTACCACCGATCCGGCGTGTCCTTATCATACACTGCAAGAGCATTCTCAAACAGTTTGTTCTCTGCAGGGGTCCATTTGGTGCTCCTGTTATCTTCCACAAGCCAATTGGTGCTGTTGGGGTTGTGAATATATGGTGCTGGAGGGAGGATTTCCATTTCCCACTTCATCACACACACACACACACCCAAGATAGAAACTCACAAACTATGGGAGCATGAAGCAGGAGATTTTGGCCAAATTCAGTAGAAAGATTAAGTCTTTATGGGAAAACAGAGTTGATTCAGGGGAAGAGAGATAAATGAGAAGCAGAGGTGGAGATTTTACCACAACATCATCAGGGATAAATCAGCAAGCATTTTGAAAGGAATCAGAATACCTTTTTTGTGGCATGCCCCTCAGGAATCTACAAAAGACCCACTTTATGAAAAAAATCAAAAGAGAATGCTCCAAATTGAGGTTGAAGACTATTATCTAATTGGTCCAAAAAGATAACCCTAGAAACCACTAGTAAACCCAGTGAACTTCCCTCTCTGATACTAAACTTGAACTGATATATATAAGAGAAAAATAGACACACAAAAAAACTGGGAACAGCTTAGAATTTTCTTCTGGATGAAAAAAATTGCAACTTTCAAGAGAGGAAAAACACTGACTGCTCTTTATGCAGCTTGAACTTGAGCCTAACCTAATTGGGAAAGTAATTAGAAGCTAAGGCAGAGCAAAAGGGGAGAAGCCTAGGACAATGAATGTGCAAACCCAATTGGGAAAGAGCAGAAAGACTCAGAATTTATGAACAATCAAGGAGAAAAAAGAAAAGAAAAATTTGTTATTCCCTTTTCCTTGAATCAGAGAAAAGAGAAAGAAATATTGGTACACAAACTAAGCACAAAAAAGGAATTGGAGACCCCCAAATGAGAGAGGGAAATTTATGGAAGCTGAAAAAGCAAAGTGACCAAGCTGAATGAATCTTGAAACAAACTTTGGTGTTATCTTCTCAAATAGGAAACCACCAAGGGAGAGAACAAAAAAGCAGTGCATGAAGCTGGTGAGCTGTGATTGGGTGCTATGTGTTTGTGGATCCTGCAACTATATAAAAAGTTCCCTCTTATTATAATAGGAGTAGACACCCCCTGCTTCTGTGCACTTTTCATAAAAATAATAACAAAATGAAGAAATTTATCATTTTTTAAATACTCTGCAATTACATCATGCACTTGCAAATATTAATTACTTTAATTCATTTCTTCAGTTTTTCTTCTTCTTTTGATTGGGAGTGCTAAAATAAAGGGGGATTGGCAGCTCATCATGAATGATGGAAGCTCCTCAGTCTCAGCTCTGTTGCGCTGGTCAATGAAACTCAGCTATATGATGTAATTTCCCAACGAAAAAAAGAAAGAAAGAGAGAAGCGCAACTACTTGGTATCTAGTGCAAGTCTGATTTATTTATTTTCCACTGCATGTATACAATGACAATTTTATTTGAGTCCAAAACATTTTTTTATGGGGAAACTAGCTCTTCCAAGCTTCCAGCATAGAATTTAGTAGAAGTGGGAAGTTACCTTTAAAAGTAACTTACTTGTCGCAACCACTAGAATAACCACCAGTACCACTTCTGCCAACACCGCCGCTGCCACCACCAACCAATGAGATGAAAAGCGGTGATGGTGGCCGCGACAGTGGTGATGGTAGCAGCGATGCTCGTGGCGGTGGCGGTGGTGGCAGTGGTGTCGATGGTGGTTGTGGTAGCAATAGTGATGTTGGTGGTGGCGACAAAGCCAGTGGGTATATAGGCGGTGAATGTTGTGGTGGCGCGACGATTGTGGTGGGCAGCGGTGGAGATGGGGGTGGTAGCAGCGATCATGGTGGCAGTGGCGATGGTGGCGACAGCGACGGTGGCGGCGATAGTGGTGGTGGCAGCAGCGGCGGTGGAGGAAGAGGCGGTGAAGGTTGTGGTGACAGAGACAATGCAATGGTGGTGGCAGTGCAAGCGTCGGTGGAAGTGGGAGTGCTAGTGGAGATGCAGTGGCAACGACGACAACAAGAACAGTAAAAATGAAAACAAAAAGTTAAAACAAACATATTTTCTAAATTGAAAATGAAAACTATTTTTAAAAAATGAAAAAAAAAAAGTTTTCTCAAACAAAACATACCCTAAAATTCTGATCATATGTGAATAGTAACAGAACAAAGATATGTACAATCAACTTTCCTTGAGATAAATTTACTCGAGAATATTTTTACAGAACTTGTACCAATTGCAAGAATACAAATACTTCCCTAATAGTATTTTAAGATAATTACCTCCAAACAAACACACTTTTAGTATTGTGAAAAAGAATTGATAATTACATAACCTTGCATAAGTCATCAGTATTGATGTAACAACATCAAAAACGTTAAGGAAAGTATTAAATATGCAACAAAATTTATGCAAAAAGTTGACTTCAATAATTATTTTATGGGATCCTTGTACAAGTTAAGGGATTGAGAAAATGATATAAGTGATTCTTAAATATTAATGACATGTTTTTTAAGATCAAATTGACTACTACTATAAAATAAGTTAATGTCATAAACATCATATTTTTTTATTAGAGGACAATCATCTATTCTCTTTGTAAAACTACACTAATTTGTTTTGATACTTGTTGGCACTATTGCTAATGAGCATTAGCACTTAGCACACACTTTAAAACAAAAAAAAAATCAACATAAATCATTTTATAGATTGTGATAAATTATGTTTTTATTTTAACTAAAACGATATTCAAAACACTCACAAATCTCTTTTTATGTAGCACTTATGCCTGTTGACAACAAATTTATCTATTCAATTTAACGATTTGTTATCATTTAAAATTAATTTTAGATCAACAATGACTAATTTAAGTGTACTAACTCTTATTTGGGATGGACATACTACTTTTACTAATTTTCACATCAGTCGCAGCGGTAAAATGTAGTTTTTTAAATTTCTAGGTCGAAAGTTCAATTTTTAGAAACTGCATTCTTAGGAGATTATTAGAATTTATCACACCTAAGTTGAAATTTTGAGAACAAATTAATATAAAAAAACACACTTTAAAATTGAAACAATGAACTCTATGAAAGTAATTCAACATAACTTGGGATTTTTGGTAGAATAACTTAGGATTTAATTTATAGTAACAAAATGTAAAATTTACAACGGTTAATTAAAAAAATTGTAATAATTTTCATAATTCATATCTGATTATAGTTTTTATTAGTTGTGATAACTTACATTAATTTTCTTTTTAGGGAAACATTAATTAAATTAAATCCAAAGCAAAGGTGGAGATGGATGGTAAGATATCACCGCCAAGAGGATGTAGTACTGGCCCCACGTAAAGCTGCAATGTTTTTTTTATGTGTATTAAATTGGTGGCTTAAATTCCGGTAAAATACGCTGTTATTATTTTTCATTTCTAGGAAATTTCTTTCCTGTTTTTAATTATTTGAAAATTACATGTTTTGTTCTTAGTTATTGTTAGTTGTTTTTCATCCAATTTAAATTTGAAAACACTCTCACACGCGCTTAGATTTGCTCTACGAGCGGTGAAATCGGGTTCAACCATTTCAGATTTTTCCCAAATTGTAAAAATCCTGATTTGAATGGATGGAAAAGCAATTAGCAGGGACTAAAAACAACACATGTGATTTTCGGAGGACTAAAAATAAAAAGAAAAATTCCTAGGATAAAAAATGAAAAAACGTATTTTGCAAGGACTAAAAATGTATTTAAGCCTAAATTGTTATGCTTCACACCTCTTAGGCCAAAATGGTTGGGGAGAGGAAAAGTTCCCATTTTTTAGGGTATTTCGAGAAACAGATCCAATGGAGACGGGGTGGGGCTGTAGCTCGGAGGATTAGAGCACGTGGCTACGAACCACGATGTTGGGGGTTCGAATCCCTCTTCACTCACAACCGGCCAAAAAGGGAAGGACTTTTCCCTCTGCGGGTAGTAAAAAAATGATCAGACTAGTTTTAAATAAAAAAGAAAACCACAAAATTTTCATAAATATCCACTATTTACTAATAAATATAGTATGTCCCACTCTTTGAATTAGCATACTTGGCATCAGTTTTGGCAAATGTTAAAAGTCTTCCAAATAATACAATTTGTAAGGATTTAAACAACTACATTTCATCAGTGTGGCATGTAACCGTTTGATATTTCTATAGGGTATACACTGAGCCAATTTGGTTTAGAGTTTAAAACCATGAAAACATATTTTAAATCACTTATTATTATTGTAGTAGCAAGTTATTATTTTGATAAAAAAATGTTTCAGAATGTGTTTTTATATTTTTCATATACATCCGTCATTAAAAGGTGTTTGAACACTATTTTTATGACGTTTTAAACCATCATACAATAAAAAATTCAATAAATATGTTTTGTGATGGTTTTAAACCGTCACAGATATAAATGTAATAGGTCTCTTTTACTATTCCATAGTTTATCAATTATTTTTGTTTTAGTAGTGATACATGAACCACTAAAAAGTAGTTGGACACCATTTCTATGGTGTTTTAAACCACCACAAAATAAAAAATTTAATAAAACACGTCGTGTGGCGGTTTTAAACCGCCACAAATATACGTGTGGTTTTTCTGTATTTTTTATCAGAAAATCAAAGAGACTCTGAGACTCTGACCGCTGAAACCTTTTGTTATATTTGACCAATAAAAACCCCTTTTCTTATTTGCCACCCTCCCAAATAATTGTCAGTTTAGGATCTCAAGGAGGTGGGTCCTTCACTTTGATACGTGACCTACTTTTATTGGATACTACCGCCTGACCACCACTCACTCTTTAAATTCTAAATCAATCTCATTTTATTATTTCTCCTTGTCTTTTTAAAAAATACATAAAAAATTAAACCAATGCTACGTGTTAAATCTTTGTTGGAACTTGCAATCAACATTCAATTCATAATAATAATATACTACCTCTCTCCAGTCCTATATATATAAGAATAAAAAATAAAGTAAGTATTGAATTTTTAAAATTGTCATTAACCAACTTATCTTAATTTCTATACATTATTAGTGTTTAGAAAATGAAAAAGTGAACGAAAGTTTAATTAAATAATAGTATTATTGTAAAAAATAATTAATGTAACATAACTCAAAATTCATTTAAAATACCTAGCTGGGTAGTATTTAAATAGAAGTTTAGTCTAAGTTTTAAATACTTCCTTTGATTCTATTTATGAGACCTCCTACATACATACTTGGTGTCATTTTACATAAGATTCTCTATTAGATATTAAGAATATTTATTATTTTTTTTTCATATATATCCCTAGTATTTATTTTACTTTTTATAATTTCAAAGTTTTAATTACTGCTTATAATTTATTCTCTTACACAATAATTAATTAAGGATAAATGTGAAAATTATATAATTTTTTAAAAAAACTAATATATTAATGATTTCATTAGATTTTTTTTTAAATAGGTATAATTGTTTTAATAAGATCTTATAAATCGAAACGGGAAAGTCCATTTGAATTTAGTTTAATAATAGTATAATATAGAGAGACAACTCCATACAAACAACCAATGAGCTGGATCCACGTAAGGCAATATGTCCTTTGGAAAGGTCCGAAGGGTGCATGCACATAATTGCCAGTTTGCGGCTGAAGGCAGCGATGGAAATGAATTTAGTCCCGAACTTTTCCCCAATATAATAATTAAGTAATTTAAATCGTAACTCATATACATTTTGTTGAAAATACTCCATGACTTTATTTTTGATATTCTTGACGTATACTGCTATAAATTATAATAATAATAATTTGAACTAAAATGTATTCTATATATGATTTATTCAAATTTGATCTCCTGACTTCCTAAACCCGCCTCGTCAACTGGGTGCCTCTATCACCTCTAACTCCTCCCCATTTGTATTCACTTGTCTCAATAAATACATATGTTCTGTTTGTTATAGCATGGTGAAGAGAAAGAGAGAGTGTGAGACATCTTGTTTGGTTTGTCCAACTATAGCATAGAGATATTATTTTTATAGGGATAAAAGTGTTTCATCATTAGAAAAAATATTTTATTTTTAATTTTTTGTGTTCTTCTGACAATATAATAGACCTCAATTATCTAAGTTTCATATTAATACATGTATTTTATAAATGTTATATAATAATTGTAATTATCAATTATATAACTATTAAAAGGTAAAATTATTAGTGGTTTTCTAATAATTTTCATCATTTGATAAGTACTTAATTAAAAAAAATTATTTTATAATTTCTCTGAAGCACACACATTTATATGAAACTTAGACAAGTGGGGTCTAAAACATTGTCATAAAAAGCGTAACAAATTAAAAATTAAAATATTTTACAACAGGCAAATCATATCATTCCTAGTAAAGAGAATTTTTTCATCACATCATCCCTAGTAACTTAACAAAGCACGAATTAGAATATTCAAAATAATAACAAATAATAATATTTAAAATAATAATAAATATAAGCAATACTCTACTAACCTTAATGATGCTTCAGAATTCGTAACTACCTCACAAATGTTGAGTTTACTACAAATAAATAAACAAAATAAAAATAGTACGAAAAAGATTAAATATTAACAATAAAACATAAATAAAAAAGGAAAAACTAAGAGAAAAGAAGAGAGGAGGTGTGATTGAATGTGTTAGGCAACGCTCATATATATAGGTTACAGATGGTTCGGACCGTCGTTAAGCTATATAAAGACGTAATTATTGATAGTTTTAGTCGTCGCTAATTTCAACGTTAAATGTGCGGCACAACTAATTATTCAAATAAAATCGCCAGAATTATCATGAAAATGAATGACAGAGTTACTGACTACCATGAGTGTCGGTTAGAAAACCGTCGGTAATTACCACGGTCTCCGTCGATAATTGTTTTTATATACACAAAAAAAATCTCCTTTTGAATTGGTAAGGATGAAAGTTTTATGAAAAATTTCATCCATAAAACTATCATCTTTAACCATTTCAAAAGGAGATTTTTCGCGCTAAATTAATAACTATTCATAATTTATGCAAAGAAAAATAATTTGAAGCAGAAGGATATGTAAATACAGAAAAAACCTTTATATAGGTTATCGATGACTCTATCTGTCGGCAATTTTTCGAAGGTCTATTCCATCGGTAACGAACGAGAAAAATTGGTGGCACCTACTTGCGCCAAAAAAATAGAAACACGCTCAAGTTACCGACGAGATTAACCGTGGCTAATATTTTTTATTGGCTTTTTAACAAAAGAAATTAGCGACGACTTGACCGCTGGTAACCATGACATTTACTGATGGTTTGTTGGTCGTCGGTAAAACGCAGTTTTCTTGTAATGTTGAAAAATTGAAGTTTTTGTTCAAATAACTAAGCGGGTTTTTGAAAATTAAATCTTCGAGTGTTGACTGTCAAAACCGTCGGTAACCTATAAGTATCCTTAAAAAGTCACCCGTAACATATAAATAGGCGTTTACAGAACCTCTTACTCACACTTCATTCTACTTCTTTTCCTTCTTCTTCTCTTGTTCGTATAAATTATGAATAATGGTAGTTTTAAATGCCGCAAAATACTTATTTAGTTGTGGATAAAAATGCTACATCTATGGATCTATGGATGAAACTTTCATAAAATCACATTTTCATTCGCACCAAAAAGAGTTTTTTCGTACAAACCAAATCTATTACTGATGAAAATAACTATGGGTAAGTTACCGATAGAAAAAATCCATTGGAAAATTTTAACGATGAGGCTAATACCACGGCTTTTTGACCTTCATGGTTACCGTCCGTAATGGACATTTTCTTTTAATGGTATATTTTTTTTATCAAAAGTAAAGTAATTTTAACAATGACATTTACTATAATATTTAGCTTCATCGAATTATTGTCATAAAATATCATATCAATAAGCAAGTTTTAATTTTTAAGTTAAGACATAATTGATGCTCTTTTTTCTACTTCATCAAGTCGATTTTAATATATATATATATATATATATATATATATATATATATATATATATATTTATTTAAGTACTCATGTGACTATTAAGTTGTTTTAATCTTGACCATTCATAATTGGATCTAACGATCGTGATTTATTCTCATTTTCTCATATAAAAGCATATTTCTCATATGATACATCCTATATATATATATATATATATATATATATATATATATATATATATATATATATAAAAGGATATATTTTATGATGAACATATTTTTATATGTAAATGTAAGAATAAATCATGAACATTGGATCTCATCATTCAAGATTTAAACATGAAGTCATGTAACCATTAACTTGTTTTAATTTTGACTATTCATGATTAGATGTAATAGTCGTGATTTATTCTTGCATTATCATATAAAAACATTTCTCATAAGATACATTATATTCCATATATATACATTATTTAAAATCGATTTCTAAAAAACATACGCACAAAATTACAAAGTTAATAGTAATAATGTCATTTTAATTTTTATTGTCTCAAATAGTTATTAACATATAACTTTAATGTTTTATATAAATGTTATATATAAAGAACAATACTTATTTTCATTTTATCATTTTTAAATTTTTACTCAATGTGATTGATAATAATAATTTTGATAAATTTAAATTTTTAATATTTTAATTTGATATATATATATATATAAGAAAATGAGAAATTTAAAAATTAAAAATTAGTGTAAGGAGTTTGTTGGGAGAGTCAGCAAAAATATTATTCTGGTTCGTGGTAATCTCATGCACCGAGGAATACCTTAGGAGCCTTTGTGCCCTTTTTGCAACACTCACATTTAGACAATCATGCGTGTAACGCCCGAAAGTCCATCTTTTTGCTTAGTAATGGACGATTTGCGAGAGGCATAACCAATGAATTTTTTAAGTTCCTCGCGTTTTAGTTCTTTATTTTTCTCCTTTACCTAGCGCTTGGGTAACTCCTTTGTCAGGAACTAATCTCCTTTGGGCCGGTGATCATATTAAGCGATAAAAGACTTACCATGAAATGTGCTACATTCTCATTGGCAATGATCAAACACTCTTGTTTCGGGAGTAACCCTTCTGGCCACGCGACAGGCCCCTCGGCATATCCCTGCCCGGCCAGCAGAACCCTGCACCCCCTCGGTCCTACGACGACAGGCCGAGAGGGGGAAAGTGCACCGACGATCGATCGCTCCTACACGTCAAATCAACAATCTTATCACCAGGCTGCCTTGGTAGGCGCGCCGACCCAAGACCGACCCTAACCGTCCGATCCGCTGGACGTGGTAGAAGATCCAACGATCTGGGGACGATCCTCTGGCAAGATCATCATCACCTATCTTTGAGGACCGCACCACCCCCAAACCTCTATATAAGGAGGATCCACTAAACCATAAGGTACACACTTCTAATCCCAATCTACCCGAATTAATCCTCTGACCCCGACCTCTTACTTGGGCATCAAAGTGTCTTTGCAGGAACCTCTCCCGGGCACAAGAATGACGACAGACGACTTGCACCCGAAGGAACTCGACACCAACCTATCGCCCCCACCCCTCAACCACCGTGTATGGTGGTCCGAGCAGGCTTAGCTTGTTCAACTCTACATCATGGTTAAAGACAAACTTGGACAAACTTATAAGACCCTTTAGAGACAAACTTGGTGTTCCAAATTATAAGACCCCTTCTAGATTTCAGAAAAAATAGGCTTTTCTTTTTTTACCCCTTGCATTCATTATATTTTTAATTTGTTGGGTATTGAAGTGCAAGCTTTAAATAGTGGCATATATGGAAGACATGTAAAAGAAATAGCAAAACCAAGATAATAATTAGCTTATTACATGTTTTTTTAATAAGTGTGATTGTTTAAATATGTCCTTATAATTTGGAACGGAGGGAGTAGTTTTTATAATTTTTTTCAAAACAAGTTATTACTATCGGCTTTAACGGATCTTTTTTTCCTCCAACTAATGGGTCACTTACACTTTAGAAACCACCTAATTTAACGAATTTAAATCAGAAGTTTGTGACATGCATGTTCTTTACATAAATAAATAAATAAATACTAATAATTTGTTCTTAATTATAAGATCATTTATCATAATTAGACTAAATTTTAGAAAATATTATTACTCATTTATATAGATACTCTTGCCGTTATTAAACTTTTTTAATTTTAAAATTTCAATTATTACATTACTTAGGTAGATATAATTCTCTGATCAGATCCAATTCTAATGACGACGTATGGCTTGATTCAAACCCACACCTACTATATGTTTTAAGCGGACAAAATAGGCACATCACAAAGCTCTTGAAGAAGCGCGTGAGAAGAGGATCTGTACCAACTGCCACGGGAGCGGAGCGTGGGAGACACGCGCATCACCTCCTTTGAATTTAATGGAAATAAAAGTAAAGGCCAAAGCGGTCCCCTTCAGATGTGACCAACTGCTCTCCACTGCCTTTGTCTCTATCCTTTTGGAAATCTACGCGTCTTGGGTTTCCCACTACCCCTTACATCCCTCTCACACCTTGTCCTTTCCCACATTTCATTTTTATTTTACCATTTTACCCCCTCCCATACTCCAATGTCATTTTCATCATATGGCCTTTTCTGTCAACCTAAAATCCCTTGCTGTGTTCAAATGGTCACTTCTTAGCTTAACTACGCAATATAAATATGAATCAAATACATCCATACTTTTGCTCTTTGACAAATATTTACTCCAAAATTGTGTTGTTATTTTGAGTGAAGTTCATGTGAGTAACTCAGATAAAACAAGCATTATAATAATTGATTGAATTTATTTTTTAATTTTTTTAAAGCAGGTCATCACTATTAATAATTATGAGTGAACTATAATTATGAATGAACTCCCTTTACAGTTGAACACTACTCGTTTCTCACCTATACGTTAATTCTTGAGATCCCCAATCCCAAATTTATTATTCAACGACCAAAAGTGGCCAATTCGTGATTGAAGAAAAAGTAACATGATGAAAGCAACATTTTACATTGCTCAGCTGTCCATGTTATTATTGTATAATACTCACAAACATGCAGTTTCAATCATTCTTTTTAATTATATATGTGAATATAAAAATTATACTATGAAAGATACACCCGACCCAACAAGCAAATAGTACTTTGTTATTTCTTTACCAAATTGTTGACCTGAAATATATATATGTAGGTTAGAATCTGGATCAGTCAAGGTGTTTTTGAATTATTCAAGATTTGAAGAATTTTAAATTTTTAAAGTGTGAGATAAATGTATACTCGAATTGTGGTTCCTCAACCTCCTCATTATCTTCCAAGTGTTTTCGTAAGTCCATTAAATTACCTTACTTTGTTTATAACGTTTATTCCACTTCATTTGTTTTTTTTAACAGAATTCACAACTTGTCTGAGTCGAGCCCTCTTTTTATAAAGAGATAATTCTTAATCCATTTTGGTAGCAGGTTATGACAGATGAACTTTTTGCTTCACACAAGACATAAACTTGAGACATTGTCTCGCTTTCACCAGGAAAAACTGCAATGAGTTCTTGTTGGTTATAGAAGATCAAAACCAAGTCTAATGGGTCAACTGAGAGATATAAAGCTCGTTTAGTTGCTAATGAGTTTTCTCAACAATATGATATAGATATGAAGAAGCTTTTGCTTCTGTTGCCAAAATTAACACTATATGCACTCTATTGCATCTACTTGTAAGTGGCATGTTTCGCAAATGAATATTAAACATATATTATGATAATCTTCAGGGAGAAGTTTATATGGTTCCTCCATCATGTGTCTCTCATAATTCATGTGAAGTTTGTAAACTAAATAAGGCTCTCTGTGGGGTTAAACAAGCTCTTGTGCTTGGTTTGAGAAGTTCTTCATTGTGATTGAATCTCTTAATTTCCACTCAA
This sequence comes from Acmispon strigosus, assembly GCA_030819835.1. Lineage (NCBI taxonomy): Eukaryota > Viridiplantae > Streptophyta > Magnoliopsida > Fabales > Fabaceae > Acmispon > Acmispon strigosus. The sequence goes on from JAUAMA010000007.1 coordinate 39,247,366, forward strand.
ACCTCCACGATTTTGACTTGTTTATCATGTGCGCTCCTCAGGGTTATATCTCTCTCTCTTTCTCTCTTTCTCTCTCTCTCTCTATATATATATATATATTTATATGTGTGTGTTAATGACATGATTATTACTGGGGTGATGTTGATGAGATTACAAACTTGAAAGTTCAATTAGCTAGATAATTTAAGATAAAAAATTTGGGTATCGTGCTCTCGTTGGCTACTTGGTGTATCATAAATTACTAGACTTGATATTACTTATGCATTGCATGTTGTTGGTCAGTTTGTTTCTTATCCTACTACAATCCATTGAGCGACTTTTCTTTGCACTTTCCATTATCTTTGGGGCACTCAGTTTCAGAATCTCTTATTTGTTTCATCTTCTTCATTGGATTTGCGTGCTTGCTCATATGTTGATTAGGGTGATTAATTCTTCCACTCATTGTAAATCTCCCATAGGTTTTTTTCATCTTAATTCCTAGGGGATTCTCTTATTTCTTGGAAGAGTAAGAAGCAAGTAATTGTTTCTCAATCTTCTACTTAAGCTGAGTATCATGTCATGACATCCACTATGACATAAATTTTTTGTTTGGGGTGTCTGCTTAACTCTATGGATGTCTCCATCTCTACTGCACTCACTCCTATGTATAGTGATAACATGAGTATCATACAAACCGCTCGTAATTAAATCTTTTACGAACACACCAAACACATTGAGATTAATTGTCATTTTACTATACATCACTTTTAGCATTGAACCATTATTTTGCCCTTTGTATCTTCCTCCATACAAATTGCTGACGTATTTACGTATTCGTATTTGCGTTTTTGTTTCTGAATTAACAAACTCTCGTGAGTTTGTGTGAGATGTTAAATTACATAATAATTTATGGGTAGTGTAATCTTTGCTTGTCCTCTCTTTACATATTCATTTGCTTTCTATTGTAAATTGTAAAAAGAACTTGTGTTTATTTCTAATGCACAGGTATTTTCTCTTCATCCGAATCATCCCCTTCTCTCTTCACAATGAATTTATTATAAAGAATAGAATGATGCAACTATATATGCAAGTATGGCAAGTTGCAAGATGCTACTACACCGAAGTAGAAAGCTCTGTTAGCATTAGCACTTAGCAGTAGGTTCTTCGAATGTGTTCCTCGAATCTCGCGGGTGACGCGCCCCTAATAATTCCTATTCAATGCCACAACGTCTCTCTCGTTAGTATGCTCTTGCTCTCGCATTTCGCCCACTGTTAACGTCACAATTGCCACCTTTCAATTAAATATTGCTTTATATTTTTTTGAGGACCTTTCAACTAATTAGGCAACGGCCCTGTTCTATTTTCGTAGAAATGACTAAAATATCATTTAATTAAAAAATAACTTTATACTTTCCCACCACTTTACCTTCATCATCTATTTCCTTCTTCTACCCATTGTTTAACATCCCACCACCCCCTTCATCAACTACCTCCTTACTCCCTCACACCCACCATCTCCTTCCTACCTCATTCCTGAATTCACCATCTCTACCACGGTTGTGTTCTGCTACTGCTCGAAATCTACGGCCACTACTGCCGCTGCTTGCCGTCACCATCTCTAATCTCAATCCCAACCTCGTGCATTCAGTTCTATCAAGGTAACCACCTCAAATTCGTCGCCCTTTTTTTCGTTGTTGCGATCTTCCGCAGTTTAAACTTCTTAGAGACGCAATTGTAACTAGAGTACATCGCGGCTCTCACGCAGTTTAAACTGCGGACCACACGCGGTTTAAACTGCGTCACTAGTTGCATATGTTCTGCATTTTGTAACTGTGGAAAATAAACATTTTCGCAGTTACAAACTACAGACAGAAAATTATTTACGGGTTTTTGCAACGTTGGGATGACGCCAATAGCTATGAGGGTGGCATGAATAGGAACACTCGAAGTAATTGCTACGGGTTCATTTCACTTTTCATTTTCAAAAATCATCTTTATGTATTTAAATATCCTGTATTTTTTATTTACATTACTTCCTAATAAAATAACTCCACTTTTTCAATTATTATTCATGTATTTTTTAAACTATCGTTCCAGCCAGCTACTAATTAAGCTGAAAGGTCCAACAACATCTCAGCCAACCCAAAATAACTTGCATCCAAGCAGACACCAAATGGACGGACCGCATGGCCTAGTAAAGGAACAATCCACATGGTAAAGTGTCCGAGCAGCCATGCACGAATTGAAATGCAATTCATAAGCGTGAAGGCCTAGAGCCAACGACGCGCACAGAAGCTCCAACTTAAGGACTTCCCTCGTAATTGCAGAGACCACCGTCATGGACTCCGAGCCTATAAATACAAGTTCTATCATTCATTTTTATAACCTGCTATTCATTACTAGCATTTCCAGAGTTATTATAGACTCGTAGATTCTCTCCTAAATTTCGCACTGACTTGAGCGTCGGAGTGTTTTTTGCAGATGCTCCCCTCGCACTTTGTTTACACGGATTTTTGGTAAACAAAAAATTCCAATTTGTAAATTGGATTCAAGTCACATTGTAGGTTTTTTGATGAAAACTTTTTTCAAAAGAGTGAGAAATAAAACAGATAAAACTTTGCAGTCAAGACACATTAATCTCGACCCAGAATCTATTAAGAATAACACATGTAAAATTCAAGAAAAGCTAAATTTCGACCAGAAAAGGAAGAACATATGCATGAATTAAAGCAACAAAATAACATAATTGCATAAAACGTAAAGCAAATAAGATAAATTGGCAGAAAAGTATAACATTGCATTAAATAATATAGGTTTCGACAACACATACTCAGAATTCCCAGTGAATGCTATTGAGTCGCGTTTATTTGGACTTTTGAGCATATATGGGTGTTTGAGTTAAATGTTTTTCGAACCAAGATTACAATAAATGAAGCTCTATTTATAGGCTACAAAACTAATTGCCATCAACAACTAACGATCCTAAAAGTAGACACGAGTTTCTTGATCTATCTTCATCAGCCGTCTTCAGTTGCTCCACGTGTCTTCGATCCAGATTTCCTTTCAATTGCATAATTGCTAATCAACTTGATACATTCTCGACTAATGCAGCATATGATGAATAAATCATGGTTTAAGTTAGAGTCTTATTTCGACTAAACCATGGGTTGGTCGAGACACATGAGTATGACATTTCTTCAAACACTTAGCCATTTTTTGGTTAAGAGTTGACTTATTTGAGTCGAAAATATTATAAACACTTTAATTTTATACCCAGTGAAATTTCAGGGTAACAGATGCCCCTCAAAAAGGTCATTTTTCAAATAAATAACTCTGAAGAAAGATGACATTTTTAGTCGAAATTTGTCCTTCAAAATCAAACCGTTTCAGAACGGTTCTACTACCCACGATCTCCACTAACTTCAACATGTGCACCCATGTTTTACAGCAGTAAAACCTCATCATTAACTTTCTTGGAAACGTGCCCATTGAAGGGAATTTATTATTATCTTAAACTCACTTGGTGAATCCCAAATATTTCATAACCGGTTTCATTTGGAATCCACAGCCGTTCACCTTCTCATCTTTAAAAGTTTATATATACCTTATTCTGCCTTCTTCTTCCTTCTTTACTTTTTCTACAATTCCAGACACTTTTCTTCATTTCTTAACCATTTCTCTGCTTCAAAATTACTATCACTCAGCCTTTCAAACTTCTACAATGGCTACATCTTCATCAATCCAAACCATTGAAGAAAACTAAGTTCCTTTGGCTGTTGATATTGACGCTTTGATTTAAGAGGGTCATCATTCCTACATTCCAGAGCCTCCAAATGAAGTCGTGAAGCTTGAGATCTGGAAATCTCAGGTACTCATTCCTTTCTCCCTTGAAGGCAAGACTCATGCCATTCTTGGTCCTTATAAGTTAAAACGCCCTAAGTCTGTTGATGAATTCCATCCCTGCAAGAAAAAAACTGAACTAATTCTTGCATTTAGGGATAAATATCATCTCTCTTTTCTATCTGATCCTGCTAGGGCTTTTAGGTTTGCTCCTTCCATTGATTCTGATGGTTATCTTCAGTGGTTAGTTAAGGTAGAATCTAAGAAATATGAAGCTTGGAAGAAATTAGGCATTTTTAATCTTATTCAAATGTATAAGTTGAAAATCCTTTACAATCCTGCCATGTTACTGAGTTCCTTTTTCTTTTGGGAACGTTCAAATAACTCTTTTCATGTTCTTTTTGGGATGATCAGTCCCACACTTTTTGATATAACAACAATAACTGGTCTTCGACCAACTGGAGCTGTTTATCGACCCAATATGGAACCAAAACCCCTTGTTTCTGTTGTCACAAAGTCTTTATCTTTTAGTTCTTTCATTTCTCAGAATTATAAACCTGATTCTGATGAAGTTTCTGCTGAAGAGCACGTAGTTTTCCTCCTCTTTTGGCTTTCTCACTTCATTTTTTGCACTAGGTCTCTTCGAATTCCTTTGAAGCTTTTAAACTTAGCCCAAATTCTTCATGAGGGTACTGATGTCTGCCTTAGCAAACTCATTTTAGGCTATCTTTACCAATCCCTTGGCGAAGCTGTTTGTACCCTTCGAAATGAACTTGATCCCGATCATTCTTTTCTTGCTGCTGGCCCTTTGTGGCTTCTTCAACTCTGATTGAATTCCATGTTCGAATCCAAGATTTTGACTGGCGTTGAAATTCCAAACTACATTCCTTGAAATATTGAAGGCCATCGTTTACTCTTTTTAACTCCCCGGTACAGTAAAGAGACCTTCCAAGCAGACTTTAGGAAGTATTTCACCATGTTTCATAGTCTAGAGGATCACAATCTCAAGCTCTCTCCATTCAGTTATCGACGCCATGGGCCAAGTTGGTTTAGGAGATCTTTTCCTTGTGACAGTGTTGGTCTTCAAGTTGAAAACATCAACATTTGGAAATAATTTTTAACTCCTTCAGTCCTCAATGTTGGTTTTGCCAAAAAATAAATAAATTATAATCTCTATGGATACAACCCTCAACTGGTGGCAAGAAAATTCGGCTCGAGTCAAATTCTTCCCTGCACCCTTTCCAAAAAGACTTTATCCTGGAACTTTTAAAAATGCCAAAGAATTACATTGCAACTTATGAGGAGGATTCTCCAAGCTTGACTCCTTTCAATTTTGAACCTTCTTTCTTTCTCACCCAAAATTCGATGGCTGGTGGGCCAAGTATTGGGCAACTGTCCAATTGAGTATTGTTCAATGCACTCAGAAGATGACAGAAGCTTTTGCTGCTATGCAGAAACAACCTACAGGGAAGAAACCTCGAGGTACGCATATTGCAGAAAACAGAGCTTTTCAAAAATATTTTAAAGTGATATATTTGCCTGGTCGAATTTAATGGGTTATCTCTGAGGCCGCTGAAGTTCTAAGGGCAAAATTAGAATCTTTATTTCCAAAAACACTTTTTCCTCCCGGAGTGGATAAACTAAAATATATTTTGATGAAAAAATGTCCTAAGTTTCCACCTTTACCAACTTCTAAACTTGCTTTAACTTTTCCAACCGTTTTACCCAAATGGGTCAACTTTTGCCCCTACGGATGGCTTATAAATGAACTTAAGCGTCCTCGAGATAGAGTTACTTCGACCAAGTATACACTTTATAATTACCCTGATCATATACATGTCGACATTCGTCATGTTACAATTACCACACAAATAAAACGAGGTAATCATCACCAGATATCAATAAGTCTTTTATCATTTTTCTTACTATTCTTTTCAGCTCATGGTGAGACTATACAACAAGCAAGCCTATTATCACCCCTGCTTCCCCCAAGCAAATAAACATTGGTGATGATGATGATGATGGTGATCTTTCGTCAAGAATAAAAGGCTCTCGAAAACCTACTGCAAGCAAGGTTCAAGTAAGTAAATCACTTTACTTTCCTTGTTTCCCTTTTTAATTCTTTAACACTTTCTCATCCCCTTTCTTTCAGCCTCGAAAAAGGAGTGCCCCAACCGTGACTTCTAAAACGAGGAAGAAGTCTAAGAATGAGAATAATCCCACAACAAAGGGCAAGGCTGTCGAAAAACCTCCACGTGCTGATGGAATAAATAAAAATAAAATGGAAGAGATTCCAGCTCCTGAAGAGGAAGAAGAAATGGAAGTTGACGATGATGAAGAGGAAGATGAGGATTTTGAAATGACAAAGGTAAGTCTTCCCTTTTCCGCTTACAAAAAACTTTTCATAAAATCCAAATGTCTTCTTCACCTATTTCCTTCCTCTTTTTTCTTTCAGTCTGCCAATGATGATACTCCGACAAGTCTATCCAAAGAAGAAGAAGAAAACCCTACTGATGCACCTACTAAAGATCCAATCATAGTCGAGGAAACGACTACAGACACTATTGTGAAGCAAGCTAATAGCCCGACTATGACCAAGTTGAAAAGGCTTAAGAAAGGTGCTAAGAATCCCCCAAAAGCAAGCCTCAAAGAAATCTCCCTTGAGACGAGTTCTGAAAACTCGAGTTTAGATAAAGATGCTTCTAAACAGGTATTCTCTCATTCGAGTTTTAAATTTTCTTTTTCCCATTTCCAATCGTTGTAAGGATTTGGACTTAGAAAATTTTCTTTATGCTTATTGTTTTGAATGTAATATATCATCGCATTCTAGCTTTTTAGGTCATGCATTTCTTAGGAAGATCTTTCAAGTTCTTTGATCATCTTTGCTATCTAGATCTTAGTAAAATTGTGTTTAATAAGGTTTAATTGCTTTCATATATAAAAGTCTTAGAAACCTTAGGAAAATTGCTTTTAAATAGTGTTTTTAAAAGGGGAGCTTAACCAATTGGGTAACAGATTACCAGTTTGGTTAACAGATTACTGAGAGAGAAAATGGTTAAGTGGTAATCGATTACCACGGGGCAGTAATTGATTACCTTGGGCAGTTTTTGTTAAAATCTGATTTTGAACTTTTGTATTTGTTTTCCCTTAACACTTGTGCGAATTATCGGGTTCCTAGAGGTTTTCAACACTACTATATAAGGTTTTTCATTAGTGTTAAACACAAGAGAAGAATAAGAAGAAACACCTTACTTGAGTTTTCATTGAGAAATTTCAGATTTGAGAGCAAAGTCTTCATGTTCTTGAGAAGTTCTTCATCTTTAGGTTTTCTTTTTCCTTGTTGGGTTTAGAATTCCATCTTGCTGAGATTGCTTCTTCTTCTTTGTAATCAATTGGTGAAGTTGATGGCACCATTGGGTTTGGTGTGTGTGCATATGTTCAAGGGTGTCTTGCATATTGGGTTTTTGGGTTTCTAGGTTCATTGTGAGAGACTTGGTGTGAGTCTTGTATGAACCTCAAAAATTGATAGTGATCAGCAAATCCCATTACACTCTGGGGCCTGGATGTAGTTCAGTTGGAGAATGAACCAGGATATAAATCACGGTGTCATCTTCTTCAACTATTATCTCTTTTACATTTTTGCAATATGAATGTTCTAGGGTTCTTAATTAGGGATTTTGCATAAATTCATGATTAATTGATATAATAGGTGTTATAGGATATTTGTATATGATGTATATGCTTCTGTGTATATCTTGATTCATCTTTAAAATCGTTTATGCTGTAAATTTCTGAGTTTCTTGAAGATTATTTTTGAACGGTAACAGATTACCATCCCTGGTAACAGATTACCAAGGAACGGTAATAGATTACCAAAAGTTGCTGTTTGGTTTTTAAGTTAATTTTTAAGAATTTAAGTTGATTTTTGAGATCCTAATTCACCCCCTCATAGGATTGCTACCTTGAGTGTTTACAGATTTTAGAGCTTGGAACTGATTTTAGGGTTTGTGGTTCTATTTTTGGGTTTGGGGCTGATTTTAAGGTTCAGTGTCAATTTTAGGGTTTATAGTCGATTATAGGATTTTGGGCGCTGATATTAGGGTTTAGAGCTAGTTTTAGAGTTTTTGGTCAATTTTAGATTGGCCTGACTCATTTAGGTCGGATTTTAGGGTTTAGGGATTAGATGTTCGGGTCGGGAGACTAAGGGAGAGAGAGAGAGAGAGAGAGAGAGAGAGAGAGAGAGTTTTGAAAATTAAATGGCCCATGGGCTGGCCTTAGCCTGCATGGCTTTTGGGGGATTTTCTTTTTGTGAGGCTTTTTGGCCCAAACCCACATGGGCTAGGGCCGGTGGGTCAAATTGAAAGCTCTACGCGTGATGCATGTTGGTATATAATAAAATAATAAATATATCCAAATTGATACTAATATTTTTTAAAATGAAATATTCATTAAGAATCAAGATGAAACTGGTTCAGAGACTAAAATATAAGAACAAACACACGACAAAGGTTTAGAAGAACCTCTTCCATTTAAATTGAATTGGCAGCTGCACTATTTGCGTTTCTATGAATAAAAAGGGGATCAACACGACCAAAAGATAATAAAATAAATCAACAATCTGTAATAATCAAAGCTAAATAAGAAGATACTAATATTAATTGTTGTTAATGTTATTTTAAGTTTCTACTAATTAATTATATTTAAGAAAACATGCACCCGTGTTATAATTATTCATGGGAATAGTTAAGTTTTTTTTTTTTTTCCAGCATCTTCAGAGACACGACTGTGGCTTTTGTCGCATGTTCTCTGTGATATAGTGTAATTTACATTGTTTTGTAGAGTGCATGTACTAACTTCTTGGGGAAACAAAAGAAAACAAAATATTTTGTCGCTTAGAAGTTGTTAAATGCTTTCCCAACTTGTTGTTCTCAATTTGCAACAAAAACTGGTAGTATTCTGATCACAAGCACAAAACACCATGCGTAGCATCATCTAGTTTTCTTTTGTGCTTAATAGACATTCATGATTTCTTGTGCGTGTGAGTTACTTTTATTTTTGGGATCAATATCTTTCCATCCTCAAATAATATCTTAATTTTTTGTTTTACTAATAAAATCTTGTTCTATCAATTAATAAATGTATGAGTGAAACAGTTACAAACTTATCTTGTAATTTTAATTGATACGTCAAAATTTCCTGGTTGTGACACGACATTGAGACAATATTTTAGTCCTTGCTTTTCCAACTTATAAAAAGATTATAATAGAAACTTACTTTTTCATACTAATCTATTAAGACTTTTCTCAAACAATAAATTTTCCTCGTTAACCAAGTGATCGGTGAGTTTGATTACCAACTCTTGTAAATAGAAAAAACTTGTAGGCCAAACTCCTACCGCTTTACTAGCCAATATGCAACTTGGAAGTTGTAGGGTCAACCAATTTTGAAGTGGTCCATTGATTATCCCGTATTAATAGCAGTTAAGTCTAGATCATTAATTAAAAAATTATAATATTAATGTTTATTAATAGCAAATTACCAATGGACATCCGTGTGGGTTGACGTAGTGATGAGCACTTCGTCCCATAAAAAAATGGTTGAAAGTTCGATTCTTAATTCTTGCTAATGAAAAACTCATTAGTTATCCTCTACCGCTTAGCGCAGTGATTGTGGAGCAAGAGATTAGTCTCTACCGGCTATGTAGATACATTGATTAAGACAAAAAAATAACCAATTGACCACTTCCAAATTGGTCCACCCTATAACATCCGGTGCAACTCTGATAAGAATAAAAGCAAGCTGATAGGAATTGTTTGTTGATAAGAATAATTTAGCTGATATAGGATAACTCCTCTTGTTCTTCCTGGTTTGATAACTCCTCTTGTTCTTCCTGGTTTTGAGCAAGAGGATTCTTTCAATCTCAGGTGGTAGGGTACAGTGCTGGTTGAATCTTCCGACACATTGATATGGTGAAGACACGACAGGGGACGTTCATGCAAGACACTCTGATGCTTAAGTCATTGTATGAGAAAAGAGAGAGAAACTCAAAGTCTTAGAAGGACAATGAGATATCAAAATGAGTAATGATTATGTAATTAAATTATCAAACCTGTATTTATAGAGCATAGTGTGACATGTAATTGAGGCGCTAGTTAGTGGAGCCTTCTGGGAAGACTTCTGAGATAATTGACTATACTCAAACAATCTTTAATCTCAGGTGGTGAGGTACAGTGCTGGTTGAATCTTCCGGCACAATGATGTGACGAAGACATGACGGAGGACGTTCTTGCAAAGACTTATAGGTACTTAAGTCATTGTATGTGCAAAGAGAGAGAAGATCAAAGTCTTAGAAGAACAATGAGATGTCAAAATGAGTAATACTTATGTAATTAAATTATGGGTTAATAATCAAACTAATCCATTTTTGCACACGAATTTGCGTTTAGTTCCTCGCCGGAAAAAAGTTTCATTTATGTCCCCACGATTGCAGCAAGTTTGCCTTTGGTCCTCACCTGAAGGCGCAACTTCGCCGAAGTAGCTGAGTGGCAAGTGAGTGCATGCGTGGCATGCTGGAGCGTTTAATGAAGTCTACGTGGACATTTTTTATATCAGCTACACATCAGAAAAAAAATCCAAAAAAATTAGATCCACAACTTAACTTAAACCTAAATTAACCACCAATCCCTAAATCTTCAAACTTGTTTATCTTTATCATCATATTCAATCATCTTCTATCATCTTCGTCAATTTTTTTCAAACCCCAACCCCCCACCCTCAACCCCTGCACAAACAAAAAGTTCATAAGAGAACCTTCAATAAGCACACACATAGATTTTCCCTCTAACAGAAATATTGACACAAACCCAGACATAAACGACTAAGATTCTTCTCAAGCATCTTTAACAAACACAAACCTAGAAGCTATACAGACACTACACCAGAACCACCACTTTCATCCACAAGCCAACCCTTCCCCCAAACCATAGCCAGAACAAAATACAGGAAGATGGAGGAGGGATCAAAACCAAACGGAACCAAAACCCTGAAAAACAGTAACCTGTCCCACCAAAGCGCCACCGTTCCTCACCTCCTTGACCACCGTGCAGGACCTCCGTGCGAACCATAACCAAGGCATGAGAGGATAGACCATGGACCAAAATCAATAGAATCAACCAACTGTCACCAACCCAGAACCTCCACCTCTCCTCCCAAGAAGCCTCGTCGCTGCTGTAAACCTCCGGTCAGGGCCACCATTGCCGCTAGCCCCGCCGCAGCGTGAACACAATCTCGGCTACCACTGACCTTGCCTCGTCGCGCCACCTTCACCCTTACGAGATAAACCTTGCCTCTATCCTTCCATCTCGATCTCTCATCATCGATCCCTCTCTCTCTTTCTGTATTTCCCCCTCCGCCATCGTTCTCTCCTCATCTCCCCTTCATTTATCCCTCTCTCGCATTTGGTCACCTCTTTCTTGATGTCACTCATTTTGTTTTTCCTTTTATTGCTCGTTTGGGATCGGGGGGTTTGGGTTTTTATTGGGGGTTGGGGTTGAGGTTAAGGTTAGGATGGGGGTGGGGTACGGGTTAGGGTTTCGGTTAGGGGTGGCGTTGAGGTTGTGGGTGGGGATGGGGAGTTGGGGTTTTGGGTGGGGGTGGGGGTGAGGTTGTATGATGGGAGAGGGGAGAAGATGAGAAGATGACTACAAAGAGAAGAAAATTTGGAGAGAGTTTATTTTGAAATTTTTTGATGAAGATGTTTGAAGATGATGATGAAGAAGTTTGAAGATTTAGGGATTTAGTGTTTGATATAGGTGTGTTATTTAAGGATTGGGGGTTATTTTAGGTTTAAATTTTTGATTTTTTTTTCTTTTGATGTGTAACTAATATAATTTTTGTGTGTGTGCGTGTAGGTTTCATTAAACGCGTCAGCATGGCTGTGTTGGTAGTTTTCTTCCTGGAGATCTTAGTGTGTTGCGACCGTGGACTTGAAGGTGGAGTGGAGTCTATAGTGGCGTGGCCGTTGGTCGTTGGTTACTAGCTTATTTTATATTTTCTTGTAATGTTCCTTTTATGTCTGTTTTCTTTAGGTTCATGTTCTCATCTCTATGGTGCTTTGGAAGGTTATTGTTGTCGGGTCTTTTTCGTTTGCTCGGGTGGGTTAGGTCTCTGTGTTGCAGGTGTCAAGCACCTTGATAGGATCCCTTGTCGGTTGATCCTGTCGCTGTTTTTAACTTTACCGGGGACTTTCCTAGTAGGGTACACGTTAGGGGTTTGGACGATTAAGCACACTTGTGTGCTTTACCAATTTTTGCTGGTCAAATTACTATACCCATATTATGAAGTGTTGTTTCTCAACATTTTATATATTAATATATATATTTTGGTTTCGAAAAAAATAATATGTTTAAATTTTTTAAACAGATCAACAAATATATAATTTTAAGATATTTGAATGAAAATATGATATAATAATCATAGAAATAATTATATCATTTATATTTTTATAAATAGATCATCTTCTTTTGATGTTTAAATAGAGCTCAATTAATTAGAGCTCAATCAATTAATGGTCTCAAGTATGCCCTTTTTGGTTAAATAGAGCTCAATTAATTAGTTAATTGGTCTAGTCTGGTTTTCGGTATGAGATGATATAGATTAGGCTATTGGACCCTGGCATGGCGGATTTTCATTGTTATGACGTTTAACTTCTAATAGCTGAAAAAGTTGTGCAACTGACACTAATAGTTCATTATCACTAGAGGAGATGTAGTTTATGAGAAAAATATTTTTTACGAGAAATGTGAGAATAAATCGTTACTGTTAAATCTAATAATAAATAGTTATGATTAAAAGATAATAAATTGTCACATAATCACTTTAAAATGTCATGAGTGAAAGATTTGAAAACTTACTTTTCTTTATCTTTATTCACATAGAAAATTGAAAACTATTATCCTAATTAAACCGACTTTTTAAAAAAGTCACATAGTTTAATGTTTTAATCTCCATAATTTATTATTAAATCTATCTATTACGATTTATTCTAATTATTTTTATAAATGATGATCATTCTCATAAAATACACGCTCTACCATTAGATATCATACTCTCTATCAATGAATGAAATATAGTGTTGACGTGAGTGATTGAGTGTGTGTATGATAATTTTAATTAAAAATTTGTGAAATATTTTATAGAAGGTAATTTGATTTGTGCAACTTACACAATTTTACTTGGAAACTTGCATATATTAAATATTTAATTTCACTTTTAGCCTTGATTCATATAGTTTTAATTGCTCCAATTAAAACTTTTCTTAAAAATTAAACAAAGATGATTCAGCCATAACATGTCATCAAATAATTACTAAAGAAATTATTGTGGAACACAAATATTTTGTTTGAATGACATAATAAGATGACTTATGTCACTTTCCATATAAATGTTATTTTTTCATTAGCATAAGTTAATATATGAACTAATATGTTCAATTTTAAAGGAAAATAACATTAATTGGAGCAGTTGAAACTATAGAGACCTAAAATCATGCATTTTAAAAGTACATGAACAAAAAACGTAATTACACTTATATTAAATGCCATCTAAAAAATATTGTATAAAGAATATAAAATTATAATTTTTTTAAAGTGCATATTAACACATGGTATGGAGCCTTGATTTGTTTTCTGATCTAAGGGTGTGTTTTCTCTGACCCTATATGGTCATGTAAGGACCACAACTGTTTGGAATGAAAAGTGATTCCACATGCATGAAACAAATTCGATGTTTGGAAAGAAAAGTGAAAGACATTTGAAAAAAAAATCTTTTGAATTGAAGAATGAATAAAATAATAAATGGTTTTGGCAGAGGCATCAAATGCCATCAAATTGTTTCCATAAATGGAAAGATTCCCTTTCGCATTGTGCTTTCCATAAAAGTCAGACAATGTGATTTGTGATTGTGGGGTTTTAGTTTTGAAGAGGACTCTCTTGTGTGTGACGCAAATCATGTGGGCGCGTGGAAATCTAAAGAATGATCTCATTCGAGTGGGTTCGACTTCAGTTACCGCATTGGTCATCACATGTTTCTAGAACTATAATCGCTTATTGAGATACTAACAAATCGTTCACAACACGTATCTTTTATTAGCAACGGGAATAAAAAACGTAATTTTATGGGAAGTGATTCATCCTTATCAAGTAATGTGTGTGTTGGTTGAATCTGATTCTAGTTGTTGTATAGGACACTCAACGCCAGTAATGTAATTTTATAAACTCACGCTGCCAGAGCAGTTAAGCAATGGCGGCTTATAACGTGAAGTGAATCACTGCGAAATAACGCTATTAAAAAAACAAGTAGTTAGTATGATTTATGACATGAGACTTTTTAAATACATCACCTTCTTTCATTCATTATTCTGTCTCAAGTTTTCTTTTTGGATTTTACTCAAGAATTCAAAGAACAGGCTGATTAGCGTGTATCACCAATACTCTGTGATTTTTTTATATAATTAATTAATTTTTTTATCACCATATATAATTTATATGTTCATTTAAGTTTGAATATATTTTCCTTCTTAAATATTTTTAATATTGAGGACCATTATATATTACGACAGAATCCCCGCAAGAATTTTAAGATTGTGTTAGAGGAGAATATAATGATATACTGATACTAATAAATTGCTATTAAAATAGTTTTTATTAACTAGAATAATTTGTAAATTTCCAAAATTTTAATTTAGATATGTATTCACTACAAGATTTTTGAAGTTTAGCCTGAAAAAAATCCTAGCAAAATTCTAGCAAATTCCTAACAAAAGGACTGCTGTTTAGCCTCTAAAGTGTTGGTAGCATGATTTGAGAGGCTGATTAGCTTCCAAATTTTTGCCAACAAATAACTAGCAAATTTTTAAAAAATCCTAGCTACTAAGCAGCTAACTGTTAGCAAAATATTACAAAAATTTCCATTCTCCTAGCTCTCTTGCTAGGAAATTTCGCAGCTATTTCCCAACTAATTTGTAGGAAAATATGTTAACCTTTGGTAGCAATTTCGCAACAAATACGTAGCTATTAACTATTTTAAAAGTAATTTATTTTATACAAATTAACGGCTGATTTTATACAATTCACGGCTGATATAAAAGTACTTTTTTTTTACTAACTAATAACTACATAGTTCAAAATAACATAAAAACACAAGTACTCAATCCAAGTTTTCTCCAAGTTATAGAACAACAAATAAAATCATAACTTGTCAATCCCAAGTGAGCAAACAAAGATGAGCATAGGCTACAGTTCTGTCAAAGTTCAAAGACAGCAACCAAAACATGAAAAAATCATGAAACATAACAATGCAAAACAGCAGTATAATTAAGAACCGTGAACATTACAGGGGAAAAGAAAATGCAGCAACTTCTACCCAAGGAAAATACTAGCATCCTGGTTAATATTGCTTCAAACACCAACCAACAAGCAACTTCCATCCAAGTACTCATTTATCCTCATGAGTTTTCTCAACTACTCCATCCATGTGATGCTTGAAGGAAGCTAAAATCCTTAGGATGGGTTCCAAGATAGGCATCAATTGTGTTTGGACAAAAGAACCATTGCTGCATTTACGGCTTCTGTGATATCTTTTTTTGTTGGAGTTCTAGGATAAGAAGAACCAATAACCTCCGAAGTTGAAGAAATTAACCTTTGCATGAAAACATGGCAATCATGACTTTTCATTCCATATATTTTTCCATCATCAACATTGACACGATGTGCAATATTTGATACATGCCCATCAGGAAATTTCAATTGTTTGATCCACTCACACACCATTCTTCTCTGGTGGGAGTTCAATACATAAGTAGCCTTCGGCTTTTGGTACTTGTCATTCTCAACTATCAAAGGTAAGATAGGACGTTTGCATATCATCTTCAAATCTTCTCTTGCATTCACATTGTCCTTTGTCTTGTCCTTTATGTCCATGACATTGTTAAAAATATTTTCAAACACATTCTTCTCTATGTGCATGACATCTAAATTGTCTTATCACATTAGTGGACCAGTAATGCAATTCCCAAAATATACTCTTCTTCACCCAATTATGAACTTTACCAAAACCATGTGGTTTTGATAAATGCCAATTTGCTACTAGTTTTCATATATCTTTCATGGCATTTATCATTGTTTTTCATTATAAAATACCCTTTCTTTATAGAGTTTCTGGTTAAATAAAAGAGTAAAGTGATTCTAAGCTCTTAAATATATTTCTTGTGCTTTTGATGTGCTTTTCACATGTTTCAGAACCCAAAAGAAGCAAAGAATTAAAGAAAATATTAAAGAATCAAGATTCTGGGCGCTAAGCCACCCTATTGGGCGCTAAGCGCCGAGGAAAAGCGAGAAGAAGGCCTCGCTGGGCGCTAGGCGCCGCCCCAGCGCGCTAGGCGCCCAGCGGATGGGAAATTGACGACACGGGCCGCTCAGCGCGGGCACTTAGGCGCTGAGCGCCCAGCGGATGCGTGATTGAAGGCACGGGCCGCTCAGCGCGGGAACCTAGGCGCTGAGCGCCCAGCGAAGCATCCTTAAGCGCCAAGCGCTCCTCTCGCGCGAAGAAGCACGCCGTCTTGCGCTAAGCGCCCCTGGGCCTGGCCTAGGGCGCCTAGCGCCCCTGCACCGCCCCAGGTCCTTTAAAAACGCGATTTTGGCCTTATTTGGATCATTCTTTCAACCCTAGTCTCCTCCAAACACCCCTTGGACGTGAGAGAGCTCTAATTTGAGAAGGAAAAGAGGATTTTCATCAACGGATGCTTGGATTCTTCATCGTCTCCTAATTCCTAATTGATTCTCCTTGTAAGCAAGCTAGTTTCCATTCTATGGATAACTAAGCTCTCTTTTAGTTGGATTTTGGCGTAGTATTTCATCTTGATAGGATTCTATTTGTTTCTTTGTTACTTTCTATTTTTAATTTCAATTAAACAATTTTGTTCTTATTGCTCATGATTGCTTGATCACCTTTCATCTGATTTGGGATTAATTCTGTATGTGGAAGCTACCGTTTTAATCTGACATAAATTGTTTAATCTAGGAGAAGCTAATTTGCTAGGAATAGCGTTAGATCACCTAGTTCCTTAACGCCTGCATATTTACAATTGTTTTGATTAATTGCCTGTGGAAGCGGTAATTAGGAAAGTAATTGAATCAACTTCTCATACTAGGAATATGTGAGTTAGTTAAGAACTGGCGGGAATAAATTAAAGATTTTAAGTGATTGTAATCAAGAATAAATAAATCCTGGATAGTGAAATATGAAACCATAATCCAACTGTTTTCCCAATCTGTTATTCTCTCAATCGTTTGCTTTCTTATTTTCATGCTCTTAAATACAAGTCTCTCCAAACAAACAACTCTTATTTCTTTCTTGCTTAACTTCTTAATTAAAGAAAGACATTCAAACACATTTGCTCTCTGTGGATCGATAACACCCTTACTATACTGCAATTGAATCTTAAAAGAGGTTTGAGCGCAGCTTAAGTATTGGTTTTTATTAAAAGAAGTGAAAACCCTTTTAACAGGTTTCTGCTTATGTGAATTCAAACAAAAAATGACATCCTCGAGTTGATTCACTCTACTCAAGATCTCTATCCCAGTCAATGGTTCTGATAGTAAAAATGTTTCCATTGTTGAATTCTTAAAAGAGTATCGATCACGCCAATACGAGTGTTCAAGAGCAAAATATTGGCGATGACAATCAAACCAGCAACATTTCCTACCGTGCTTTAATCTAAATGACTTAGTGTGCTCCATACAATACGGACAAGCAAGTTTTCCATGAGTGCTCCACCCAATTAGCATTCCATAAGTTGGAAAGTCACTTATTGTCCACAATGATGTTGCTTTCATTGACTTAGATTCCACATGTCATTTTGCTTGTATATTAGACCATTTTACTCCTTACTTTATTATGCAAAATTCCTTTGTAACTCTACCACCAACTTTAAAGCTCCTATCAAATCTAATGAAATTGATTTATTCAATAACAGTCTTGCGCTTTGATTCGATTGCATAACCAGCGCTGGAACCAATAGCAAACTTCTGATGTAACATAAGGCAAGGGGTCTTAAAAATTCATTAGCATTGTATACATAATTGAAGCAAAAAATATCATTCCAACTAGACAAATATGAGCACAAACAATGAAATAAAATAAGATGGAAAATATGAAAATAGATAAAGACATGTCAATTGGTCATATCCCCCTCTCATCATTTTTTCCCTTTCCTTACTCCAAGAAAATCTTGTTATTAGTCTCAATTGTTCCTCCTTTTGACATATACAGTTTTCTTTGTATGTTTGCCTTTCCTCATTGAGCATAGAATTTTAATCAGCACTTCCCTCAACACTTGGGAAGGTCACTTGGAGGTGGTAATATAGATTCATTTGGTCCTTTACCATTGTCCACAACAAATGCCATCTTCAGTCCCCATGTTGTATGAATCTCCAAATGGCAGTGCATAAACCACACCCCTAACAAAACACAACACCATAAATTAATTACACATATACTATAAAAATGTGACTACTAAATCATTTTATCTTCCTACAAATATTATAGCATCAAACTTTCAAAGTTCACACACAATTGAGTAGATGTTTGGAAATTGGAAAATATTCTACAATTAATTCCGAAGCCAGACTCAATTATGGGAAAAAAACTTATATGAGTAAAGTAACTTCTGGGATTCATAATTGATTTTGATGAAAGAAAAACTGATCTATGCATACTATGAATTGATAACTCTACCTGGATTATCTGCTCTAAATCTGATAGCAGTCCACCCCCCAGCTGGGACACCAACTGTGTTTCTCTCCACAGGATCTACGAGGTTGAACTTTTTGGTGTCCTTTTTGGGGTTGAAATTCCCTTGTCCTCTGCCAACAACAAAGAAATTGAAGCCATGGAGATGAATAGGATGATTCTCAGGTGTTAACATTCCTGTATCTTGCAAGACCAACTGAACTGTAGAGTTGTAAGCAAGTCTATAAAGCCTTGTCCCATTCATGGTGTTGAAATTTGTTGGCTGTGTCCCTGTGAAGTTATACACCACAGGAGGGTTCCCAGGAAAATCATCAGTGAAAACACCCTTAATCTTGAAGAAATGTGCTTGAAGAAGAGAAATCTTAGGCATCACAAAGGTGACATTGTTGATATCCGCTACCACGCGGGTATTGTTCACACAAGTAGAACAAGGGTTGATTCCAAGGCTAATGGTGAAGAGCAAGTTATGGTCAATCTTCAATGGGACTCTTGCAGGGTAACTGTTTGAGTTTAAGCTTCTCAGAGAGTCTGTGAAGGTGGTAGCAACTGGAGTAGCATTTTTAGGAGGCAAGGAAGCGAGGGTGGTGATGGTGGAACCAAGGGTGCCTGAATAGTGCAATGTGGCAGTGGCTGTTCTGTTGTCAACTGCAATTGGAGCATCCATGAAAGGAGAGGCTGCAACCAAGTATTTGCCATTTGCATGTTTTGCAGTTAGGAGCACATTTGTGGTCTGGCCAGGTGCTATAACAATGGTGTCAGTTTTGAAAGGCTTTGTGTAGGTGGCATCAACCTCAACAACTGTGAATTGATGACCGGCAACCTTGAAGAAGAGCTCTTCATTGAGTGCAGCATTGATGATTCTTAGTAAGTAGGTGTTTCCTTGCTGAACATCAAGTGTGAACCCTCCTGAACACCAAAGAAAGTTCACAAAGTAGTACTCAGTCTCATGTTTGGAGAAATTAACTCAGAAGTCAAAACTACTAATTTTTCTACTTTTGGCTTTAACTCCCAAGGGAAAGTTGTTAATTTACAGGTTTTGAGTCTAATCATGCAAAAAGCTATAGAACTTTGTTCTTGAACTTCACCTTGTGAAGCACAGCCTTGGACAGGCCCTGGATGGCCATTGATTGTGTGGGCATCAGAGACATTTGGGGCCTGGCCAGATTTCAATGCTTCATTTATCACAGCCTCAGTATCTGATTTCCACCATTCACCTGACCAAAGTAAAATACAGTGAGAATTATGAAATATGATTATATGAAGTATGCTTCCTATTTTATTGGACTAAATCAAGGTTCAAAGGAAGACATTTACTATGTTTCCACCCTAATTCATGATTATCTGTGTATTTGAATACCAGTTGAGTGCAATGTGAACGGACTTTTATCTCAATCCATAAGAAGAGTTTCGTTCACTTTTTGCTCGAAGTGAGTCCTAACGTCCATTTGCACCGGTGCAAACGGATATCCAAACATAGCATATAAATTCAGAAAAGTAATGTGTTTAGCAGCATAAGAAAAGAGTAGGAGAACTTACTCAATAAGATAACTTGTTCCATATGGGGTTTAGGAAAAGGGTAAGGAACTCCAAGCTTGGGCAAGATGACCAGGGCCCCATGAACAGTGGCCCTAAGCCACAAGATATGTGCATGCCACCAAAGTGTGCCTCTCTGGCCTGTTAGGGTGAAGTTGTACAAATAGACCTGGCCCGGTTGAATTGGGCACTGGGTTATGAATGCAGGCCCATCAGCCCAACCAGTTCTAAGTTGTCTGACCCCATGCCTGTTAAAAAATATAATTTAATCATTCTTACAAAAGAAGAAAAGGGCAAAAAAGGTTGAGATTTGAAGGGCTCTAGTATTACACACCAGTGGATGCTGACATTGTATTTGACATGGTTAACCACCTTAATCAGAACAGTGTCATCTTCCCTAGCATAGATGGTGGGACCTGGGAACTTCCCATTTACAGTGACAATGGGCTTGGTTGAACACAATCTTGTGGCATTCTTCATCACCACCTGTACACAACATCAACAAGATGGAGAAAGTGTAACTACAACATGTGTACCAAATTTAAGTGCCTTGCCTTGCTCAACAATTCCACACCCACCTTGCTGTTGTGTAAAGACAATGCAGTGTAACATAGTCTTTTAATAGTCACAACAACACAAGGCATATATGCCTAATTGAACAAATGTGAAGGATTTTTACTTCTTGCTTTAACTAAAAATATGTATCAAACTTAAATCTTACAATCTAGTACAATAAAACAATAACAAGTGGAAGAACAGAAACAGAGTAAAAAAAAAGTCTCATCATAGTATTTTCAAATGCATTCTTTTACATGACAACAATTATATCATATAGAAAGGGAAATGAAGGAAAATTAAATATCTATGATGCTCATTTTGATCCTATGCAGACTCCCTTTCATTTCATCATCTATTATAAATTTAGCAAACTTCAAACATAATCATATGCTTGTGCATCATTGACATGATAAAATGCAAATAATGCACCTACATTGAACTTGTAGTGACGAACAATGGCTTCCACAGATAGTGGAAGCAGGCAAAATGCTAGCAATAGCATGATTCGTATCCCCTGAGTCTCCATGACCACCCCTTTGAGTTCTCTGTACCTCTTGTGCTACCTCTCTTCTCCTTTGATGGCTAATAACTCTCTTGAATGCAATGCAATACTGAGAAGGAAGTGCAACCTTTATAAAGAGGTACAACTCTGCTGTCATGTCCCTTTTAGTAAGTTAGTTGAAGGAATACTTAAGAGGTAAGGTCTATATTATAAATTACAAATAACTCAAAATAAAAAATGTTAAGAAAGTTCTGTTATTTTTCTTGTGTGGAATTCAAAGTAGCTTATCCATCAATCAGGACAAATTTTGAACCTAAGCTAGGTGAGTTTCTGGGGTGATGTCTCTATTAAGATCAGATGCTGGGTTTGGTCCACCTATATAGGGTAAAGTACAATGGTTCTCAACTAACTAACATGTACCAATAGCTGAAATTGACACAGTTTTCTACCTGATTCAATTTCAAGTCAAGGATGGTATATGCGGCACAACAAATTAAGAATATAACACTTATGCATAATAACATAATGCAACTAGCAGTTTCTCATTGGAAATTTTGGCAATTGGTTGTTAGACACCTAATTTATTACAAAATAACCACTTTATGAAAATGAATGCCATAGTGAGTGGTAAATTTATAAACAACATTTGTAATTTAATTGGTTTTCTTATTTAGTACCTGAATACATCTTCGGACACTTTTTCTATGTCACTGGATTTCAGATGACATCGGTGCCGTCTTTACCTGGTTTGCGAGTTGCCAGTCATTTTAAGTTTTTATTTTATGACTGATTGTTTATTGTTTCTTTTAATCTGCCAATACTTTAAGTTGCACGTCATACAATTTTATCTTTTAGTGTCTTAGAAATGTCATCCGAAAAGTCCATACATCTTCTCCACTAAGGAAAGTATTTTTTTTTCTAGATAGATGAGGAAAAATACAAGAAAGCAATGAAGTCAATGAAACACTCAAGTCTTTCCTATAAAAAGCATTTAATTACAATGATGTGAATATTAAGGAGCATTGGCACCAAAAATTGATTTCTTAAAATCTTAAGCTAAAAGAAATGTGAAAATGTGGTCAACAAGTGATATACTCTAGCATGTAAATTTTGAAAAGGAGTGGTATGCATCAATTTAGTGGGTGGTCCTTGGGGTGTTAACAAAGGTTTATTGGTGAAGAATGGTTTTCAGGAACTGCTGAGTGTAGGCAGTGGCAGATTACATCAAACAAGTTTCTTCCTGAAAGCTAAAGATTTGAAAAGTGGTTAGTATTTCATCTCATTATCTATTGTTTTTCTTCTTATACTGCCGTCTCACTGCTGATGAATAATAATAATAATGATACATGTATATAGACACGGACACATTATATTGAATCTCCTTTCACTACAAAAAAGTCTGATTTAACGTCAAAATTT
Source organism: Acmispon strigosus (assembly GCA_030819835.1). Lineage (NCBI taxonomy): Eukaryota > Viridiplantae > Streptophyta > Magnoliopsida > Fabales > Fabaceae > Acmispon > Acmispon strigosus. The sequence continues at coordinate 39,270,005 of JAUAMA010000007.1, forward strand.
AGTGTCGATCATTCCGAAGCAAAACATTTAAAAAAGGTTTTACATTACTTAAAAGTAGCGTCTATTTGGAGTCGGCTCTACCAACTTTTTGCTACTTCATTTTTCACAACTGCAAACCTAGATCCTATGGCTCAAATGTAGGGTCAATCTCGATTACATATTAGATGTGATTTCTATTAATTTGGACAGGTTTTTAATTTAAGAATATATACCTAATCCTACTAGATTTAATGTTGTCTTATTTTTACATGGTTCTTGGTCTAATGATAAAATATAAGATAAAAAAAAGCTCTACAACTAATGAAGTTAGAAATTAGATTCGGACCCGTTCGGTGGACATGATAAGCAGACATGACAGGAAAACAGTATTTCTATTCCGCTGTAATCTGCTGTTTGTTGCACCAGCATGATAGGATAACACAATCATATCCCTTATCTTATCATGTCCATTTTATGGGGGGAGATGAGTTAGAATTTATCTTGACAGGATATGCTAGCAGTTTTCAATTCTTTTGGTACTCTAATCCAAAATAAATTTTAATATTTATATTTAATATAATTTATAATAATTTTAATTTTAATAATATGTTAAGTTTTTTAGTTTTAATAGTTGTTATTGTTAAGTTAAAACTATTTAATTACTCATAAATTTAATTAAAAAATGCACTAATTTATAAAAAGGGAAAATATTGGATTTACTCATAAAATGATAAAATTTTCATTATTACTTTATTCTAATTATTTAGCATTATTTTTCCTTTTTTATATTAAAATAACAATAAACAAAATAATTATTCACTAACCGTAAAATAGACTACTCACATATAAATATGATTTTATTAATAAAATATAGACTAATTTTCCATTATCATCTACTATTATTTAAAATTATATCTTTAATTAAAAAATAATAATTAATAATTTAAATGTAAAGTAATTTTGAAAAAATAATATCTTTTAATAATTTTTAAAAAAATTAATTAATTATAATTGTTTACTACTTTCTTTTTTGAACTGAATTGTTTACTATTTACTCCTACTAAGTTAAAACCATTGGTTACCTATATCTCTTGAAAAAAAATTAAAATTGACTAATTAACTAAAATTAATTTAATCTTAGATAATATTTAAACGCTCATTTATAAAAATGTAAAAAAATTAAATTAATAGAATAATATTTTTTTTTTGAAAAAGTATTTAGAAAATAATTTTTTAAAAAAATTATGTATTTTTATTTAAAGGGAAAATTAATACATTTTTCACCGTTTATATCATATCCTATCATTATACTGTCTACCTTAGACACGAATAGGATAAGAATTTATCATGTTCTTATCATATCATGTCGTCATCCAACTCTTTATTCTATCATGTTCTTATCTTATCCTGACCACCAAACCCACCTGAAGTGTCAATAGCTTTGGAATAACAAGAGCAGTGAAGAGTTTGTGGTCAATACGGACTTCATGGATTCCTTTATTTTAGTCCTTTATTTATTATTGTTATATGATGGATAAATTAAGTTGAAATGAGATCTAATCCCAGCTCTATTAGATGGTTACCAGATAGCATGATTAGTCTCTTTTGCTTTCATGTCAATGCTAAGTTTACTGCTTCATCGTAGATGGAGCTACCAAGATTGTTGAGAGAAGCAGAAGTATTCCAAGCCAGATGAGGACTCTGGCACCACTTGCTCCATCGTAGATGGAGCTACCAGAAGGGGGTTTTGGAGGCAAAACTTATAGCCAATTATACCTCATGAGTTATGATTTATAGACCACCATTAGTGGTAGATACCTAGAGAGAGAAAGGAAGAGAAAAAAGAGAAGTAATGAATGTGATATGATTAGAAGTGAGAGATATTTAGAAAAATAAGGTATTTGTAGGTTTTTTTTTTTAAGCCAAAATTGTATTAAAATGGAGTACAAGAGGTACTCCAACCCTTAATACAAAGAGAAAGAAAAACAAAGAAACAAGTAAACCAAACAAGTCTCCAAAATAACAGATAGAAATGACAGAATACAAGAATAGAGGAATCACTCCTCATAATAACTAAACCTGCTGCCACCCTTGAAGTAACCTCCAGCCAAGAGAAGAGCTGCTATTGAATATGAAAAACAGCCCAAGGCTTTAACCAGAATCACAACCCAGCTCCAGACCCAAGCTATCGCGGCAACATCACTAACTACTAAGAGTTTTTCGCTACATTAAACCAGAAGCATAACCAAGCATACCTTCCACTTTCTTGACAATATAGCCTAGCAGTATCACTTATTGGCTAGAGCCTGGTCCTTTATATCCTCCCAAACAAAACAAACTCCCCTCCAATATGACCGAAATGATTATTGTAATAAGAAAAGTGATTAGAGGTATTCAGCCCAACAAACCTCAAAACTTGGATGACGTCAGAAACATAAATCATAGTGCATCCATACAGATTAAAGGATTTAGGGTCCATTCATACAGAGAAACATTGAAATTGGAATTACTGGCTCTCAACCATGACCGGGCTCTGAATTTGATTGATTCCAGGATCCCTTCAATATCAGCCCCTCCTTCAGAAAAGATGCATTTATTTCTACATTTCTAAATTTCCCAAATAACTACTATCCAAATGATCCAAAAGAATTTGATGAACCGAGAATGCTTCCCTGTACCTCCAAATTGGATAAACGAGTCCACAATATTTACCGGGAGTACAGCTGAACTATCACACCATTTAATTACTCCCATCTAGACTTTCCAACTTAAATGGCAAGTCAGGAACAAATGAGGGGTGTCTTCAACAGATACAGAACAAAAGACCCCTCTCCTTTGCAGATTTGATTTGGTTTGTAGGTGTTTATGCTGTTTATATGTTTATGAATAAAAGACTTGGTAAGTCCATTTTTTGTAATTGTGTACTAGATACTACCTTTGTTTACGGTAAATAGATTAAAGTGTGTCTAAATGAAAAAAAAAGTGTAGTTTCTTCAAGTAAAATGAATAATTATTTAAAAAATTTAATTTGAGGAAGAATTATATGATTTGAATATGAAGTGAGGAGTGAGATATATCCCATGTTGTTTATTTGAAACTCGAACAAGAATTAAATTATCAATATGATATTGGTTTGCCAAGGATTACAATTTACTAAGGATCAATTATCTCCTGGATCACATACAGAATTGAAGAGAAAAATCATAGCCCATAAGAGCAAGTGCTTATTAGTAACCAAGTCCAGGCAAAAGTCCAGGTAAATGTCCAGGCAACAAATCTATAAAAGGAACTATCCCCTGAATTATGGGTTTGACATTAGAAATTTTAGCAGTAGCTTTGGCTCCATTGAATGTGAGATCTATGTCGCTAAGCACCACATCTGCACACGGTATACCACTGCTACAAATGAGAATGACTCCTTCTGGAGTTGCAGAAGAGCCATGAATGTTTTTGAAGGTAACTTTGCTGATTTTGATTTTTGATGGAGTCTGAAGTCACATATGCAAACACAAAAGAAAAACAGAGCAAAAAAACCAAAATCAGTTAGCTCTTGGAATATTTAGACAATAATATGATCAACCAGTCTCAAGAGAACAAAACTAAATTTAGATCAAATATCTAAAAATTCTTTTCAAATTTAGCATTTTCAAGTTGTGTACCCATTTAGCAACCAAAATTTCCATGTTACCTTGCATTTAAATGAAATAATCAAGAGTGGATTTTGCTAATTACCTTTTTTGTGCATTGATTCCAAGGGCAGTACTCTTGATCTATAATTACAGGGTTCTTGACATTAACCATGGCAATGTCCTCAAAATGCAAATCAGACACTGTAATAGTTCCTGGAGTACCGGGCCAAGTCTTGATCCTCACACCATTGTCTGTGTTGCTAAGTGTGCAATTTCTGACCGTGATACCCTCTACGGGTACTTCATTTGGATACTTTCCAAGGCTTCCAACACTAATGCCATGTCCGGGTCCACAATTCACATTCAAGACATTTATTTGTTTGCAGCCATCACCCAAAGAGATGCAATCATCGCCGGTGGCAATGTTCGTGTTAGTAATGTTCACTAGAGTTGATCTTCCAATGTGAATTCCATCCGTGTTTGGGCTATTTGCAGGTGCAATAGCGTGAAAGTTCATAAATGTAATGTTGTTGCATCCCAGAACATTGACATGAAAATATTTGCTATCCTTGGATGTTATGTCCCGGATAATAGTATTGTTGAGGAAACCAAAGCCAAAATTCTGCAGGAATGTTCATAGGAAATTTAATTAATACATCAGAGTTAGATGAAAAATGCACTCTATAGTTATTCAACATGGATCCTTTGCAGCCATATTCTCTGCAGTTCTCTGCTGTAAGTTCTTAGCTTTTGGTTCTTATATTAAATGGTTCACATTTATTCATAAAAAGTTAAACCAATCAACAAATTTATACACTTGTTTTTGCTACTGCTCCAGAGGATGCAAATTTTTAGTTACTAGTTGCAATTTGGTGAAATTGAGTCATTGATTACCATGGATAGTTGCTTGCAATGCTTCTTTTTTCCACAAGTACTTTTGGTCCACGCAATTGCACCTTGACCATCAAAAGTTCCCCCACCAGACAAGGTAAAGAAGTTAATGTAGGTAAATTTAATCCACTGAGCATTTCCATTTAGGTGGCTTGGGTCTTGTGGTGCTAGAATTGTTGCATCAACCTGAACCTCAATAGGAGCCCCACAAGGTCCTTTAAGTTCTATTTGGTTTAAATTGTATATGCCTCTAGGAACCACAACTTTGCTTGGAGTTGGTGATGCACATGCATCTTTCCAAGCATTAGCCAAAGCCTTTAGAACAAACAAAACACAAAATTGAGATAAGAAGAAACGTAAAATTAAAAAGCATGTTTTTAATAATGTAAACTCAGTAAATCTTATACCTGAGTTATATCTCCATTAGGTACTGCTCCATATTTTATCACATCAAAGACCCCAGGTTGAGCACGCACAGAAGAAGCTAGCAATAACAATAAAGCGATTGTGGCCATTTTCATTTTCATATTCATTTTAACTTCCTTGTTGTTCTTTATGGCTTATTCCTTCCCCCTTCCTAATATATATATTGATGAAATACTAGTTGGAATAACAATGCTGAATCTTTATGAGGCCACCAAAATAGTAAATAAAAACTTTTGTCTAATCATAGATTTGATTTTAGTTGAAAGATGCTTTTTTGTTCGGGGGTTTAGTTTAACAGGCTTTTTATGTAAAATTACAACACTACTAACAAACAAAAAAAGTCTTGTTGTACCTGTTATTGCAATCAAATCATATGCAGCGCAGAATTGCCAAAGAGACTCAATCTGGTTGATTGAGCTTTCTATTCTAAAAATAAGTTTTTCGTTTTCTATTTACTAAAAATATTAATTTTCAACGACATCAGAATAAAATATATACACTGCGTATAGGTTTCTAATAAGGTTTTATCTAGTTATGGCCATGACATTACATATTGGGTGGATGACATTTGCCTAGGAAGAAGAAAAAAATATATTCTAATAACTCGTATGTAATCCTATCCATTGCATCGGTAAACCTTAGAAATTTTAATTTAAATTAAGATAAAAATATTTTCTTCTTATATTTTAATGTTATCATTTAATTCTAAAACTTGAAAATTAATTTATGTTCTTCGAGAATCCGAAGTGGCCGTTATTAACTTTCGGTGGTAGTGCACGATCTTAGATGGATGTTTCGACACGGTGGTGTAATGTCGACACGACGAGAAAAGTCTCTGAGAGTCAATATGAGAGTATAGAAAAAAAAAACTCAAACTCATAAAAAACAATGAATTAACAAAAATAAGTAATGTTTAGGGTTAATGGTTTACTAGGTCCTTGTAGTTGCACCAAGATTTGTCTTTGGTCCCTGACCGGAAAAAAGTTTGTAATAGGTCCCTGTAGTTGCACCAAGTTTGCTATAAGTCCCTATCGGAGACCGGAGCTCCGGCAAGTGCATATTTGGCAGGTTGACTGGATTAATGAAGATGGTGTGGAATTTATTTAATTTTATTGAAAAACAGGTCAAAAAATTAGGAAACCCTAAATCCCAAAATTAAACCCCCTTAATCCCAAATCCCTAAATTAAAACTCAATTATCCCCAAATCCTAAAATGAACATACAAATCAAATTTAGAAACTGTAAACCCCAAAAATCCCTAACCTATTATCAGTTCTGCTTTCTCCTTCACTTCATCTTCTACCTGACTACCTCTGCAACCCAACCCCCACCTTCTTCACATTTAATTGATTCCACTAATTAACCTTCTTTTTTTGCTTTTTCCCACTTTCCACCTATCTCAGTAGCTCCACCCTCACAAAATCCGCCACCACCATTAATGCACCACACTCATGAAACCACCTTGCACAAGCTTCTCTTTTTGTTAATCTTCTTCGTTTCCCTCACCTACGTCATCTACACGCTCAAGCTCATCTCCACCCTTCAATATCTCAGCCCTCTCCCTCTGGTCTGGCATTCCAATTTCAAAGGATTGAGGAAGCCGTCGAAGTATAGCTTCATCAAGTTCTGAAGGACGATTAGTAGCTGCAAGGACCACAACTCGAGCATTCTCTGAACACAGGCACAAAAATGCAGTCATCTTAATTAACTAGTTCAGTCAAATATAGATAACAAAATTATCAAGTTACTATATATTCATTGACACTTATATGCAACTTATATTGAACGTGTAGCCCAGATGAGAAGAACAAGAAGAAACGCGACTGCAAGAGGTAAAGGATGAAGAAGAAGACCATAAATTGGGGGTGAGGGAGTTTAATTTGGGGATTTAGGGTTTCCATTATTTCTGACATGTTTTTCATTTAAATTTAATAAAATCCACATCATCTTCATTAATCCAGTCAGCATGCCAAATATGCACTCGCCGAAGCTCTGGTCTCCGGCGGGGACTTATAGCAAACTTGGTGCAACTACAGAGACCAATTGCAAACTTTTTTCCGGCCAGGGACCAAAGACAAATCTTGGTGCAACTACAGCGACCTAGTAAACCATTAACCCTAAACGATCATATATTCACCAAAAATAAATAAATAAAGATCAAACTTATATTTATGAACACTCAATTTTGTCCCACCCATTTTTCTCAATTTCCTTTTTAATTACTTTTCTATATTACTCTTATTATTTTTTGTTCTCTTTTAACTTCATTAATACTTTAAAAAAACTTCATTAATTAAAAATTCTAAAAAAATTAAAAAGGTAAAAAATATGTGAATCACGACATTTTCTTTCTAACTTTTATTTTTTAATATAAAAGAAAAAACAAAATTATTCTTATTACTTTTTATTTAATGAAGATGCAACATACATAAAAAGACAAGGTTACACTCAAAAGAAGATTGCTTGGAGAAAACCAATACATTGGATGGCCTAGGCACTTCTTTTTTTTACTAGGAGGGATAGAACCCGAAAGAAACTAAGGAAGAACCAAACGCAGGTACGATACCCCGCACAATCGAACAATAAGAGATTCGAGCAACTAGGAGGAGGAGTCTCCAACACATGAGTACCAAGCTCTAGAGCATGAGCCAAATTAGCTAGACAATCCATGACATGATTAGCTTCGCGTCTAATGTGGACGCAGTTGACTTCCCAATCTCTTCTCATCCAGGCCCAAATCTGATTAACAAGTGGGGCATATGGGTGAAGATGGATACCACGTTAATGATCAAATTCACCGCCACGAGGAAGTCATTCTCAAAAATAATCTTGGACAAACCACGATCCCAAGCAATAAATATAATGGTAAAGATAGGCCAAAGCTCAGCCCACAACACATTAGAAGCACCCAAGTTTCTTGTAAAGCTGAAAATCCATCTTCCATTCGAGTCCCTATAGGCCCCTCCACAACCTGTTGAACGCAAAGGCCCAGTAACGGATCCGTTTGTGTTACATTTCAACCACAGTGAAGGAGGAGGCTCCCACCGGATTTGAATCTAATGGTAACGAGTGTTCTTGGCTAAACCGGAACCATTCAGAACATTACGAGAGTGGGAATCTAGCTTCATCCTCATAAAAGATGTGAGTATCTGCAGTAAACTGAAACCTGCTCCCTGAAAAACAGCTTGAACACATGATTTCCTTATGGACCAGAGCAGTAAACCAAAATCTAGAGCTCCACTTTGGCCAATGGAGACAAGCCACGTAACCTTCATATTCTCCAGAACCCAACTTCAAAGATCAAATGCAAAGAATGCAGGTTGACAACAAACATGCACTAGCTGGTTCCAAAATGGTTTCACGCACTCACAATCTCGAAAGAAATGAAGAATAGTCTCATTCTCTTAATGGCACTGTGGGCACAGCGGGTCAGCAGTCAAGTGCGCTTGCCACCGCTAGAAAATAACCCATTTATCGTTGCTCAAAAGACGCCAAATGAAGTTAATGATTTTATAAGGACCGTTCCAAGACCATAATGGCTTCCAAATGTTAGAAACAGTCCCAACAACACTTGCAACTTTGGAATCATAAGCTGTTTTGGAAGAAAACATACCGTCACTAGTGAGGTCCCTTATAACGACTCGATTTTCATGATGGTTGCCATCATAAATATCAACAAATAAAGACATTGCAGAAAGCAAATAAAATTAAACTCAAAATAAAAATGATATATACACTGCCTCAAGGAAAAGATGATTCAATAAAAGAGTACATGATTGAAAAATAAACTAAGTCAACACAACTGAGAACCACACGCAAGTAGATCCTTCGGAAGTGAGACACTAAAAACAGAAGACTAAGACATAGAACTGTGGGAAACCTTATGTTGAGTCATCAGACACTCCAGCCTCTCACACTAACGCATAAAGTCTCCCCTACGCCGTTGTGCCAAATGAGCAGTAGTCACCTCCGAAGGTAGGCTTGTTGAGTTTCTTTGCATATCCTGAAAAATCAAATTCTTTGAAGCCAAGCCTCATTACAACTCTGAAAAGTCCTTAGTGATCCTTGATTGAACATGTGACTTTGATGATTGCGGAGACAAGTAATAATCTTGACTTCTGTGATTCAGTGATGCATATGAGTGAAACAATGACCTTTCATGATTCACATGCTATATCGTAGCTTGATTGAGTGATTCCCTGATTCATAGTGATTGACTGTGTGCCTATTGAGTTTCAGGTTGGATAAGTAGTTGTATAAATGTTATGCATTCTATTGTGGGCATCATGTTTCTGCTTTGGATCATTGATTCAATTTATTTGAGATCCTGCAATTTGAGCTTTGAAAATGTTTCAGCCTTGCTTGTTTGTGTACAATCTTTACCTTTTGTTTGAGGACAAACAAAGTGCTAAGTTGAGGGGAGATGATAAGTGTCATTTTTACGTATATTTGGATTTCATTTTAGGAACTTATTTGACTTGTGTGCTTTTATTTATATCATTTTAATCCCCAATAGATTAGTTTATTAATTATTTAGGTTTAGGTTAGGTTTAATGAAAATTTCAATTCTAATCCCAACTTGTTGATGCAGAAATTTAAAGCTGCCTGAGAAAAATTGCAATACCGCATTCGTTAACCGTTGAACTAAGCTAAAATTTGAGTATGTGGTTTCTAACTCATGGAACTTTAATTTAAATGGTTGGCTCATGAATCGGTGCATGTTTGGGTGAGAAAATGAAGTTTTCAGTGTGTGCTGCCCGTTGAGCAGACCTCAGAGGGCGCTAAGCTGCCAAGGCAGCAAAGAAAACCATCTTGTGAGGGAAAGGAGGCCGTTGAGCGCCTAGTACTTCAAAAGTAGATAAAAGACCTGTTTTTTAGCTAAGAACAGAACCCATCACTTGGAAACTCACCTAAACCGAGAGAAAACGAAGGAGAACATCAAGAGAGGCTTTGGAGGCTGAAGAAGAGGCTTGGGAGTCGGATTCATCGCAGAGGAACAAACATGGATTCAGTTTTTCATAGTTCTTCTTCTCTTTGATGATTGTAAAGCTATCCTAGGTAATGGATAGCTAATATCTCTTTTGTTGGGATTGGAATTAGTTGTTTTTATGCTCATGTAATCTATTTGATTTCCTTTAATACAAAATCCATGAATCTGTGTTAAAGAATCAATGGTTTTCTCTTATGCTTCATGTTATTTCTTAGGTTGATCCCCTAGGGTATTTTGGTTGGTTTGAACTTGTGTAGGGAACTCACATGTTCTTGAGTTCGAACTAGATTTAATCATATGTTTCTTTGCCATGATTCAATGATTTTATCTTGTGCTTAATGCTTGTTTTGGAATGATCATCTAGAACACGAGTTTAGATTTGATAGGGTGGTGGGAATTGGCTATTTAGATCTGAACTTGGTAACATCATCTAATGATTTTAAGGTCTAGGGATAGGGTTAGATCATTAGTCTATTCAAGCATCCATGCTTAATGTTACTCACTTTTGTTAATCAATCAAGGGATTATGGGTTAATATAGTTGAGTTGATAATCTTCTACCCCGGGGGACTGGGTAGTAAGATAAGAAAATGGGGGAGGAATCAATTGCATAGAACTATATTTGTATGTGAATCAATAGAATATATAGAGGTCAGATAATGAAATGCTAATCCCAGCAAATTCTCATACTTATTGTTTCTCCGTCAATTTACTCGCTTTCATGTGGCAAAACTCGTAGCCAATTATACATCATAGGAGACTTGGTAAAGTCCTCCTTTTTGTAATTGTGTACTAGATACTACCTTTGTTTATAGTAAATAGATTAAAGTGTGTCTAAATGAAAAAAAAAATGTGTAGTTTCTTCAATTAAAATAAATTATAATTTAAAATTTTTAATTCGAGGAAGAATTATATGATTTGAATATGAAGTGATGAGTGATATATATCCTATGTTGTTTATTTGAAACTCAAACAAGAATTAAATTATCAATATGATATTGGTTTGCCAAGGATTACAATTTACAAAGGATCAATTATCTCCTGGATCATATACGAAATTGAATAGAAAAATCATAGCCCATAAGAGCAAGTGCTTATTAGTTACCAAGTCCAGGCAACAAATCTATAAAAGGCACTATCCCCTGAATTATGGGTTTGACATTAGAAATTTTAGCAGTAGCTTTGGTTCCATTGAATATGAGATCTATGTCGCTAAGCACCACATCTGCACATGGTATACCACTGCTACAAATGAGAATGACTCCTTCTGGAGTTGCAGAAGAGCCATGAATGTTTTTGAAGGTAACCTTGCTGATTTTGATTTTTGATGGAGTCTAAAGTCACATATGCAAACACAAAAGAAAAACAGAGCAATAAAAAAAAACAAAATAAGTTAGCTCTTGAAATATTTAGACAATAATATGATTAACCGGTCTCAAGAGAACAAAACTAAATTTAGATCAAATATCTAAGAATTCTTTTCAAAATTTAACATTTTCAAGTTGTGTACCCATTTAGCAACCAAAGTTTCCATGTTACCTTGCATTTAATCGAAATAATCAAGAGTTGCTTTTGCTAATTACCTTTTTTGTGCATTGATTCCAAGGGCAGTACTCTTGATCTATTATTATAGGGTTCTTGACATTAACCATGGCAATGTCCTCAAAATGCAAATCAGACACTGTAATAGTTCCTGGAGTACCGGGCCAAGTCTTGATCCTCACACCATTGTCCGTGTTGCTAAGTGTGCAATTTCTGACCGTGATACCCTCTACGGGTTCTTCATTTGGATACTTTCCAAGGCTTCCAACACTAATGCCATGTCCGGGTCCACAATTCACATTGAAGACATTTATTTGTTTGCTACCATCACCCAAAGAGATGCAATCATCGCCGGTGGCAATGTTCGTGTTAGTAATGTTCACTAGAGTTGATCTTCCAATGTGAATTCCATCAGTGTTTGGGCTATTTGCAGGTGCAATAGCGTGAAAGTTCATAAATGTAATGTTGTTGCACCCCAGGACATTGACATGAAAATTTTTGCTATCCTTGGATATTATGTCCCGGATAATCGTATTATTGAGGAAACCAAAGCCAAAATTCTGCAGGTATGTTCATAAGAAATTTAATTAATACATCAGAGTTAGATGAAAAATGCACTCTGTAATTATTCAACATGGATCCTTTGTAGCCATATTCTCTGCAGCTCTCTGCTATAAATTCTTAGCCTTTAGTTCTTATATTAAAAGTTCACATTGATTCATAAAAAGTTAAACTAATCAACAAATTTATACACTTGTTTTTGCTACTGCTCGAGAGGATCCAAATTTTTAATTACTAGTTGCAATTTGGTGAAATTGAGTCATTGGTTACCATGGATAGTTGCTTGCAATGCTTCTTTTTTCCACAAGTACTTTTGGTCCACGCAATTGCACCTTGACCATCAAAAGTTCCCCCGCCAGACAAGGTAAAGAAGTTAATATAGGTAAATTTAATCCACTGAGCATTTCCATTTAGGTGGCTTGGGTCTTGTGGTGCTAGAATTGTTGCATCAACCTGAACCTCAATAGGAGCCCCACAAGGTCCTTTAAGTTCTATTTGGTTTAAATTGTATATGCCTCTAGGAACCACAACTTTGCTTGGAGTTGGTGATGCACATGCATCTTTCCAAGCATTAGCCAATGCCTTTAAAACAAACAAAACACAAAATTGAGATAAGAAGAAACGTAAAATTAAAAAGCATGTTTTTAATCAAGTAAACTCATTAAATCTTATACCTGAGTCATATCTCCATTAAGTACTGCTCCATATTTTGTCACATCAAAGATCCCAGGTTGAGCACTCACAGAAGAAGCTAGCAATAATAATAAAGCGATTGTGGTCATTTTCATTTGCATATTCATTTTAACTTCGCTTTTGTTCTTTATGGCTTATTCCTTCCCACTTCCTAATATATATATTGATGAAATACTAGTTGGAATAACAATGCCAACTTTTTAGGAGGCCACCAAATAGTAAATAAAAACTTCTGTCTAATCATAGATTTTTTTTGTTGGGGGTTAGTTTAACATGCTTTTTATGTAAAATTACAACTCTATTAACAAACAAAAAAAGTCTTGTTGTACCTGTTATTGCAATCATATGCAGCGTAGAATTGCCGAAGAGACTCAATCTGGTTGATTGAGCTTTCTATACTAAAAATAAGTTTTCCATTTCCTATTTACTAAAAATATTAATTTTCAATGACATCAGAATAAAATATATACACTGCGTATAGGTTTCTAATAAGAGTATCTCCAATGGAGACTTTAAAATGAGATATTATTTTAAAATCTGTATCTTATAATATTTTACTACTGGAGATGGCTGACATGGCATGAGATTTTAGCAAAAGCTAAGATCCGTGTCTTGATTCATTTCTTACCAAAAGTGAGATCTTAAATTAAATATAATTTATTCTCTCTCATTCAACCATAACAGAAAATAAAGGGAAAATTTTAATCCTAACCAAAACACTTCTGATCCGCTGTCAGAAGAAAACGCTGTCGTATAGAGAGAGCGAGGGTTCCGGCAGATGCAGACGATGGAGAAGATGAACAGAACCATAATCAGTGCAGACGATGCAAACGATGGTTGAGCAGACGATGCAGCAGTAGCAGATGATCACAGACGATGGTTGAGCAGACAACGCAGATGATGGTTGAGCAGACGATGATATTTAGAAAAATCCAGATCCTTCCTATCGAATTGATATTTAGTTATATTATATATTTTTTAATTATTAATTATGTTATATTAAATTATTAGTTTAATTTAATTTAATATTAGGTGGAAATAAATAATATAAATATATTGTATATTGTGGGTCCGACTAAAAGTAAAATAAGATCCCAATCACTGGAACGAAATGTGCATTGGGATTTTATGAGTGTCTTAAATTCAATGTGGTTGTATGGTCCCACCAAAAGTCTTTAAAACACCAAAATAAGATTTCACCATTGGAGATGCTCTCTGAGGTTTTATCGGCCATGACATTACAGATTGGGTGGATGACTTTTGCGTAGGAAGAACAAAAAAAAATCTAATAACTCGTATGTAATCCTATCCATTGCACCGGTAAACCTTAGAAATTCGAATTTAAATTAAAATAAAAATATTTTCTTCTTGTATTTTAATGCTATTATTTAATTCTAAAACTTCAAAAATTAATTTATGTTCTTCGAGAATCTGAAGTGGCCGTTCTTAATTTCCACTGGTAGTGCACGATCCTAGATGGATGTTCTGACACGGTGGTGCAATGTTGACACGACGAAGAAAGTCTCTGAGAGTCAATATGAGAGTATATAAAATGAAACTCAAACTCATAAAAAAAAAACAATGAATTAACAAAAATAAGTAATGTTTATGTAAATAAACAATCAAATATTCACCAAAAATAAATAAATAAAGATCAAAATTTATATTTATGAACACTCAATTTTATCCCACCCATTTTTCTCAAATTCATTTTTAATTACTATTATTATTTGGTCTTTTTTAACTTCATTAATACGGTCAAAAAAACTTCATTAATAAAAAATTCTAAAAAAATTAAAAAGGTGAAAAAAATATGTGAATCACGGCACTTTCTTTCTATTTTTTATTTTTTAATATAAAAGAGAAAACAAAATTATTCTTTTTACTTGTTATTTGTTATTTAATGAAGATGCAACATACATGAAAAAGACAAGGTTACACTCAAAAGAAGATTGCCCGGAGCAAACCAATACATCGGATGGCCTAGGCAAATTTTTTTTTACAAGGAGGGATAGAACCCGGAAGAAACTAAGCAAGAACCCAACGCAGATACGATACCCCCCACAATCAAACAATAAGAGATTTGAGCACATAGGAGGAGGAGTCTCCAACACATGAATACCAAGCTCTAGAGCATGAGCCAAATTAGCTGGACAATCCGCAACATGATTAGCTTCTCGTCTAATGTGGACGTAGTTGACTTCCCAATCTCTTCTCATCCAGACCCAAATCTGATTAACAAGTGAGGCATACGGGTGAAGACGAGTACAACCGTTAATGATCAAATTCACTGCCACAAGGGAGTCACTCTCGAGAATAATCCTGGACAAACCACGATTCTAAGAAATAGATAGCATGGTAAAGATAGCCCAAAGCTCAACCCACAACACATTAGAAGCACCCAAGTTTCTGGTAAAGCCGAAAATCCGTGTTTCGCGGGTTAACTAAAGCTGAAACAAATAAAAAAATTACCGGCGGTTATAACCGCCGCAAACGTACAACTTTTTTCCGTCGTAAAATTAGGAGTAAAATAAAAAAAAAATTCCGGCATAAAGTGTGAAAGAACATGCCGGCGGTTGAAACCGTCGCAAATTTACATGTTTTTGCCGGCGGTTGTCAAAACTGCCATAAAATTAGGCGTAAAATCAAGAAGCGATGGCGGTTTTATAAACCGCCGCTAAATGTCTGTGGGAAAAATGCCTTTTTGGTGTAGTGAAGCTCTAACCAACCCACCACCACCCGAAGTCAATTCACACTGCTCGAAATCGAAGCCATAATCAACCCACCACCGCTCATGTTGTAACACAAAGCAACGAACTTTTCAGAGAAAAAAAACAAGGAAAGATAAATCGGCCCGTTAAGAACCCCCTGAAGGGGAAGCATTTGGTGGAGGAAGGGGAGGAGGAAAGAGGGTTTTTTTGGTTCGTGGGTTGGTGGGAAAATCGGATCCTAATGGAGAAAGATGAACGGGGATGGTGGAAACTCTTGGTTTTTGGGGATGGGATATGGGTTAGCGAGGAGAACGGTGGAGCCTTGGGCAGAGGAAAATGAACGGGTGGGGAGCCTTGGTTGTACCACAGATCGGAGCCGGTGAGGGTGGCAACGATTCTGATGACGTGAAGGAAAGGGGAATAGTGGCGCCAGTGGTAGAATCCGGAAGATAAAAATCTTATCAAAGGGGCACGACAGTTGTTTAATGGGGAAGGAGGTCTGATTTTTTGGGATAAGTAGGAGAGCTTGTGGAGAAGAAAGGAAACGCGGCATAGGAGAATTCTCCAGAGAAGAAGGGCCATAGAGTGAAGACATAGAGCAAAGATAACGGAGAGAGAGTATTTTTGTATTATTCATATATTTATTGTTTTGATTTTTTTTCCAACAAGTAAACATAACCTATTATAACGCGTTCTTTAACATGTATGGTGCAAGACCTAGGGTGGACTTGCACCCTATAATTAAGCCACCATATTAAAAAAATCTTTGATTCTCTCTTTTTATTTTTTAATATAATTTGATTTTTAAATAATTATATTTTAGGCAAATTACTTACCCTATACGCAAAACCTAAACAATAAAACTCAAAGGAAAAAATTTATTTCACACTCAATTTTTATCCCGACTTAGTGAAAAATAGAAATACTAGAATAGAAGAAAGAACATGATAAGTGATGTTAAGGAAAATAAAATAGAGATATGAAGCGAAAGTAAGTGGAAAAGAAATGAAAAGGAATATTGGATGTTAATAAATTAAAAACCTATAAAAAAACGATAGAATAATAGACTAATAGTTGTCATCTTCATTATTGTTTCACATTAATCATTAATCAATGTATCAGTCAACGCTCAATTGATATGGACAACATTGTGTCCACACTATTTACTAGTATTTATCGTTGGTTGTTATCATCATTATTTTACATGTTCTTTCGTCCAAAGCCAACGTCACATGAAAAGGCTAAATTATATGCTTATTATTACTTATTAGTTCTTATAAATATTAATATTTGGTTTAGTTTTAAATTTAATATATCACACTTTTTAATTTTCCTTTTTAATCTTCAATAACATGTATTTTGAAATAAAAAAGAAATTATTTTTCTAAGTATAAACAGGTAATTAAGAAGCCTAATTTATGTAAAATAATGAACTTAAGAGTGATAGGTAAAAGTAAGTTAAAAAACGCAGATAAATATTGTTTAATAGAATAAAGTAAAATCACTGATAAAAATGCCTAAAAAAAGCATATGATAGATATAATTTAAATGTGGAGTATCAAAATGAGTAATTTTGTACCCTAGCACTTAACCCATTTTTTCATAATAGGAAAATATATACAACCCTACTCTTCTGAATACACTTTTTAAGACTTGAAAATGCAATTTGATTTAACGAAAAAGACGTAAACGGGATGACATAGGTTATTTGTACAAAAAAGGATGAAATAGGTTATGATACATGTTAACACATTTAATTTTAACAAAAACGGAAAAATGTACTATCCAAACATGTTCTAAATTGGCCGGTTTTAAAAGCACCTATCCATCCATTTCAACTTGAATTAATCGAAGTTTAGTATCCATCCATTAGATGGGTTCCGCTGAGATTACGTCCACGAGTCCGGACATGTTTTTGATATCATAGGCGGTTTACAGGTCGTCCACTAGCATAACTTTTATATCAACCGTAAGAATTGAACATACAACATTCTTAAAAAGAGTGAGTCCTTTAGAAATATCCCCTCAATGGTCCAAGTTATGTCATTAATTCTCTCTTGACCAATAACCGCGGATCCAATGCATGTGATTACCATATTGAAGTATATCTTTAATATTTATTTAGAAAATGATGTTTTACTTATCTAAGATTCCTAATTTGATCATTTGCATTGTCACCAATCCAAGTTTGGGACAATAATGTGAAAGCGTGTTTATTTTTTTCCTCTGAAAAGCAGACATATTATAAGAATAATAATACTATAGGAATTCTGTTTTGGCTCCTAGCAACTTTGTTTTCCCACTATTGTACACTGCCCCCACCCCACATCACACACACTTCCGTAGTCAAATTGTAACCGTTTTTCATTATTTTCAGGTTTGCATAAGAGTCTAAGATATAATTACGTGCAAAAAACGTTAGGTATGACTAAGCAATCAAAATTGAGGTCAAAGCTTTAGGTGACCTAAATTGCATAATTTAATGTCCAAGTCATTCTAATTCTCGGATTAAGATTTAATTTCTCACATCAAATAACAGTGTCATCTGAAATTTTATGCTATATTTCTCTCTATATTACTATATTATTCCTAGAGTCTCATTTATTTAATAATTTAATTTTCATTCACTTTCATTATAAAACTTGTTTTCTACACAAATGTCCAGTTACATTCTTTTTTATTTTAATTAAATTAAAAGTCAATTTTTTGATTTGGTAACAAATTATTGAATGATGGTGTAAAATAATTTACACTAAATCGATACTTACATTTTAAATTCATTAATAAATGTAAAGAAATCAAGGTGAATTGCATTGAACTCCCTGATATTTATTATTATTGTACTGACTACTTCTATAATTTATAATTATAACACTCAATACTCCAATATTATTTAAATCGATATAAAAAGGAAGGGGAGTAATATTGCAAACTAACATGAGGGGAGGTCGGTGCAATAATTTTAAACCTCGGAGGTGGCGAGTTGAATTTCCCAAGAAATTATCATATGATACTATGGTATCCACGATGCTTAGTTTTATCTGCGTGTCGTGTATCTGGTCGCATAGTGACGGAAAATCCAAACACTTAGTTGCATGATGCATCCCTATTCTTACAACATGTGAGACAAGTCAACAGTCTCAAACTTGTTAGATTTTTTTATTTATATTATTATTACTTCTCAAACTAGGATCATAAGGGCAGACTATAAAGTAAGTACTATCCATCAAGTGCATACTCATCATTCATTCCATCTAGCTGGATTATGCTTGCACAAGTTGGCAACTTTAAGGTAAGAGATTCTCATGGTACTCTGCTAGGGTGTTCTCATTTACTGATTATCTTCTGAGATTCTGAATCTTTGAAGCCTCATTTTTTCACTTTACTGATATCTGGATTCATTTATTGGAATTTGGATAACTCTGTCATCTATCAGGAATTCTTGAATGAATTGCCCTTTTTATTTTCCAATATAACTAAACACCAGAATCAATCAGAAACTGTTTTATATAGCCTTGTTCTTCTGCCCAGACGTCAGTTTCACCAGTTTTTGGGCTTAGTTATAGTCGAGCTTGCTAAAAAAGAAGTGATTTCTTTTTCTTCAACTGACTCCTATTTTGACCTTTATTTCTTGTTTATTTATATCTTTCAGCAGAGAAATTGATATTTTTCTTTTTCTCGGTGTTTTAATCTGTCAATTTGTGTTGCTTGCTTGGTTGCAGTTGCAAGTGAAGAATTGGCCAGCCTGAACAAATCTTGAACTACAATGGCTGAGGATGATGACTATACAAAAGATGGAACTGTAGATTATCTTGGAAATCCAGCCAATAGAAAACGAACCGGAACCTGGAAGGCCTGTCCTTTTATTTTAGGTAGCTTTGGTGTTTGTTTTAAGTCCTAAGTGAGGGGGTAAGGATATGTTGAAATTATGAAATGCTTATCCCTTCAAGCTTCAATTTTACAGGAAATGAATGTTGTGAGAGATTGGCTTATTATGGGATGAGCACAAATCTGGTAATTTATTTTAAGAATCAGCTGCATCAGCATAGTGCTACTGCTTCCAAGAATGTCTCTGATTGGAGTGGAACATGCTACATCACACCATTGATTGGAGCATTTTTGGCTGATTCCTATCTCGGAAGATATTGGACCATTGCTTGTTTTTCAATCATCTATGTTATTGTGAGTATGCTCTCTTCAATCTCTACTTGATTAATAGCTTTTGCTAAAGAAAAGGGCAAACCTAGTTCTATACAGCTCTCACAGTGCTCGAGGTCTAGAGTGAGCGTCGTACCCACTTTGTGAATCTAATTTAGGCAGTCTGACGTTGCATTTTTGCTAGAGACTGATTCCATGACTCGAACCTGTGACTTCAAAATCACAAGCACCAGCCTTATTGTTGCATCGAGGCTCGCCCTCTCAATGGCTTTTGTTAACCAAAAAGGAAAAAAAGATATGATGACTTTGGAGCTCAAATAGTGGCACTGAAACTGTGATTGATGATAATTTTCTTTGTAGTTTAAAACATCAGAGTGAGATTTATCTGTCATTCCACATAAATAAATTTTAAGGAACAAAGAAAATCCCCACAGCCCTTTTAAATAAAGTTACAGAAGTTAAGCTGTGAAATCAATCAACAATCATTTGTGCAAACTGGTCCAATAGTTTAACCAAATTCTATATTCTAGCCTGTTAAACAACATCTAAAATTTGTTCTTGTTCATCAACAGGGAATGACACTCTTGACACTGTCTGCATCAGTTCCTGGCATAAAACCAACATGTCATGGAGAAGACAATTGCCATGCTACTGATGGACAGAGTGCAGTGTGCTTCCTAGCTCTTTACCTAATAGCGCTCGGCACTGGTGGGATCAAACCTTGTGTTTCTTCCTATGGAGCAGATCAGTTTGATGATGCTGATCTGGTTGAGAAGGAACACAAGAGTTCTTTCTTCAACTGGTTCTATTTCTCAATCAACATTGGTGCTCTTATTGCTTCTTCTTTACTGGTTTGGATACAAGATAATGTCGGCTGGGGATGGGGCTTTGGCATTCCTGCAGTGACTATGGCAGTCGCAGTGGTGAGTTTCTTTTCGGGAACGCGGTTGTATCGAAATCAGAAGCCTGGAGGCAGCCCCCTCACGCGTATCTGTCAGGTGGTAGTTGCATCCATGAGAAAGTACCGAGTTCAAGCACCTGATGACAAGTCTCTTTTATATGAGATTGCTGACACAGAGTCTGCTATCAAAGGAAGCCGCAAGCTTGACCACACAAATGAGTTGAGGTAAAGCAATGGTTACAAATTTCTCCATGGCCAATTTATGTCTTTTGGTTAGTCAGAATCAGATGTAATTTTATGTCACACTTGAATTGAGTATATAGAGATGCAGATTCCAGTGCATGTCTGGAAATGCTTCTATGATTGATTCTAAAAAAAAAATTCAATTCTAGGGAAAAGTGTATGTGAGTGACTTCTCAATAAAAAGAAGCTGATTCAAACATGTTATTAGTCCAACGCATGACAAGCTTATGATCACTAGTTTTGAAATTTTTCTGTGGGAGAAATAGTATTATCATATTAAAGGTATCTTTAGCTTACTTTTAAGGTCACAAAAAGGACAATAGCCTATTGCCTTATCTAATTTGTGCTCACTTTTTTGCTGTGCTTAACAGATTTTTTGACAAAGCAGCAGTGGTAGTACAATCAAGTGATCAGAAGGACTCAGTAAACCCATGGAGACTTTGCACTGTAACACAAGTTGAAGAGCTGAAATCCATTTTAAGATTGCTTCCTGTATGGGCTACAGGCATCATATTTGCTACTGTCTATGGTCAGATGAGCACCTTATTTGTGTTGCAGGGGCAAACCATGAACACTTATGTTGGCAACTCCAACTTCCAAATCCCACCAGCATCACTTTCTATCTTTGACACCCTCAGCGTCATATTTTGGGTCCCAGTGTATGACCGGATCATTGTGCCAATCGCGAGAAAGTTCAGCGGCCACAAAAACGGCCTAACTCAGCTCCAGAGAATGGGCATTGGCCTCTTCATATCCATATTTTCCATGGTAGCTGCAGCAATATTGGAGGTCATTAGGCTCAGAATGGTAAGGAGGAACAATTACTATGATCTTGAGGAGGTACCCATGTCAATATTCTGGCAGGTTCCTCAGTATTTCTTAATAGGTTGTGCAGAAGTGTTCACATTCATTGGTCAGTTGGAGTTTTTCTATGAGCAAGCCCCTGATGCCATGAGAAGCCTGAGTTCTGCTCTCTCACTACTAACTGTTTCACTTGGACAGTACTTGAGCTCTCTGCTTGTGACTATTGTGACAAAGATCAGTACTAAGAATGGTGGTCCTGGATGGATACCTGATAATCTAAATTATGGTCATGTTGATTATTTCTTCTGGCTATTGGCAGTGCTAAGTGTGCTGAATTTGGTAGTATACCTTCTGGTGGCTAAGTTGTATACATATAAAAGAACAGTGGGAACTCTCCGCTGAAAAGTGGAAGTTTCAATATACAGCACATAAGAAGTTTCCTTCACAAGGCTTGTTTCTCACGCACACTGTTTGATATGGTCAATTTTATTAGCACATTGTGATCTCTGTGTCAGATCCTTGAACCTTTCCAAATTGTTGCAAACTTTATATTGTCACTGCTTACAAATATTTATTCTGTAAACATTCTCATTATACAGTTCATGATGCAATGCAGGAAATGTTAGCCAATTCTTGCACAATTTCATGTAATAGTCCTATTATACAGTTTCATCTTAGATGGTTAAGTAGTTAGGCGAACTATTAACTGGTTTATCCAAAAAATGAACTTATTTGCATGTGGCATCGCTAGAAATGAACCAAGATTCATCTAATTAGCATGTTACATCTCTGTCATGAAATTAAGTATTACTCAATAATAATATTAAAAAAAAGTGAATAGCATATTATGATTAGTGCTTCAACACAATACATTATCAAACTCGTATTTATTCACTTTTACACTTTGCATTCAACTATTACTTCCATTGTCATTTCATAACAATAATAAAGCTTAATTGCAGTTTTGATCCTATAGTTTCATAAATGTGTGGTTCCTTTTAGTTTCAATTACTCAAAACCCTAGCATACAACAACCCACCTCTGACCTCCCTTCTGCAATTGTTTCCGCCCCCCAAGGGAAGCTTCTGCCCTCTAAGGAGGCTTCTCTTCCTCGGAATGGGAGGCTTTCTAACCACATTAGGTGGGTTATCTCCTCTCCTTAATGAGAGTTTATCTCTCCTTCCCTAACCTTCTTCCTCTTCCACTTTTGTCCACCGCCACCACCCTTCTCTGCCTTCTTCTGTCCATCTCACCCTTCTTCATCATCATCCAACACTCAACCTCATATTTTCCACCCCCTCCCTACTTTTACCATTTTTTGGTTCTATTTTTTCTCCTTTTCTTTTTCCAGCTACTACCTCCTCCCCCACTTCATGTTCGAAGCCTCTCTCATCTCCTCCACTTCTCCATTTCTCTTACCAGCCATCTCTCCTGTGTTTCCACTGTTACTGGTTTCAACTCAGATACCTGACTCCATTTTAGTGTGGTCAAACTTCAAAGCGCATTCTAGTTGATGCTCGACGGCCTCCTTGTAGTTGGACAAGGTTGGAACATCATCATAGTCGATTAAAATAAGAAGAAAAATAATTTTTCACTTAATACAAGAGTAACCAGCGGAGGAGCTTGGTTTCATTAGCTTTTTTGGTTATTCAGTGTTTATTTTAGTTTCTATAATAACTGATTGAGTGAGCATGCTAAATTTTGTAATGGTTTATATTGTAGCATTGCAGTATCACTCGTTATTTAGTTTTATGACAGATTGAGAGAGCAAGCTTTGTTTTGTAATGATTTATGCTGTAGCATTCCAATATCATTTTGTGGGGTTTATTATCCTCTACTATTTGAATTCATGCATCTTCAACTAATAAAAATAGTTATATAAAAATAGTTATAATAGCTTCAAGTAAACCTCTCTACTTTTAAAATTGAACAAACATGAACCTCACATGAACTTGTCATCCAATAATCAACGAAAAAAGTTGATGTATTGTGGATAACAATTTTTACATGAATGACATGTTAAGACGATTTATGTCACTTTCCACGGAAATAATTGTGCTAAATGTCATTTTTTTCCATTATATGACAAGTTAACATTTGGACCAAGTTTGTTCAATTTTGAAAGTAGAAATGCTTAATTGGAACAATCTTTGCATGAACACATCAATTAAAGCTGATTCTTACATGAATTTAAGCTTCATAGGGACATTATAAGCCCGTTTCATTTCAATCGCAGACTCGCAGCAAGCCTTCAACAAACATATATAAAACAACAATTTTCTACTAGATTAATTTGTACCACTCCTATTGCTTGAATTTTGCAAAGATGAAAATAAGAAAGCTATAGAAAGCCTAATGAAGCAAGGGAAATTGCTAGACCAAACACACTAGTATACGCACCAACAAAGAAGAGCAGACTGATCATTTCCCTTTTAGCAACAGTCAATGAAATTGCTGCTTGCCTGCTTCCTTATTCGCCATGTATCATGCATAAGTTTCCTTATGTATTCTACTATAGCCACCTAACCAATCCCTGTATCATGGGAGTGACATAGCTAGTCCTGTGCAGTCATTCCACATCAAAGCCCTTCTCTTTAAGTTCAGCAATGACCTCATTCCTCATCTTCAACCACAGGTCCTGAGCTTCCTGATCAAACTTCTTGCTCTGCAGCTCCTTCTGGTTATTCTCTGCATCCTTATCACTCTCAACCACCCCTTTTAGACCACTGGTAGTTCCGATCGTCCGTTCCTTGTCAATGAACTCCTCTGTTTCTTTATCACCATAATGCAGGAACTCCCGGAGCCGGGACAGATGGTCTTGCACAAGCTCTTCTTTCGGCCACGGCTTCAGTTTCCCCCACTCCATTGTTGAAGCCTCATTGGAGAGCCACAGAGCCCCAAGTATGGTATAGGTGCAAAGTAAGGCCTTCCCAACTTGTTTTAAGAATCGGTAATCTTCTCCTTCCAACCCAATTTTGTTCATGTATTTCTTCGCACGCATTGAACTTAGCAGATGAAAGCCTGCATTGGAAGATAAGTATATAAAGAAAATGCAGTGAAGAAAAATTTCAGGCTCTGTCTCAGACATTTCATCAAACATATGGTAAGCAGGAGTTGGGTTCCACTGTAATGGTTGAATGAATTGCACAAACAAAGGTACCTGTTTTGGGGTCCTGAAAACGCTTAGGGAACATTGCAGAAGTACAACTGAGACAATTGTCCTAGCTTGCGGTGGGAGTGATAATTTTGTTGATGATAACCTTCAAAATCAATAAGGGAAGGAATTGTGTCAGCAAAAAATTTAAACTTTTGATTTTGAGGATTACCCTGGTTTCTCGGTCAATCCAAAAGCCCGATTGCGAATGAAAATCACGTTTGGCAAATTTCGAGATGAGCATTGATTTTTACATGCCCAAAACTCACAAAAAGTTTGTAGCGGCACTGCTAAGAAGAAGAAAATACAAAGAAAGGGAAAATAGTGATAATTGAGTTTTACACTTTTACTGATGCGATGGGGGGAGGTGCCGATAAAAAAAAAAAAAACTGAAGCGGGAGGAAAAAGAGTCTTATAATCAAATGTTTTGAGGAAATTTTGTGCTAAATTTCAAACTCTAATGGTTTATACCAGGGTAAAAAGTGGTTGTTAGAACGCTTAAGTGTTCAATTTTGAAAAGCCTTCTTTAACCTTTGGAATTGTGATAGCAATTTAATTAAAAAAAAACTCAGGTAGTCTATTTGGTTGAAAAATGGAATATGAAGAGAGAAGATGGAAAGTGAAAAGACGCTTAGAAAAAGTGTGGGTGAATAGTTTGTTTGGTAAGAGAGAAATAGATATGAAGGAGATGAGTGACAATGATGTGGCACTTTTAAAAAAGTGAAAGAAAAAAAAGTTACTTTTTTATTAAATTTCACTTTTAACATGGGGTAAACAATAGCGATGTCAGTTTGTCATATCTTCTTAGCTTGTCATATTCTTCTCAGTTTAGAGAGAGTAAAAATAGTAGGTGGGCCTCGCAAATTTCAACTCTCTTTTCACTATTGTTAGTCACATCATCTCTCTTTGCTCCCCCTCTATTGAAAGTACTTAAAACTTATGTTTAATTGCATTTTTAGTTTCTCCCCAGCTTATGTATGGTTTTAGTCCTCCTATAACTATCTTAGCAAATTTAGTTTCTCAAATTTTAAATTGTTGCAATTAAGTCAAACAAACACTTTTATTTAATTGAAAATCTCAAATTTAAATTTTTAAAGTGAAATCTTATGAAATTAATTTGATTAAATCATTATATGCATTATTCCACTGAAAATCCGCCAATTAAAATATTCACCTAAATTTTAAAAAAATGTAAAAATTCTCTAAAAAAAAGGGTTAATAGCTCAACAGGTCCTGAAGTTGTACCGAAATTTGTGTTTAGTCCCTCCCCAGAAAAATGACGTTTATTGGCGGTAAAAAACAACTAGTAATTGTAAAAAAAACCGCCACTAAACGTCATTTTTCCAGAGAGGGACTAAACACCGATTTTAATACAACTTCAGGGACCTATTGAATCATTAACCCCAAAAAAATTACAAATTCTTTCATCTTTAATTTATAAATCTTTCTCCAAAAATTTTATGTTTAAATTTTCAAATTTATATTATATCTCTCATCGTAAGCCCCAGAATATTTGAATAAAGCGTAAAAATTTAAGGATATCTGGTATAAGAAGATTGACAAAAGGACCAAATTTACTTTTTTTTAACAAGTTCATGAATTTAATTAACTCAAAAAAAAACAATGGGGACCAAAACAAACAAAGTCCAAACTAGGGGGATCACAAGCTCAATTGACTCTCATTGTTTTATGTTCAATGTAGTACCCTAAGAAATTTATTATGAATAGACAATAAAACCTTTGTTAATAGACAATAATGTATTTCTCTCTCTCTCTCTTAATTATTTCATTTTAGTCACCACATCTCTCTCTCAACTATTTATTCCGCCCTCCACCACTCCCCATGAACCATCATATGCACGTACCCACTTCTTCTAACCAACACCCACTCAGCCACTCTGTGGCACAAACTTACACACCACCCCTCCAAGCTCGAACTACTACATTCATACTTGGCGTCCATCATAAGTATTATACTTTTTAATGGTTATTACATATTTACTCTTCAATTTTTATATGGACTGACGATTTTGTTCTTATGTCGTAGGCATGGTAAGTCTCCAACCAGCTATTCTCATTTCTCTTATACAAGAGAGAATCAGCAGTGAGCTTCACTATAAAATATCTTACTTTAAAGCATGGAATGTCAAGTAGAAAGCACTTACAAAAATATTCGAATCCTGGGAAGCGTCATACGACGAGCTTCCAAGGTGGCTGGAGCATATGCTAATGTATTCCCCAAATCCTATTTCGAGATTATGATGGATGACTATATTGGTGGTGATGGTCAGATTGATGGTTGTTTCCGGAAATTCTGTCGGGTTTTTTGGACATGCAAATAATGCTGTGATGCTTTCAATTATTGCAAGCCAATGACACAGGTAGATGTCACTTGGCTTTAGGGGAAGTACAAAGCAACCTTGCTGATTGCCACAACACAGGACAGAAATAGTCATGTATTTTCGTTAGCTTTTGCAATAGTGGAAGGAGAATCAAGAAGTTCTTGGGCATGGTTTCTGCTTCTGATACGTGCAAAAGTCACCCAGAAACAGGATATATGTCTAATATCAGCTTTCGCAATGCATGGGGCGACTCCTGGGCCACATGGCCACCATGCATGCAAGTCACGGGAGTCCATGCGACTCCCTGACTGCGACAGTCTTGGAACCAGAGCATGTTGGCCAACAAGGAGCCGCAGGGGTCAACGCGACTCCATGTGCTCGTGTTCCACGAGCTCCCCACAATCAATCATGCTTCTCAACTACCACCCACACAAGTTGCAAGTCCACCTGCGACTCCCACCCCCCAAGCCACATTAGTGCACACATGGCCAAAACAACCGTATTTGCCTGTTATGTTTTTTTCTACAAAGTCTGTTTAATTATTTTGTGTAATATTCAAAAAAAAAACCTATAGCATTTAGTTTTACCCTTTATTATATCCCAATACAGGTAAACAAAGATTCTCATTCTGCCATATGCAATTTCAAGTCAATCAAATAAGTAGAGGAGTCAACAAACATACTACCATTATAGTCAAGAGAAGTAATATAAAGTCATCAGATGCAACAGCATGCAGGACCCATCAGAAATTGTAGGTTGAAAAAAAGTAACAGACATACAAAGAAGATGATAAAATAATACCAATGGTGAAACTAGACTTTTATCTAATATTTAGCTAATAACTAGCAATCAATTTATACGGTCCCAGACAAAAATCCAAACAGAATTTTTTTATAAATCAACATTACCCCACATTGCGAGTTAATATAATACAAATAGTCTAACATAAAGCAAGTATGAAAGCAGCATCCAATGGAGCAGATAACTTGATTAATGTCAATGATTCCTGACTTCAAAATGCTACAACCAAGAAACAGAACATGGTCCTTCAGGTATTTGTTAACTCTGAATAACTTAAACGAAACTAATTATTAATGGCAAGTTTTGACCCAAACCAAAAGATGCAAGTTGACACATCTGCACCTTTAGAATACAAAATAAAATGGGAGAAAGGTGATACAAGATCCTAATTCAAATTTGTGCCACTTCAGTTAAAATCAATTTACAGTCCTGTACTATATTGTTGTTATGCCTATCAAATAGCTACTCTGAAACTCTCATGACCCTATCCCACTATTACATCAGGAACTTAAGGCTTATATCCAAGGCCATTTTTTTAGAATTTAAAGATTATTTATCAAGAATAAGAGCATCTATATCATTTTAGTATAGTACTTCATATTAATATAAAGAAAGAAGTTCCATATAGGGGGGGAAACTAGGTTCATAATAGTTGAATATAATTTACAAGAAAGTTTAGCTGGTGCATCTATAACAATTACATACCTGAACCAGAAACTGGAAGGTAAAGCATACTCTCTACTACCTGAACAGACTTTGAAAACTTAACCTACATGTTGCCCAGATATAAAAGTTCTTTGCAATAAAATCCAGTAAAACAAAGTGTTTCAAATTATTTTACTCCTAGCAGTATTGCATTCAGAAATTTACTATGCCAGTAATATCATGTAATCATATATGAATGAATGTTATGCTTTATTCTTCTACCATCATCATGACAACAACTGCAACCAGAATCTAACAATGTGATGCACTTTACCTCATGGAAAGAAACAGTTACATTATATATGTTACTACAACAAGATTACTTTCAACGGTTACAGCTTTACAAATTACAAGAACTCCTGGCTGGTTGATACGAATCCTTTAAGCTACTCTTTCCAGACCTGCTTCGCCTATAGCTCTTCAATGGCGTCAAATAGAACCTTAACAACCCAGTATCAACATTGCTTGATGAATGCCTAGCGCTCCGATTCTTTGGAAGTATCAACTCTTGCCGTCCGTTCAAAACATTGCCTTTGATCTCAGGAACCCCAAGGCCATTGACTAAACCACCCGATCTAATATGGTTTCTACAACTAACACTATAGCTACGAATAAGCTTCTGGCTAACTGACTCACTCGCTTGTCCATTAACCACCCTCCTCAGCTTCTGCCACGGCTCTGCAATTGGCTTATTAACCATATCACCAGCACCACACTCTTCCTCTCCTAACTTAACTTCCTTCCTCCTCTGTGCTAACCCCAACTTACTCCACAACCTGCCCCACCTGTGGAACTTGTTCAATCCCTTTTGATCAACCCCAATTCCATCATCACAAGCATCCTTCGAAGCAGCAGACCCCATCACACAATCGGATTGAACACTATTCCTAGATTTCAAATTTGCATCCCTCAAATCTTTCTCAGTGATCAGAACCTTTGCCCCATAGAATAACTCAGTGGTAGCAGGTGAAACCTTGGCGTTGGATACCACTCTCAAGTCATCAACATTGTCCCCTGTCACTGTTTTCCGACGAGAGTTTGATGTATCGAAACTCCTCCTCCTCCTATCTGAATAGTAATGCATTGTCTCAGCTGACCCACCAGGACAATGCTCTCCCCCATTTTCCAAATTCACCTCCTCCTCCTCCTCCTCCTCTTCTTCTTCCTCAACCAAAACCATATCATCCACAACCCCATTAAAAGGAACCATTGGGGAAAGCCTTGGATATGTCTTCCCAATCAAATAACCATCCCAAGAAGCTCGAGGTGCCTCGAACGAAAACCGCGAATCATCCACGGACAACCTTGGTTCAGTGTCACATGATCTTCTACCCAACGAAAAACCGTATTCTCCAACCTCGGATTGGGTATCCGTCAAGTTCCTCGCCCCTTGATTCTCAACATCCTCGCTCTTCAAACCAACACCGCCTCTACCGCCGGCGGCGAGGTTTCTCTTCAAACCCTGCTTCCGCCTCCGCTTCATCAATCTCTTGCTGAACACAGACGCCGCGTCCCAGAGACTCCCAGCGACGTCTCTGAAGTCTCTCTGTGTGCTCTTCTTACTCTGCAATTCGAGATCTATGAACTCTTTCATCGTCTTCGTCTCCTCGTCATCTTCGCCGCAAACCCTAATCGCTTCGCCGCCGTCGCAATCCCTGATTTCTTCACCCGGGTTTCCCAAATCGACAATCCGAGGCGGTTTCTTCTTCTCGGTGTCGTCTCGACTGAAGAGATCCCACAGCGTGCTCCGCGGCGGCGGCGCCGCCGCGCATGACTTGCGGCGGGGCTCGAGGACGGTGGTGGAGGAGGAATGAGGGTCGGGGCCGCTGCCGGAGCAAGATTTGGTGCGGCGGAGCTTCGGTGAGGAGGTGGAGGAGGAGGATTCGATTCCGGCGAGGCGCTCGCGGAGGCAAGAGGCGCAGAAACCGGTGAGGGGTTTGGTAGGGTGACGGTGACAGGTGGTTAAACGGTGCGTTTTGGAAGTCATAGGTGAGAGTGAAAGGAGTGCGAAAGAAGAGGGTGTGAGGGCATGATAGATAGTTACAGTGGAAGTGAAGGGACTCGCGTGTGTGTGAGGACGCAATCAGTCAAGGGGGCATGATATTACATTTTCCCAGCTAATATATAAGGACCATACCCTTCATATATGATCAATCAACAGTGAAACCCAAATTAGGCTGTGTTTGGATTTATATCCGATGTACCTTCAAGAGCTTCGAGATATGGGATGCAGCATCCAAGGCACACTAGCATTAAGGCCGATGAAGGCTAACTAAACCTCCTTTTGAAACTCTCTTTTAGAAATATTTGTATGTCTCGTGAAATTGAGGGCGAGACACATATAATTTAATAGATCTATTTACATGAATTTTGACCAATTAAAAAAAACATGTTAGAAAGAAAATGATGACCAACGAGGTGTTGCACAACTTATTTAATGTGATTTTAGAGACTTAAAAGATTAGTATCATAGTTATCGACCGTGATGATACCTCTTGAGAAACTAAAAAAAAAAGGTTGGTAGCATTCGCCAAAACACATTCACTTCAATGACATAAAAGATGTTAATTGGTTAAAAGTACATTAAAACTGTTTTTGAACATAAGTTAATAGTTGGCTCTGTTTGATTATACGTGGCTTCAACTACGTTGGGGTGCCACATAAAGTTCTCGATTTCCTATGCGCATTTTCTCAATGAACTAGAGTTGAATTAAGTTAAAGTACGTTGTGAATGACAACTCAAACATACATCCGTGAATGTTAGAAATTCTTTATAATTATCTAAAATTAAAATTAATTTTAAGTAGATGCTCCTACTAAGAAAAATTGAATGTTAGAATTGATTAAGGAAAAAATAGAATTAGTCTTTCTAATGTCGGTTATTTCACCTTATGTAATTAATGAATAGACATTTGAATAAGTTGATGACTTAAGAGTTAATTATTTAGCCATATTAATGAAAAACATATGTAAATAGCTTACGGAAGTTGTTTTGAACTTATTTTCATAAGTTGTTTAACTTAGCTTATGAATAAGAGTTTATCTTTATTCAACTTATTTCAATAAATTTCTCAAATTAGCTTATAAATAATCGTTTATGTGATAAAAGCTTATGCGCGTGTGATAAAAGCTTATTATCTTAAGTGCTTAATTAAGTTATTTAATAAAAACACCCTTAGTCTAGTGATTAACTTGAACTCGAGGGTAAACATTGAGGTCGTTTATAACTAAAATATGTTCATGTGTTAGATGTTAGATTAGAACAAGACATATTTTGGAATGAAAAAATTTACCATGACACTTTATCAGCTAAACTAATTTATCACAAGGAGATAGGGAGCTTGGACTTTTGTGGAGTGTGCATGAGTTTTCTCAAGGGAAACAATAAACGCAAAAATGGCACTTGGTTTGAGAGGTGGGAACAGAGGCAACAAAACGTTGGATTTGCTTGAGTGACTTTAACGATGTAATATATATCTAATGAGGAGAAGAAAGTGAAGTGCTAAGATTAAGCTCTTAACTTCAAAGAGGGAGAGACATTATTTCTAATAATAGCCTTAAAGAACAGGGATTTGTGGGATATCCTTACACTTGGTTTAATAGAGATATTAAGCAAATGATAATTTTCAAGCCATACTTCAAAGAGACATAATGTCACCATATTTCATCAAATCAGCATAAAAGCAAATCAGAGAGGAAGAGACAAAAGATGTTTTGGTTTGAAGAAGCATGGAGTGGAGATTCCATTGTGAGGTAGAAGTGGCAACTGCTTGATGCAAAAACAATGGTTCGTGATATAAATTTAGTAACCACAATACCTGTGAAATTGGGAAGAAAATCACCAACAATTCAACATAAACAAGGAGCTTACAAATAATAATACTTGGAGAGCCTCTTATAACTTATTAATGCCTTTAATTGCTTCAAAGGACAAATTAATAATTTTATCCCTTTACAGATAGTTATTTACATCCTCATAAAAAGGTTGAGGAGCACTCAGTGAACATAAAACGCTAAACTGTATAAAAAAACACAGTTTGCAGCATCATTGCCACTTGATTTTGACTATTGTCATCTACCAAAATTTCTTTCCTCATGATGAATAATAGCTAAAACTTTCTGCTTATTTGCCGTACGAGCTGCTTCCAATTGTTTTGCCATCTGTTACAAACATTGTACATTTAAAGTCAGTTTAAACTTCAGTCTTAAGAAATGTAATGCTCAACCAACATGCATGTGGCAAACCCATAAGGCCAATACATACTCAAGTATTTATTTCAATACTTATTATTATCTGTCATAACAAGACATTCATTACACTAAACAATCACTTATTGATCAATTATCATAGAGAGCATGGTATTTTTTTCCCTATTCTTTTTTCTGACTAAGCAGCATTCCTATCATGATCATCCAGCTCACCCTTCACTCTTGAGTCTCTTGCTGTCTCTTTCTAGAATAAACCAATAATGAGATATGTTCCTAGCACCTCCCTCCCTATCAATTCCTTTTGCCATATCAAAGCATCTTAAAAACTTCCCCTTTGTTTATTATTACAAAAGATGTGTCAAATAAAAAACCAAATGCCAGAACACCATTCTCACACATAACAACCATATAACAAATGCATACGCCAAACATAAAAACAAGCATTTCATAAGTCCAGTGATTTTACATGCCTCATTGGAAAACCTACATATAAGAGTATAGAGGGTGAATGAATATGTTATTTGTTATTGTTCATAGGTTAGTTACATATATAAGATAACTAGCTGATATATCTAGACAGATTTAAATGTATCTGGACAGATCAGCTCCTAAACTGGGAGCAATTGGTATACAACTGAACAATTCAAATCAGAAGTTAATCTAAGAGAGCTGTTACAACAGTTGTAGATATTTAGATTACAAACATTTGCATTTTAATTTACAACATAAATTATCTGTTACTACATATTTCAAAAATATTTATTTGGGAGTTGAGACTGATTTGGTGTGTAGAAACACAAAACCGGGAACATCTTTTAATTCTTCTGGCAATTGTTTTGAAATTAATTATACATAATTTCTAAGAACTTCAAAGCTACCTCTGGAATATGTTGCATTTATGTCCCAATTTCCACTTCCCCCCACAGTTGTAGCAGAAATTGCACCCACACCTGAAAAAAGGAATAAACCTAGCATAATTACTTTCCATACTTCCATTATATAATTATGATGGGATAACAAAATACACAATTGAAACTCAAACTTGTGAAAATTAATGAACAATTAAGGGTCATTAAGGGAAAGTAGGAACACATTAGACATACTTGCAGGTCACATGTACAAATCCAACACTTCTTTGCACATAAAGAGAGCATTTGGGACATCTCTTGGGCAATTTGGTTTTGACCAACTTCAAAACCTTCCTATCTGAATCTTTTCCTGGCTTAACCTCTTTCACAACTTTCCCCTCATCTTCATTCTCCAACAAAACAGGGCAAGCAATTAAAGACTCGGAGATCGCGAATTCCCATCGAACAATAACCCCTTTAGGCAAAAGTGCGCGCAATTGTTGCGGCTTTAGTTCCACACAACAATTCGCAATCGGACAATTCACGATGATAAAATTTTGCTGTATGTGACCAGCCACATGCTTGGATATGCACACAGCGCAAATCGGGTGGTTGCAGTCGCCTCCTCTGAACATTTCATGCTCCGTTTTCAGATCAAAGCATATGCAGCAAATGGATCTGTCACGGTCACCACCGACCAAGTTTGCACTCTGGTTCTTCTTCTCTGCCCTGCAATTCCGCACTTGCTTGTGCTTGTGAGGAACGTGATGAGGCAATCTTTGAATCTGGGAATTCAGCACATCAACGATTCTATCAGGTTTCACGTCCAAGCGTGTGATTAGGGCGAAGAGAAGGTAGTCGTTGTAGGTGCTAGTTTTCATGGTGAAACGCCGATGAGGTGTTTGTGTTGTGGCTTGTGAGATTCTGATGATGAAGTAGAGATAAGTGGCGGTTTCGATTCTGGTTCGTCTTTCTTCTGATAAAGTAGATAGATTAGTGGCGTTGAGGGTGTGAGGAGTGTGAACGGTTATTTGGATAACTGAAAGTGGTGGAACGTTTCATAAGCCTGGCATTTCGCTTCCTACTCAACTGTGATTAATGAATGAATGGAATTTGAGGTTATCCTCTAAAATATAGATTAACAGCTTTCCTTATCTGCTGAACTTCCCTTCCTTCTTTTTCTCTCTGGATTAAGACTATCTTTTATCATAAATCAATTTTAAGATAAGATAACTTTGATAGTAAGAGAAAATATAATAAATAATCCTGATAAGGTATGACAACTTTATTCGGTGATTAAATTTAAGAGATTACTAGTACTACATTACACCAAGACAATTTTATTCGGTGAATAAATTTAAGAGATTACTAGCACTACACTACACCAATAGTGAATTTATCTAATGAGTGTCGGTCGCAATTGTTTGTACCGCTAGATCGAGAGTTCGATTCTAATGAGTCGCACTTTTAAGGAGATTTTCAGCCATCACTATCGAATAGGGAGAGCAATTTAATACAACAATAGTAAATTTACTGTCATTTTTTTAGGGTGGTTTTAACGTGCTCCAGTCAATTAGGTGACTTACTCATACTCCACTAAAATAACCGGATGGAGTGGGTTTTGCCGATTATATCATATTTACATAGGTAGGGCTTGTAAAAATTATTATTTGTATGTTAGGGGATGGTTTTAAGTGGTCTCGGTTTTAGTAATTGATTTAGGTTTCACAATCTCTTATTTGGAAGGCAAATTTGAGAAAGAGGGTTTGGGTGGAATCGAAAAGAGGACCCAATTGTGCTCTTCTGTCATCTTCATGTGGAAATTATTTTAGTGAAGCAAACCCAATTGTTCACTTTGTCGACACACGACAAACATTGACGAAGGTGTGAGGATCTCCCATTTGTTTGACCCTTTTGGTATATCCTTCAGCGATTTTTGTCCAGGTTTCATCTAATCAGGTTGATTTATATAATGTGTTTGATTTGGACCATTTGTTTCTACTTATTGTTCTAGTTCATGTATTTTCTACTGGTAGTAACAACATCTTGTTGTTTTGGGTTTAGGGGCTGTGTGACTGCGTTGAAGAGGGTACTGCTAGTGGGTTTTGTGTATCTTGGATTATTTCTTTTCAGTTTCCTTCTAGTGATGGGCTTGGTGAGGAGGTGGTGTGATTTCCTTGTTATGTTCGTAGCTTGGGTTATAACTTGTTTGGTTTTTTTTTTATAAGCCAAAGTGTATTGAATAGGAAGTACGAGGGATACTTTAACAATAGAAAAGCACAGTTGCTTGAAAGACAACAACATAGTCTGTAAAATGGTGACATTTACAAAACCCAACCCATCAATCTGAAAATACTAGGTAGAGATCAAACCTATTAGATAAAACCGCAACCCAACAACACCTGCCACCAACATAGCAGGACCAAAACCACCTCACCACACTTACAGAATTGATGAATAAAGGAATGACACAAGAAGGGGGTTGAATTGTGTCCTTATAAAAACTTGATTTTCAAAAACAATTATTAGTTCACAAAAGCTTTTCATAAACTAATGCAGTGGAAAGATTAATCAGAGTGTAAACGGTGCAGCCAGCACGTGTGCAAACGATACAAGCAATTAAACGATTGGACGATGCAAGCAGTAAATGATTGGACGATGCGAGCAATAAGCGATTGGACGATGCAAGCAATAAACGGTTGGACGATGCGAGCAATAAGTATGTAAACGATGCAAACAATAAAAACAGCACACAAGAGATTTATCCTGGTTCACCCAAAATCAGTAGGGCTACGTCCAGTCTTTGGCTTCACCAAGGTTTTCCACGATTTAACCCAGAACAGTACAAATATTAAACATGACTTCTCCCAAGTATTCAACAGGAATTTTCCCAGTATTTGACAGGACTTCTCACAGTATTCAACAGGACTTCTCCCAGTATTAAACAGGACTTCTCCCAGTATTCAACAGGACTTCTTCCAATATTCGACAAGACTTCTCCCAAGTATTATACAAGACTTCTCCTAATTCTTTTACAAGAATTTTCTCTTCTACAAAGTCTCTTCAGAAAGAGTGAGGTAGAAAGATTAAGCATAGATAACTCTAAGTATAAAGGATATGACTCTTTGGGTATATACTTGAGTTTAGGTGAAATAAATATTATTGGACGATAGGTTCTCTGTTTAGGTGTGAAGGCTTGATAGTGTTTAACACTTACGATCTTTTCATACTTGGAAGATTTTCTTCTCTTGAAGGTTTTGACACTTGAGAAAAAATGAGAATCAGAAGTAAGTAGGTTATTTGATAGCAAGTTTGGATTCTACGTTTTGAATTCTTCAAGTCTTCCTTTTATATCTTCTCTTGAAATAGCCGTTGCTGAAGATGTTGAATGTGGGTCGTGATTTCTTCTTCTTCCCGTTGCTCAACGGATTTCTTCATTTAATTCTCTTGACCGTTGAAAGCTTGGCATAGCTGTTCTGAGTAGTAGGTTGCTTGTAGCAGATCTGAAAATTTCTTCTTTGGGTGTACTTGATGTTGACGCAAAGAAGAAATAATGTATTTGCTCTTCGTCCTTTTACTTGTGTATATGAACAAGGCATTTAATGCATTTTGACAACTTTCCTTGTCTCGAGAACAGAGCATTTAATGCTGTTGCAGATAGAGAAAATAGTGTCGTTGATATTTTGACTTGTCACGTGATTCGAGCTCTTCTCATCGGTTGTGCTTGACAGCTGTAGACAACTCATAAAACATATTCTCTTTGAATAAAACATATTCTCTTCGAATCAAGCATATTCTGCTTCACCTTGGACGATGTTGTCTCTTTTGGTTGGACGATACTTTCTCTCTTGGTTGTACGATGCTTCTCTTGGTTGAACGATGCTTCTCATCTTGATCAGACAATACTTTTTGCATGAAGACGATAGAGCTTCTCCTTTGGACGATGCTTCTCATGATTGATCAGACGATGCTGTCCATTTCGTCAGACGGTGCATCTCTTTTATTTTTAACACTATCCCTATGTTCTTAAAACAGATATAAACATGTATAAGAGCAGAACATATATAAGCAAGTATCAGAGCAGATAGAGCAGATGTATCAGAGCTTGATACTTAAAGCATATATAAAGAGCAGACGATAGCATATAAACAATCCTTTTTCGTCCTCTCCCCTATCTTTCATAGCTTAGCTTTTTCTCGTTCTCTTTCTCTAAACGATAAGGACTAAATGATAGAAAATAATTCTTTTCTCTTAGCGTTTTTCTCTTCTCTCCCTTTTTGTTCTTCTTTTTTCTGTCTTCTTTCCCCCTTTGTCAATTCTTCCTCTTTGTTCTTCTTTTTCTTAACTCACTACTATTTCTCTCCATCTCCCCCTCAGACAGACCTCTTCATTTTTTCTTTTCTTCTCCCCCTTTTTCTATTCATCTCTCCTCATAATTTCCCTTTTTCTGTTCATCTCTCCTCATAATTTCCCTTTTTCACACTTTTTCTCTTCATCTCCCCCCTTTGTTATTCAGCAAAAACATAGGCAGGTAATAGAGCATAGGGGCATATTCAAGTGTGATCATAGAAAGTTTCATCAAAGCACATGATAATTAATACTTAGCATATTCAACAGATATAGACAAATGATAAAACAAGTATCAGAGCAATTGTTGAATTTAGCAAGTATGAACGATGAAGACATATATCAAAATGAATAATAAATATGTCAAGAGAGATAGGGAAAATGATAGTCTTATTGTGAGTTTTTGTTCCCCGTAAGCTTTTTTGAGCCACTTCTTCAATCTGTATAGAGCTGGGATTTTCTTCAGAATTTTCTTCAGGGAGCTTTGCATAGTTGTTTGCAGACGATGGTGTGAGCTTTGAAGTTATCATTAGTAAATGATTTCACCTGACATCATCTTTGTTTGAACTTCATAGTGAATAGACGATTGAGACGTCATCCTCGTTTGAACTTCACAATGGGTGAACAATAGATAACAGATGTTGTAGTGTTGGACGATAGATGGTAAATGATAGCCAAATCCGCAGGTGCACGGATGGTTATCGCGTAATATATAAGATATCGAACCCACAGGGATATGTGTCTTTTTAGTAAATTGTTTAGTACTTTAACAGAAAATAAAAAGATGTATTTTTTGATGTTGGTTTTTAGAACAAATAAATAAAAAAGCATAAAATAAAATAAAGGAAAGATGATGAGATTTAAGCACTTGGGTTGAATTACATAGTCTATAAAATATGCTAGCAAACTCCTACTTAATTTCTGAATTCTAAAACCAAGTTCATGATGCTATAGCCTAGTATTTCTACAAGTTAATCTCTTACACATTGTAGAACTTTCTTTCTAATTACTAAACTCAATTTCTTGCAATTTAGTTAATTAAAGAAGAAGATGAAGATGAAGTTCAGGCCAACATAAAGCTACGTCTATCCTAATTTCTTAGCGATACATAGTTATAGCCTTTTTTAAATCCTATTTCCCTTACTACTTACCAATTCTCATTCGTATAAGCAATAAGCAAGAACTATTGTGTACTTTAAGAGGAAATGAAGAACAAGGAAATAAAACATAAACTGGAAATATTATTCAGAAATGTAGAAGAAAACTAAGACATAAAATATAAACTAAAACAACACAAGTAACTTAAAAGAATTAGTCAAGCATGGCTAAAAGAAACATCGAATTACCCTGGATAGGAGCTCAAGTTTGGCTTCCCACAATTCCTAGGAACAATGCTCTTAAGGAGGAAAGAAGAATACTTGTTGTATTCTGAATATGTGTGTTTTTTACAAAGGATGAGCACTCATATTTATAGCAAAAATTTGCCTTTCAATGGTGGAGGAGTTGATGGCCATTATGGCCTTCATTGGCCACCAATTAACTTTTGGAAACTCCTTCCCACTACCATCAATTCTCCACTCATCCTTTAATCCTTATTTTCCATATGCTTAATTTAGAGAGTGTTGGTTCATATTCTTGATTTCCACTTTAAGTCCTCTCTTTGCTAGCTTCACTTTTCATCCTCCACTCTTGAACTTTTACACTTTGGTCATTCCTTTCCCGAAACTTACAAATTGGTCCCTGGACAAAAATGATAACTATACCAGCTTTCCTAAAAATATAAAAATAACTATAAAAATTCCTAAAAATATAAAATAAAGTTTAAAAAACAAATAAAAGCTAATCGGAAATGGAGGAAATGAGTGGAAGAGGGTGAGATTCGGAGAGGAAGGTGGAGGTTGGAGTGGTGGTGATTTTATTTCTGCTCCTTTTCTCTTTCAAAATCTCACTAACCTATCGCTTTAACCTCACTTAATGAAGAAGTAATTTTTCTTTCCCTACATAGCCATGTAGGTTGCAGGTTTGTAAGAAGAA
The DNA here is from genome assembly GCA_030819835.1 of Acmispon strigosus. Classification (NCBI taxonomy): domain Eukaryota; kingdom Viridiplantae; phylum Streptophyta; class Magnoliopsida; order Fabales; family Fabaceae; genus Acmispon; species Acmispon strigosus. Next base: position 39,309,972 of record JAUAMA010000007.1, read on the forward strand.
AAGGGAGGAAAAATATAAAAAATTTATAAGCTCAAATAAGTTGGAAAATTATTAGGATTAAACTAGGATTTCATTATGATAAGCTTAAGCTACTAATGATGGTTATATCTTACACAAGTCTAATCCTCTTCCATTTTCATCAAGTAGGCCGCAATTAGGGACTAAAGGGGGAGGAGAATTTTCAAATTTTACCAAATCTAAGGACCAAAGTATGAATTTGGAAAGTTTAGGTGAAGGTATCTTAAGGTTAATCATGCCTAAGGTCTAATCCAACTTACACCAAGTCTAATCAAGTCACAAATCACGTCATAGCTTAGTACTTTAATCTCTGATTCGCACCCTTACCAAAAGATGCTGAGGTGACTAACATCGGTCCCTTGCTCATCACGAACCTATCACTTGTTTAACTCGAGCGTCGGTCGTCATGATAACCCAAAACATTTCCTCGGGATTCAGTCCATTTTTGGCCCGAAAAACACAATTCACCAAAATATTGAATTACATATTTGGATTTCTCTTATCATTTGGAAACGTTCTATGATTCTTGGATTTTCCATATGAGGTCTCGAAAATCTCCGTTCGATTCCCGAAAGTTTCTACTACTAGGGAAAAAATGTTCCCCGGGTTTCGGAAGGAAATCCTAGCAACATCCCAGTCATTCTTCATGAAATTGTTCACTGTTCATCATACAGATGAGAAAGAAGTCTTATTTTCGCACGAACGTCAGTCGAGGTAAGATTAGAATGACTACAATTAATGGACCGTCGCATTAAGACATTGCATAGAAAATCCACATAGCTCATGACATTCACTTATTCTTGAAAGCGTATCAAAATATACATTAGATAATTATATAATTATTTATTCATATAATTTATTTAGGGTCTTACAAACATCTAGATTGATTATAAGATATTTGCTACGCGTGTTTTGGAATGATTACTTATGTGTAGCTGATTATGGCTTTTTTGTTAAGTTGATGATGAAATAGTATGGACAAGTGTGATTGGAATGCCAATGAGCAAATATATTTTATTTTATGGATTACATATATGTTGTCTGATCTATTTATACATTTATACTACTACTCTTTACCCCTATATTACCATGAGGATGTTGTTTCCTATAAGTTGACCCTAGAACTTTTCTTTCTATGGATGTACTTGGGGCGTCTCCACAGGCGGTGACGTCCACTTCAAGGATGGATTCAGAGGATAGGGATGAAAGATGATATTGATGAGGAAGACCCTCTGTGATGTGCCCTGTGCTTGAGCACAAGTTCGTCTACGTACGATGAGTATATATGTATTGTTTGGTAATAAGTCATGTTGGGAAGTATGGGTATATGTAATGCAGGATGTCAAGAGCATGTTTTGAAAAGGAAAAAAAATTACGTGCATTCCAAGATTTTGAACATCAACCAACATTACTAATTTACTATTGAAGATGTTATTGTGACCCCTGAAAATCTTGGCTTTACAATGTGTGTGGGTGGGTGAGGGAATGTGCGTATACCTGCACATGTGCATGTGCGGTTGTGTTTGCGGGTGTCTGTGTGTGTAGCAGAGAAAAATTTACTCAAGAAATAAGTCGTTCAGAGTTACTCCACTTAAAAACTTTTCATAGAACATGAACTCGACAAATCTACACATTATGTTATATGATATTAATATGACGACCATGCACACCAAATTTAAATTATACCAAAAATTCATAGGATGTCATTTTATGCTCTATATATACTTATACATGAAAATGTATACTATCCATTAAATTGATTTTTTTTTTACGAAGAGTTAAACTATGCAAATTTGTATGAAAATTTATGCGCTTTATCTATTTATTAAATATTTTAAATCAATGGTTAAGGTCATTAAATTTTTATCCTATAAAACGTATTAAGCATAGTAACTCAAGATAGAGTTAGTCTTCAAGTTAGGTGGTTCATAACCTGTTCATTGCAATAAAACCTGAATAACTGAAACTCAATCAAACCGAAAACTCAATTTTTTCAGTGTATTTGACTGGATTTTAGATTTTATTTTAAACCGAATCAATCCAACCCCAAATGATCATTTTTAAATATATTTAATTTTATTTATACATATCATTCATACTTACAACCTTATATGCTTGTATATTTGATTGTATTACACATACTCATTTATTTAAGTTTTTTTTTTTATAAATGAAGTTTCAAGTAATGATTTGAATAAATATGCAACGAAGTGAACAAATATAATCCGAATGTCTAAAAACATTTTTTGTACTATGATTTATGAATGCAATATTGATGCACTAAATTATTTATCATTTTATTTATTATATATTTTATATTTTTGAGATTTATATACTACAATCGCAAAGAGAAAAAATTAAGTCAAAATCATAAAATCCAATCCAATGCAATCCAAACTGCTATAAATTGGATCGGGCAGGTTCGGATTTGAAGTTAGAGATAAATCCATTGGATGATGAAATAAAAAAATTGATGAGTTTGGTTCGGATGAAGTTTACCTTCAAAACCCATTAAATCCAATCCGAAAACACCCGTACTTGTAATAACTTGATTCCAACCCACATAAACACACACCCGCACAAATGCACACCAACGCACGCGCGCCGGGTGCGTACACCCGCATATACATTGATGAATAAGTAAAGCAATGTTCAATATAGATAAAATCATAATAATCTATTATTTGATTTCATTTTAAATTTGGAGTTAGTTCTATGGAACATTTGACTAAATGTATTTAACATAATAAGCTAGCTTTAAGGTTTTGGCTTGATATTTAAATAGATACTCCCAAACTTAATATAATAATATTTTTTACTTTAGAGTAGTGAATAAGTTCAAAAAAGTGCATTTATTCACCACCTATTATGGTGGTGTATACTGAAATTACACGAATTTCTTACGGAACTCTTAGTTCAAAAGCTAAGCTTTTGTATAGTTTTATACAATACAACAACAAGCATGATCACAAATGAACCCCTTATGATAGCCTAGTTTATTGCAGGCGTCAATGCAGTTTTGAATACTTCCGCAAAGCCCCAGGCATATTTCTGTTGGATGAGCGACATCAATATCTGAGCCAATCACTAGTCCTGCACCAAGCATAAAATTTATTAAATATTTTATAACATAAGTTGTCTTGCTTATCTTATAAAACTTTCAGCATAATTATAACATAAGTGAGGACAAAGCATGCTAGAACAATTGTTGATTAGAATGCAATAAGAAATAAATAAAACCATGTACTCAATACCTGAAACCAAAACCAAAGCAAGACAAAGAACTAACAGATGAGGTTGACAAACACGCACAGCCATTTCGATGGATATAACTTTTGAATTTTCTCTTGCAAGGTAGAGTCTAATATGCTTTTGTTAATATATATAGTGGATCATATATAAGATGACCTTTAGATGTCAGAGAGGAGTGAGAAATTTCTAGATTATTAGACAAATAAAATATATTATTATAAAATATATTTCATTGTTAGATAATTGAAAAACATTATCACATTAGAATATATGGTTGAATATAACACATTTTAATATATTTCTATGTTAAATAAAAATATAATATTAATAACAAAAATAGTCATTATATAAAAGGGGTTATGATAAAAATTAATTTTACATATTATTTAAATAACTTAAATATTATATTATTCTATAATTTAATATCATAATTTAATAGACTAATTTATATTTTAAAATAAAGAAACTAATTATTAATAATAATTAATATTTAAATAAATACATAAATAATTTTGGATTTTATCTAATTGTGATTTAAGATTACCAAATTCTCAAATTAGTTTTGTGTCTACTATTTTAATCATATTTCATAATATTTATTATTCAGTAATTAATATAATTAATAATAAAATATTTAAAATATATAATTAATAATATCTTTAATTAAAATTTAAGTCTATAGTTATTAGTGAAAATAATATTTTTAAAACATATAAACATAGTACCTAATGTTTCATATCGTTTTACTATTTTAAAAATATTATTAGGGAAAATTTAATTTTTATTCACATTTTACCATTGTCTAAATTTAAAATTACCTTGACCTTTACATTTTCTTTCTACTAAAATATATACTTGTGCATTGCATTGACTTATTTATATTTTATATACACCATATTTTTGTATTCAATATTTTATGCATATAATAATTTATTGAATAATATGAACAATAATAATAATAATTATATACATATATAAAACATTAACGAATAAACAAATAAATTAATATTGACATTCATACTTTTCAAAGTGAATTTTACTCAATAATGTATATATACACGTAACGAATATTTATATTTTGTTATTCAAAAAAGTAAATTGTTAATACAAATAATAGTAAAAATAGACACCAATAAATAATTAGTTCATTACATGAATTTTTAATTTTTAAAATTAACACATTATCAATTCCTTCATTAATATTTAATAATCAAATAATTAAACATAATTAAGTAATACGATCATTAGTACGAATTTCAATTATTAATATATTTAATAATATAGTATTTAAAGAAATTAACAGAAAATTAACACAGTAAATATCTTAAATAATACATTCTCAAGTGAATTTTACTAATATTTATATTACATTACATTATATTATATTATATTATATTATATTATATTATATTATATTATATTATATTATATTATATTATATTATATTATATTATATTATATTATATTTTATTTTATTTTATTTTATTTTATTTTATTTGTTATATTTTATTATATTATATTTTATTATATATATGTTATATTTGATAAAAATTATATTTGAAAAAATAATTAAAAATATTAAATAATAATTACTTTTACTATTAACTCACATAATTGTTTACTTTTTTTAAAAAAAGTGAGGAAACATACATGAGAGTTAATAAATATACTATTTAAGATATTCCCATGTGAATTTTACAATTATAGATAATATATATATATATATATATATATATATATATATGTATATGTATGTATAACCTCCCGTTAATATTTAAATAAAATAATCAATAATAAACCAATAAATACATTTAAAAAGTTTAACCGAAACTGTAGTAAAGTAATATTATTAATAGTACATTTTAAATAATTAATATATTTTACAATATAATATTAAAAGTTTGGTAAATGAATTAATAACTGACTTAATTAATACATTCGCAAGTAAATTTTTCAATTATAGATTATTATTTTGTTATTAATAATCTTTTCTGGTATTAGCTATATTAAAACTTGTGGTAAAAAATAACTATAATTGGAAGCAATTGTAAAATATATTAAATCTCATATTTAAAATCAAAATCAAAATATTATAATTATTTAAATATTTAGAATTAATTATAATTTGAGAAATTAATTTTAAAACAATAAAGTAAAAATAAGTATTGTTTTTATGAAAAATAATAAATATTAACGTTTAATTATTTTGACGTTTATGTTGTAGTTATCCTTTTTTACTATGTTTGGTCAGATTTGAAGTTAGAGATAAATCCATTGGATGATGAAATAAAAAAATTGATGAGTTTGGTTCGGATGAAGTTTTCCTTCAAAACCCATCAAATCCAATCCGAAAACACCCGTACTTGTAATAACTTGATTCCAACCCACATAAACACACACCCGCACAAATGCACACCAATGCACGCGCGCAGGGTGCGTACACCCGCTTATACATTGATGAATAAGTAAAGCAATGTTCAATATAGATAAAATCATAATAATCTATTATTTGATTTCATTTTAAATTTGGAGTTAGTTCTATGGAACATTTGACTAAATGTATTTAACTAAATAAGCTAGCTTTAAGGTTTTGGCTTGATATTTAAATAGATACTCCCAAACTTAATATAATAATATTTTTTACTTTAGAGTAGTGAATAAGTTCAAAAAAGTGCATTTATTCACCACCTATTATGGTGGTGTATACTGAAATTACATGAATTTCTTACGGAACTCTTAGTTCAAAAGCTAAGCTTTTGTATAGTTTTATACAATACAACAACAAGCATGATCACAAATGAACCCCTTATGATAGCCTAGTTTATTGCAGGCGTCAATGCAGTTTTGAATACTTCCGCAAAGCCCCAGGCATATTTCTGTTGGATGAGCGGCATCAATATCTGAGCCAATCACTAGTCCTGCACCAAGCATAAAATTTATTAAATATTTTATAACATAAGTTGCCTTGCTTATCTTATCAAACTTTCAGGTTAATTATAACATAAGTGAGGACAAAGCATGCTAGAACAATTGTTGATTAGAATGCAATAAGAAATAAATAAAACCATGTACTCAATACCTGAAACCAAAACCAAAGCAAGACAAAAAACTAACAGATGAGGTTGACAAACACGCACAGCCATTTCGATGGATATAACTTTTAAATTTTCTCTTGCAAGGTAGAGTCTAATATGTTTTTGTTAATATATATAGTGGATCATATATAAGATGACCTCTAGATGTCAGAGGGGAGTGAGAAATTTCTAGATTATTAGACAAATAAAATATATTATTATAAAATATATTTCATTGTTAGATAATTGAAAAACATTATCACATTAGAATGAATATAACACATTTTAATATATTTCTATGTTAAATAAAAATATAATATCAATAACAAAAATAGTCATTATATAAAAGGGGTTATGATAAAAATTAATTTGACATATTATTTAAATAACTTAAATATTATATTATTCTATAATTAATATCATAATTTAATAGACTAATTTATAATTTAAAATAAAGAAACTAATTATTAATAATAATTAATATTTAAATAAATACATAAATAATTTTGGATTTTATCTAATTTTGTGATTTAAGATTACCAAATTCTCAAATTAGTTTTGTGTCTACTATTTTAATCATATTTCATAATATTTAATATTCAGTAATTAATATAATTAATAATACAATATTTCAAATATATAATTAATAATATCTTCAATTAAAATTTAAGTCTATAGTTATTAGTGAAAATAATATTTTTAAAACATATAAACATAGTACCTAATGTTTCATATCGTTTTACTATTTTAAAAATATTATTAGGGAAAAATTTATTTTTTATTCACATTTTACCATTGTCTAAATTTAAAATTACCTTGACCTTTACATTTTCTTTCTACTAAAATATATACTTGTGTATTGCATTGACTTATTTATATTTTATATACACCATATTTTTATATTCAATATTTTATGCATATAATAATTTATTGAATAATATGAACAATAATAATAATAATTATATACATATATAAAACATTAACGAATAAACTAATAAATTAATATTGACATTCATACTTTTCAAAGTGAATTTTACTCAATAATGTATATATACACGTAACGAATATTTATATTTTGTTATTCAAAAAAGTAAATTGTTAATACAAATAATAGTAAAAATAGACACCAATAAATAATTAGTTCATTACATGAATTTTTAATTTTTAAAATTAACACATTATCAATTCCTTCATTAATATTTAATAAACAAATAATTAAACATAATTAAGTAATACGATCATTAGTACGAATTTCAATAATTAATATATTTAATAATATAGTATTTATAGAAATTAACAAAAAATTAACTCAGTAAATATCTTAAATAATATATTCTCAAGTGAATTTTACTAATATTTATATTATATTATATTATATTATATTACATTATATTATATTATATTATATTATATTATATTATATTATATTATATTATATTATATTATATTATATTATATTATATTATATTATATTATATTATATTATATTATATTATATTATATTATATTATATTGTATTGTATTATAATATACTATATTTTATTTGTTATATTTTATTATATATATGTTATATTTGTTAAAAATTATATTCGAAAAAATAATTAAAAATATTGAATAATAATTACTTTTACTATTAACTCACGTAATTGTTTACTTTTAAAAAAAAAAGTGAGGAAACATACATGAGAGTTATTAAATATACTATTTAAGATATTCCCATGTGAATTTTACAATTATAGATAATATATATATATATATATGTGTGTGTGTATAACCTCCCGTTAATATTTAAATAAAATAATCAATAATAAACCAATAAATACATTTAAAAAGTTTAACCGAAACTGTAGTAAAGTAATATTATCAATAGTAGTATTTTAAATAATTAATATATTTTACAATATAATATTAAAAGTTTTGTAAATGAATTAATAACTGACTTAATTAATACATTCGCAAGTAAATTTTTCAATTATAGATTATTATTTTGTTATTAATAATCTTTTCTAGTATTAGCTATATTAAAACTTATGGTAAAAAATAACTATAATTGGAAGTAATTGTAAAATATATTAAATCTCATATTTAAAATCAAAATCAAAATATTATAATTATTTAAATATTTAGAATTAATTATAATTTGTGAATATAATTTTAAAACAATAAAGTAAAAAGAAGTATTGTTTTTATTAAAAATAATAAATATTAACGTTAAATTATTTTGACGTTTGTTGTAGTTATCCTTTTTTACTATGTTTGGTGATGATATTTGTGACTTTCCATGTTTATTAGTTACGTAACTAACAGCATGAAGACATATTCAGCTTGTGTCTCCATCCATTGACTTCCACGTGTCTTTCTATCTTCTACATGTGTGTGTGCGCGTGCGATGTTTTAGTGCGCACACACCGATAGTGATCATGAAATTTACTTCTATAAAATAGTTGTGAGACATGAAAAACATCATGTATATTGGATAAAAATGGTGGCAGTTCGACATGATACGCCACTGGTCCCGCTCAATGGATGATATGGTATGGTGTGATGACTTAGGCGTGAGGTTCTTAGACTTTATAGTTCTCCCGACTCCTTTCGTCGGTGTCACCCGAAGGAATAAATGATCACCTGAATCAAAGTCCAAGTCTCTTCGCCTCTTATTGGCGTAGCCTTTCTATCGACTCTGAGAAGTTTTCATCTTCTCCTTAATCTGCTTCACATTTTTTGTGATTTGCTGAATGAACTCAAGTCCAACTATTAGGTTTTTTCCAATCTGGTACAAACATAGAGTTTTTCGACACTTACGCCAATGTAAAGCCTCATACGGTACCATCCCTATTCTCGCATGATAGCTTTTGTTGTAGGTGAACTCTATCAAGGGTAGCAGTTCATCCCAGCTTCCATGGTGATCCCAGAATATGCTCTTAGCAAGTTTTTTAGTGATTGTATTTTCTAGTCGGTTTCTCCATTTGTCTGAGGTTGGTAAGCACAACATAGTCTCAACTTCATTCCCAAAGCCTCATGTAGGGCTCCCCAGAACTGTGAAGTGAATTTCAGATCCCTGTCCGAGATGATACTCGAAGGTACTCCAAGAAATCGTACAATCTCCAAAGCATAAACTTCTGCCAATTGTTGCAGATTGTAGGTGGTCTTCACTGGAAGGAAGTGAGCTAACTTGGTAAATTGGACAATGATTACCCAAATCGAGTCATACTTCTTTTGCGTTCGTGGTAAGACAAAAATAAGGTCCATTGATATGTTTTCCCATTTCTATTCAAGAACATCTAGGTGTTGAATCACCTCTACTGGCTTCTGATGTTCAATCTCCCTGACAGGTGAAATATGCAGCCACATACTCAACCACTTGCTTCTTCATTCCTGGCCACCAAAAGTTTAACTTTAGATCCTGGTACAACTTAGTCGCTCCTAGATGAATTCTTAGCTTTCTCTTGTGACCTTCATCCACAATTAAGGCATTCGCAACCATATTAAGTAACTCCATATCTTTCTCCATCATGGCCGAGACATGGATCGCCTTCCAAATTAAGGCATTCGCGACCATATTAGCTTTTCACTGCTGGTACTGCAGCAAAATGGCATAATCCTTAATGAATTCCATCCAACAATGTTGTCTCATGTTCAATTCCTTCTGGTCGAACAGATACTTCAAACTCTTCTGATCGCTGAATATGATAAAGGTTCTTTCATATAGGTTATGTCTCCATATCTTGAGTGAAAAAACTACCACAGCTGACTCCAAGTCATGATTTGGGTAGTTCCACTCATGGGTCTTTAATTGTCTCGAGGCATAAGCTACCACTTTGCAATCCTGCATCAGCACACAAACTAGTCATTGGTAAGATTCATCACAGTAGACTTCATATGATTCCCCTAGTTGTGGTAGAACTAGCACTGGCGAAGTCGTCATTCATTCCTTCTTTAGTTGAAAGCTGGAATCACACTTCTCTGCCCATGCAAAAGGTTGATATTTCCTAGTCAGTTGCGTTAGCGGTCTCACTATCTTCGAGAATCTTCAATGAATCGCTTGTAGTAACTAGCTAGGCCCAAAAAAATTCTGATTTCTTTCACGGTTTTTGGTTTCCCATGCCAAAAAGAGTCTCCACTTTTGCCAGATCCACGACGATACCTTCTCTTGAAATGAAATGTCCTAGGAACTTCAACTTTTCGAGCCAAAAATCTAACTTCAAATGGTTAGCACACAACTGCTTCTCTTTTTGAACATGTCGTGCTTGTCTTAGGTGGCTCTCATGCTCTTCGTGACTCTTGGAATAGATGACGATGTCATCAATGAACACCACTACAAGCCGATCCAAGAATGGGCAGAAGATCCTATTCATATAGTTCGTGAAAACGGCGAGTGCGTTCGTGGCTCCAAACGACATCACAAGGTATTCGTAATGTCCAAGACGTGTTCTAATAGAAATCTTCGGAATGTCCTCATTCTTGACCCGTATCAGGTAATATCCAAACTTCAAATCAATTTTGGAGAATACAGCTACTACCCTAAGTTGACCCATCAAGTCATTGATCCTTGAAAAAGGGTATCGGCTCTTCACCATCACCTTATTAAGTTGTCGATAATCTACACCAAGTCTTGACCTTCCGTCCTTCTTCTTTACTAGCAACATTGGTGCTCCCCATAGCGAGATACTTGGTCTTATGAGACCTTTTTGGGTATGGTCTTCTAGTTGACTCCTGAGCTTAGTTAATTATGAAGGTTCCAACCAAAGATATAGCAGCATGTGTAGAAACTACAGAATCAAACGGCAGTGTGGAACATGATATCCAAACCGCAAGTGCACGGTTGATTATCGTGTAATAAAAAGATCGAACCCAAGGGATAGGTGTCCTATTATTATATTATCTAGTACTTGAGCAGAAAAATTAAAAGATGAATTTTTTATGTTGGTTTTAGGACAAGCAAACAATAGAATAAAATGATAAGAGATAAAAATGATGAAGATTAAGTTCTTGGGTTGAATAGCATAGAATATAAAATATGTTAGCAAGTTCCTACTTAATTTCTGAATTTTAAGTCCAATTCATGGTGCTATAGCCTAGTATATCTACAAGTTAATCTCTTACACATTGTAGAACTTTCTTTTTAATTACTAAACCCAATTTCTTGCAATTTAGTTAACTAAAGAAGAAGATGAATGTTCTGGGAAAAGAACACTATAGGAGAGAAGTGAATAAATCTTATTGATTAGTAAAATTGTCAACCCCTTTACAGTAGTCTCCCTTGGCTATTTATGATTTTGTGGTTTTTCTTTAGACTCTATTGAAGAAGTCATGGACTTCTTGCCAAATACGCCTCGACTGCTTGCATTTAACTATGGTGTGCAGAACGTCAGAGGTAAGGGAAGAAAGCAACCAAGTGAACAGGGCTGAGTCCTGTTTGATCCAGGCAGTGTATAGTGGATTGTCAAAAAGTGAGGTGGAATTGTCGGTTCCACAAGAAACTTTTCTAAGCTATGTTGTCGAACAACGCCTTCAACCTGCTGAACATAAGAATGAAAATTATTTTCATCAAGTTTGATTGAAACTATATGTGAAAAGGAAGGCAAGGATGTAGTTTGAGCTTCTTCCGTAGCGGAAAGCGAAGATAAAAAATCACAAATCGAGACTAACTTTTGATACCATGTTAAGAACCAAGGGTTCTTGAGAAGAAGGAAGATATGAGAAATCGAAGATGCACAAATGATCTTTCTATTCTAATTAATTCACTGTTACAAGCTTTGTATTTATACAGTACGAAAACAGATAAACAGACAAGATCCCGGATATTCCACGTCAACACAATCGGCGACATTTATTACAAACTTGACATAATTTGGCTTTATCAAATTATTAGTTGTTATAGCTTTACTATATAATATGAAAGTATAACGCAAACGAAGGAACACCAAAGCACCAGTGGTCTAGTGGTAGAATAGTACCCTGCCACGGTACAGACCCGGGTTCGATTCCCGGCTGGTGCAAAAGAAGGAGCCATGATGAATTATAAGCTGAGATGGCGGGTCCATCACTATCTGATCATTTGGATGAAAATGCAACCGTTTCTGAGCTCCTTATGTTTTTTCTATTATTTTTTATAATTTATTCCACTTGATCCGTTAGATAATTAGAAATATCATTTTCTGTATAATTTTAAATCATTTTACTTAACTGACAACTGCATTTGCTTTATCAAAAATCAGAAATTCCAACTAAATAGAAAAATTGAAAAAAAAAAATAGAACATACAAATGCATATTGGAAAATTTACATAATAATAAGATTCTTGAAAATGATTAGAGATCCTCTATTGTAACATATGTTATATAATTATATTTTTCTTTATTGTCTATATATTATTTAAATTTATATTTTTAATTTTCTTTTAAATATTCTAATGTATAAGTACAAATAAATACTCATTTGTGGCAAATTTATTCCCGGGTTGATAGAGTAAAAAGTGGGTGAGTCCCACATTTTTCATTTAATTTCACTATGAATGGGGCATACCAAATGAAATTGGTTCATCCTCTACTGCACAACTCTTTCAAAGTTTAAATTTTAGAATTAGATCACGAAAGAAAACAATTAAAATACATTTAGTCATTTACTGTTGATTTAAAATATAAAATGTTTTATTTTTAGGATAATAACATTTATGTTAATAATTAAATATTTCTCTTACTAAATTTTAATTTTAAGATTAGAAAATTAAAAAAGGCCACCTATTAATTTCAATTATTCTTAGGATTATTAGATTGTAAGAGATAAAAACTAAACAAATATATTAAGCTAATTTACATCTATATTTTCCTATTACGTAAGAAAATTAGAAAAGCAAAAATATTTTCACTCGATATGAGTTTTTTAGTTTTATTTTTTGGATTTGATCAATAAAGTAAAAAGTTTTTTTGTCTCAATTTAAACTTCAAAATATTATATAATGTTCAGAAATTCATTTTTAAATAATAATTAAAATAAAATTTTAATTTAAAATTTCATAAAAAAGTCAAATAGGATAATAGTAAAAAATTATTTAGTTATTTTATTATATCATAATATTTTAAAATAAAAAATCCTTTGATAAGCTTGAACTTTAAGACTATAGAGTATAAAAGTAAAAGTAAAATTCAATCTCTTAATTTGAGTTTATAGATTTAATTTGACTATTATATCGTAAAAGATAAAAAAAAAAAAAAAAATTTTTAAGTCAAATTTCCAAAAGTTTTAATTTTAAGCTAAGACAATAAAAATGAAAAATGAAAAAAGGTAACATTCGTGGATCTAATATTTAGCTTTTTAGATTAAAATAGGGTAACATTTTCGAAAATTTGCATAAAATAAATCAAAATAGGTTTTCTCATAATTTAAATTTTATTATTATTAGGTTAGTATAATTTTATAAAAATGTTAATTTAAATTATTTTTAGTATTGGGCCATAGGAGTTAAAAACCAAAAAAAAAATCATTTAAATTTGATTTTTTTTAGGGAAAGCTCATCATTTATTATGATGAAAAAACGGAATCTACGAGCAAAACTTTAGCGACAGTTTTTGAAGGATTAGACCACCGCACACCGTATCTAATAAACATGAGTTTTCTTTCTTAAACCCCAGTCACTCTCACAAAACACTCTCCTTTAGAAATTGGCACGTTAGCTTTTCAATACAAACTTTTCTCTCTCTCCATTAAAAAAACAAATTTTTTTTTACTCTCCATTAAAACTAAAAAATTTCCTCTCACACGTTAACTTATATCTGTTTCACACGGTTACAAAAAACTTTTTTCTCTCACATAATTTGGAATTATTTAATCATATAAATCACAAAAATCAATCCTTTATTTTTCTCCTCATTCAAACGGATTCATCAACACTCTCTTCCTCACCATTCTCACGATCTAGCACACAACTTCCTCATCAGTTCCACGGTTCAGATCATAATGGGTTCACATAATTTCATTCAAAATTTATGCTCCATCTTTCAAATCTGAAATTCAAAAATCAATTTATGCTCTCTCTTTCAATTCCCAAATTCGAAAATTAATTTTTGCTCCCTCTTTCGATTCCGATTCCGAAATTTCTACTCCCTCTTTTATTCAAAATTTAATTCAAAGATCAAATCTGAACTTTTCTCTTTGTTTTTCTCTCCCTATCCTTTGGTAAGTTTATAATGCTTTTAACTTTAAATTATATTAAGCAATATTTCAAAACTAATAAAATAAAAGAACAATATCAACATTAGGATATTATTTTTTATCTATTTTTATTTTAAACTATTTTCATTTTCATATGTTTTTATTATGACATGAAGTTAATAGAATTACGAAAAAAAATTTACTATAATTTACAACATATATATTTCTAAATGTCATTATATTTAAAATAATATGATTCAATAATTATGTAATGTTCTAAGAATTTTTTATCATAATTAATATTATGATATTTTTTATTGTGCTAAATTTATTGGAGTTCTAAAATAATATTTATTTTACTTTCACAATCAAAGATTATGCTTTTACTTTATTTTCTATTCTAATGATAATTTATTATATTATATTTGAGTCAGATATTATTTATATGAAATTGAATAAAAAATATACATAATTAATTACATAAAAACAATGTGACTTTTATAACAATATCGAATATAACCAGCAACAATCACTTGCAGGATTATATTTATAAGTGTTTAAATTATTATAGGTGGAAAATATGAGGTTCCGGGCCTTATATAGATGTTTTGGCTGCCTTAGGTATGCTTGAGTGAACTAATCACTCAAGCGAAATATCTCTTCACGATGAAGCATTCTAGAACCGCCTTAGTTCGGTCAAGCGAATTACATTGCAAAATTTTTTATTCTTTCTAGAAAACGATCGCTCAGACCTTTGCTCAAGCGAACTCTACCACACTGGAACATATTTTTCTGGATTTTGTTCGCCCAGAGCTTCGCTTGAGCAAACTCCACTGCTCCAAAACCTTCTAAAGTGGGTTTTCTCCACTTTATTCTTCATGATTTTAATACCTACAATAAAAACAAAAGATTGAATATGAAAAACGTAATATTTACACTTGTTCTATGCTAAAATAGAATATTTACTAAGTTTCACAATTGAGGGTTAAAATGATAATTAATTGAAGAACAAATATCAGATAAATACCTAAAAAGATATTCAAATATATGTAAAAATGATACTCATCTCCCTGTATTTGAGGATAAAGAAATTTATTGTTTAATGGTGCATTGGCTTTATTCCTTTCAATTAAATAATTTAATAGTGGTTTGCTTATTGTTTATTGCATTGGTCAATTTTCTCAGGTTATGTCAAGGAGCTGATCTCTGATAGTGCATTACCTGGAAAAAAAGCACAAATTGCCTTGTTTTTTTAGTCCTGTTCTATAGTTTAGTTTTTCAAGATTAGCTTGCACTTCTCTGTTACTCTTATTGTAAACATTGAGATTTTATCTTAAAAAAAGTTGCTTATCAAACTTTTTGTGTTCTTGATATTATTGTTGGTGTCTCTCTAATTTATACTTATTTAAGAGAGTTGTTCTCAAGCCTTTGAGGGGAAAAAACTATCTTTTTACTTAAAAAATGTAATAAAAAATTGGATTTCATTATAACGTGAACAATATTTAATTGTTCTTCAATAAGTAACTAAATAAAATATTATAGAAAAAGTAAATCACTAGCATATTATAGATCAAGAAGACTCCTTCAATAAAGGACGATCTACAGTTTCTTCGATCAAACATATTGAGCTAGAAGTATCACATAATAGAGATTCATCAGAATTGATCTCAATTTCAGATGGATAGGGAGAAGGCCTTGGAGGCATTGTAATGCTTTCAACCTCTCCTTCAAGCATCTCTATTACTTGATTCATTGAAGGACGATGATTGGGTCTTAATTGTATACACCATAGAGCAACTATGAACATCTTTTTCACTTTATCCTTTTCTTCATCCGTAACGTCTCCCATTTCTATCTCTTTTTCTTCAATCAATTAATCGTAAATCCAATAGGGAAAGAACAGTTGGCTTGAACGATCTGCATATGGATTCAAATTTCTTCTCCTGTTAGCCATTTCCATCAGAAGCATTCCAAAGCTATAGACATCAGCCTTGTTGGACACTTTTCCAATATTTTGATAGAATAATTCTGGAGCCATATAACCAATTGTTCCTCTCGCTGCTGTCAAAGTGACAATGCTATTGTTAATTGGATAAAGTCTTGCAAGACCGAAGTCTGAAACCTTGGGGATAAAGTTCTCATCAAGAAGGATGTTATGAGGCTTGATATCAAAATGTAAAATCTGCACATCACAACCTTGATGTAAATATGCAATACCTTGAGCCACTCCAAGAGATATTGAGTACATTTGGCTACAAGTTAGAGAGACACCATTCTCTTTGGAGGAAATATATCTATCAAGAGAGCCATGGGGCATGAATTCATAAACAAGAGCACGTTTGGATGCATCAACACAAAATCCAATAAGTTTTACCACATTGGCATGATGTATTCTTCCTATGGTTGCCACTTCACTAATGAATTCTTGTCCATTAGCCTTAGGTTTGCTCAATATCTTTACAGCTAGGAAAGGTCCACTGCGTAGCTTTCCTTTATAAACAGAGCCATAGCCTCCTTCACCCAACTTTTCTTCAAAACCTCTAGTCATCTTCTCTATGTCTTTGTATGAATATCTTATTGGCATAAGGGAGTTCCCTTGAAGAAAATCTTCGATATTTTCAATGTATGTCTCGTTCGATATGTATATATCAATCTTCCAACGAAAATAATGAAACCAAACATAAATCTGAATATGATGTATGATGGCAAGAGATACTTTCCTGTGACTCTTCCTATCTTAAGACCGAATTCAGAATCTGTTACACCACTGGATTTATCATATATCATTACACCCATTGCTTGTAGTAATCCTGTGTGTAGAATATAACATGTCAAGAAAGTAAACATAAGATAAATATCGTTTCATAGGATTCAAAACTAGTAGGAAGCACCAATAAAAGTTAAACGGAAATACTTTTTGACCTCTTTTTTTACACATGTAATAATATATAGGGTAAATTTAAAACATATAATAATTAGTATCAAAATGTAGTGTGCAATGAAGTTAAAATATTACCTTGAGCAACACCGAATATAACACCTTCCACAAATATGCGCCCCTTTGACAAATTTCCTAAAAGGAAGAGGAAAAAAAACCTCAAAATTATTGAGGATAAAAGAAGTTTTTCATTTTACAAAATCTCATATGGCACAGTGCAGACACTTAAAGACATCTTCATTTTTCTCTCTATCTCTCTTCTTATCACATCAATCATATATCACATTCACTACTTTTGTCTATTCTCTTCCTTTCTCTCTCTTAGTGTCTACACCAAAAGGATGTTCATGAATCATAACTCAATTAATCATCTCAAGGCATCTCAACATAGTTATCAATCGCGGATCGCGGCCTGTCGCGGATTACCCCCAGAACTGAAATCCCATACAAGTAAAACAGCGATTTGGCCGCGATTTCGCCCTAAATCCCGTCGGGGCAGGGCTCCGCTCTACGACGCGACGGCGCTATCGCGCGCGATCGATAACTATGCATCTCAAGGCCTAAGGGATTATATTAAATGAGTAAAACTCTCCCAACAAATCATTCTTCGTACACATCGCTTATCGATTGAATTCAAGATTAAATACTTAAGGAGGTGATGTATTAATTGTGGTGGTGGAGGTGTTGTTGGTAACAAAGTAAAAAAAAAAATAGTAGAAAAATGGTAGAACGGGGACAAAACACTTCCGGACTATGGAAGCCACCAGAGATCCACTCCTGAGTAGGAGCACCGTGGGATCTTCCCCTAGATTGCCAAACTGAGATTTTACCGGAGGTAACAGTTAAATTTTGTTGCTTCAGAAAATTGATGAATCAATACAGACATACAGTAACATGAATGCAAACTATCTATTGGATTCAGTTCTAGCTTATAGAAAGAATAAGGGCTTCTTAGTTCTTACCACATGTGACTTGAAATCCCAATGGAGTTCCACACTGATTATGAGTAAAGTCGCATTGAAGACCCTCCGTGGTTTCACTGAAATAGCAATAGTCTGGGTTTCCACAAAGATCTTGACAAGGACGCTTCATCCATGAAACCTCAAATCCATACACCAGCATCCTATGAACTTCACCGTATGAAAACTTTTGACCAGAATTGAAGTAACCAGAAGAAACGGATATGGGAGTAACAAGTTTCACTTGGCGGCAGTGAGGTTTCAAATTCCCCGCCGTCAAGTCCCCAGCTATGGCATAAACATGACCTTCGGAATATATGCTGCAGGGAGATGTATCCACATACAGTGGATCATCCTTCACTGGATGGCTACAGTTCATGTAAATCACGTGCTGCAACATTGGTGGGCTTTCATAAGGACCTTCGTTGTTGTTAAGAGAGAAATTGCGTTTTGAGAAAGAAAGAAATTGTGAACCACAATGATGCAAAATAAGACTTATCGATCCCAAACTTCTACCTTGTGTTTTTGCAAGTCTATCTAGCTAATTGCTCAAAATCACTTCATGCATGGTGTGTGTGCCACCACCAGATGGCACTCTCTTGCATTAAATTCGTTCAAAATTGAGTTGGAGACTATCTGAGAATTTGAAATCATTGGCCTGTATTAGAGGATAAAAAATTTATTGTTTAATGGTGCACTTGCTTTATTGCTTTCAATTTAATAGTTTAATGGTGCTCTGCTTATTGTTTATTGTATTGGTCAAGTTTCTCTGGCCATGTCAAGGAGCTGATCTCTGGTAGTGCATTACACTTTGTAGCTTTCTTATAAGTGATTATGGCTGCTTGGGCATGAAACATGCTTTTACCATCAGCTAAACACTTTGCCTTGTTTATTTGGTTCAGATTATATGGTATTTTATACAGATAGTGTTGGATCATAGTCCTGTTCTATAGTTTAGTTTTTCCAGATTAGCTAACACTTCTTTGTAAATCTTATTTTAAACACTGAGAATTTGAGTGTTGCACACAATTCCAGATAATAGTAGTACTACCAGTTTTTTTTTTTCTCCAAACTGTTATTGTAAAATGAATACATGATTAACACCTTCATTTAAATGTTAACTTGGTGTTTAGGTTCGAAGACAAGAAAGCAATGCAATCAGAGACCAACAATGTTGACAGAGGGTTGCTAATCTCATTATCCTCACCCGCAAAAGTTACCAGGAAATGTTCATGCATAGGTAGGGGTTCATTGTGTGAACTGAAGCCACCAATCATATATGATGATGTGAGCTGCCCAAAGCAATATTTCCTTTTAAATTTGAATTGCTTACAAAATATTAAATGAATTAAGAATTAAGTTAACATTAGCTATAGATTATATGAAAATGAAAAATAATCTTATCAATAATTTATTGTGAAATTAGCCATAAATAATTACCTGCTAATTAGCTTTAACATGCAAAAATTTAAACTACTTCATAGCTATTAGCTTGAAAATTGCTGCGATAGTAAATTCGGTTTTCTTGCCAATTAGCTAGGAAAGTGAAAATATATATACTTTGTTGCTATCATTTGACTTCCAAATAGCTAAAACATTAAGTATCTGCTTGTTTCTAGCTGCCAAAATATTTGCAGCTAATCAGCTGCTCATTTCGTGCTGCCAAAACTTCGCTTCCTTTCTCAGCTAAACGGAAATTATTTGGCAGCTAAACACCTTTTTCTACAAGATACTAGGATTTATTTAGCATCTAATTTCCAGATTTCTTCTCGTATTTGGCAATGTCATAAATTAACTTTGCGCTTTCTTATGTGAATCAAACTTATATTTTGCTGCTTTGATCACGTGATACGTCAACAAATTTGACTATGGACAGTACGACGATCTTGACTGTTATTTAATTGAAAAAATTTATTTTAAACAAGATATATATTCTTTCCAGGATATGGGTAAGGTAAGGGATATCACGTGCACAGTGCATTTTAACTGAAAATATATTACTGTAAGCAATAAAATACTATCATGCATTGCATATTGGCCGGTGTGAATTATTTATAGATACGTAATTAGAACTTGCAACCCGTCATTAACTTTTTTGCCTTGTCGTCCAACGGTTAGTTCCTACTCCGTGGCCGGCTTGTCCTTTCAACCACAAACCTAGCTGTTACACATTTTTTGGTGTCAACATATTCTCCATTCTCGCGTCGGAAATATTTCCGTTTCAAAGTATATTCAACATTATACTCAAAACTCATGAAATTGAATATATACGATCATAAAAATATTTTCCCTGTCAATTTCCCACTCAAATAATTATTCAAGTTTTATTTGACAATTTACAGCAAAACATCGTTTTCCGAGACACGACCAAAATCTATAGGCGCCACATACAAGAACTCATCATATTAAATAATACGATAAACAAGCATCATATAAAATTACTCCGCTTCTCATGAGCACCGAGTAATAAAATACATCAAACACACACCAAGTGACGTATAATACGTCATAATCATTATTTAAGACATTTCTTAATTAACTCGGGCAATGTTTTAAAAACCGGACCGGTCTGACCGATCCGGCCGATCCGACCGGGAACTAGTGTCATACCTAGTTTGGATTGCTCATCAGATCGGTTCTGCAAACGAATTGGATTAAACCAGTACAACCCAGCCGATTCGGCCAGTTTTTGGTTGAACCGGCGAGTAACTTTTTTTTTTAAACCGATTTTTTTCTTAAGTATTTATTTGTTTCGATTTTGGTGGCTAGAGACAGTAGAGGTACAATGAAAGTTGTTTTTATAAACATTCTTTTATTTTTAGATATCAAAAGATAATTTAAAAAAAATCAACCTAATTATATATCAGGATAGGTGAGATTAAACCTGATGGGAAGCTCAAAACTTCATTGATTAGCAAAAGATGCATATACAAATGAGGCATGAGCAACTCAGCAGAGCTTGATCGAACCACCAAAGCAAGTCTCATACCTGCTTCGCCAGCCCAACCAGCATCGACGTTAAGCTTAATAAGAACTCATATTACTATTGTTTTTAAATATAATTTATATATTCAATAATATTAAAATAAATTAAGTTCAAAAAAAGATATTAAAATACTTTTAATTTATCAAGTCTTACCATTTAAAAAAGTATGTGCGTACTAGCTAATAAAAATTAAAAGTATAGCTCAAAAATAACAAAAAATTAAAGCAGACTTTCGTTGATCTTTTAGCTACAATGTCATGTGCCAAATTTTCTTTCACTGTGATGAATGATAGAACTTCGGAATATTGCCACGCGAACTTCCAAATTTTGAGCCATCTGTTATAAGCATAGTACACTTAATTTAGAATCAGTTTAAAACTTTAAACTCAAAGAAAATAAGGCCATGCGTATACTCAATTGTACAATGCTTTTTAATAATCCAAAATACGAGATGTTTTTACTAAGGATATAGTTTATATCATTGTATACATCCAATCCTATTAATTATTTATGAAATGGTGAAGGTTGATTTGATATTTGTGTAAAATAAAAATTTTCTTTTCACACTTTTTCATCTCATGTGTTTTGTGAGAGAAAAAAATGAGTAATATAATGAGTAATGTGATAAAAATAAAGGAGAAAGATAAAAATAAAATGGAGCAAAAATAAAATGTAAGAAAAATATAAGTGTAATTGTATTAAAAGTGTGTAAAATTATTTTATACTTTCCACGCATAATTATAAAAATCTGTTATAATCACTCATGGAAAGCAAATTAACACCATATATATATATATATATATGGAGGACTGAAGGTTTACATCTATTACATTCAATGAGAGAGATGTGAATAAAAGAGAGAAAGTGAAACACATGATGAGTAATGTAATTAAAAAAAAAAAATAAGTGAAAATGGGAGAGTGAAGAAAGTGAGTGTAGATATATAATAGTTATTAATATATACTACCTATCCATGATAATGGAATTGAATTGTACGAAGTATTCATGCTAGCTCCATAAATGGAATTGTGTGATAATTTGGTAGGGACTTAATAAATGTAAAAGGGGGGACAACAGCTAAAACTAGTCCTTGTAAGAAGTATTATTCATGCAACTCTGGAATGGTGAAAAAACCTCAAAATAAGTCCTGAATTTTAAACACAATAAACAAGAGTATTATTTTATTCCCACTTCATTTTCTCTTTCATCCCATTTCAACTCATTTTTTTCTTATATCTCTCTTGTGTTCTTGTTATTATCTATTATATCTTTTATTTCTCTCTTTTAATTACCTTCCTATATCTAGTAAGTGTAACCATGTAAGTGTGTTTGGAATGTTAAACAAGCATTATTTCAAACAATATTGACACTATTGAGATACCTCCTTTTTTTTCTTTTTATCTCAATTTTCCTATTACATTACATTATATATCATATTACTTTTTCCGTTCTTATATATCTGTCGTTTAAAGGTTTTACCATATGTATTAAGAAAAAGTAATAATATTCTTATTTTTTGTTAAATTTACTATTAAATTTCTAATATATCCTTTATCACTCTTATTAATTTTGACTCTTCAATTTTCCTTTCACAAGAACTATATTATGTTAAGGGTTTAATTGATAACACATAATTATTGTTATCTCGAAACACAAAAATGACAAATAAATAAAAATAAGAAAATTCTTAAAATAGTGGCCGATGGAGTATTTTTCTCTTCTCTTTCTTTCTCATTTAAGTGTGTGCTCTTCCCAACACATTCCCCTCAAATTAAACCAAGAAGCTCACCAAGAAAAGCCTCAGCCATGAAAACGGCCAACTTATCCACTACAATCACCTCATACCACATTTCCTTTACTTACCTCCCCACTATTGAGATTCTCTTTATCTCTCCTCACCCATTTCTTTAGGATTTCCCATTAATCTTTGTTTCTTAAAACTAAAAACTTAGGCCCCGTTTGGTAGATAGGATATATGTTGTTTGTTGCGCCAGTAGGATAGGATAACACTATCTTGTCCATGATGTGTAAAAGTTATCCTGAGGAAGAGCTAGGATAGAAATTATCGATATCAGTTTTTTATTTGTTTATTACCATAACTCAATATTAGTTTCAATATTTAAATTTTATATGATTTATAATAATATTAATTAATAAATATAAATTTTTGATTTTAATAAAATATTAATTAATTACTAGTTGTTATTGTTAAGTTAAAATTATTTAGTTACTAATAAATTTAATTAAAAAATAAACTTATTTATAAATGGTGAAAATATTGAAATTACTCATATTAAATAATTAAATTTTCATTATCACTTACTAATACTTAGTTAACATTATTTTTCGTTATTTATATTATAATAAAAATACACAAAATAATTCTTCTCTAACAATAAAATAGGCTACTCACATATATATAAATATTAATTTTTTAATAGTAAATATAGACTAATTTTATATTATCATATGATATTATTTAAAATTATTATTCTACTTATATAATTATAATTAATAAAATTATTTTTGAAAGAATAATATCTTTTAATAATTTTTAAAAAAATTTGAATTAACTTTTATCATTGATCACTTATCCCTACTAAGTTAAAACCCATTGGTTACATATATAATAATTTTAATTAAAATAGACTCCCTTCGAAAAAAATTAAAATAGCCAAATTAATAAAAATAATTTGATTCTAGTTAATATTAAAACATAAGCTCATTTATAAAAATGTAAAAAAAATTAAATTTTGATAGAATAATCACTTTTTAAAAAAAATTATTTAGAAAATTAAATTTTAAAAAATATTATGTATTTTTTATTTCAAGAAAAATTTGATATATTTTTCATTATTTGTATCATATCCTATCAATAATATCATCTCCACCTCAAACGCATGATAGGATAAAAGTCTATCATGCTCTTATCATATCATGTGCTTATCCAATCCTTTATCTTATTCTGCTCTTATCCTATCCTGACCACCAAACAGACCCTTAGGGTATTAACTAGTTTAGGATTCGATTTTTGGGCGGTATGTATGGAGAAACATTTATTGAGAGAGATCTATATACTTAATGTGATCTTATAGTCTTGGAAGATTAGTTTTATGACTGCCAGATGTGAAAATACGGAAATAAAAAACTTAGGGTATTAATCATTCAACTCATCCTTCCTTCTCCCTCACCCTGGTTAACTCCTATTTTTCCAATTATCTCTATCTAAGATCCTCGTTATCTCTTTCTAGAATGACAAACAATGATATATATAAATATATGTATATGTGTGTGTCTAATTAACAAATCTTTTTATGCTAAAGTTCATTCGGGCCTATAGCCAATTTACTACACCAAAGCAATCTTACAAACTACAATTTCTTTCTTTCCATTTACATGTGATAAGATGTGTAGAATAATTGGAAACTCATACTCAATAGGAAACATGAAATCTCATCACCCTATTATTACCATACATGACAATTATATAACAAATGGGATACACCTAGCAGAGAAACAAAGCATGTGATAGTCTGATATGAAAACACAAAAATGGAAATTCAAGAGAATTGATAATTGCAAAATTCAAAATCTTCCATTTCTTGCTTCAAAATAGAATCTATTTCTGTACGGTACGAGTTCCGATTTCGAAGCTACCTGTGAAATCTTCTTATGCGGATTAAGGTTGATCACATATATGTCCATGCATCCAATCCTTCCCACAGTGGTAGCAGAAGTTGCATCCACACCTGGAAAGAGAAAATGGAGGAAGCAAGCATATATAATCACTCATACTTTCATTATAGCCAATATATTAATGAAAGACAAAAGATATAAAAACTTATTAAGGATTCACAACCTGCAAGTCATGTGTTCACACCCACTACTTCTTTGGACATAGATGTTGCATTTAGGGCACCTCTGCCACATTTCGCGTCTAGCCAAATCCAGAAACTTCCTCTCTGAATCTTTTTCTTCTTCGGACTTCGACTTCTTCTGCAATTCCTTGCAATTCAAAGACTCGCATCTTGCGGATTCCCATTGATCAAGAACTTGTTTAGGCAAAATGGGGTTCAAATGTTCTGGCTTCAATTCCACACCACAATTTGGGTTTGGACAACTCACCTTGACAACATTATATTGTTGTATCTGAGCAATCACGTGCTTGGACATGCAGTCAGTGCAAAAGGGGTGCTTGCAATTGCTTCCTCTGAACATTTCAGAGTCTTTTTTACAATCAAAGCATATACCGCAAAAGCAGTTCGAGGATGGACTCGTCATCGTGTTCGTGACTGA
The DNA here is from genome assembly GCA_030819835.1 of Acmispon strigosus. Classification (NCBI taxonomy): domain Eukaryota; kingdom Viridiplantae; phylum Streptophyta; class Magnoliopsida; order Fabales; family Fabaceae; genus Acmispon; species Acmispon strigosus. The sequence continues at coordinate 39,335,646 of JAUAMA010000007.1, forward strand.
TGAGGAACCGCTTGGTTTCCTTTTGTAGGGAGAGAAATGTGTTGGTGGCTGTTGGCGTTTGGTTGCCCGATGCTGTATATTGGGTGGTATTTGCATTAATACCTACTACCTCACTCCTGGATGTATTAAAAGAATAAAGATAGGGGTGTTACATTTGGCAAATCAAGCATTCAATTTCAAACTCAACTTTATTATAGTAAAATATTAAAATATCTTCTTGATTAATCCCGGTACTCATTTATCCTGCGTTCTCGGAGAGATAACTGTTAAGGTGTGTTCTGAATTTCATAATCTCAGAATACATATTATTTACGTTCCGAGAATACAAAACTCGAAAGGCGTATAAAATTTTGTATACCGAGTTTTATTTCTCAGAATGATATTGAACTCATATTGACAGTTTTCCGGGAATTGCAAAACCCGAAAAGTTTTATACAAACCGGATTTTAAAATCCGGAAAGTTTCACCGTCTACTCTCCCATCGTCTACTGTTATTTAGTTTTCGGGTTCTATTTCCTAGAATGATATTGAATCAATAATGACAGTTTTCCGGGAATTGTAAACTCGGAAAGTTTTATACAAACCGGTTTTTAAAATTTGGAATACAAAACAAACCTTATATTTCGGGTTTTGAAATCTTGGAATACAATTTTGAATTCCTTTTTGAGAAATTAAACCCCGGTATGTTTTTAACATATCGGATTTTAAAAATCGGAACACAAACACCATCCTTAGGTTCCGGGTTTTAAAATCTCGGAACTGAACGTCAATAAGATTTCGGGATTTTAAATCTCGAAGGACTAAAAAAACACACTTCCGGTTTTTAAAACACAGAGTGAAAAAAAAAATTATTCTGGATTTTTAAATCTCGAAACGTAATGAAAAAGAAAGGGTATTTTTAGAATTTTAAAATAATGAGAATAAGAAAAATGATAGCAGGGCTTACTTTACTTGGAACTTGGAGATGGAGCGTGCACTTGCTGATATACTTAGAGATCAAAGAAGCTTGGGAAATAAGAGTGATGGAGGTTGGAAAGCAGTGGCATATAACACTGCGGCTCAAGTGTTGTCTTCACACTTCAAAGTGCAACTTATTGGAGAGAATGTTAAGAACCGCATCAAGCTGCGGAGATCATGGTATGGAATTGTTAGTGACATCCTTAGTCAAAGTGGATTTGATTGGGATGATGGGAAATTCATGATTACAGTTGAAAATGAAGCTGCATGGAATGAATATGTCAAGGTGGTCATTTTTAATGTTGTTACTATTCAATAAAATTGATTTTTGTTTTATTGTTAATATGCTTCCTATTTTCTTTGTAGTCACATGATGAAGCTAAGAGGTTTCGATTTAAGGTGATTCCTTATTGGGATGATATTGTAGACCTATGTGCTAAGGATAAAGCAACAGGAATTGGAGCGGAGACACCATTGGATGTCGATGACATCATGAGCAAAGAAGCAAATGATGAGAAAAGAGCTCACATCGTGGATATTGATGATGATGAAAGAAGCTCTACAGCAAGGAAAATGGGACCATCGACTAGTATGCAAGCCATAAAAGGAAAAAATGGAGAAAATGATGGGATAATTGGTTCAATGAATAGAGTGGCTGACTCACTGAGTGAATTTGTGCAAGCAACTACAAAAACGGTGAAAAATGTTCAAGAAGTGGTTAAGGATGCGATGAATGAGTTGGAGAACATTCACGACCTTAATGCCACTCAATGGCTACAAGCAGTTGATTGGCTATCGAAAAATCCATATAAGTTAGAGGTTTTGAAAGCTCTTCCATTAGTGAGGAAGAAAGACTACATTGTGACTTTTATGCATTGATTGTGATTATTATTTTCTATCTTTTTTATTTGTATAGCTTATTTGTCGAGCTATTGATATGAAATATTTGAATGTGGAATTATTTTAAGCATATGAAACTCATTGCTCAATATAGTTGGTTTGCTATTCTTGGTTGGAAAAAAAAATTACTTTTGAATTTACAATATAAGTTAAGTTAATTATTTCTAATTAAGTTTTATAATTTTTCATATATGATATTTGTTAATAAATGAAAAAATAAAAAAATTATTAAAAATTTTATTATTTAGATTTTGTAAATAAAGTTTTTCATTATTTCATTAAAAAAAAACTTAAAGAAAGGAAATTTATTACACTACCCAAACAAAGAATTTTACATACTTTATCCAAACAATGGAATTTGGAAATCAAGGGAATTCAATTGAATTAATTGAATTCCCTTGCATTTAAAATTCCTTGCATTTCCACATTCCTCCATCCAAACACAGTGTTAAGGAATTGCACTTCAAGCAAGATGAACCTACATTCATTTATTGTGACAACTGTTCAACAATTAAACTCTCTAAAAATCTTGTTCTACATGGGCAAAGCAAGCACATAGACATGAAGTTTCATTTCTTGAGGGATCTCACAAATGAAAGAGCCATCAATCTAATCTACTGCAGAAGTGAAGACCACATCGCTGATATTCTAACTAAGCCCCTCAAATTTTCTGATTTGAGAAGCTTAGAAAGTTACTTGGTGTTTGCACTATAAAAGATGTGTGACCAGAGGAATGGTGCTTTGAAATTACACTATTGTTAAACTGAATGTTATGGCTAGAACGTTCAGTTTAAGGGAGGAATTGTTAGGTTTGTTTTATTTGCTTGTTAAGTAGTTAGTTACCACTATTTCAATAAATCTCTGATATTGATATTCAGGGAACTAGTTAGTTTCACCATGTTAGTAGGAGATGTTAGACGTGGGTAGTTTCAATTCTGTACAAGTAAGACTATTTATTAGCCAAAGTTGTTATTCCATATATCAGATTTTACTGTTTTTCATCTTCTTTACCAACGTATCAGTTAGAAAGTCTACGAAACATTTAAGGTCACTCAATGTAACATAAAACACCAAATGTATATAAAAATCAAAAGTTTGGACAAAAAAATAAAATCACAAAAAGGAAAAACAGAGTCCCGTTGTTCTTTTAGACAATGTCATGTACCCAATTTCTTCATATGAATGACTTGACAGTTTCCCAATTGATGAACACAATACCCCCAAGCACAGTGATTAAGCAAAGCACGGAAATAATACATGGCAAAACACCGATGGACGTGCCATAATCATCATCATCATGGTTCATCTGACATATATGTCCATGCATCCAATCCTTCCCACATTTGTAGCAGAAGTTGCATCCACACCTGTAAAGAGAAAATGGAGGAAGCAAGCATATATAATCACTCATACTTCAATTATTACTAATGAAATTCATCGATTCAATTCAAAACCTGCATTTCATGTGTTCACATCCACCCCTTCTTTGGACATAGAAGTTGCATTTGGGACACCTCTGCCACCTTTCGCGTTTAGCCAAATCCAGAAACTTCCTCTCTGATGAATCTTTCCCTTCTTTGGACTTAGACTTCTTCAGGAATTCCTTGCAATTCATCCCTGCATGCCAGGGAACCCTGCACTGAGCACAAAACAGCCTGTGACAAGAGGGGCACTCAGCACTGGTCACAATTTCTCCTCCATCATCCTCCACCAACAACATTTCAGAGCAATTCTTGAAGGGGCAATAAGCCTTCTTCCACCTAGCAATCAAAGACTCGCACCTCACAGATTCCCATCGAACAACAACTTCTTCAGGCAAAATGTGATTCAAATGTTTCGGCTTCAATTCCACACCGCAATCAGGGTCTGGACAATTCACCTTGAGATTATTTTGTCGAATCTTAGCAGCGACGTGCTTGGATATGCAATCAGTGCAAAAGGGGTGTTTGCACTTGCTTCCTCCTCTGAACATGAACATTTCAGAGCGCTTTTTGAAATCAAAGCATATACCGCACAAGTAACCATTCAGAGCATTTTTTTTGGTCTTTACATCATAATCATTAGAGGATCTAAGTGCAGGTGGTTTTTTCGGCTGCTGCAGCTGCTGTTCTGTTTTTCTGTATTGAGTCTTCAGGTGAGTGGCAATGAGTGATCGATAACAACTCCCACTGAGTATTTTCTTCGTCTTCTTCTCTACATCACGATCATTAGAGGGAGATTTTCTCCTTATCAGTTTTGTCTCCATTATTGTTTCTTGTAACTGGACTAGTGTTTCCTTCCATTTAAATCATGTTATCTATCCATAATTCATGGATGGTTAGTTATACATATTTTGTAAAAAAAAATTGGAGTTTTTTATTTAAAAAATAGACAGTTAAACTAATCATAAAATATAGTGTAATCTAATTAAATACTTTAATAAAATTCAAAAGTAATAATTTTATAATTAATTTGAAGAGTCTTTATTTAATTTTTTTAAAAAAATTAACCAATCAAATATTTGAAATTCAGTTATGTTTTAAAATTCTATCAATTAATTTTGATTCAAAGAGATATCATATATTTAAAATTTGGTTACTTTTTTAAACCAATCAGATATTTAAAATTTTTATGATCACTTTGAAGAGTTTTTATTTAATTTTTTAAAAAAATTAATCAATCAAATATTTAAAATGCGGTTACCTTTTAAAATTTATATTTTTCTTGAAATTAGGGGACGTTTGTTTGGAGATTGGAAAAGGATACCCGGAAATCTTATCTTCGGGAATATAAGAATGAGAATGTTATTCCGTGGCATCTTTTAACAATGTGTTTGGTTTGCTAATTCGATTCCGGGAATCTTCATCCATATTCCCGGGAATAATTATAACATGCGTTTGGTTAAAAATGCATATTCCCGGGAATATATATTGAAATTTTTAAAATACCCTTATGTTATTTATGTTATTTAGTATTTAAAATTTTTCAATGTAATTATTAAAAGACAAGATAAAGGGAATATGCTTTGATAGCCTATAAGCTTGACACATTGTTTTGGCCAAATTCTCATGTGCAGCAAAGGTACTACATGAACTTCTTTTTATTTTAGTGCAAAGAATTTCTAAACTTATCTAAAAACACATATATGAAGCTTAACATATGATTTTTTACTCCATATACTCAAACAAATCAAGTGACTAAAGCATCATGGCTCATGTGAGGCAAAACTATTCTTGGAGTACATGAAGCATCTTCAATCAAGCATCCCAATACAAATTGCTAAATCTAAATTTTCTTATGTTCTCCTGACAAAAAAATCTTATTTCTATGATTTTTAAAACATATTTTTTCAACTTAAAGGCTTTTTAAAATATGCAGTAGCTTTTAGTCGTAGGCTGCATTACTCAATATTTATTGTGACGTTATACCTTGGCTCAACATCATCCAATCAATCGATAAGTTTATTTTCCATGTCTGTAAAATTGCCTAAACGTGGGTAGTGGCATATATGAGATTTCACAAAAAAAATTGTCATTCCTAGTTTTCTGATTCAACTTTCCCACCCTTCTACCATGGGAATCAAAAATTCCTATGAATGGGAATATCACTTTCCCAGGAATCAAAGATACCCAGGAGTACTTTTTTAAAAACTTCTACCAAACGAAGGTATTCTGAATGCTGGACCAATATTCCTGGGAATCATTTTCCAAACCCCCAAACAAACGCAATGACTGGGTTGGAATACATATTCCATGGTTTGCTAGAAGGTTTGGAAAAAATATTTCAGGGTATCTTTCATTCCCAAGCAAGTAATATTCCCATCTAGAAACTCTTTTCATTCTCAAGCTAAAGGGGTGGGAAAGGTGATTCCTGAATACCAGGGAATGAGATTTAATTTGTGAAAATTCTCAATTGCCCCTACCCACTACAACATGCTCTTTCCCACATATTAATTACAAATGATTTACCCAATTTCTATTTGATCACATGCATTTGTTTTAATATGAAGTTCTAGAACATTACAGAAAATGAATGAAAAATTAAAATGTTTGTCGATAAATCGAACTCATTTTTTTTGTTTAGTAATATTTGAGACTTTTGATGTTTAACTTTATATTTTATAAATCTTGTCTTTTTAGTAATTCCATCAATATAATGTTAGTGTAATATTAACTAATGTCGTTTGAGTAAATATAATTTTTATGAAAAAATTATTTCATAGTATAATATAGTACTCAATATATTTTTATTTTTATTTCATTTTTAATAATTACATTGAAAAATATTTTACTATTAAATAACATAAGAGAATTTTAGGAATTTCATTCTATACTCTCGGGAATATACATTTTTAACCAAACGCTTGTTATAATTATTCCCAGAAATTTTGAAAAATATTCTCAGGTTTCAATTAAGTTAACTAAACACATTTTTAAAAGATGTCATGGAATAACATTCTCAATTCAATATTTACATGAAATCAAACATATTACTAGGCTCCCAACAAAAAAGGAGCACACTCTATTTACCCCGCCAAAAAAATTGAAAGCAGCAACTCTAAAATTCAAAAAACTCTCGGAGTCAGTGCTAATCCGCACACGCCCTGCAAAATAACATCTAACCGTTAAAAAATTATTCATCGACGTCCCTCACTTCTCGTTGTAACCATCCACGGATTACGAATCAGAGCCTTCGATTATTCCTAATCCAACGGCAGAGATCAAAATTCAAAACTCAGAAGCCTCCTCCTCCTCCCGCTCCAATAAATACCCACGATCTCCCTCTCCATTTCTCACTCACAAGCTCAGATTCAAAACCATAACCCCCCAATTTTCTCAGTCTTCGCGAATTTTCTCGGGAAAATGTCTGGTCGTGGAAAAGGTGGAAAGGGACTCGGCAAGGGCGGCGCGAAGAGGCACAGGAAGGTGCTGCGCGACAACATCCAGGGCATCACGAAGCCCGCGATCCGGAGGCTGGCGAGGAGAGGAGGCGTGAAGAGGATCAGCGGTCTGATCTACGAGGAGACCAGGGGAGTGCTGAAGATCTTCTTGGAGAACGTGATTCGCGATGCGGTGACTTACACGGAGCACGCTAGGAGGAAGACCGTGACCGCCATGGATGTGGTTTATGCGCTTAAGAGGCAGGGAAGGACCCTCTATGGATTCGGAGGTTGAAGACTCGCATCTCTTGTGCTTTTTGGGAGAAGAATATGCATATGCAATTCTCCATTTGTTTGGTTATGATCTTTTTGTGACATGTAAAGCTTAATGTGATGATGGAAACATAACCAATTCTAGGGTCAACTGGAAATTAGTGTGTTTACTGGTGAATTATAATTCAAGTTTCAGTTAAATGTGTTTTCTCATATATCTTTTCTTCTTGTGCTTTGAAAATATTTAGTTTAATATCTTTTCATTGTCTTTGAACAAAGGGAGTTGAATTTGACACCCTAAACATAAGATTTTGCAACTCCCTTAATGTTCCGAAAGCAAAATTTCCAAGATGTAGGGTGTGAAATTCTGTAATGGGGTGTCGAATCTGATCCTTTTGAACAAACTAGCAGTGGATTCTAATTAGCAAATTTTGATTTTGTGGGGAGTTTAGCTTCTCAGGGTAATTTGATGACTCTTTGACCTTGCAAAACCAATGTATTTCCATTTTGTCCACCTTACCACTTCCAAACAAGGGATGCAAAGACCAACCAGTAGATGGCAGCTTCAGAGTTACTCACTGGTCCAATTGCTGACTCTAGCATGTGTTTCTTTTGTCTTGTTGAAGTCTTTGTTCAACTAAACCTGTATAAATTAAACGTTTTTTATTTTACTACTATGATGAACTTTTCAATTTGAAGATGCAAAGTGAAATTAGAATTGCATTAATTGTTAAAATTAGTTTTCTTTTCAATTTCTCTTGCTAGCCAGTTTCCAGGAATTGTCAAACGGGTCTACCTTTCTTCATTACAAGACGCATAAGAAATCAGGGAATGTCGAGACTTTCTGATATCTGGGGCAAAGTGCTCACACCTTTGGAAACCCATTCGGTCAATCCAGAGTTTCTAGGGTTACAATTTCGTTAATAAGTGCATTTTTTTATATTAAAAGTCAACATGAATCATTTTTATCAAGTAAATAAAGGCAATTTCTTTGGTACCAAGTGTAAAAATAGACGATCAATAATAATTTAGATTTTTATTGCATTAAATAATTAATTTTAAAAATTGTTCAATTAATTATGTAATTAAATTATGATATAGTAACAATTTTAGGAGTTATGATTATTCATGTAAAAGACTTTATACAGATAGTGCATGAGTGTTAAACTCATAAAAATGGAGGTTTTAGTCTTAATTTGTTATGGTATCTTCTATACCAACTTTTATGATATGCAATTACTCATTTTTATTAAAAATAATAAACTAAAGAGTTTTAAACTCTTCCAATTTAAAATGTACCGGAGCAATGCCGGTAAATAAACTAAATTATCAGATAACTATAAGAGTTCGATAGATATGTACACTAACATTCAATCATACCATGCCACGTAGGATGAACGGTTACATTCATTTTTAATTGTAATTAAAATAATAATATATATTTTCTAATTTTTTATAAATCTATAATACATGCATATTGAGATTCTCTGTCCTGTCATCTAGAATAAAGTCCAAAAGAATAATCCTTTGTAAGTCATAGGTATGTATCGGCCTATGAAGCCGCGTAGGGACTAAGAGGTCCAGTTCCAGCTATTTGCTGACCTTGATCCTTTGACCTGGTGTGATTTATTAACTTGTAGGACTTTTATTTATAAAAATGTTTACTTGGAAATAAACAACATACTCTTGCAGGCCATTAATTTTGCATTGGACTATAACAAAAAGCTGTTTTTGGAAATAAAATAATACATGATATCAAAGAAACTTAGATAGCTAGATCATCTCCCTTTTAACTTTTTGATACAAGAGACATGATATTGGATAGCCAAAGCTTGTGCAAATGAAGAAAACAGCAGGCTCCAATTTGCATCAATTTAGCCAAAGTAAAAAGAATCCTGGTTTCCAAAATAGTGGTGCAGCCTATGGCAATGGCACAAAAGGGCACAATCATAAGAATCAAACTGGTCAGACATATTTCAAATCTGCTTTCAAGATAATTGCTAGTGTTTTTACATTGTTTCTCCCTGGGAGAAGAAAAACAGCCCAGAAGCTGCTGAAAATGATGCCAGGAAGAACACACAGAAAGTCAGAGGAGTATCATGTAAGTCTGATCAATAATATATGCTGTGATTAATTTATGTATGCTGGTATTGAGATTGTGAAACCTGATTTTGATGGAATGATAAGTACACAGTAATGGGTTTTTCCAAAATTGAGATTTATTGGAATTTGCAGCTTCAACAGATACATCATCTGATAGTTCCAAGAGTTCATCAAAATGGAAGTCTTCTCAATCCTCTGCATCATCTGGCACTGCAAATATTCAGCTTGGAAAGGGAAATTTTTCCTTTGAGGAAATTTGCAAGGCAACAGCAAAATTTTCTCCAGATAACAAGATTGGGGAAGGTGCGTTTGGAACAGTATACAAGGGAAAGATTAATGATGGAAGCCTTGTGGCTGTAAAGCGTGCTAAGAAGGTATGGCACAAACTTTTCCTTTGAATGAAGTTGATGAAGAAACAAATTCATCAAATATTGTTAATAGTTTAGGTAATTATTATCAATGAGCCTGATTTTGTGAAGTTTCTTGGCAGGATGTGCAAAACAGGCACTTAGCTGAGTTCAAGAATGAAATAAGCACCTTGTCAAAAATTGAGCATCGGAATCTTGTGAGGTGGCATGGATATTTGGAGCATGGAGATGAAAAGATCATTGTTATTGAATATGTTAATAATGGAACTCTTCGGGAACATCTAGATGGTAAGTCCAGGGTTTGTCAGTCATTGATCATTTAAAAAAATTGAAATGATCAGATTTCATACACAGCAGAAGGAAATTTATAATCATTACCTGTTATCTTTTAATTTGAGATACAATAACCAATCCTATAGGATGAAGATGTTAGTTTCAAAATATTGGTATACAATAACCAATCCTGTTATCATTACCTGTGAGGAGTAATGCAATAGGAGATTACATTTTCTCCATTATTCTTGCACAAATAATGGTATATTTTGGTACCAATCTCTTCATCTGGAACTTTTGGTGATGTTTTAGCTGCACATTTCAGCTCTTGGAATGCAATACAATAGCATCACCACATTTCTCTCTTTTCAAACTCAGTACTTAGTATTTTTGTTCAGTAAGCAGTGATTGCTTCAGCATACTGAAAAGTGGAAAACTACTGTAGTGTATAAATAACCTGTCATAGGTGCAGGATCTTGTGCAGTGTATTGGTCTAAAATGCAGTAATAAAATACATAGCTTTATAATCAATTGCTATAGCCTATAATGACATAGAAGTTGCCAATTATTAATTTCAGGTATGCGGGGAAATGGACTAGAAATTGGGGAGCGTCTAGACATAGCAATTGATGTAGCTCATGCAATTACATACCTTCATATGTATACAGGTATGTATCCTTAGAACTAGATTTGTAAGGACAAAACATGTAACAACAAATTTGAGTTCCATAACTGTTGCATTTTATCTACCTATTCTCAGGGCAAGCTATTTGAGAACTTAGTCCTGTTTGTGCTCAATTTAAAGGTTAGAGCATTTCAATGCCTGAATGTTTGTATTGTTTGACAGATCATCCAATTATTCATAGAGACATCAAAGCAACAAATATCTTAATAACTGACAATCTAAGGGCCAAAGTGGCTGACTTTGGCTTTGCGCGGTTGGCTGCAGAGGACCCTGATAAAACTCATATTTCAACTCAAATTAAAGGAACAGCTGGCTACTTGGATCCTGATTACATGAGAACTCAGCACCTCTCTGAAAAGAGTGATGTTTACTCCTTTGGGGTGCTTCTTGTTGAAATGATGACAGGAAGACATCCAGTTGAACCAAAGAGACCCCTCAGTGAAAGAGTTACAATTGTATGGGTAAGTATATCAAATCTCCTAAACTTAATGCAAAACAACAAAGATTGAATTTTTACTTTTATGCAAAGCTATGATTTGTTTTCTTTTAATGAATTAAGTCAGTTATGCAAATAATTTGAAATGTAAAGCATAACATCCATACTCTTTCCTTTTTATCTTATTATGATCATAACAATGACAGTGAGAATTGATTAGACAGACATAATTTGCTTGTGTGCAGGCAATGCAGATGTTGAAACAAGGAGAAGTTGTGATTGCCATGGATCCAAGGCTTCGGAGAACTCCGGCCTCAAACAAGGCTGTGCATAAGGTTATGAAGCTTGCTTTCCAATGCCTTGCACCAGCCAGACGAGCACGGCCATCTATGAAGAGTTGTGCAGAGATTCTATGGGGCATCCGCAAAGACTTTAGAGATAAATCCGTTTCCCATTCTTCCCAGGGTGCTCCCCATTCTGCAGATTTTCTTCAGAGAGACTCTAGGAATAATAGGCATATGTCACATGGTGTTAAAGATAAAAACCATAAATTTGTCTCTGCATAATCAAACTAATTTGTGAGATTCTTTCATTGATTGTTTAGCATCAGATAATCAACATGTTTTATGCACCTCTTGTTTGCATCATGTTCATAGAGTCATGAGGTCTTTCCTTCTTCCATTTTGAAATTCTCAAGGTTCTAGATTGTTGAGAGTATTCTTTGGTGGCCAAACTGAAGTGAGATTGTAAAATAAAGGGTGGTCACCTCACCACAACTTGGATTTCAGTGTATGCATTTGACTGTGGCATCCTTTATATTGTGGCTTGGGGTGTTGTGATTGTGAAGGCTAGTAGTGTAAACAGTGGGAATCTACTCAATGGCTTCAATTAGTATGATTGTAGGCAGATATTAGATCTGTTTGGTGCATGGTCTTTGATGAAAAATGCGCAATTGATATAGAAGACTTAGGTGAAAGGGTGAAAAAGATGTAAAAACACATGATTAATTTTTGATGTATTGGATCTTTGATGATGTATTGGTTCAGTTGATGTTATGAATCAGTTTCTTTCCCTCTTCTTTCAATTATAAATATGCTCATTCAACAAGCTAAGCCTTCCTGCTCGGGGGCTGGGGAGTCGGTATGCTGGTGGTTGGGTCGTCTGAGTGTGGTGGTCTTCCATCGTTTCTAGGCCCGGGAGGGGTTCCTGCAAAGACACTCCGATGTCAAAGCAAGAGGTCGGGGTCAGAGGATTAAACCGAGTGAGTTCGAGTTAGAAGAATGTGTGTACCTTATGCTTCGTGGGGATCCTTCTTATATAGAGGTCTGGAGATGGCACGATCCTCGAGGACAAGTAATGATGATTCTGTCAGAGGATCGTCCCTGACCGTTGGATCTCCTACCACATTCAGTGGATCGAACGGTCCTCGATCAGTACGCCAACGTAGGTGACCCTGTGACATGACTGTTGACTTGACGTCCGTAGGTGATCTCTCGATGATGCTCCGGTACCCTCTCGGTCAGAGGCTCATCGGAACAGACGATGGTAGAGCAGACGATACAAACGTTTTCACACACCGGTTGGGCAAAGCAATGCCGAGAGGGTCGTAGGGGTTTGGGAGAGATACTCCCGGAACACTCATGAATCATAGAGAAAAAATGTTTTTTATTTTAAGCAATGACTAAGCCATGATTGCCTACTGAAGCAACTTGCTTAGTTTTAAGCAACAAGCAATCGTTCTTACGGTAAGAATTGGTATAAGGAATGCTCTGATCTCATTTTAATTCTATTTATTATTTTTGGAAAATATGTTTTAATTTTTTTTTATTCAATTACTCTCGCAACTCTGACCAGGGTGGGGTGAGAGTCAAATGTCTCTCAAGGGTGCGACTCCTAAGAATTGAACACTCAACCTAAAAGTTCAAACAATCACTATTTATCACTGTGGCCTACACTCGTTGAGTTTCAATTATGCACACATTTAACAAAAAGAAAATCTAAATCTTACTACTTATTCCAAAATGCATTGAATACTTCTTATGTTTAAAAAAAGTTGGTGAGATATGAGTTAGGGATGGAAGGTTTAAATATTCCCGAAGGGAAAAAAACAGCAATGAGATTTGTTTTAATTTTTTTTAAGGCAAAACAGCAAGAGAATTTGTTTGAACATAGCATAGTAACTCATTCGAAAAACCAGAATATTAAAGCAAATAATCATATTTTTCTGCTAAAATGAGAAAAAGAAACACCATCACCATGTGACATGAATATTAGAAGGCGTAGCTTGCACCAACGTTTGTATCCTTGTTCGTGAAGTTCAACCGCTATTATCAAACAGCAACCTTTTCCCTTCGCTACCGCTTCCAATGGAAGCAGCCACGTGTCCTCCTTATAGCCATTCCGGAACTATCTGATCCTCTTTTTCTTCCAAACAAAATTGCCATCCCAATGCTGAATCTAGGTGCGACCCACAATTTCATGTGACTCTTTGCTCCCTTCAATTTCACTCCTCTTAATTTCTGTCTACTTCATTACGAGTGAAGAAAAATATTCCATTTTTGTGTGATATTTTCTTTTACTTTTTCTCTCTCTCACTCTATCTCAGCCCACTTGATGGGTCTCAGTCTCATTTGAGGTATCATTTGGAATCATATCTTCTGATTCTCTTTTGTGGCCTAGCAATACCATTCCTTGAAATATCTTCACACCCAGGTTTGCTTTCTTTTTATTAACCTCTTATTTTCTCACTTGCCCATTTCTTCAATTCTTGAGCTTGATTGATAGATAGATAGCATTGCTTGAAATTGGAAGTGGTGGGGTGCTCTTTTTTTCATGATCATTTTGATTGATACTGGATAAAGTTTCTATTTTTGTGACAATTGGATTAAGTGGGCAGTGTAATTTTATTTTATTTTGTGACAGAAGAAAGATAAGGATTTCGAAATGGCTGCTAAAGTAGAGACTAATGGTAGTGGTGGTATAGCTTCTCCAGCTTCTGCTAAAGTTCCAGCGGTGGCACATCCATTAGCTGAAAAGCCTGATGAGATTGCGTCCAATATCAGTTACCATGCTCAGTTCAGTCCTCATTTTTCCCCTTTCAAGTTTGAGTTGGAACAAGCTTACTATGCCACTGCAGAGAGTGTTCGTGATCGCCTCATTCGGGTACGATGAATTGGTGATACACTTCTTGAAATTGGAATGTGGATGCCCGTGTTTTAGTTTTGAATAATCATTTGTGAGTTAGTATTGTTTTGTTCATATAGAAGTGAAAGTGAACTCTTCCTATAGGAATATGCATGCGTTTCACTTACATGTTAATGCTTTAGTTATAGTGGTGATGGGCGATGTTTGTATCTTAATAGCTATTAAGGGACAAGTTCCATTAATTATTTTGTTTTTGTGTGCGTGTATGTGTCAGATAGATCTAGGACAACAGATTGTTCACACCACCAATTACAGTGTTTCAGTATACAGAAGAGTGTGTCCTTTTATGGATCAGGATCATCTCATGTGAAAACTCTCTCATGTTCTCTTATGTGTTGAAGTTTTGTGTCTATCTCTCTACATGTGTATTAACTATGTAGGAGAGATATAGACACAATGTTCCACTTGACATTATCATGCTACATGAGAGGATCCACATTAGTCCTTTTATACTTCTCCGTGTGAGAGTCAACCCAGTTACTTAAATTATACTGAAATTCAGGCACATTAATAAATGTTGGTTGATACTTATAATCAAGGGGCAAAGTGCCATTTATTTGTTTGGTAATTATTTTAGGATTAAAACTACATAAGCAAAGGTAATTAATTGTACCACACAAATTAAATAGGAGTAACTTTTTCAAATTTTGTAAATATTTTGTTCTTTTCTCTCAACTGACTTAAGTTCTGGGTAGCATACTTGCATCTTTTGTTTGGATAGGACTAATGCTGTTATTGTGCATTGATGTATAACCATTTCAGCAATGGAATGAAACATACTTTCATTTTCACAAAGTTGATCCCAAGCAAACTTACTACCTATCGATGGAGTTCCTTCAAGGTCGAGCTTTGACAAATGCTATCGGAAATCTTAATATCCAAGATGCATATGCTGATGCTTTGCGCAAATTTGGACTTGAACTTGAAGAAATAACAGAGCAGGTAATATGAAATTGCAACCGTTATGTGAAATAATTTTCTTTCTAGAGACTTTTCTCTAGAAATTAGTCCAATCCATGTACAGCCATTCAATTGCAAACCAATTTTCAAGGACACAAGCACCATCTCTCCCGAGAGCACACAGGCCCACTTTACTACTTTGTCATAGATTGATACTTGGACATCATGCTAAGAACAAACTCTCCTGTGGCGGAACACCAATGGTTTTGTATCTCGAACACTAAGCATTTATTGATATAAGAAAACAAACATGATTTATGGTAACAGACAGTTTGTTTGTTCTTTTAATTCCCGGAAATTATCATCTAATGTAAAAACATGCAAATTTGAAGCAAAAAGTTCTTGTGAAGAAGTTTAAAACAAATAAAAAATATAGATAGGCAAATAATCTAAGAAGGTATCCTATGCTCTACTTCTTTGTTGTCAGCTATGTAATTGATAGGGGATTCATTGATAATACTTTGCATGAATCAAATGATTTATATTCTTCCAGTTTTAATCGTCAGGAATAGTTGTAACTTGTAATGAAGCCATCTTTTTATTTTTCTGAATGAAAGCTTCTCTCGTAGGTGGCATTGCTTCATATCTACATTTGATTTTGATATCTTATATAAAAATGTATTGCTGGACCGTTCAACATGAACCTTTGCAGGAAAAGGATGCAGCACTGGGGAATGGTGGTCTTGGTAGGCTTGCTTCTTGCTTTCTGGATTCCATGGCAACACTTAACTTACCTGCTTGGGGGTATGGTTTGAGGTATAGATATGGGCTATTTAAGCAGAAAATCACCAGAGAAGGTCAGGAGGAAGTTCCAGAGGACTGGCTTGAGGTTTGATTTATCTCGTTTTTTTTTTTTTTATAAATTTATGGAACTATATCACTTATTTCATGGGATACTGATTCATATAATCATATGAAAATTAAACAGAAGTTTAGCCCCTGGGAAATTGTGAGGCACGACATTTTATACCCTGTCAGATTCTTTGGAAGTGTTGAGGTTAATCCTAATGGAAGGTAAATATGTAAACCTACTGAGTTACTTTATGAAATCTGTCATATGCTGCTTTGGTACATGACTATCTATGACAGTAAAAGCCAATGTCTTTTTCCTTTTAACATGATTAAAATGTAAAAACAAGCTTTCCTTTATCAATGACAGTAAAAGTCCATGTCTTGCTCCTTTTAATCTTGATTCAAATGTAAATATAAGCTTTACTCTATTGAGATAAAATGATATAGAAGTACTTACAGTTTGGTTAATTGCCAGCCGAAAATGGGTTGGAGGAGAAGTTGTGCAAGCACTGGCATATGATGTGCCAATTCCAGGATACCAAACTAAGAACACCATCAGTCTTCGCCTCTGGGAAGCAAAGGCGTCTGCTGAGGATTTCAATTTATTTTTATTTAATGATGGGCACCATGAATCTGCATCAGTGCTTCACTCACGGTCTGAACAGGTTGGTATCAGGGATTTTTCTTCACTGTTTAAGAATCATCAGGTTATCGTCAAAGATCCTTTACATTTACGATTAATAAGAATGAAATACATACAGAGATACCCATTTCTTTGCTATTATAAGATCTTAGAACAAATACTGTTGATTTTTGTGTCCCCAATTCCTGTGAAGCAGTTCTATATTAAATTTTGTATGTAGATATGTGCGGTCTTATATCCTGGGGATGCCACAGAAGGTGGAAAACTTCTACGGCTGAAGCAGCAGTACTTTCTCTGCAGTGCATCACTTCAAGTAAGTTAAATCCGTCTGATAATTTCCTTTTTTCGTCATAAATGTTCTTTACGTTGTTTGTGCTCCCTCCTTGTAAGAATTTAGCATTGAAACTTTAGGTAGTGGTGGAAGGTAGTACCAGTTTTATGCTGTGTAATTCAAAAGCTAGATCACTTTCATTTTAAAGCTTGATAGATATAATCACCAATTATCCATCCCTCCTCAGTCAGTTGATGTAACAAACAAAATGTTTTAGTTTCTGTTGGGTCTTCTTTTAATGAATGCCGTAGCTGACAGCCACATTTTTTAACCAGATAACTAATTTGGGTCATGGTTACATCATTTGTTATTCCCAAAAACCAGCAAGAATTTAATTACATCTTTTGGTTGACACACTATTCTTAATGCTGTCCACTCCTATGATGGATCAATTACAGGACATAATTTCCCGGTTCAAGGAGAGGAGACAAGGACCTTGGAACTGGTCTGAGTTTCCGACAAAGGTGGCTGTACAATTGAATGATACTCACCCAACTCTTGCAATACCTGAGTTGATGCGATTACTTATGGATGATGAAGGACTTGGATGGGATGAGGCATGGGATGTGACATCAAAGTCAGTAAATTGTAAATTGTTGGGTGGAATGATTATTTGGCATTTCTTTCTTCGACTGCCTGTGGACGTTTATGGTGTATTATTATTGTATTCCTCACTGCTAAAATGTGATGCTGTGTCAGGACAATTGCTTACACGAACCACACTGTTCTCCCTGAAGCACTGGAGAAATGGTCTCAACCTGTAATGTGGAAACTGCTTCCTCGCCACATGGAAATCATAGAAGAAATTGACAAGAGAGTAAGTTGCTCTTCTCCCTTGTTCCTCTTTAATAAACTCCATAAAAGATATACCCATAGATTTAATGTAAAAATCATAAAATGCTTGCAGTTCACAGTGTTGATAAGTAAAACCCGGTTGGACCTTGAGAGTGAACTTTCCACCATGCGCATCTTGGACAACAATCCCCAGAAGCCAGTAGTTCGGATGGCAAATTTGTGTGTGGTTTCAGCTCATACGGTAAGTGGTTCACTTATTTGAACTCCAAAGGAGAGTCTCATCGATCTTACCCTATTTTTGTCTTCCGTCTAATTTTTCCAAAGTCACCAAGTGTTACTATATTGATTTAGGAAAAAGCATAATACCAAAAGTATTTGAAGAACTGTAAATTAAATTCCAGAAAGTGCTATTCTAGCATGTACATTTCCTGCATGTTATATTACTTTCTTGAATACTTCTTTGCAGTCAAGAATCTCTGCTAAAACACCACATTACTGGTTCACTTGTTTCTCCAAACTCACCTAGTGCTCCAGTAGCGATATTGGAATAAAGGTTGAACTGAAAATTTGAAATGAATGTAAATCAGAGCCTTGTTAAGATGAGACTCTAGCAAGCACATTACCTGAGTTTATAGTAAACTTGTGAAGGTATCTTTGTTCTTGGAAGCAGCATTAGACGAATATCAAAATGCTATGTCCAAATGTTATTTAGATAGAGAAAGATATGTTCAAATTTGATATTTTATTCTCTACCATCTCTGCTAACCATTCATCTAATGAAAAACTGTTGCGAGGGAAGTTGTAATCCAATAATTAGTGATGGGCAGTGCAGTTGTCTCAAAATTATGAATAAATTATCTTGTCTAAAATGAGCAATATCGATGGGTCTGTATGACTGTTTTCCTAATATCTTATACTTTAATTCCTTTCTCTCTAATTTTGTATTTTTAACTTTTTTCTCTGTAACCCTGTTTTTTATATTTATGAAATTTATTTCTTTTCAATTGAAATTTATTTGGTGCCCATCTATTTGCAGGTGAATGGTGTTGCTCAGTTACACAGTGATATATTAAAGTCGGAATTATTTGCAAACTATGTTTCAATATGGCCAACAAAGTTCCAAAATAAAACAAATGGCATCACACCTCGAAGATGGCTCTCTTTTTGCAGTCCTGAGCTAAGCAAGATAATCACTAAGTGGTTAAAAACTGATCAATGGGTAACCAATCTTGACTTATTAACAGGTCTTCGACAGGTGAGTGCCCGAAACTTCTCTGCTGTTAACTGATTCCTATTATTGCTGCATTCTCACATTCAATTTCTGGTGTTTCTTTCCCTGTAGTTTGCTGACAATGAAGATCTACAAGCAGAATGGCTATCTGCAAAGAAGGCTAATAAGAAGCGCTTGGCACAGTACATTCTGCAGGTGACCGGGGAGAGCATTGACCCTGATAGTCTATTTGACATTCAAGTCAAGCGTATCCATGAATACAAGAGGCAGCTACTAAATATTCTTGGTGTGATTTATAGATACAAGAAGTTAAAGGTATGAGAAGCAGTCCACTGTTTGAGTAAATTTATCTGTTTGAAGTATAATATAAAACAGTGATGTGTCTTCACCCAAAAGCTTAAGCATTTGGGATTGTTGGTTCATGACATGGTATGAGAAACTTTATGACCAAGTGGTCTAGAGTTCTAACCTTGTTGCCACCATCATTCTAATAAAAAAGTTAAAAAGTTCAATTTCAACACATGGTAGGTGGACTCGTGCATTTTCCACGCTTCAAACTTTTGTGTGAAGGGGAATGTTGGAAGTATAATATAAAATCATCAATGTGTCTACACCCAATGGCTTAAACTTTTGGAATTATTGGTTCTTGATATTATGAAGTGCCTGTTGTTTTGTTCATCCCTTTTAGCCAGTGTTCATAATGAGTCGTGGTTAGTGGTTACCTGTGTCTGCATCGTAGCACCTGAGCAGCTATTTAACAATTTTTTTGTAGAAAATAATATTTATAAGCTATCCTTTGTCTGGCTTCATCAACACTGTCAAGTACAGTAATTCTGCTCTCATCTAAGATACTGCTACTGTTTTTTCAAATGGTCATAGCATTATACAAAACATATGTTCTATACTGAAGTTACTCCTTACTAAACTGTAATAGGAGATGAGCCCTGCAGAACGAAAAAGTACAACTCCACGCACTGTGATGATTGGGGGAAAGGCATTTGCGACATACACAAATGCTAAAAGAATAGTCAAGCTGGTCAACGATGTTGGTGCTGTTGTAAACAGTGATCCTGAGGTCAATAGCTACTTGAAGGTAACAACATTAGTACCTTTTTAGAAGTTGAAAAATTTAGATACTCATGTTTTTGAAAGTTGAAAATTTAAGATACCAAGTGCTTTCTTTATAAATTATCATACCTATCTGCTTATAGTGATCGAAGGCAGGGAAGTTGATTGATAACAGTTCCATTTCAAGCCCTCAAAATTAAATGTGTACCTAATACCATAGTAAAAAAGCTTTTTGTGATACCTTATTTCCTGTCAGATAAATTGCTGATCTTGCAGAAGCTTGGTGTAATGCTTATTGATAAACAACATGTAATCTGTTCTTACTTATTCAAACTTGTTTTCAGGTTGTGTTTGTCCCAAATTACAATGTGACCGTGGCAGAAGTTCTGATTCCGGGAAGTGAGCTATCCCAGCATATTAGCACTGCTGGCATGGAAGCAAGTGGCACAAGCAACATGAAATTTGCTTTAAATGGTTGCCTCATTATAGGTACATTAGATGGAGCCAATGTGGAAATCAGGGAGGAGGTTGGTGAGGAGAACTTTTTCCTCTTTGGTGCAACAGCAGAAGATGTCCCCCGACTAAGGAAGGAAAGAGAGAATGGACTGGTATGCAATTACCTTCTTTTTTGGTTTCCAATTATTTTTTACAATTAGCTTTTTATTTTTTCAGATGAAGCTGCGTAAAAAATCATTCTTTTCTCAAAATAAGTTCCTTGAACTTTAAAATTTCAAAGTTTGGAAAACTTTATGTTAACATATTCCTGGTCATTTATAGTTCAAACCCGACCCTCGATTTGAAGAGGCGAAAAAGTTTATTCGGAGTGGGGTGTTTGGAAGCTACGACTATAACCCATTGCTCGATTCTTTGGAAGGAAATTCGGGTTATGGTCGTGGTGATTACTTTCTTGTTGGTTATGACTTTCCAAGCTACATGGATGCTCAGGAAAAAGTAGATGAAGCGTATCGGTAAGAATCTCTTCATGTTTTCTTGTTTTAAGCCGTGTTTTTGGAATAGTTTATTTGAACTTATCTTATTATAAGCACTTGTACACAAGTGTTTGGGCAAGTTTACGAAAATAGCTTCTGGCCTAAACTCTTTTGAGCTTGTTTTCTTAAGTTGCTCAGATAAAATTACGTATAAACCGTTATAACTATGTGGAAGCTACTTTGAGCTTGTTTCAATAAGCTTATCATTTAAGTTTATAAATAAGCGTTTATGTGGTAAGTGTTAATTGCTATAAGCGCTTAATTAACTTGTATTTCCAAATGCATCCTTAGTTTCATCTCTACTTGTTTGTGATTGAGATGAAGCCCTTTTTAAAAAGCTACATATGAACCTATTACTTTGATGAAGCAAAATTTTCATAGGGGAAGTTTATTGTGAAGTTGACTTTTTCAATTGTCACCCATAATTTTGACCTCCAAGTGAGTTTTTATTTGTATGTTATGCATTACAGTGATAAGAAAAGGTGGCTAAGAATGTCCATTTTAAGCACTGCTGGGAGTGGAAAGTTCAGCAGTGACCGCACTATTGCTCAGTATGCAAAGGAAATTTGGAACATAGAAGAGTGCCGTGTTCCATAATTTCAGCTGGATCATCCTCTTGCATTCAAGTCTCTGTATAGAACAAAGAGAAACAAGTGAAAAGAAGTGAATAAAAAAGGCTATTGCTTTCTATTTATTATGCCATGTCAGGTTTCAACTGCAGTATAATTGTGATTTCTCCCTCCCAACCCAAATTTGTTTCTGACAGCTAAAGCTTTCTATCTGCAAATAAATCTGTAGCTTAACGTTTTACTTTTCAAGTAATGTCGAAATTTGCTTAGCCTTCCAAATTGTGTACTGCTTTTCATTTTTTGTAATGGATTACTCTGGTTCAGTTGAATAAAATCCTTTATTTCTATAAGGTTTGGTCGGGTGCAAAAATCTAAAATGATTGCAAACTGATGACATATGTTGTTGTTGCAAGAAAGGCTTGTCATCAAAACCAAGAGAAGAGCAACGTGCAAGTTCTGAGTTAGTGCATGTTTGAGTATATGGTAAAAACCACAATGAAGTCCAAATCATAGTGTATAGAAGCAGAAAGGGAAGTTGTTTCTATCTATGGTGTCTTTGGCTCACTGCAATTTTCTACTGTGTAACCTAGCATGCAATTAGTGTAGCGGCTAGAGTTAGCAACATATTAAGAATCGTGGGTCTAGCTGAGGTGGACATTTCTTTCACCGTGATTTTCTACGTGTTACCTACCATGCAACGACTAGGGTTAGCAGCATAGTAAGAAGGTGGGTCTAGCTAAGGTGCACAATTCTTTGTCATTGATAGTGAATTTTTACACACAAAAAACTGAAGGTTTAATAGCACTTTTGGTCCCTCACCTTTCACGATTTGGCATTTCTGATCCCTTTTGTAATTTATTAGCACCTAGAGTCCCTTAACCTTTGAAGAAGTTGCATTTCTGGTTTTCTATCCAATTGCGTAACGATTTAATGGTTTTTGAATGAAAAATTAATTAAAAATTAGAAGAAAAATGAAAATCCAGAACCTAGAACCTAACATCTTCAAAACTCAGTTTGTTTTGAAGAACACAAACTCAGTCGCATATCATCTTCAAAACCCAACACCAACAACAACAACAACAAAACCCCAAACTGAACCCAAAACACTAACAGCGTAGCTCAAACCCAAAACAACAACAAGAAGAAACCTAATCAGATCTACCACTTGAAGATGGGGGAACGAAGGTGAAAAAAACAGTGCAACGGTGGAGGCTAATCGGAGAAGGTGTGGTGGCCTTCCTTCTTCTCCTGCTCTCGGTGGAGGAGAAACGTCGTTGCGCCGCGTCTCAACCTCCGGCCGCCGCCGATTCGCCAGCATCAGAACCCTCACCAGGGCTCGTCAAATCCCTAGCAACCTCTCCTCTGCCTCGGCTCCATCTCCATTTTCTGAGGCTTTCTCCAGCGGAAGAATGAAGCTTGAACGGCGACCGAAGGCAGTGGAGGCGGCGGTCGACAACGTCTGATCATCAAATTTCTTTGGGGGTTTCGATGCGAACGTCGCGAGGATTTCAATGGCGGTGGTGTCTTCTCTATTGGCCCACTGGTTTGGCCATAAACGGAGGCAGAAGACAACAGCGATGTCGTAGCGTTTTCCAGAACAGAGGAAACGACGGTGGTCGCTCTCCTTCCTATGGCTATGGTCTCGATCCTGAGATAGTGGTGAAGGGGTTCATGGCGGTGATGTTTTGCTGTGAGGAAAAAGAAGAAAGAAGAAAGAGAACGAAAGAAGAAGGGAAGAAAATGACGAGGGAGAGGAAGAAGAGAAAGTGAAAGAGAGAAGAAATCAGACAATGAATTTGTATAATTAATTTTTTGATGTTTAGATTTTTAATTTTTTTAATTAATTTTTACGGAATATTCTGTTAAATCTTTGACGAAATTTAACGGATAACCGAAACTGCAACTTCTTGTAAAAGTGAAGAACCTTGTATGCTAATAAATTCCAAAATGGATCAGAAATATCAAATCGTGAAAGGTGAGGGACCAAAAGTACTATTAAACCAAAATTGAATACTGTAAAATTGTGACAACTCTATATTTCGGGCTAACGACCAGACATCTCCATAAGACCATAATTGCATGTAAGCCTTTTTTTATATCAAAATTCACTCAGTCGAGTCATTCTACTATGGACGACCGTGGGAGAGAATATGAACTATGAATTTTTCGTTATTTTTCTGGATTTGGTGAATAAAACCCGTATTTTACCCTGATGGACAAATAAGTGATTTTAAATTTGAGTTTTAAGAACTTAGTTACATTAAATACAAAGAAAGAATTCCTATCATTTTATGTTTAATCACAGTTAAGACTCTTTAATATAATGTGAGATTGAACTTGAGAGCTCTTCTCATACATTTAATCCGCGTTGTCACTGAGCTAGTGATTATGTTATTAGTTAGTTTTTTATGTCTAGTTAAGACTTCACCCAAGCTTTTCTAGTCAAGCTCCTAATTTCTTAAATGTTGCTGACTAATTATTTCACTGCTTTAGCAATAACGTGTTCGATTATAACTATGATCTCGTAAGGAAATAACTAATTACAATATAGCTAATGCACTAGCGCTCAACCCTCAACAATGTCGGACCGAAAAACGCTCCGCAAAGAAAAGTAGAAGCCTATACCAAAAATTATTTAAGCATCCGAATTTATTATTATGTTCAGAATATAAATCTAATGCATTTATAGCTTTCAGGATTTTACTTTTGTCATTATTAAAATGGCTTACCAAAGCTTGTATTCATCTTTCACAGTAGAATGACCACCAAAGTACATTTACTAGTAATATAAATTCTAGAGGTCAAAAAGTATTTATAATTCTGGAAATTCAAAATTATTAATTACCATCTTTTTTTGAACCCATATATTCTCAAAATAAGTATATTTCAGTCGAATACCTGAAAAAATTAGTATTTTTATGTTTTAAATAGCCATTTATTTGTATTGGTCTTTCCCAGAACTGCAATATGACTTTGAATTTGAAAAACACATGAACTTAAGTCAAATAAAAAACTAAAATCAATAATGCCAAATACTACAGAACCATAGATATATTCAACCCAACTCTAAATGAACACAAGCAAAAATAAAAGTGCAACTAAACCACCAAGGAACTGATTGGTAGCGTTCAGTAACCCATTATATAATAGGAGCATTATGTGTCTAGACTCTACAACTCTATATGTTCTCACAGCAACAGACCAATAAACCTAAGATGCATAAGGCGATTTAGGAACGACAAATTTCAAGTTCAAGGAGTGGATCCGGGAGTGTTAGACCTCGATACTGATCTTGAACTTGCACTAACACTTGCACTCCTTGATCGTGAATACCTGCGTTTGGAATAATAATAATAGTCACCACTCTTTCTAGAGCTTCTTGAATGTCTCCTTGCCGATCTCCTCCTTGGACTGGGAGACACACTTGGTGAGTACCTCCTCCTTCGAACAGGAGAGACACTCCGTGAGTAGCTCCTCCTTGACCTTCTCCTTGGCCGGGGCGACACACTGCGAGAAACTGACCTGTAGAGGTGCCTTCTGTAGGAGCGATCATCCGGAGAATCATATCTAGAATGCCTTCTGTAGGAGCGATCATCGGAAGAATCATATCTGGAGTCGTAAGGAGAGTATGATCTGTCACGGATGCTGACAGGTGAGCCGTCGTAAGGAGAACGAGACCGAGAATACGACCGTCTTTGCCGGCTGTAGTCAGGAGAGTAAGACCTCCTTCGCCGGCTGTAGTATGGAGAGTAAGACCTCCTCCTCCGGTAGTCAGGAGAGTAAGACCGACTCCTGCTGCGATCCGAAGAATAAGGAGAACGGCTGTAGCTTCTTCTGTAAGGAGAATAGCTAGGTGAGCGACGACCAGGAGAGTAGCTTGGAGAGCGCCGGCGTGCTGATGTATCAAATGGCATAGCATGGATTAGCCAGAGCACTAGTACTAAGAATATAATTGTACACAATAAAAGATGAAATCACAAGAAAGAACAGTGAAACACACCTCTAACAGTCCTCAACCCTAGGTACCTCCCAGGTGTTGGGGTTCGACCACGTCGTCTTCTAGCCTGCAATAAACACAGACAACAGCATGAGGATAGAGCATTGCAATGCACAAGGTTGTAAGCAGTAATACTACTGATAAGAAAATCAAACTAATATATGTAAACCAACAATTTAGATCATAAAAACACGATTGTCAGATAAGGTATATTTTTCTTAACCATTAATTTTCAGGGAACATGAAATATAATAAGATATAAATGCAAGGAGAAAGAGGGAAATGCAGGGCATACAACCCCAATGATCTGATACTTGTTGATGTATTTGATTAGTTGTGATTTGAGAGTTTGATGATGAGCTGCTTCACACAGCTGACCTGCTGCCACAGAAACTTCAAATGGAAAGAAGCACAAAACATTCAAAACAAAAATAGAACTTAAAGAGCACAACATATCTTCCATGCATTGGAGTTGAACCAAAAACCAAAACAACAAGAAATTAAAGACCAAGCCCCAAAATAGAAATTTAATCGAAAGGCATACCTTCTCCACCGTGATAACACGCCCTTCAAGTACAGAGCGGTTCAGATACTTAACACATCGATCAGCATCTTCAAGAGTGTCCATAGTCACGAATCCAAACCCACGGGACTCCCTTGTCCATGGATCAACTACCAGATGCACATCTACAACCTAGGGAAAGCCAACTCGAAAGTAAGGAACAGTAGACAGGCAGCATACAAAATCCCTAAGGAATCATAAGCAACTACAGCTATTATATTAGAACTACAAACAAGTAAAAATGGATTGAAGACGTACTTTTCCCTCGGTAGCAAAATGCTTCTCCAACTCTCTCTTGGTGATCCTAGGAGACAATCCTGTCACATACAAATTGTTTCCTGGATTTTCCGCATCTGGTGAAAAACTCCTAAATCACCAGAAATTAAAAAAAAAACAATTTGAATGTGAATGCGCGATCTAAAAATCAAATTTAGCAACAAAGAAGCACGAGGTCAAAACTATATTAACCCAATGAAGAGACGTACCTTGAACGGCTTCGGGATCTGGACCTCGACAGAGACCTGGACACAGACCTATTGTATCGCCTGTCTGGAGAGGGAGAAAGAGAATACCTGTGAAATGAAAAGGGAACGCCTTATAAGCAAAAACATATGAATAATTGAAAGGGCAGTGAAAGATTAAACATTGAAAGGGCATCTAACCTTGATCTTCTTGAGTACGACATCTGCCACAATTCAGCAAGCAACCCCAAAAACAAAATCAGCACTTTTAACAGTTAATAATAAACTTCTATAGCAAAATCCGAGTAAGCAAAAATAAATCAAATACAATTACAAATTAACAGTACAAATTCACTTGAACACGGTTATCAAATAATACTTTGATATAAAAAGCGAGCCTATTCATATACATGAATACCATAATCTATCACACATGTCCAAAGAGAAATTATCAATCACTCGATCATCAGAGACCAGGATGCCTCTAATAATTAAAGAAAACTTTCGAAAATAAATCTCAAATAATTGCTTTGTCATCTAAAATTCTAAATTCTAGTTCCAAATCTTTCTACTTTTAATTCTTGCATCCGCTAATTATTCAATCTAACATATAAAACAACAAGTATTTTCAAAAGAAAACTTAGAAAATAAATTTTCAAATAATTACTTGGTCATCTAAATTTCTAAATTCTAGTTTCAAATCCTTCTACTATTAATTCTAACATCCGCCGCTAAGTGTTCAATCTAGCATCACAAAAAACAAATAATTTCAAAAGAAAACTTTGAAAATAAAATTTCAAATAATTACTGTCATCTAAAATTTCCAATCCTTCTAACTTTTAATCCTTGAACCCGCTAGGCGTTCAATCTAGCATCACAAAAAAAAAAAAAAAAACAATTTCAAAAGAAAACGTTGAAAATAAAATTACAAATAATTACTTTGTCATCTAAAATTCTAAATTCTAGTTTCAAATCCTTCTATTTACAATTCGTGAATCCGCTAATTGTTCAATCAAGCATCACAAGAAAACAAATATTTTCAAAACTCAAAATCAACATACAAAACAATTAAATTCAAAAAAATCATCTTCGATAATGCGATCAAATGCAGAAAAGCTAAAACCCCCTATATAACAAGGAAATTCAAAGCCGTGCAAACAACATGATCAATTTCACGCGTGAATTTCACAAACAGTTTCAAAATAAAGGCAAAAACGAAATCAGCGATGACGTTGAAACTTTACCATAACAGCAGATGAACGACGGAGACTGGCTCTACTCGACGACGGAGGATGATTCAGTAGCAGCGCTCTGGTGAACGACACGGTGAGGGTTGCGTTTTGGAAAGGAGAAGAAGGTGCCGATGGAATATGTAGAGGGGGAAAGGTGTATGAGGTTGTAATTCTTCCTCTGGGGAGAAGTTTCTGGAGAATCGGACGCCAAACCAGAATTAAACACGCTTGAATTTTTCGTGGGCCGTGGGCCGTTATCTTTCATGCGGCTCGCATTTAGTAGGGCCTTGAGAAACGCCACGTGGTGTCATCACAAAAAATAACTTTCTCACAATGTTGAGAAAATTTTCGAATTGTGAGGATTCTTATCGGGGAAATTTCACCGGATGATGTGATGGAAGTATGATGGCTAGGTCAGAGAGAATGTTTATTTGGGGGTTTGGAAAAGGATTCTCGGGAATATTGTTCCGGAATCTAGAATATCTGTATTTGGTTGGAGTTTTTAAAAAAAATACTCCTGGGTATCATTCATTCCTGGGAAAGTGATATTTCTATTTATAGGCATTTTTTATTCCCAGGTAGAATGGTGAGAAAGTTGAATCAAAAAACCAGACATGATAATTTTTTTTGTGAAATCTCATATATGCCACTACCCACGTTTGGGCAATTTTACAGACGTGGAAAACAAACTTATTGATTGATTGGATGATGTTGAGCAAGGTATAAGGTCACAATAAATATTGAGTAATGCAACATGCGACTGAAAGCTACTGCATATTTTAAGAAGCATTTAAATTGAAAAAATATGTTTTAAAAATCATAGAAATAAGATTTTTTGTCCTTTTAGAAAAGGAGAATATAAGAAAATTTAGATTTAGCAATTTGTATTGGGATGCTTGATTGAAGATGCTTCATGTACTCCAAGAATAGTTTTGCCTCACATGAGCCATGATGCTTTAGTCACTTGATTTGTTTGAGTATATGGAGTAAAAAAATCATATGTTAAACTTCATGTATGTGTTTTTAGATAAGTTTAGAATTTTTTTGCACTAAAATAAAAAGAAGTTCATGTAGTACCTTTGCTGCACATGAGAATTTGGCCAAAATAATGTGTCAAGCTTATAGGCTACCAAAGGATATCCCTCTATCTTGTCTTTTAATAGTTACATTAAAAAATATTTAAATATTAAATAACATAAGGGTATTTTAAGAATTTCAATATATATTCCCAGGAATATGCATTTTTAACCAAACTCATGTTATACTTATTCCCAGGAATATGGATGAAGATTCCAGGAATCGAATTAACAAACCAAACACATTTTTAAAAGATGCAACGGAATAACATTCTCATTCTTATATTTTTGGGCATAAGATTCTCGGGTATCCTTTTCCAATCCCCCAAACAAACGAGTTTACTTAAGTAGGTCAGATTTGTTTAAAAATTTATAGGTCTAAATTTGACTTGTGGCTTGTTACAGGTTATTTTGTTGTCTGAGTCTGATTTACTTGAAAATCTTGTCTGACCTAGTAGTTTATTTAAATGTCTGTTTTATAATAGAAATTCAAGTAGACTAAAAAATCTATTTGTAAAAACGTTAAAAGACTTAAAGGCTAAGAGCTAAAATATATCAATATGATTGTATCGTTCAAGTTTAAGTAAGCTTAATGACGCACAAGTTTAAGTTGAAGTTCACATAATTATTCTGACGCACAAGTTTAAGTAAGCTTAATGACCCATATAAATTATACCATGATTGCCCACAAATTATCTCATTAGTTCATCAATTACTCTTCTCTATGTTTCATGATTCTAGAAGGTATGTGATATCTTCTAAACTTGGTTTTAGGTGCACATATCACAATAAGGCATGATATTTGAAACAACATCATTTGAAGCAAGTATACATATTAAGATCGTGTATCTTAAGTGGTCAATGATAATGTATGTAAAAATACATCAAATTAAAATAAATATAAGAGAAATATATGATTTGAGTAAGAAAATAATACAAGGGAATGAAAATTAAAACTAAACAAAAGAAATAGATATCATCAAGCCAAACAATTTGAGTGGCTATCAAATTTTAAATCTCATTTCAATTATTTTCTATTTACAACTGCTTAAGGTTATATTACCCGTAGATTATATATATATATATATGCAATGTATTGCTTTTGTATGTTGTCAAGTTTGCAGCTCTTATGTAGGTTGGCATACTTTTCCATTTATTGCCTTTATTTCTTAAGATGGTTTCATACATATTTTTGTCTTATTTTATTGCAACCAATAGAGATGTATATAATTTAATTATTTGTTTTGGATAGGACTTGCACATTTAATCGATATTTATTCCATTTACCTCCCTTCAAATGGTCGAGGAAAAGAGTATAAAATAATCTATCTGCTTCTAATTGTAACATAATTTATGCTTTAAAGCTTGGCCATACGATTTATTTGTCCTTTTGACATTGATTCACTTAGGTGGATTTAAAAGCACCGTTGCAGAGTTATAAAAAAACAATTACAAAAGGAGTACTTCTCCCCGAGTTAAATGTTTGGAAACAAACATTCTCACTGATAAGAAACCAACAAACCTTGTCAGGTTTTGTTAGAAAGGAAAACTACCTAGGTTAATAACAAAGGTTGCCCCAATTTTCCACCATGACTTCAAACGAGCAATAGTTATGGATTACTATTAATTGGATTGATGAAACTTATTGGAGCAAAACAAAATGAAACACGATAGAATGAAGATGGAATAGAATAAAAGTCCCTCGCCATTATTTGGAAGTTTCATAATAGGATCTAACAAATTTACCATTCTATTTTTTGGACAGTAGATGAAACATAATGAGTTGCATTTTTTATTCTTCTTTACCATTATTATTGAAAAATATTAATTGCACTCTTTGATTTTATTTTTAATGTAGATATTGTTACTAAAGAATCTATACACTCATCGTTCTCCTAAACAATTATAACTTATTTACCCTTGGGTACACTCAACTTATTTTGAAGTGGAATTATAGGTAGAGAATGATGAGTTATAGGGGTTTGGACAAGGTGGGCTAAAAGATTTAGATTTAATAGTACTTTTGATCCCTAACTTATCACGATTTGACATTTTTGGTCCCTTACAAATTTTTTTTTAGCTTAAATAGTCCATAACAAATACAAACAGTTGCAATTTCAGTTTTCCATCCATCTGCCGTTAGTGAACTAACGCCTCAGGCTAACGTGGCATGACAACATGAGAGAGAAATAGGCTTAGAAGAAGTCACGTGACCTGAACCTCCTTCTTCTTCCTTTTGCAACGGTTTGTGAAGTTTTATATCATTTTTCATCTTCTTGTTCTTACCTTCATCAACATCTACATCTGCATCTTCATCTCCTCCTCCATCAACCCAGCAATCCTGAAACCTCTACAAACCCAGAAGCCCGACCAGATCGATGATGGTGGAGGTAAAAAAAATCCAAACCCAACCCTTTCCATTTTCTCGACGAACCCATGTTTTCATCTTCTTCATACAATCTCCCAACCCCTAAACTCAAATCAACAATATCTCACCCTCCTGTCCTTCTCCTTTTCTCTCAACCAAACATAAACCCAGCAACCAAATCTCGATGAACCCCCGAGAAATTTGAGAACCCACAAATTTGAAAACCTAAATTTTTGAAAACAAACAAATCAGTGATGACACAGAAATTTGAGATGAACACAAACCTTAATCTTGTCTTTCCATCTCCTCTGTTTTCTTTATTGTTATGGTTTTGATCTGGTGGCTATTGGTGTTGGGGGTTTCGATCAGGGGTTTTGAACTGGTTTTCTAGCTTTACAATTGAAACAAAATCCTCATCACATCACACACATTACACACACACACAAAGAAAGAGAAACATGATTGTGTTGTGTGATTGTTGCAGTCTTACCATCTCCATTGTCTCTGATGATCAAGAGTGAACGATTACTATAAGGAAGAAGAATCTATTCTTGCGGGTTAAGACGAGAGTAAATTGGTATTTTTAGAATTTTAATGGTTCATCAGTTTTTTGTTCTATCACATTCCACCCAAATTTGGAGGGAACATAATTAAGGGGAAATAATAGAATATGATGGAACTTGTACCACTGAGTTTTGTCATTTTTTAAACAATTCAAACTGTGAAACTTTCACTCCCCTCCTCCATTCCATTCCCTCCCCATAATCCAAACAAAAGCTAAGGATTTCTGGTTAATAGTTTTTGAAATTATTCAAAAGGATTAGGGTTTATTGTAGTTATGTTTTTAATTGTTAGTTATATAGGTGGGAATTAAATATTAATTAAAAATTACATTTAACTTCCACAACAAACTCATTTATACACGTGGACATGCCACATAGACATTAGCCGAACACACGACAAAGTAACTAGAGCTCCGGCTCATGCCATGCTATTTCTTTAATCACGAGAATTAAAATGCAACTTGGTTCCAATGATTACCCATTTCAATCTCACTTTCTTAGAGCATGTTTAGGTCACTATTGCTTTTACGTTTTCCCATGTTCCAAGAAGAAACAAACTTAAAACACATTATCCACGAGATTCAAACTGAAAACTTGGTTAAGAGGATTCAAACCTGTACACTTAAACTAACCATCAGTGGCTAATGTGAATGTTTTTTCTCATGCTTATACAAACATACACTTAAAAGTTTTAAAAGACCAAAATTACAACAAAAAAAAGCTTAATCGTGGGTGAAGGATTAGTCTCACGGCAATCGGCGGTGGGGATACCTTGGTCAAGACAAAAAAAATACATTGTTTTTGGCTAACGTGAATTTCTATTTTTTCTCATGCTTATACAAACATGCAGTTAAAACCGTAAAAAAATAAAACACACACAGAATATTAAAAGATCAAAATTACAATAAGAAAAAATAGAATTCTATACAATTGCATATAAGAAAAAAAAAAGAGAAAATGATACCATCCTTGGGTCATCTGTCAATGCTACCACCCAAAACCCGCGAAACTCAAAACCCTGCATTGTTCTCCAAATCAAAACGAAAAAGCAAAAAAGGATTGAAACGAAGTTGAATTATTATCGAAGGAAGCGAGAACACTGTGGCGCTGCAATGGATCCGATCCCAGCATCCAACGAGCTCTCCTTCCGGGTCGGCTTTACCGGCCACAGCGGCCACCTCAGGGTGGAGCCGCTGACCACGGTGGAGCGTCACAACCCGCTGCGGTCAATTCCCGACTTCATTCTGGTCAGTCCCATAGCTGCGCTGTGGTGTTGACCTATATGCACACTCCTCCTCTGCTCCATTTTCATACTCCTTAGGTTTTTGCTATCATCTGCCAAATCATAGCAATTGCAACCTCTAATCTTTCTGATAATTTTTCAATTATTCTGCTTTAGTTGCTTTCTATGTGCTCACAATTATTGATTTACACCACAGTTCAGTAATCATTCATTGTTTTTTTAACATATTCAATTCAATAATAGATTCTATTAGGTTTTCTCAACCTGTAATCTATAGTAGGTTTTAGTAGAAGACTGGTTGGTTGGTTTTAAATTTTTAATCCATATAAGAGAAATGTGGGGGTTTCAACACCTCGTGAATGATAGACGGCAAAAAGGGCGGTCGTAACTAATTTTCCTTGTAAGATAACTACTCAAGCTTAGCATTTGTAGTAAAAATAAAAAAATAAGATGTTCAGTATTCAGTTCCCAAAACCCTGTGTTGCTTGCTTGCTCGCTCGCTCATGACCATGGTTTTAATTTGTGGTTGCAGTTAGGTTGCGATGTGTAGTATTGTCGAAAATTACAGAGAAATTCAACTGATATGACAGCAATTATGATTGTGACTGCAATTTAAAACCATGCTTATAGCTTAACCATAGACCATGGTTGTCAAAACCCCGATTTAATCCCTTAATTCTACGATTATGCAATTAAAGTACACTTGGACGATTAAAATCTGTCTCATAATCCTTTTCTGGCTAAATCTCATCTCATACGTGATTAAAATCGCATATAGCCCTTAATCCTGATTATGCGAATAAGCTCGGTCCATCTAACGTGGGCTTGACCTGCTTCCTAGATGTGACGCTGGTAAGTCAGGTGGTGGTGCTGGGACTGAGGCCGGTACCAAGCATGTTTTAGTATGACATTG
Organism: Acmispon strigosus; assembly: GCA_030819835.1. NCBI lineage: Eukaryota > Viridiplantae > Streptophyta > Magnoliopsida > Fabales > Fabaceae > Acmispon > Acmispon strigosus. Next base: position 39,369,496 of record JAUAMA010000007.1, read on the forward strand.
CTATGAATTATGAGTTATGTTTTATAACTAACGAGTTATGAGTACAACTTTATTTAAGTGTTTCTAGATATTTAAAGTGTTTATTTTTGTTATTAAATATGCATATATATTAACACCCCCTCCCCGTTTAAAGGCATAATCCTGATTTGACTACTTTGCCATAGACGGAGAACTGATTATTTTATTAACGTTGTTATTATTTTGCTTCATTGGCATCATTATTAGCGAGTTAGATGGCTGGGTTTTTATTAGTTGACATATGGTGTTATGCCTCGGTACATTTGTCCATATTGGTATTATTATTTTCTGTTAAAATCTTCAAATCCCGATTTGTATTTACATTTTTTTGGTAACTTTTTCCTACTTTATTTCAGCCACCCGCCTTTCCTAGGGAGACACCTGAATCTATAAAGAAGTATATAGAAGAGACATATCTCCGTCCAGGATTGGATCCTGATGATTTTTCACCGGAAAAAGTTGGGAGGCAGTGGGACTTTGACTGGTTTGACAGGGCTGAAATTCCTCTGGAACCATCGTTGCCGCGGACTGTGGTAGTTCCAATATGGGAACCACCGTTTCGACGTCCTGTGAAAGGAAACTGGGAACCAAAGTTTGAGGAGGTGTGAGGTGCTTTTGTGTTTAATATATATCTGATTTCAACTGATGACCCATGTAATTTGATAGCAGGATATTACCTTGCAAGTTCTGCATGCATTGCAAAGATTTGGTTAACAATTAGAACAGAATAAGATTTAAGTTTATCTTAAATGATTTTTGTCACCTTTATTGCTAGTGACTATAATGTTGTGTTAGGTGAATGTATCTGATCTGACATCAGGAGCAGTAGAGTCGGGGCCATTACCACGCACTTCCACTAAGGACTTTGTTCGGGGAAGCATCAATAATCGCCCTTTTCGACCAGGAGGTTTGGATGATTCCCAAGGTTTAGAAAGAACTCTTCCACCAGGTGCTTCGAATGGTGAATGGGTGCGTGAAATTTTTAATGGTGGCCCTGCCCAGACAATTCCACCGAGTTTAAAGCAAGGATTGGATCTTGGTTTGCTCAAGGTTATTATTTACTTTAGTTATTCATTTATGAGCATAATTACTGCTTGCTTTATGTTTGATCCATTTATTCTCTGAATTATCTTATTTGAAGCCATATCCATGCTCATGGAATGTTTACAAGGAAGCCAATTCACGCAAGGGCTCATTAGATGAAAATTTGGTTAGTTATTACTTAATCTTCAGATTACCATTTTTTCTGTCCAAATCTGTGAGCAGCTTTTTCAGTTTTTGTTCTTTTAGTTACATTGTAGACCTCCTAATTCCTATTCTAGATGGTGCTAGTGCCAGGGAGATTGTCAATTTAAGGATGTGCTTCTTTGATTACATTTAGAAGCAATCATACAAATGATCTGCTTTCTTATATTGACAATGCTTGAATCATAATGGAATGCAGAGTGGATTGTCAGTACAGTTTGATGACTTATTTAAGAAGGCTTGGGAAGAGGATGCTGTTGGAGAGCAAGAGGAAGATGGTATTTGACATTCACTAATAACTTCTCGATCACTGCTTTCTTTTGACATGCATTATAGGCTTGGAAATACCTGCATTGCACTATAATCAATTGGACCAAACCACTGCAACCAATGCATATCTTTATTGGACCAAAATATTTTTCTCCTATTTTGTGGCTAATGATAATGCTGTTTGTTAAGGTCATTCATCAGAAGTGGAGACTGTTAAGTTGGAAGCAGAAGTTGATACAACTGAGGTATCCAGCAGAGAACGTGAGAGTGAAATGTCACTTGATGATATTTTGTCAGCTGACTCAGAAGGATCAAAACTGCATTTGGATGGATTTAGTGTTGGACAGCAGCAGAAGGAAGTAAGTGGTTATGCAATAAAGTTATCATGAACTGTGCTTAATATAACAAATCATATTTCTTGTGATGCTTCATGATTTTCTTTGTTTCTGTGGCAATGCTTGAGGTAGGAAAACTATTATTTTCGCAGGCTTGGGCTATGTATGAAACTAGTGAACAAATTGCAGATCGCTTTCATGAACTTGTTCCTGATATGGCACTTGACTTTCCCTTCGAGTTGGATGCATTTCAGAAGGAGGTATTTACTCAGTGCTAATTCATTCTTATAGGCATGTAATAATTGTTTCATAATTGGCACAGTAAAACTAGAAAATCAAATCAGCAATATTGGAATGTTTCCCTACCATACTCCAGTTCTGGGATGGAAAGTGAAAACTAATCTTACACACACATTTTACTGAGCTATACCTTCCACTTATGTGATAATGCCCACAGGGATTTTTCAAGTAACTGACTGATTGTTGAGTTTGTTGTCACAATTTTGCACGAAACTACCAATGAATTTGAACAGTCTAATTCACACTTCGATTTCATTTCTTATCCTTACTATGACTTTCTGTGTCTTCCCTTTTCTACTTTGTTACTCTGATCAATTTCTTTATATGGAGTGACTAGTTAGAGTTTGCTCCTTTTTGTTGTTACTTGTTAGTAACTGACTCATGTTCTTGCAAATGTATTCAGCTGATTGTGCAATGATTGGGATGCCATTACATCCTTAATTTTTTAGGGGAGGGGTTAGTCTGTTATTTGGAGCTGTTTGTCTCTTGGCAATTGCAGAATGATCATGATTAGGAGGAGCTGCATCAATCAAATTTTTAATTATTTTGTATAATTATTAATCTGTTGTTAAAGAAGTCCATGTTCATCGTAGCTTGCAACCCTATGGAAGATTTTTCTTTCTTTTATACTCAATAAATTTTCCATTTTATTTTGGAATATGAAAAGTAATTCATATCATCTTTCAATGTCATTTCTAGCATGAGTATACTACTTATGTTCATCTTTATAATTTATTTTGTTCCTTTCCTGTATGAAAATTGCAGGCTATTTATTATCTTGAAAAAGGGGAGTCTGTTTTTGTGGCTGCTCACACATCAGCTGGAAAGACAGTAGTTGCTGAATATGCATTCGCTCTAGCATCAAAAGTATACCTGGAATTTTTTCTGCTGGTTCAGTTTATTTATTTCTTTGTTTTTGCTTCTTGGCTGTGTAGTTGCATGAACCATGAAACCTTGAACCATACTGCTCAGTATCATTGGAGCACTGTGATTAGATGCAATAATGCTTATATTCTAGTTCTACAATCTTCATGATATTTTGACCAATAATAGTTTTTAGTTTTTCATAATTTATTTTTTAAATTCCTACCAATAAATTTAACTGCAGAACAAGAAGGAATATCTTAAATTTATTGGAAATTTTCTGTTTGAACTTCATCCATGCAGCACTGCACTAGGGCTGTGTACACTGCTCCAATAAAAACCATCAGCAATCAGAAATATAGAGATTTCTGTGGGAAGTTTGATGTTGGGCTTCTTACTGGTGATGTAAGCTTGAGGCCCGAGGCTTCTTGTCTCATCATGACCACTGAAATTTTAAGATCAATGCTCTACCGTGGTGCAGATATAATTCGAGACATTGAGTGGGTAAAAGACTCTTGGTTTCCCATCAACAAAAGACTAGTTGTTATGAATTTCTAGCAACTTATATTGATTTACTTACTTGTTTTCGGCATAAATATGGTAGGTTATATTTGACGAGGTGCACTATGTCAATGATGTTGAGAGAGGTGTTGTTTGGGAAGAAGTAATTATCATGCTTCCAAGACACATCAATATCATCCTCCTTTCTGCCACGGTACTAATTGATACTCAGTTGATATCCTACTTGATATGAGTTATGCTTATTCTATGTAAAAAAAGTCATTTCAGGTTCTAATACTTTCAATGCTAAATTTGTTTTTACAACTCCAAGCACAAGGAGCATTATAGTTATGTTGTGAATGTTTAATAGCAGAGGATATTGGCCGTGGTTGGAGGGGGTTATTTGAGTTTATCTTATACCATAAGTGCTCATACAAGTGTTTCTAAGAGCTTATGTAAATAGCTTATGATACCCATAAGCTGTTTTGAGTTTATTTTCACAAGCTGTTCAGATTAGCTTATGAATAAGTGCTTATACTTATACCCTATTTTGAGCTTATTTCAATAACCTTCTCAAATTAGTTTATGAATAAATGCTTATGTGATAAGCACTTATTGTCACGCTTAATTAAGTTTTCCCAAACGCACCCATAATGCTCTTCAAATTGAATTAAAACTGGCCCGAGGAGTCTTTTTTTTGGTTCAATTTAAAAAGTTGATTAAACTCTTCTTTCAATTCATAGTTTTAATAACTTTAAGAACTCCTTAATGAGAGGAGAAAGTGAGGCAAAAACCGTAGAATTGCACGGAGATAAGGTGGCTATTACAGGAATTATTTTATTGCAAATTATTTATTATGGTTAATGACATCAACTGAGGTGTTCCATTTGTACAGTAGTATTATTACTGAGTAATACCCAAACCAGTCCCTGTTAGGACCCAATTGCAAGGTATGAGACTTGAGTCTGGAAGTATGGGATTCTAATGTGGGATTTATAAGGCCTTGGGCTCTCCAACTACAACAGCTAGCTTTTGTGGTGTGGTTCTCCCAAGGTTCTTATCAGTCCAACATATATGTCAGTCATATTAGTCCCTAAATAATGAAACCTTTGTCCAAGGTCCTTGATCCATCAAATTAGGCCCTGAAGGTGTCTTTTTTAGGTCAAATTGGTCCTCCAGATCTCTGACGTGGGGACTAATTAGACTGACAAAATATATTTTGAGCACAATTTCCATCATTCAAGGGCTAATGTGATTGACACTAAGTTGCAAGTACTAAGCTAACTATTTGGCGGTGCTTTCAAAATGGACATGCCATTGAACTAGTGAAGGCATTTTGTTCATGGTTATTGGTTCAATTATGGTTAAATTGACAATATTTAAATAATTATATTTTTAACATTATATAAAGCATAAATGAAAATAGGTGTACTTTTAAATTTATAAAAGAACCATATTATATGTTCTGAAGGTAAAAAGAAATCAACAATAAAATGCATTGGTCTGTTTTTACCTAAAAAAAATCTGATTTAATAACAAGCATTATGCAATTTTTTAAAAACAAACTTGTTCTTGCCACCTATTTTGGACTGGTTCTCTACCAAGTTTTTTTATTGGCCAATTTAGACTTGTGGGAGTATTATCATTTAGATGTTAATGACAGCTAATTGCTTTTTAGTTTTTGATAATCAACCATTATGTGATATTGAGTAGGTATTTTTTTTATTTGTATTTAAAGTTTCACTAATAATTTGACGGGGGTGAATTGCTATGAGCTCACTTGCGTTACTCCGTTTGAAGCATCAAGAATGTCAGGGTTCTGCTACTGAATATTCCCAAAACTGTTCCATCAGCTGTGCATCAGAGCATCTAGTATTTTCTCCTTAAATCATATTTTGATCAAACAGTGGTCTTTTTCCTTAAAATTGCATTTTCTTTTGCAACGTGTTTCTTTCATGATCCTTATATGTAGCACATCTCTTTTGGCCTTAGATTATGACCTCACTTTTACCTTTTCTTATCTCAGCAAAGCTATTTTGTCTTAATCCTTTCAAAAAATAATAATTCTGCAGGTTCCTAATACTATTGAATTTGCCGATTGGATTGGAAGGACAAAACAAAAGAAAATACGGCTTACAGGGTAAGTAATTAATATATTTTACATCTATTAAGGGCTATTTAGCAGATGAAAATATTGACGGTGGAAGAGACGTATTCACCTTTTCGAAAATGTGCAAAAATACAGAATGGCGCAAAAAGCATTTGGTTTTTTTGGAGGAGGTATTAAGCCATGTTTGATATACTCACATGCCTTGGTAAACTGTACGAATGACATATAGGAGTCAAAAGAAGGAAACTAATATGATATCCTCTTTAACTTGTGATTATTTTTCAGTTTCAAACTCTGAAAGTTACGAGTCTTAAAAATAAGTTTTTTCCTTGCTGTATTGTTATAATTGATATTATAAGGCTGAAACCTACACTGATGGTGCATGGAATAGAAGTTGTAAAGTCTGATGATTCCTAATCATCTTATCATTTTTCCTGTTATAATGATCTTTTTTTTCTTTTTCTGCCAGGACAACAAAAAGACCTGTCCCATTGGAGCACTGCCTGTTTTATTCTGGAGAACTGTACAAGATTTGTGAAAGTGAAACATTTCTGCCTCAGGGATTGAAAGCTGCTAAAGATGCTTCAAAAAAAAGGCATTTAACTGCTGGTGGTGGTTCTGGACCAAAGCCAGGGCCAGCAGGTCATGATAATGCTCGAGTTCAAAAACGAGAAAACTCATCTCGTGTGAAACAGCATGGATCTAATTTCTCTATAACTGGCAAAGGCTATCAAAATAATGGCAATGGGCAGAGCAATTGGAGAGCAGAAGCTTCAATGTGGTTGATGCTTATCAACAAACTCTCCAAAAAGTCCTTATTGCCTGTATGTATTCTGATTATGCTCTACTTTTATCACTATATATTTTAAGGAAAACTAAAAGAAATCCTCAGTAAAAATATTCTCAACTAAGGAACAATTAATTGGTAAATGAAGCTCAAACATTGGTTGTATTAACTTAATAACCACCTGAGTGGTTGATTGTTCATAAATTAGAATTTTTTTTTCCATATTCTGTTTTGTGATTTTTCATATTTTTTATCACTGATTTGCACTATCTTTTTTATCACTGATTCCATATTTTCCATATTTGAGGACTCAGTTTGGAAACTCCTATCTTTTCTCTGGGAATCCAAGCATTGTTATTATTATTACAATTATTTTTACGATTGTTATTTTAATATCTTAACTGTGTATTTGAAACTTGACTTGGGTGTACAGGTGGTTATATTTTGTTTTTCTAAGAATCGCTGTGATAAATCAGCTGATAATATGCCTGGAACTGACCTCACTAGTAGCTCAGAGAAAAGTGAAATCCGTCTTTTCTGCGACAAAGCGTTTTCGCGCCTGAAGGGATCTGATAGAAATTTACCACAGGTTAGTTCATATATAGCTTACCATTTTACGGACTGAGGTAGGCTTCTAATAACGTTATATGTAGGTTGTTCGAGTCCAAAATCTTCTTCGTAGAGGGATTGGTGTACATCATGCTGGCCTTCTTCCAATTGTAAAGGAAGTTGTTGAAATGCTATTTTGCCGTGGTGTTGTCAAGGTGACATGGAATTTTCATTTTATTGTATATCTGTATGACATTCTTGTTTTTATGGACCTTATATGAAAGCCAATTGTTTTTCAAAGATGCAGCAAACTGCTTTTTATTTTGAGAATCATAGGTTTGCACTTTTTCTTGCTGTAGTTAATTTATAAGGTTAGTGCTGACTGCTCGACTTATTTTTTGTTTAGGTCTTGTTTTCAACAGAGACATTTGCAATGGGAGTCAATGCACCTGCTAGGACGGTGAGTATCTTTTAAGTGTTGCTGTAAAAATCAGAGGTGGCTTTTAATTTGAATTTTGAAAAGTTCGAAGTCTAATTGATTTTTTAACTTACTAGTCTAACTAATTCCATGTCTGATTCTTTGACTGATCATTGCACTATGCTATGATGTCGTTTACAAGGGAGTGAAGGAACAGTTAAGGCATTAATTAAAAAGTATGCTCTGCAGTTCATGTTGAGTCTGAGTTAACTTTAAGATGTGTTTCGATCAAAAGGAGGTTGCACCTGATTTTTCTTTTTTTAATTTAGACTACTGAGTATCCTCTGCATTGCACTTTTTTAAAAAAAAGATCAGCTAGAACTTGAAAAACTGTGAATAAATAGAGAATATGTGTTTAAATAGGGTACTTGCTAACATTTACCTTTATTATATAGGGGTGGATAAATGAAGTTTTGTAACAGGGAAAAACACTAAGGTGGTCATTGATACTCCATAATCTCATTTAACTTACTGCATCTATATTATTTTGCAGGTAGTCTTTGATACTCTAAGGAAGTTTGATGGCAAAGAATTTAGGCAGTTACTGCCAGGAGAATATACTCAAATGGCAGGTCGCGCTGGGAGAAGAGGACTTGATAAGATTGGTACTGTTATTTTGATCTGCCGTGATGAACTCCCAGAAGAGAGGGATTTAAAACATGTTATTGTTGGAAGTGCAACTCGTCTTGAATCTCAGTTTCGGCTAACCTATATTATGATCTTACATCTTCTTCGAGTCGAAGAATTGAAGGTGTGCATGGAGTCACTCTGATCTTTTCCCTGAAATTTTATTACAATGTTGGTGAAGATAACCATAATAGTATTGCTATAATTGAGGGGAGATAGCTCCTCTTAAATGTGTAATTAGATTTGGGATAAGCTTTCTTCAATAATTGCTCTAGATCTGGGGGGGGGGGAGTATCCTCTAATTTACTGATCCTTCCTTCTGAAGATCAATTAGTTTTAGTCCTTAATTCATATCTTAATTTGTTAAATATTTGTATGTTAACTTCTGAAAGCTTTGCTTGATCAAGTTCTTTCAAAATTTGATTGAGAGACACTTGTCAATTATAATTTCTGAATAATCATGAAAGAGTATTGTGTATCCAAGTTTTCTGTTTGAAGGGTAAGATTCAATGATTGTGATATACATTTATAGATAACGGTTAGTGAATGTTAGAGTTAGTTAGTCAATTAGTTAGGGAGTTGGTTAGAGACGAGTGAGAGAAGAAGTTATAAATAACAAGAAAGGGTGGGACTCAAGGAGGGATGTAAGAAACGAGAGTAAGAAAGGAGACATTCTTGAAGAACTAGGAAAAGAGATGGGAAGTTCCAGGAGGGGACTCAAGGAGGGATGCAAGGAAATCCCAACATTTTCATGACAAAAGAGTTATTGGTGTGTTAACAGAAACAGAAAGAGGGAAAAAGAAACTTGCTAACCGAGTTTGTTATTATCATAATTGGGTAGTTATTACAATAGTATGAGTCTCCTTATATAGGAGCAGAGAAGCTTGCCATGTAAGCAACACAGGCTGGCAAAGCCTAACAGAAAGCTAACTGATCCTAACAAACTAACAGCTAGCAGCACTAACTGCTAACAAGCTGTGTCCAATAAGGACAAAGGACATGATCATGGAATCTTCTAAAAGGACAGATTTGGACAGATTTTGTGATCCCTAGGACAGACAATATGATGTCTGAATATGTATTGCAGTGTGGCAGCTTTCCAGCTGCTTTACAGATTTTGTAACTACCAAAATACTACTATCAGACAGTACCATCGGACAATACCAGCAGACGATACCAATACTTTGTTTTGTTTTTGTTTTTACTATAACTATATATTCCTAACAGGATTGAACCCTTAATTCCCAAATTGACCAAAACCCCCAAATTGAGGAGGCAAGAACCCTAGATTTGCTCCAGAATTAGGAAATCCAGGTGGAACAGCAGTTTTTGGGGATTGAACCCTAAATTCCCAAATTGACCAAAACCCCCAAATTGAGGAGGCAACTCAGGCAAGAACCCTAGATTTGCTCGCAGCTGGCATGGCTGTTGGAGGCACTGTCGGCGACGGTACCTGAGCAAGAAAAGCAGAGGCTGTTGAATCTGCAAGTTGCTTCTTCTTCATGCGCTCAAAACGCGCTTCATGTGCGATTACCATAGCCTCAACCTCAGAAATGGTAAAGAAGGTTGTGCGACTGTAAACAACAGTCATCAAAGCACTGTATTCTTCAGGAAGTCCATCGAAAATGGTGATGGATTCAAAATGCTAACAGGTTAGCTTCTGAATAGAATTAGTGCTGAAAATGTATAAGAATTGCTAGAGAAACAGATGAAAATCACTGTAACTGTATAGAGAAATGGATTCCACAATTACAGGGATGATGAAAAACAGAAATAACAGATTGGTAGCAAAGCCACCAATACCCAAAGCACGTAGGCTTCCCCAAAAGTCACCAAGAGTGACCCCACCACAGTGTAACAGAATTCCACCCCTCTCTTCCTTCTCAAAGCTGCTATTTATATAACTAATTCCATGCATTTCATGCATTCCCTGCCACGTCATTCCTCTTGGCTAATTTTGTCTTCTTCCTAGTATAGACTTTCCACACTTTAGGCTTGGATCCTTGATCAAGACCCACAGTGCTATTATTGTTTCTATCAAATGGCTTCCAAGTGATCACGAAAATTCACGGGCTCACCGATTGAGGTGTGTGTTGACGATGGTTTTGATCCTTTGCAAGAACTCTGAAGCAGATTTCATGCCTTTTGTTATTGTCTTCAATTCTGATCGTAGCTGTGCTGATTGTGCTCGAGATTGAGCATTGATGAAATTGTGAATTTCTTCCCAAACCTGCCAAGATTGTTGGCACTGAATCACTGTAGGAAGCAATGAAGCAGACAGAGTAGGAAGTAACCAAGTAAAGAGATTAGAATCTTGCTGTTCCCATTCGGAAAACGCAGGATTCAGTCTCTGAGATACGATCCTCATTGGTGAGAAATTTTTCTGGAATCTGAGGATCTTGCACAAATTTCTGCAATTTGTGCGAACGAATGACTCCTTCTAACTGCTGCTTCCAGGAGTAGAAATTCGAGTCATCTAGCTTGATGCTGATTGCGGGTGACAAAGAGCGTTCACTTGCGGAAGAAGAAAGCAAAGAGGAGGATGAACCTGCCATGAATGTTAGGCTCCTGATACCATGTTAACAGAAACAGAAAGAGGGAAAAAGAAACTTGCTAACTGAATTTGTTATTATCATAATTGGGTAGTTATTACAATAGTACGAGTCTCCTTATATAGGAGCAGAGAAGCTTGCCGCGCAAGCAACACAGGCTGGCAAAGCCTAACAGAAAGCTAACTGATCCTAACAAACTAATAGCTAACAGCACTAACTGCTAACAACCTGTGTCCAGCTGTCATGAACAGCTGGCACAGTGAACAGGTGATATTGACATATCTATATACTCTTATATGGTGGCTCATCAACTTGGACCAGCATATTGACATATCTATATACTCTTATATGGTGGCTCATCAACTTGGACCAGCATTTTAAGGCTGTTAAGGTCGCACATTGACCGAGGATGTGGTTAAATAAGTCTTTGTATATGGTAGAGCAATTCTCACCCCTGAGCTAACTTTTGGGGTAGAGATTCTATCTTATGGTTTAGGATTGATCTACCCTATATAAAGACTATTTTTGCCTCACCTTTAGTCAATGTGGGACCTTTAACAATTTTATCATAGAAATTTTAACTCTCTTGATGAATTGTCACCAAATTGGGTTGCAGGTAGAGGACATGCTTAAAAGAAGTTTTGCAGAATTCCATGCTCAGAAAAAACTTCCAGAAATGCAACAGATTTTGAAGCTAAAGCTTAATCAGCCTACAAAAGCTATTGAGTATGTTAACTATCTGTCTCTTCAATGTTTTTCTTTCAGTTCAGGGTTCAGATGATTTCTCCTCATTATACAATCTTGCTGTCATTGTGATATTCACTCATACTATTTAACTGTTCGTGGTGTCTAACGATAGGATTGCTATCAGTATTAACCGTTACTCTCTCTGTTCTTATTTATAAGTCACTTTTACCTTATTAGTCTCACATTTTAAGAAAAATATGTTAACTTTCCTGAATTACCCCTTACTGGAAAACTGAAAAAATTTATTATGGAGTGTTAGATGATTAAGGATGAAGCATTAAATATAAGGTTTAAGTTTGGATTTTTTTTAATATTTCATAGATTTTCTAAAATGACTTATATAAAGGAACATGAAAAGCTTCTAAAATGTGACCTAAAAATAGGAATGTAGAGAGTATCTATTAATTTATCTTATTTTATTTATTTATGAGCTGCATATTTGTCTGTAGTTTCACAAGCATGAGTTTTTTTATTCAGATGTATAAAGGGTGAACCAACCATTGAAGAGTACTATGATTTATATTCGGAAGCTGAAAAATACAGCAACCAAATATCAGAGGCTATTTTACAGTCCCCCATTGCCCAACCGTTTCTCAGTACTGGAAGAGTTGTAATTGTAAAATCAGAATCAGTGAGTTCTTATATTTACGTTTTACATTTGTATCTGTTGGAAACAGTGTTGAAAACTAATATTGCATTGGGAATTATGAGAGTTAATTTATTGTTTGAAAAACTAGTCATAGGAAACAGTTTGATGCTTTATTATTGTTTTTTCTTATTGGAGTATCAGTATACCCAGTTGTATCATATCGACTCCACCTAGTGAGTGTATTGTTTTAGAATTGGAATACTTTAGTAGATATTGAGCTCATTGATGCAGCAGCAACCAACAAGTACTTAACTTGTATCATAATTTATTTGCAGACTCAGGACCACTTGCTTGCGGTGGTTGTGAAAACTCCTTCTCCAAATAATAAGCTCTACATTGTTTTTATGATTAAACCTGACATGCCGTCACCAGTGGAAAATGCAACAAGTAGTGGTAATTTCCAGGATAAAAGCAGTGCATTTGACCAAGGTTTTTTTGTAAAGCCAAAATCAAGACGTGATGTTGAAGATCAATATACTATGTCTGTTTCCGCTCGCAAAGCAAAAGGGGTCATCAACATCAAATTGCCCTATCGTGGATCTGCCTGTGGAATGAGCTATGAAGTCCGAGAAGTTGACAGTAAAGGGTTTTTATGCATATGCAATAGCAAAATTAAAATCAACCAAGTTGGACTTCTTGAAGATGTTAGCAGCTCTGTTTACTCAAAGACAGTTCAGCTGCTCTTGGATTTGAAATCAGATGGAAATAAGTATCCTCCAGCTCTAGATCCTGTGAAAGGTATTACCATTTTGGTTTACTGATGACATATATTTTGTTAGTGTGTCTAACTTATATAAATTGGACCATGTTTGGCCAATTTGTTTTCAAAATATTAAAAAGAAAGTATCATAATAAGTTTCTCTGGTGGATACCATTACTTTTACAAGTTTTTGCATGAGGAGGTAATGGCATATTAGAACTATAAAAGTTGTTTTTGGTCAAGTAATTTTTCCCGACCTACAATGTTAATGTTTATAGAGCTAAGGTGTTGTCCATACTCATTTGGGTGTAATAAACTTTTCTTTCAGATTTAATTGCACTTTAATCCCTTAGTTATAGTAAATATGTGAAATTGGTTTCCCTATAATTTTAATGAATTTAATCTCTTAATATTTTCAATTGTAACAAGCAAGTCCCTTCACCATATTACTTCTACTTAGAACTCTCATTGTTATTTTTAGTCAAAAGTTTCTAAAGTTGAATTAATTAAATCATTTTACACCTTATTTTAACTTTAAATTTCACTTAAAAATCCTAAATTCCTCCTTTCTTTAAACCCTATTTTCTCATCCAACAAAATCTTGAAAATTTTATCAAATTATGATTACATTTTATACTTAAATTGTTTTACATCACAAATACATTAAAACCCCAATTTATTTTTTGATTGAATATGAGGATTTGAGAATTTTTTGTAGAAGAAAATTGACAGCAAGATCAAATTCTCCTTAAATTTAAAAATAGAGGATTTGATTAGCTTAAAAAACTTGGAGACTAAAATATCACAGTTGAAACAAGAGGGGCTAAAAGTACAGTTACACACATTTCTTTTATTGTAACACTATGCTAACCTGCTTTGATTTTAAACCTGGATTAAGCCATCATTACTTGCATTTTTTTTTTCAGATCTAAAGTTGAAAGATATGGAACTTGTGACAACATACCTGAAGTGGACTAATTTATTGGCGAAGATGTCCCAGAATCAATGTCATGGGTGTATAAAATTGGAAGAACACCTAAAGTTAGCGAAAGAGATAAAAGTACACAAAGATGAAGTTCTTGACCTTCAGTTTCAAATGTCAGATGATGCACTTCAACAGATGCCAGACTTTCAGGGCCGGGTACCACATTAATCTTCTCTTAAAGTTATGCTTGAAAAGAAATTGTGATAGTTTGTTTTAGACTTTTAGTAATCAATCTTATGTTGCTTTCTATTTCTCCAGATAGATGTTTTGAAGGAAATTGGATGCATTGATGAAGATCTCGTTGTTCAAATGAAAGGTCGTGTTGCTTGTGAGATGAATTCTGGGGAGGAATTGATATGTACTGAATGCTTGTTTGAGAACCAACTGGATGATCTGGAACCAGAAGAAGCAGTGGCGTTAATGTCTGCTTTTGTGTTCCAGCAGAAGAATACGTCTGAACCTTCACTCACACCCAAGCTGTCTGAAGCGAGACATAGGTAAATTGCAATTGTCTATTTTCTAAAATGAAGTCTTCAAAAGATTAAGATACATGCATAAGCTAAGTAAAAACTCGATAATTATTTTTATGACAACATACTGTTTGGAACACATTGTGAGCTATTTATGGGGGTAAGAATCATGTTAACGACAACGTAGAAGCTCTCCCTCACAGCCTCTGGCTTGACATGCCTAGGTGTGCATGTGTGCGTGCGTGCGTGCGTGCGTGCGTGCATCAGGATCCAGACACACTATATGTTGTCATTTTGTCTTCCTGCATCTTCAAAATTCAGATTGGAATCAAGATATGGATCCTAAAGTGTATTTGTTTCAGATTGTACAAAACAGCAATAAGACTTGGAGAGCTTCAAGCGCATTTTAATTTACCAATAAGCCCTGAGGAGTATGCCAGAGAAAATCTCAAATGGGGTCTCGTTGAAGTGGTTTATGAATGGGCAAAGGTTTCCTTCTACCGAAAATACTCTCCACTATTTAGTTCCATATTTTTCCATCATTGATTTCTGAGGAACCAATCCATGTTTTTAATGCAGGGTACTCCATTTGCTGACATATGTGAGCTTACTGATGTTCCTGAAGGCCTAATAGTAAGAACCATTGTCCGGTTGGACGAGACATGTCGGGAATTCAAAAATGCTGCTGCTATTATGGGTAATTCTGCTCTGTGCAAAAAGATGGAAATTGCTTCTAATGCAATAAAGCGTGATATTGTATTTGCAGCTAGCTTGTATGTTACAGGCATATGATCATTGTTGAACATGTTAGTGTTTATTTGAACTTTAGTGCAGTCAATACGGATGCTTTTGTATATAATGAGTTCATTGCAAACCTTGTATGCTCCTCATGTGTGTTACTTTTTTCTTTTTCTACAACCTTCTTTTATTAAAAAAAATTGTTGTCCTCATCCTGTAGAATACTTATTCCCATTGGCAATACAACGGTTACTGTTTTATTTTATGCATGTTTATGTGGCTTTACCTAAGTATTCTTAAATACCTAATTTATTGTTATGATCATGTTTGAGAAGATTTAGATCCTGTCATCAAAATTTTAAGAACATGAATGCTATGAAGAAAATTAACACTATGATTGCATGATGATGCATTGAATTGGCCCTTGCGGTGAGGACAACTTACGTGTTCTTTTTTGGGTGGAGGAGAGGTGAGTCAAAGGCAATTTTTATTTTATTTTAAATTAAACAGAATTATACAGTATTTGTAACACCTTGGTTTTATGCCCTAAGGAACCAAACTACAACATAATTTGGGAATAAACATCCTAAATTGTGCTGCTTTTCTATATTATATAAGGATGTTCAACCTAATTTATTCTATTTTAATGGCATTTCACTTATCAACGTGTTTGAATTTTACCTTCAACTCGCCAGACTTCAGAAAAACACAAAATATGCACACATATGTATATACTCTGGATAAATAGTTTTCCTATGCACACATATGTATATACTCTGGATAAATAGTTTTCCTCTTGTAAAAACAAAACTAGTCAGGATAAATAGCAATCAACATTAACAACTTCCAGCTCATGTCTCATTTTCATGTCTATATATTCGTATCTCTATTTTCAGATATTCCTTGATATACATACTTTCCAATTCCAACTAAAGGGCAAGTAAATAACCAAAAGGAGTTTATAACATAATTAGGAAATTAAAACCTAAAAAAACACTATGAAAAACAATTCAGCTCAGACTCAAGGGATACATCTAACATCCCAAATTAACTTGTAATAAGTGTGTGTGCACCTATAAACTAAAGCTAAGACAGAACGCACAAAATAACTACACCAGCCAGTCACCTCACTGAAAATACTTCATATTCATCTTACTTCCATTCAATACCGATACTACCATAGACAACAATATGCAAATCTATAGCTTGTGCAATCAATCACAAAACTATAGTCTGAGGATCTCGAGATCAAATCTAGTTCCTCCAAAGCTACAAACTTCCTCTATTTTCCATCATAAAAGGCCAAATCTAAGTTCAACAAATTATCAAAACAACTGCTTCAGCAACCTTAGAGTTTCAGTGCTCTCCTAGACTATCAAAGCAATATTAAAAAATGCCAAAGGAAGAATAATTTTTCCCTAATGAAATATCGGTGCTCTTTCTTAGAAATTGTTTGTGTTTTTACACTTTTATTATTTTTATTTTAAAAGATTTTAAGACAGGAATAAATAAGAATAAAAGGAGCACACACCCCACTAAAATTATAGAGAGCTGAGCACAAGATGTCATATGCTATCGAATAATTAATAATTTGATAGATGGAAGGAAGTGGTGGTAAGTTCTCAAGTTATGTTTAATAAATATAATTAGTTAAGAGGTTATAATCAATAATCAGAGTGGCGCAGCGGAAGCGTGGTGGGCCCATAACCCACAGGTCCCTGGATCGAAACCAGGCTCTGATAAAAGAGTGGCTTCTGCTATTTTATTTTTCTACTTTCAGGTTCAACCCTACTATTTAATATGTATTATTTTGTTAAACAATACAAATTCAATGAATGTATATGTACATGTTCTACGTTTAAAATATTTTACGACGAATTCCTCCGTTAAAATTTACTTTTTAAAATATTTATTTTAGTTAAAGGATACAAACGCACTTGGATGAATTGATTTTTAAAAATATATTTAGAATCTTACACACAGTAATAGAAATCAATGATTGTTTTGGTACAAAGGATGTTCATGTTATGTTGTAGTGGATTTTGCCATTTGCCGTTTAGTCGAGCACCCGCGATGAGAGAACTAATCATTGTTGTCGGTAATGAATATTCTGTGCTAAAAAAATATTTTTTAGAATTTTATACACATAGTAGAAGAAATATATGAATATGTATATTTATATGTATATTATTTTTAAAATATGTATCGGGCATCCATAATTGGAAAATTTGGAGTACTATTTAATACATGAGGTTCATATAGTTTAAATTTACCTAATTATGTGTTGAAAAGGTAAAATGTTTAAGAATGTATTTAGGAAGGTAAATGATAAGCTGACATCTGGAAATTCTAGATCAAACATCAAAATAAATTAATTTCTATAAGGATATTATAAGCAAATATAGGTTGCACAAGTGGAAATTTAGCATGGTAGTTCAAACTTCAACGTGTTACAAATAAGGATAAATTTGATAAGTATAAGAATATTTATAACTGAAAGCTATATAATTCATTTCAGAGAAAGTTTAAGGGGTTGAGGAAAGTTTTGTTCCCTCAACAATTATTCATATAATCCTTGCCCAACAACTTAAACTATTGAGATAATTGATTGTTTGACATCCAACATGGTGCTGGAGAATATATGAATTCATAGTGTTTAAACTAGTCATGCAGAACACTCTTAATAACATATCAATTTTACATTCCATATAATTAAAAGATCATTATAATCATCATAAAATGAATATATGAACCACCAAATATTAATTTGCATAAAGGAAAACTTAAATTAATGAGATTACATAGACATGATAGGAGACAAGATGAATGCAGACCAGTACCATGTTCAAACACTAACTTTGAACCCAAATAACAAGTCTTTATTTTTTATATTATTTAATTTGCTTTGGAATTGGAACTTTAAGCACTACATGTAATCCCCACAATCTGAAATGAAACTCATACTATAGTATTATCTTGATGCAAAATTTCAGTTGTCACTCCTGCTAGGTTTGTCTGAATTGAAACCTTCCTGAAACATACTCAAATCAGAGCAAAATTTTCAGAACAACACAAAATGGCATATCTGATTTCAGTACAAGAGTAAAGTAGAACTATGGTATGTATGGCACCTCAGTGAAAGGAGCAGGAACCCATTCATTAGTTGCTGGATTGCCTTTGCAAGAGTGGTGGGAGCCAGTGTCATTATCTGACTCTATGTGGAAGCTTGTGCCACTTTTCTCTACTTGGATAAACCCTTTTCCTGTCTGGGGTTGAATTACACATATTCATGCAATGTCTATAGTTAGTTTTTAAAATATTTGATTCTTTCATGTTACTAACATGAAAATGTGATGTCATTAGAAAGAAAAGCAAGGTACATATGGGTTGTAATCTAGACAAAGTTTCAGTTAAATTATCATAGTTTTAGGTGGACCACTAATATTTAAGTAAATAAATAAAATATAAAATTTATATCTCAGTTATTTTAAATATCATTGATCCATCTAATATTATGGTTATTTAACCTAAATAACTCTAAAAAGCAGGACTATTTTTATCTTGTAAAGCCCATTATATTTTCTATTAACATGGCATTGATAAATAAGATGAAATGATCCAAATCCATTTGTAAATGACAAATAAGGCAAATCTAGTTGATCTATCAGATATGGTTGGTTGGCATTGAATATAAAGTCTCACTCTATTGATTAAAAAGTAAAATGGGATCACTATGTTGAAATCAAATTCATTAAAACAAATATAATATATTGTATATAGCTACATGTAGTTGTGAGTGAGACACTAGCTAGGATTGAATTGAATACCGTATGGTGGTGTTTGTCCACATTGTTGAGATCTTTGTAATACTCTGTTTCCACAAATTCTTCTGTCGCTTCATTTCCATCGTAAACCAACTTCTGAAATTAATTATGAATGGGAAAAAATTAGTGAGATAGAAACGCAAACATAAAAAAGCAGACTTTTTTTTTTTATCAAATCGCAAAATATTTGTGATTCAGTTTTATCAAGTCATTGAAAAAGTAACATGATAATTTGTTTCTCTTTTATATGATAAAAAAAAAAAAAAAGTCAAACCGTATAAGGTGGATCGACATGAAATTGAAAACAATAAGATCTTAGATTATGGATAGATACTCAGATCTGGCTCATAATATATTTATTTCAAAAAATAAATAACTAAATAAAAACAGAGATAAATAGTTATTATTCCACAACTCTCTCAACAAGCGTTTGTAGTCCAACGGTTAGGATAATTGCCTTCCAAGCAATAGACCCGGGTTCGACTCCCGGCAAACGCAAATTTCAACAATTTTTATTCCTTTTTTTCTCACACTGAAAACTAGATGCTTTTTAGAGAAAAAAAATATTGTGATTTTGGAACCAACCTTCTCCTGAGGATCATTCTCAAGGCGTTGAAATTGCAGCAATTCTGGATTAGAATCGTGGCTCACTCCAACTCCATTGATGTTGTTGGTGAGAGTATCCACATATTGAGAAGAATACTCACTGCGCTGAGGCTTTGTGTGGCGCTTTGGTGCCCCTTCATCGAAATACTCTCTGGTCTTTGCTTCTATGGTGGCTTCTTCCTCAGCTGAGAGATGGCTGTCACTCCTGTTTGGCCTCTCCATTTTGTATGCAATGACAACCTGTTTGTGAAGAAAATGGGTTACTTGTAGCAGTTTTGGCAGATATTTTGGGTTGCTGAAACGAAACGAAATTATGTGTGGGGCTTGAAAATATCTCTTGAGGAGGCTTTTTCAACCAAAATATCTGGGAAATCTACTACCAAACCATAAATCAACTGATTCAGATTGCTCTAATTTAAACATAGGTATTAGTTTCGAGTATACCGCTGCGTTAAATATTTAGTAAGATTAGAAATTTTTTGTCGCTCATAATAAGTCTAACCCACTAAAATATCTCTGTGAAATCTTATCCATTTGGTCCTGTGGATGGATGCTATAGGTGGGACACTGCCAATTTCCACTGACTGAGTTTGGGTGATGATAAAAGTCCATTAATAATTACTTTGAAATGTGCATCATCGATCTAACACGTGCAATGTTAAATTTTGTTGACTTGTCATTTTGTTAGAGGACTTTGAATCGGAAATCTTGTGCCATTTTAACTACATTTGTTCTAACACTAAGAGCATATAAAGGAATTAATTAATTACCTTGGTTGTAATCTAGCCAGAGTCAAAGAGAAAACGATGGCATAGCTGAAGACCTCTTCAATGTGAAGTTTCTGAAATTGGTCTTTTTTTCTTCTTCTTTTTCTTGGTTCTGTTGTCTTAGGTTTTAGCCTCAAGATGATCTGAACCTGTGGTGTTCCTTTTGGCCCCCTCCTCCTAGATTGGGTAATTTGCAATGTTGGAAATTTCAGACTTTCTTTCCTCCCGCGTTACAATAACAATCATTTCGGATGTAGCGACCGAGTTGTCTCATATTGATTAGGCCTTCTGAACGTATCTAGCCGTTCAATCACTTGGAAATGGTGTTTGTTGAGGAGGGTAACAGTGCTCCCAGTGGTGGCTAGCTGGACGATTGCCACTCCCCGTCTTGGTGAACGTCCCGGAGGGATCCCTGGAAAGACTCTCTGATGCCAAAGTCAATAGTAATGGGAGGAAGAAATCTTAGTGAAGTTAGAATTGTGCACCTTAGTGAGGTGAGGGGTCTGACCCTTTATAGAGGGGGTCCTAGCACCTGTCATTATCAAGCCCTTTGACCGAGGATCGCATCAGCATGGCAGGCAATAGGACAAGGCAGAGTGTCAGGTGGTTCAATGGGCCTTTGTAAGAACTTCCCCTGGAGCGCTTAGACGCAAGTCGACTCTCCATCGCCTCCCATGGTCGGCTGGTGGGCCCTAGATCACCGAGGGGATGGCTGACCATGTGGGTCTGGTCGTCCCTCATAGCCCCTAAGAACAGTTACCCCTAGCTCCAACAGGAAAGTTGTTGCATGGCGAGAGTTAACTTCTTGGGTGTGTTGTGGCTTTGGACGATCGTCGCTTGTTTTGGACTTAGTGCCCTCTTGTGGTTAGCAGTTTTTTGAAAAATTTAGAGGTACTTGGGGTTGCGTTATTCGTCTATGTATGGGTGTTTCCCCCCAGCCGTTTGCCCGTAAAAGTTTGCGGTCGATCGACCTGTTTAACCCGGTCTGGTGTTGTTTCCGTTCACGGTAGTTTTTTCTGCTTTTTACATGTGCGTGTATGTGATCTTTGGCAGGTTGCCATTTCATCTCAGATGATGCGTGACCCTTCTTAGTATTTATGTTTTGGTCCTAGACTATTTCATAGCTTACAATTTGGTCCCTGTTGACCTTTATTGACTTTGTTGACTTTATTCTTTAACAGATTCTGTTTCTGTTATGTGAGAAATTGTAGAAGCCCAACTGATATTGTGGCTGATGGTGGGAACCTCTTGGTGATTCTCCTGAGTTTGGGACATCGTCATTTGTGCTACTTCCTGAATATGCCTCTGAATGGTTGCATTGTTCGGCTGGATAAACAGGGGTTGCGCCTAGGCGTCGAGCAAAGGTTGTTCCTGAGCAACAGGCAGAGGTTGCACTTGCACTGCATCATGAATGTTCTGGGGCATCAAAGATTGCACAGAGACATTGTTGACTAGTTGGAGTACCACCGCTGTCCAATTACGTTCCCTCTCACACTACGATTATGGTTGTAATGATACGATGAATTCATCGCGGAGAGCAAAAGCGAGGCACACAAAATCATCATCCAGAAGTGTACTTCTTTGTCATGGAGTGTGACAAGTTCTCTTATGTGGGAGGGAGTGCAATTTCATTGTTGTCTTCTTGTGTTTGCCATAGTAGAGATGGACGGGAATACAGTTTACCAAGTTTCCCATGGGCAACGCCAATGTTCTAATAATAGATTACTTGACCAGAGTAAGGACACATTGTAGTGTATGGATATTCATTGGAATGCTCCTCCCTGACAGGACTTTGTCTTCTTGTATTCTAGCGATCAAGATAACTCTTTGATTTAAGAATCCCTATACTCATATGAGCGAGACATTGTTGATATTGAGCCAATGTGCATGAGCCTATTATTTAATTCTGTAACAAGTTTTCAACCAATCTTTATTCTTATATCTCTAATTTGGGTCAAAATCTTTTATCCATGTTTGATGTCTCTATATCTCTCCTACTAAATTGTGTTAAGTCATTTAAAAATTCTTGAGTAAGGTTACTTCCACTGTATCCATACCTATTTTTAGTTGACATATATGACACCATTTCTTCGAGATGTAAATCCCACTCATGAGTGTTAATAAACCTTTTTCTGTTTTAATATGTAACCCCAGTTGACAGGACATTTGAAAGCTGAGGAATTGAAATGAAAAATTCTAGACGAAAATGACCACATTAGGTCCCCATGTGACTGTAGGTGACTCTCTTCCCATCCTATGCTCTAATTCTAAACAGCAAGCAAAGCAATTACTATCAGGTCCACCATTTGCATTGCATTGCACCTTTTCCACACAGTCAAATTACTCCTGCCACCCTCAACCGCCTCTCTCCCCCCACCCCACCTAGTATTATTGCTCTTGCACCACCTCACCCATCTTTTTCAAACCCCTTTTCTTGTTATCTTCACCACAATTAATACCCATCCCCATCCTTCTGTCTCTTCAAAATTTAGCCTCAATCACTATGGTTAACTAGTCTTATTCTCATGTTACGTTAACTAACTGACTTGTTAATGATTGTTCGCTTCCCTTTAAAAATGTTATATTTTTAATTTCAGTTACTAAGAATAAATCACTTCCCCTCAGAAATGTCATATGTTCGATTCTCACGATGCGAATACATCTTCATATGCATCAAGAAAGTCAACTATCTATCTATTGTGCTATCGTGCTTGATGACTTTCTTACTTAATACAAGTATATTAACACATATTAACTCTTTTTAGTTATTATACGTATACGTATTGTTTGATTATACACATTCTCACCTACGACTTTTTTATCCTGCGCACCCTCCTCCTCCTCCTCGTGGGTGCTCTGACACCGGTTCTGAGAACCCAGCGAGTCACACAGCACGTGTTCGGAATATTATACATGCCTAATTGTTAACTAACACCACCACTATTGAGTCACTGAACGAGTCAGTCGTCTTATTCACACTCAGTTGCCACCATTTCTGAGTGACTCGGTGACTCAGTCTAATCAACAGCACAAGAACAATGACGAGAAAGGTGTCAAATTTCTCCGATCTGATCCAAAGGGTCACCGCCTCTTGTCTCCTCAACCCGCTCGTCCCCGGAGTTAAGCAAAAAGTACTGGACACGCCGTACGAATCTGAAGAAGAAGAAGAAGAAAACAGAGACGGAGAAGAAGAAGAGGAACATAAAGAAGAAGAAGAAGAAGAAGATGAAGAAGAAGAGGAAGAAGAAGAAGGAGATAAAGGGTATGAGGAGGAGAAAATGGTGGGGTTAAGGGTTTTGAAAGTGAAGCAGATGGAGGCGCTGATGGAGGACGTGTTCGAAACGGTGTCATCGGTGAAGCGGGCCTACGTGAGGTTGCAGGAGGCGCATTCGCCGTGGGACCCGGAGAAGATGAGGGCTGCTGACGTGGCGGTGGTGGCGGAGCTGAGGAAGCTCGCGGTACTGAGGGAGCGGTTCCGCCGCAGCGGCGGTGGTCGGAGGAGGAGCGGTGGTCGTGGTGGTACGGCGCCGTTGAGGGAGGTGGTGGCGCCGTACGAGGCGGTGGTGGAGGACCTGAAGAAGGAGGTGAAGGCGAAGGATTCGGAGGTTCAGAATCTGAAGGAGAAGCTTGAGAGTGTTGTTGCTCTCTCAAGCAATGGTAGTAGTGGTGAAAGGAAAGCTGGGAGATCTCAGTCTAAAAGGAAGCTAGGAATTCAAGGTACATTATGCAACTAGCCCCTCAATTTTTCCCCAATAGAAGAGATTTTTGTTGTTTTTCAATGAAAATATTGTGTTTGGATTGCTAGAAAGTTCAGGAAAAGTGAAGTTTCTTTTTGTTTTACTTTGCTGCTTTTAAGTGTGTTTTATTCCTTCTGAGGTGTAGAATAGAAGTGTCTTTTATTCAAAGTGATCCTTGCATGTGCATTTTGATAAAGCTTTTGGGTTAACTCCTAAATGGCATGATTTGGGGTTTCACTTTCAGAAGCTCCTTCAAGCTAATCCAAAGTTGATGAGGAAATGGATAGAGGATCTGATATTCTTTATCCAGATTGAAATTCCTGCTCTACAATTGAAGTCTTATAATCAATTCTAACAATCAGAAGCTACTCACGGAAGCTTTTTCCCGTAACTATTTTTGGCTTTAGAATCAATTGTCATGCACTGTATCTTTTTGGTGAAATTCCTTTGCAGCAATTGCAGCAGTCCCAACCCCAGAACTCTTTGAAGCAACAATGGTGCAAGTAAGAGAAGCATCAAAGTCCTTCACATCTCTGCTCCTGTCTCTCATGCACAATGCACATTGGGACATCACAGCCGCTGTTCGCTCCATTGAAGCAGCCACTGCCTCCACTGATATCTGCCATAACAACTCAACCACGTCCATCGTCTCGGCTCATCATGCCAAGTACGCCCTTGAATCCTACATCTCCAGGAAAATCTTCCAAGGGTTTGATCACGAGACATTTTACATGGACGGCAGCCTCTCCTCCCTCCTGAACCCGGACCAGTTTCGCCGCGATTGCTTCACTCAGTACCGGGACATGAAGTCCATGGACCCTACCGAGCTTCTTGGAATCCTACCAACATGTAACTTTGGCAAATTCTGTTCCAAGAAGTACCTTGCCATTGTCCATCCCAAGATGGAGGAGTCCCTGTTTGGTAACTTGGAGCAGCACAGTCAAGTGCAAGCAGGAAACCACCCCAGGAGTGAGTTCTACAATGAATTTTTAGGGATAGCCAAGACAGTGTGGCTGCTTCATTTACTGGCATTCTCTTTGAGCCCTGCACCAAGTCAATTCGAGGCGAGTCGTGGAGCTGAGTTCCATCCTCAGTATATGGACAGTGTAGTGAAATTTTCAGGTGGGCGTGTGCCAGCTGGTCACATTGTAGGGTTTCCAGTTAGCCCTGGATTTAAGCTTGGGAATGGGTCGGTTATAAAGGCCAGGGTTTACTTGATAGCCAGAACGTAAGGTTTTGGGGGTGGTGTTTAAAGGAGGTGATGAGAGTAATTCAAATAGTTGCCTAGCAGGATTAGGCTATTGTTGTAATGTGAGAAAATCCTTAGGCTACATTGTTCATTTACAGGTAAATTCAGTTCGAACATGTACTTTCATGACGATTTTGAATGACAATGAAGTTACTGCGATATAGTTGAATAGTATGCAAATACGTTTTCCAGGATTTTTTGTTTAAGGACTCCAGCAATTTGGATCCTCTCCATTCAACTTGTTTCTATCCTCTCTCTCGATCAGAAATTTGAACCAGCAATTTTATATCTAACTGTCCAAGAAAACTTGTGTCATTGTATTTACATTCAACATTCAAGTTGGAAAAAAAAACATATTCACTCCAATGACATAAGAGATATATAGATTGGACTAAAACACATTCAAACAGTCTATGAATGTCCGCCGACAGAAATACAATATGCTTCAAAGTATGAGTTCATGGTCCTTGTTTCGAGCTCTTGTCGTTAGATATAAAATCAACTGTTCTAATGTCCACCGACAGAAATACAATATGCTTTAAAGTATGAGTTCATGGTCCTTGTTTCGAGCTCTTGTCGTTAGATATAAAATCAACTGTTCTAATCTCGTATGAAGATATGATAGAGAGAAGTTATCCAGCGAGAATCTAAATTAATTTTGATATATCCACACTCAACTATCTATTCCATTCCAATTTCACCTAATTTTCTTCTTACCTTTTTTTTCTTATCACATTACATTTGATATTTCTCATTTCTCTCTTTTTTGTTTCGGTGTACAAAAACATTATTGAATCCAAATATAAAGAAGAGAAAAAAGGAGAATCAATAGATTCCTTGAATCCAAAGCTACTTGGGATCTCATGGGGAACGAATAACATCATCAATCTTTTTTGTATCAAAGGCAATATATATACCCCATATCAAAATATGAATTGGGAAATAAATTATAAAATTCTAGTATACATGCTTGATTTCATTTGTCCATCCAATGAGTCGGGAAATATATGTAACTTACTTCCCAGAAAAATGATATCTCATATAGTTACAGTACAATGTAGGCCTACTAAGTACTTGTAATTCATGGTCTATTCAGTGACTAATGTAACTTAGGTTTTATTAATGACTAAGAATATATGAAGGGTGAAATCCATCCCCATGGAAGAGTACTAAACAAATGTAGAAGGGCGACCATTCTTTCTCCTGAAACGAATCTGTTGGTAGCCCTAATCCGCCAAAGAACATTTCTGCTTGGTCAATCTAATCGTGAAGATCAACAACACTTATCCTCTAAAAACTCCCTTGGCCTGTCACAGGGATCAAATAGTGAGCACTTCCAATATTGAGTCAATTAGTAAAATACAATTTCATGTTAAGTCAAGCAGACCTACAAAACAAAGATATCAGAGGGCAAAAGCAAACTTTTGTAATTTACAAGGCCAAGCATAGTGGTTTTATTCATCACAAAAGTAACAAGAAGAGCTTGTTTTACCGGAAAATTCACACGTTTTCAAAGAATACCGGTCTGCAGATGGGACTAAAGCCATTATTCTCGAGTAGGTGAGATTAGAAAAAGCAGAAGAAACAAATTTGCAGAAATTATTGTATTTTTCTGCAACAATTGAATTATAAAATTTTCATTTAAAATAGTGACTAGACCAAGACAGATCTTATGTAATGTACCCCTTTGTAAGCTGTGTAACTGAGCATATACATGCGGCTCAAACCTTTTTCATCAGGACTTTTTTTAATAGTTTTAGCAAGGTAGAATATGATACAAACTTTCAGGTAATAATACTAGTGGCATTGCCAAATTAATCTATATATCTTACTTGTTCAAGTGTAAGAAACATGACAGCATTCCAGGCTCCAAGTCGACCAAAATTAGGAAGGAAGCCTTTATAGAAGGCTAGAAATCCCTGCAAGACATGAGTTCAAGTGTTACTGAGAAAAGGGTAAACTCTACATAGCCCTCATGCTCATGCTAACTTTTTTGTCCAACCAACAAGCTAGCAGCAACTGCTAAAAGTATTTTCAATTAGTTTAAGACCGTAGCAACAAGGTTACAACAAGCATTAAAATTCATTGCCAGTTTGTAATTATTTTGAGAATTCAGTGATGCCTAAATAATAAATAGCCTCTTAATAAGCATTAGAAAATCGGTGTCCTGTCTCACATGTCACCACCTCATATAATTGAGATCTTCACCAGGGATATTCATTAAACAATCAGAACAGCAAAAAAAAAAAATTTCAAAATAAAACTAACATAACAACTAAATGGTGCTAACTATTCCCATAAATCTTTCAACTTCCATTTGATTCAAGATGAGTGTAATACAAGAATGACAAAATCAAATAAGGAAGTTCACAGACCTCATTAAATAAAGTCTTGAGAAAGCAGTCTAATGTGCTTTTGTAGGTTGAATCCCCCATCATCCTGGATTTTACCTGGAAAATTTTAAGCATGTATAAATCACACGCTTCAAATATTAGATGATATTACTTCATGAAGTTCCACCAAAATTGCCCAATTGAACCTTTTCATGCACCCTGTGATGAATCTTGCAAAAGTTCTAAAACTTCAAAAATCAAAATACCAAGTTTCTTATAACTTCACAAGGAAGTTTGTGGGAGAACACAGTCAGAATTATTGAAAAGTAAAATTTCCTCATAAATAGTGTTTAGGTTCATCTTCTTTCGGAAACCAACATCAACATTGTTAGCTTTAGCTTTGCAAGAGTGCCATAATGTAATACAAAAATATTAACCACCATTTTGAATCCCTTTCTTTCTCTTTCCATCTCATTCCATTATCAACAGGGCTGTCAGTGCTATCAATGGCATGTTCATATAAAATTGCAAGCGCAGATTGCAAGCAAACAAATAGGGAGAGGGGGATCGGGCAGCACCTACCACATCAACAGGAGAACCAATAAAGACAGCAAAAAGACCTGCACCTAAGCCGGCTAGGAGGTGAGTAAAGACATTGTCCATGAACCCTGGAATTTTCAAAATTGTCTGCATAAGTATAAAGGATCAGAGCAGCGATGCAATTAAATTTTTGCAAAGCAAGGCAACCAGTCAACCACATTGAATAATAGCAAGAGTCTAAAATAGAATACCCTATAATGTGATTACCTGTTTCACTTGATCATAACTAGCTAGCTCAGCAGCATTTATAATTGCATTCCGCGCAATATTGGGCCCAAGCCCAGTCCAAAAGGCCCCTAACCCTTCCTAGTTTATTAAATATATAGTTAGGCTCAATTTATGCAGAAAGAAACAAAGCAAAAAACTCATCAGAAGAAAGACTGACTTGTCTCAATATAGTTGAATACGCATCCATAGCACCAGAGTAACGCTTAGGTACCCCATATGGTAATTGGCCTTCAGCTTGAAGCCTAATTTTGACTAGGTCAGTTGGATTAGCAACTGTGATTGCCAATGCACCTATCACAAGCTCAAAAAATTAGTTCGTGGCCATAACATATAATGCAATAGAAAACACTCATAGTAATAGATATATATGGGGAATTCTAACCTCCTCACCTATGTTTAGAGGTAGAATTCTCCACACTTTGAATAGTACAAGGAACCATTCTCTTTTTTTAGAAGGAAAATATAACTTGCAAGCAGTTAAGTCTCTTTGTTAAAAAGGCAAATCTAACTAATTCTCTTTTGAATCTCCTCATCAATTCACACTTCCTTCTCTCAATATATAACTTCTTTTTCAACTATCCATATTAATGAGCACTTATCGGAGCTTATTTAGTGCATTTTCTAGTAGATAAGCTCCAATATGCCTCTATCCAAACAAACAAGCTTGGGATTGGGTACATGAATCAAATCACACTTCAATGCCTTATCATGTATCTTGGATCATGCCTAATGACGGTAAAACACACAGCTAAAATTCCATTTTTCATAAAATGGGGGAAAATGAAGGTAATCCAAGCTGGATTTGCCTTTTAAAACACACACACACTGAATGCTATGCAATCTGAAGCAACATATCTATTGAAAAGCACTCACCAGTGATCAGAGCAGCAAGTATCATGTGATACAAAGGAGTCTCTCCAGAGAATGCAGAACCAACAAGGAAAGTTTTGACCTGTCGACGGCGCAGTTCATATGTACAACAACAACCCATGTTCCTCCAAGGAGTACACACTCATTATTTGAACATAAAAGGAAGATTTTTTTTGTTTGTTTTGATTATACTCACAGGATCATATAGGCCAATCCTCAAGCCCCCATACAAACACTGGCGATGCAGACCAGGAACAATGCCTTTCCACAGAGCTGAAACACCTTCTTCTCGAGCAATGGTCTTCATAGTTCCCAGCAAGCCCCTGTATTTGGGTGAACCCACTCCATCATCACCACCTACCCCTGATGATGCCTTCTTCTGGAGCTGAAGCCTCACCTTGGCTGTGTCTAGAGGAATGGTGCAAAACTGCAACACAAAGGGAACGAACGAATGATTGATTGAGAAGAGGTGGAAGCAAAGGAATGAATATGAAGGGAAGTTTGTGGCGGTAGTACCTCGGCGAAACAAGCGGCGAAAGCGCTGCAGAAGAAGGATTGTGCGAAGGAGATGCGGTTGGGATCTGACATTGCTGCTGGGTGTGATGGTGGTTGTAGATTTGGGGATTGATGTGGAAGTTGAGTGAGTGATTATGAAGGAAGGTAGCAGCATCAAAGAAAGAAAAACCTCTTTCTTATTTATAATTTTATATAAATCTTGCTTCAAAACCTGCTTACACTTCACATGTGCTAGTGCTAGTGCTAGTTTTGTTTAGAAAGGAAACTGAATTTATAAAATTACTACTGATTACATATGAGTTAAATACGTATCTGTAGTAGTGGTATGCACATTAATGACCTTCCGGGTTTTAAAAATTATTTTCTGTTTTTAAAAGTTGAAAAAAATTTAAAACCTATTTGGTTTAAAAATTGTTTTTGAAAAGAGTTCTTTTTTTCGATTTAAAAAAAATTAAAATACCAGTTATTCCTGTTTCTGTTTTTAGTTTTCAAATTTTAGTTTTTTAAATGTTGGAAAATATCTCATTCAAAAGTTTTTTTTTACACAAAACAGTTTTTAAAAACAGTTTCTAAAAAGTGTTTTTAAATACAGTTTTCAAAAACTGTAATCAAACAGACTCTAAATTTCCATAAAAATGAGACGGTAGATTGAACTCTAGAAAAATCATTTATTGAGGGACCGCAACTGTATCTCGAGCAGGTTAAATAAAAAAATACATTTATGAGAAAATGAGTTTTATAGAGTAATGGCATTAGGATAACATGTGTTGTAGTTTTTTATATGGGCTGAGTTTTTGGGTTTGATTAAATCGGCCCAGTTTGTGTATCTCTCCCAGAGTAACTTTGTTTGGATTATTGTTCTTGCCACTCAAGAACTCCCAAAATCTTTGAAACTCTAAGAATAGATATGAAATATCTTAGCTGATAATATAAATGGGAGTCCTCACTTTAGAGCATGAAATACTAAATTTTTACACTCTTTCTCACAATAATCCACATCACTCTTTTATTTAAATGGGTTAAATATCTTTTTGGTCCCTATACTTTGAGCGAGATTTAGTTTTAATCCCTCACCGGCGTAAAGGTGGATTTTAAGCCTCAGACTTTCATTATTGTTTGGTTTTAGTCCTTGCCGCCGGCGTGGTCAACGCCGGAGCTCTGTTGATCCCATGTGGCAGTGCCACGTCAATTAATGAAGTACACGTGGCTTTTTTTATTATATATTTTTCATTAAAAAAAAACAGCAAACAGAACCAGAAGTTTCTTCTTCCCCTCCCACGTTTCTTCTTCCTCTCCCTCAACTTTTCTTCTTCTTCTTCTTCCTTCAAACAAAACCCAGAAATGAACCCAGAAAAATCTAGCAAATCCCAATCTTCACCTCTATCTTCATCTCCTCCAACTTCTGCAACTATGACCTGTCCAACACCTCAAAGAGCCACCCAGGACACAAAACTAAGAATTTACCCAAAACTAAGAATTAAACTAGGAAGCAGCTCAATATAGAAAAACACTTCCTTCATCATCTTCAATATCTTCTTCAAAAAAATTCCCAGAACCGACACACCACAACCCCCAGAAACCCCAAAACACAGAATCAACCAACCACAACCACAACCACAACCCCAGAAACCAAGAATCCATCGCAACCCCAACCCCCCAAAACCCAGAATCCACCGCAACCCGAAGAACCCATAACCCCCACTGCCAAAACCTAGAACCCATTGACAGTAACCTTGGAGAATAAGAGATTCGAATTAGAGATCGATGGTAAAAACCCCAAAATAGAAGAACCCCAAAAATTAAAACCCAGAAACCACAAAGTGGTGTGCTTGTCTGTGTCTTCTTCAAACCTCACCACGTCGTTCACTGATTCCTCGCCTTTCTTCGATGCTTTGGCGGATTTCTTCACTCCGGTTACTCCTTCCCGCGATCAATTGGTGGGATTTGGCCATGTCGTTTCTTATTCGGGTCTTACTGCTTCCATTTACGATGTCATGGTAACAGGTCTTACTTCTTCTTCTTCTGGGGTTCTGGGGATTGTAGTAGTTTCGGTGGAGTTTGGGGGTGGTGTTTCGGTGTGCTTGTGGGATGGTTGGGGTTCGATGGGAGGTTTGAGTGTTGTGGTGGGGGTCCGAAGAAGGTAGGGGAATGGGAGATCGGAGTTGTTGTAGATCTAGGTGTGGGCTGTTGCAGATCTAGGGAGAAGAAGATGAGTGATGAGCAAATGAAGGAGAGAAGGAAGAAGAAGTTCGAAGGAGAGAATGAAGAAGAGAGAAGGAAGAAGAAGAAAGAAGATAGAAGATGTGCCACTGTGCCAGTGATTGTTCTGCTTTTTTTTTTTAATGAAAAATATAAAAAAAAAGCCACGTGTACTTCATTAATTGACGTGGCACTGCCACATGGGATCAACGGAGCTCCGACATTGACCACGCTAGCGGCAGGACTAAAACCAAACAATAATGAAAGTTTGAGGCCTAAAATTCACCTTTACGCCGGCGAGGGACTAAAACCAAATCTCGCTCAAAATACCGGGACCAAAAACATATTTAACGCTATTCAAATTCAGTTTTCTTTCTCCAATTTGCTGAGGCTGTGTCTTGCGGTGCCGGCACCTCCCATTTATCTGGTTTCTTACATAAGCTATCTTCTATTAATAAATAAGAACTGCCTTCGTGATATGCTATCTTTCAATTTTCTTTGATTATTTTTTTCATTTCATCAAATCTCCCTTCCATTATGCGAGAACTTGGTTTCATTATGTACTTCAAATTCATGGGTTTATTTAAATTTTTTTCCAGTTGATACAAAGAAATTTAAAATATAAATATGTGCTTTTAATTAAATTTTTTTTTGTCATGTATAACAATATTAATTTTACTTACGAATACTTTTGAAAAAAAACTTAACAAGTGCCCCAACGGTAATTTTAAAAATACCTAAATAAATGAACCAATATTTAAAAACCAAAATTATCTGATAAAAAATAATTTAATATATAGGTATTTTTATTTAAAATTTATTTGAATGGTTGAAAGTTTTCTTACAATTTTTTTTCATATTTTTAATTTTCATCTCTTTTTGGTGTATTTAATTGGTATTGCAATTTCGAGCCAATTTTTCATCTCTTTAATTTTAATATTATAGTAATATATATTTCTTTAATGGTGATAATGTAATCTGGACTGAGCGAGCCCTTCGCCCAGTAGATTGGCGACCATGCCATCAGAGGAGCACAGAGGGCTATTAGGCGACTAGTACGGGAATCAGCTTATGGCGAGTTAGGTGACCAGGGATATGCTGGGCTGCGACTATTGGGCCAAATGTTTAGAGGCCCAATAGCCCATATTGTGTAATCTAGGGTTTAAATGCTATTTATGACTTCCCCCTCTATAAATAGCAAAGGGGGGCACATGTAAAGGGGAGCTCTCTCTCTCTCTCTCTATCTCTCTCTCTCTCTCTCTCTCTCTCTCTCTCTCTCTCTCTCTCTCTCTCTCTCTCTCTCTCTCTCTCTCTCTCGGAGAAGGAGCAGCGACGGCTGAGCGACCACCGTCTCTGCCCCCAAACCCAACAACTCAAGCGGCGTCGATGGTGATTATAGCGGACGCATGGAACCAGATGCTTGGCACGCTTGAGGGCATTCAGCAGCAGAACCAGCATCTCCAAACACAATTGGAATTGCTACAGCAATAGAGGGACTATACACCCAGACAAGTATAAGAGAAACTGAGGCGGTAGTTGATTTCCAGCCCTTTTCAACAGCGGTCGCCACGGTCCCTATACCGAACACACTAAAAACCCTAGTATTGGAAACTTACTTGAGCGAGACTAACCTAAAGGAGCACTTGCAGCGTTTCATCGTAAAGATGGCGATTTGCCAAGCGCCCGATGCTTTGAGATGTCGCCTGCTCCCCTCCACGTTTAGGGGAACGACATTAGCGTGGTTTATGACACTGCAGCCGCACTCTATTACAGGTTTTATAGATTTAGTATATCAATTTCTAACACACTTTTCAGCGAGCAGGTTACCGAAGGTTACAACAACGACATTGTTCAACACACACCAAGGACCAACAGAAATTCTGAAGCACTACCTGGCACGATTTAATGAGATCATAGTGCGAATTGAGGACGCCCCCCAAGAGACATGTGTCGCCGCCTTTAAACATGGTTTAAGGGAGGGCACCTTGAACAACAAGCTGAGCAGGCACCCGCCACGTGACATGGTTGAGTTAAGTGAGAAAGTGCAGAATTTCATCCTGCAAGAGGAGGAAGACGACCAGAAGTGGGTGAGGGATGCTCTCGACACCAAGACGAAGATGAGAAAGCTAGGGTTTTTCACAACCATAAAGTTAACCGCTCAATATGAGGATCCTAGCGATCAGAAGGTTTTATTAAATTTTATTTCGTTTTTGCAAACAATAATTCTTGTATGAGTTTTTGATTCAATAACATGTTTTTATATCATGAGCCGTTTGGCGATCCTTTACAATTCCACGGTATTAAGGAGGCTGGTGGGGTGAGGAAAAAGGCGGGGCACGGGTTTGAGGAAGTAGTTTAGGTTAGGCGGAGTGTGGGGCGCGATGGTCGAGAGGTGAGGGCGATCCTGTTGAGACTGTCGTGGAATTAATGTTTACCCCTTTTTTAGGGCGACTGTTCTATATTTCTTTCATGCAGGACACACACTTCCACGTAACCAAGGTGTTTAAAAACCTCCTATCTTGGGCGTCCTCACCTCATCTATAGAGCGAGTGTTGGGGGTCGTCACAGAGGATTACCTGGGACGGCGTGTGCGACCTTGGTGCATACGGCAAGATGCCCAACCTTGATCGAATTAAATCGAGCACTGTCATTGAGCAAAAGCCTTGGGCAACCTCAGTGGCCACTGGGATCCAAGCCAAAAGTCTCACTGAGCAAAAGCCTCGCCATGCGAGCCAAAACCTTGATTGAATTAAATCAAGCCTAAAGTCCCACTGGGCAAAAAAGTCTCACTGAGCAAAGTCTCACTGAGCAAAGCCTCAAATATAACAACCAGCACAAGACAGGGCGTGCGGGTCACTACGTGACTCATAAAATAAACCCTTGGCCGCCTTAGTTGTGTAAGCCCAAGCCACAAAAAGCCTCATTAGAAGAACCATGGGATTAAGTCTCGTTATGGCGAGCTAAAACCATGCAATACCAACACTGCAGTGGCGGGAGAAGCAAGTAATGCGGCAAAAGAATCATATTTTTGCATCTTTTATTTTCTCCCTCCCTTTATTTCGCATTCTTTTCAGTTCCCTTCTATCTCTTTTTAATTTACTAATACTATTCCTATTCATAGCATACGTTGGTATATTAACTGTTTATGCATATTTATGCTCTTAGTTATATGAATATATTTTATTGACGGGAAAGTTATATGAATCTAATTTTAATTAATATGTTATCATATACAAATGCAAACCCAGTTGATAATTACGTATATATTTTATAGAATTTTCTTTTTGTCGAAATTTTGATAACATATATAAATAGCCAATTGAGCAGCTAATAAAATGGTAGTATTTTTAGGAAAGAAATGATGTAATTTTCATTTAGTTAAATAATTCTCCAAAATTGTTGGGGGGTAACACGATAAATTGATAATAATAATTGTAAATTTATACTATGAACTTTCTTTTTGTTACAGTTGAAAAATAAAAGTTAAAGAATGAAATTAATATACTTTGTATTATAATATTTTCAAATTTTTTAAATCTACATCGAGTCAACAGGTTCAACTAATGATAAATCGACTTAGTACTTTGACTAAGCTGGTGATCGGTTCGAGTTTAATAAATATGATCGCTTCATATTCCATTTCACCTCAAATTCGAACTAACTCAACATGCAAATACCTTTACGGCTTTACCCCGAACATGTGATTAAAATTAAAATTAAATATATAAATACATAAATTTATGCAATAAGTTTGAGGTTTAAATATGTTTCATGTCCTTAACATATACAGTTAAATCCAAATGGGTCTCTAAAAATTTTTGTATGACTTTTGGACCTTGATAATATTTTTTAATTCAAATAATGACAAGTGCAGTTAAGATGCTCACATGGCTAGTCCACGTAGATTTTTCACATCATTTTTGTCCTTTTAAAATTTATTGAATCACTCTTGGTCTAAAAACACCACATTCAATACAACGCACGACAAAATCAAGGGAAAGTTCAAATAGAACTGATAAAATTCAATTTACTAGTTTCAATATTGTTCCTTCTCTTTTTTCAGAAATCAAACAACACCTATCAAATAATTTGGTGTATGTATAATCAATACCCAAAAATGTCATCAAGACAAAAGACACGTTTTAGATCGTAATATGTTGAACCAATTTTCCAGATGGATTCCCAAAAACAGATCTTTCTCATGATATGTTTATGAATAAAGATGAAAGTTGATTTGAGCAGGAAAAGTGACGACAAGAACCAGAAGTGAATAAATAAATTTACAAAAATGATGTGAAAAATTCACGTGGAGTGGTCATCTGAGCATCATGACGTCTCTTGCCCTTATTTGAATTTTAAAAAAAATTGGAACCAAAAGCCATGAAAAAAAATTCTACGGAACTATTTGGATGTGACTCTATATGCGATAATGCAGATATATCAAATTCATTATAAATATATAATAATAAAGTTCAAATGACATTATATATAATTCACCACACACACAAAATGTAAAGTCTACAAAATAAGCAATTCGAAATGTAAAGCCCAACACTCAAAATATTCTCTCGAGCATTCAACTAATCTAAATTGTGAAGTCCTCGTTTAGGTAATCCAATATTTGTATATTATATTTTCACTTATACATATGGGGAGGTATCACGTAGGGTAGGGACAACGATCCTCTTACCTATCCCCAAGTTTTCCGCGGGGAGATTTTTGTCTTTCTCCATCCCTACCTGACCAAATTCCACTTTATGTTAATATCCTTAATTGTTTAAGTTAATTTACCTCTTGTGCAAGAAATTAAAAACTTATCCTATATTGTCATTAAATAAATGGGCGGTTGTTGACCTGTTCCTTGAATTTATGTATGAATAATAATTTGTGTACATCTTTGGTTGCAGACCACTTGAAAGAGAGGAAAGATAAACGATAGGTGTCATATGTGATGTAACCAGCAAAAAAGGACAAAGAAAAAAAGGTATCCTAAGGAGTATGCGCTATTTGGTAATACATATGTATTATAACTTTTTTACGTATTGTACATGCACGGGAGAGAGGGATAAATCATTACCACCATAAGATGCCGAAATTTCTGTTTCGTTGCAACAAAACAACATTCTTCTGTCTAGAAAAAACAAAAGCAAAACAGAAAGTAGCAAATGGATAATGTATCGATATTAGCAACTTAGGATAAACATTAATATTATATACACATCAAGTTGTTGACAAGTTGGGGCATTGGGAATTTGGGACTAGCCAAAAAACTCTTCTATTCTCTCTATAAATTGCTTCATTAACTGATTTTCTCTAAGCCACCGCTACAACACTATTCATCTTTTTTTTTCTTCTTTCAGCTTGACACATTGATCTACATCAACATCAAAACTATTAAACCAATAGCTTTGGTGTTCTGAAACACACATACATATAGACACACACAAATATACATATATCTATAGTAGTACTATGGCTATGCAATTATCATTCTCTGCCAGGTTACCAATGGTGACAATGCTTGCATTTTTCATGTTCATTCTTTTGAATGCAAGTGGTTGTGCATCTTCTCGCGTATTGGTGAACAAAACTAGAGAGATATCCATACCTACAGATCAAGTTAGGACATACTTCGTTCAGAATGGACTAGGCCAGACACCTCCAATGGGGTAATGATTATATATGTCTTTATTTTTATCTCGTTTCCTTCCTTCGTTGAGATCAACTTTTATTTTCATCACACTTTCTTGTTACACATAATATACACATCTTTATTATCATTATTCATCATTTAATTTTCCTGTTACGTTCACGAAATAATGTGTATATATATATGGTAATCAATCAATTATATATGAATGTTATTAATCAGGTGGAATAGCTGGAACCACTTCGGTTGTGATATCAATGAAAGTTTGATTCGAGATACAGGTATGTATGTTCACTACTACTATACTATGTGCAGTTGAAATTCAACCAAGTATTTAAGTTATATATGATTTTAGGCATGCATACATAGTTTAACTAATCTTGAACTTTTAACATATTTTATTTATTGTTTTCAGCTGATGCAATCGTGTCAACCGG
Organism: Acmispon strigosus; assembly: GCA_030819835.1. Classification (NCBI taxonomy): domain Eukaryota; kingdom Viridiplantae; phylum Streptophyta; class Magnoliopsida; order Fabales; family Fabaceae; genus Acmispon; species Acmispon strigosus. The sequence continues at coordinate 39,407,437 of JAUAMA010000007.1, forward strand.
TCTTGCTGCCTTGGGGTACAAATACATTAATTTAGGTAGTTGTTGTTTCTTAGTTTTATTCTTATTATTTTTAGAAGTTGTGGTATTAATGGTGGTACTGGTATAATCACAACATATATCTATTGTAAAGACTGTAAGAAATTAAACTGAGAAAACTCATAGTTGATCTATAGTGTGACACCCTCATACTTACTAGTAGATAATACAAGCTTTACGTAGTCATTCACAATTGAACTAATATGATTTTTTTTCTATTTATTTTAATGAGAAAATGGTTGATATACTGTGGTGTAAACCTTTTTTACACATGAACCAAATTGATTTTCGTCAGATCATCAGAGATTTACTTTTATTTTAATTAAATTAAAAATAAATGTAATTGTTTGGTCATATGTGACATAATGTGATTGAATGTCAGTGTAACAATACATATCCATTAATTTCAGTTTTTATTTTGCTTCATATAAATTTCGAACCTGTGGTATGTCAGGTACTACACCATGTCATGCTCCACTAGACCAACCCCTTGGGGTTGCTTAGTACTCTTTATTTTATAGATACCTGATGTAGTGAATAACTAACGATTAATATTCATACATGTCACATTTAATTATATTAATTGATATATAAATACAAAAAGAACTTGCTATATTAATGGTTTAAGGAAAGAGTTTAATTTTTATGCACTTACACCGTTAGCCTATATTTCAAATGCATGTCACATCATCAATTCAAATTAAAAAAAATATTAAAATAGTTGTTTTTACACATTTCTCGAATATGATTGGTTAAGTAAGTCCATCACATTTTTCTCAAAGGGTATTGGATAAATTTGTATGTTTTAGTCATAAAATATAAATTTTCTGGTCTAATAATGAAACGTTTTATTTTTCTATCATCAATTTAGAAATAATTCTAACTATATTATTTTATATGATTTTTAGATGACTGTTGGGCAGAACTCAATCGAGATCATCAGGTAAGCAATATCAATGCCCTTGAATTTTTTTCCTTCGTTTTTTATTTCGTTTGTACTAATGTTCTACCAAAAAAAAAAAAACTTTAGTTCTAAAAGAAGAATGAAAAAATGAAAAAAAAGTTAAAAACATGCAAGTTGTCACGTATTGTTTAATATTATGTTTTACTTTGTTGGTTGTGTTGCTTAAAAAATAGGTGAAAATAATTTAAATTTAATAGATCATATTATAACATTCATTTTGGATACCTCTGACAAATTTAAAATGATGTCAGGGAAATATGGTTCCCAAGGCTTCAACATTTCCTTCAGGAATTAAGGCTCTAGCTCATTATATTCACAGCAAAGGATTGAAGTTGGGGATCTATTCAGATGCTGGGTATCGACTCATTAACCTTTAAATGTTGATATTGAGCATGCCCATTATTATGTTAGCAATTCTGATCACGAACAATTTCTTTGCAGAAATCAAACTTGCAGTAAACGTATGCCGGGATCATTGGGACATGAAGACCAAGATGCGAGAACATTTGCTTCCTGGGTATGATGCATTCATTTGAAATCCAAGTTGCATTTCTACCAACTTGATCACATCTTGTGCATAATTTTAACTAATATTCAATTTAAACTCCACTTCAGGGAATTGACTACTTGAAGTATGATAATTGTGAAAATAATGGTATAAGTGTCAAAGAAAGGTACGTATTGGCCTTCAAATACAAATAGATACTTGTAACTATATAAAAACTAGGAATTCAAAGTTTCATTAACATTTTGTGAAACAGGTACCCACCAATGAGCCAAGCTTTACTAAAAACTGGAAGACCAATCTTCTTCTCTATGTGTGAATGGTGAGTCAAATAGGGGATGTTTTCTCTCATGCATAAAAAAAGTTAAATTATTATTAATTCTATTTACTTTTTCCCTCTAAGTTGAAAGAAAATACAACATTTATTGATTAACTGTTTTCTCAAATGTAGGGGATGGGAAGACCCAGCAATTTGGGGTGAAATTGTGGGAAATAGTTGGAGAACAACAGGAGATATTGAAGATAACTGGGAAAGGTATGAATGATAATTTAGCCATACTTTTTACCGAACACTTCAAGATATTAGTTCAAGAGTGGCTTATTTCTGTTTAACATGATAATTGATCTAGAGAAAACATCAAAATTCAAGAAATTGTTTTAAAGTATTGTATTACTCAGTTATTTTTCTTCATTTTCCACATTGCCACCTGAATTTTCTCTCCCTAGTATGACTTCCATAGCAGATTCAAATGATCGATGGGCAGCGTATGCTAGACCTGGAGGATGGAATGGTATTTAATTAACCTCTCTAATTACATACTTTATTGATAAGTGTGCATTAAACTTCAGAATATTGCAATTATATAATTTATATTTACAGCAAACTCCAGTATTAGATCTTGATATATGTCATTGATCTTTGGGTATCAGATCCTGACATGCTCGAAGTTGGAAATGGAGGCATGACCACCGAGGAATATCGTGCTCATTTCAGCATATGGGCGTTAGCTAAGGTGTTCATATGTCCTTGATTTCTTGTGACATCTCAGGAAAATGTATTATGTTGTTCAACACTTTAACCATTTTCTCTTCTACATATAGGCTCCTTTATTGGTTGGTTGTAATATTCGTGCAATGGACAACACGACACGTGAACTAATAACAAACTCAGAAGTTATAGCAGTAAACCAAGGCATGAACTTATAAATGCACTTCTAACTGTCTTCAATGACAAAATGCATTGATTTCTTCTTTACATAAGGAATGTTATAGAACTTACAAATTGCTATCTTCTTGTGGTACTACAGACAAACTAGGAGTTCAAGGAAAGAAAGTGAAAACTAATAATGATTTGGAGGTAATTTCCTTGTTTTCCCTTTTTCTTTGTGTTGTTCAGTGAAACTAGAGCTTAGGCTTTATCACTATCTTCTATATATTAAATACTATTCTATGCTTTCAATTCATATATCATTACAAAACTGGTATGCTGCAAGGAAACTACTTCTAATTTTTACGTGCATATAGCTCAACTTGTCACATACATATAAAGCAAATGTAAACAAATACAACCTTGAAGTCAAAAATATTAATATGTAGTTATACAGGTAAGTGTAATAGGTGTCAAATTTCATAAATTCAACTTCTTAATAAAAATGTATTGTTGCAGGTGTGGGCAGGTCCTCTTAAAGGTAACAAGGTAGCAGTGATCTTATGGAATAGAAGCTCATCAAATGCAACAGTGACTGCGTCCTGGTCTGACATTGGCTTGGAACCAGGAACTAAAGTTGATGCAAGAGATTTGTGGGAGGTAAGATAGACTTATTTTATTCTTTACAATGCAGAGAAATGAAGATTCCTATGGTTTTGAATATGATGATGTATGCTTAATTCTGCAGCACTCAACACAATCATCAGTTTCGGGAGAAATCTCTGTTGTGTTAGATTCACATGCTTGTAAGATGTATGTCCTGACTCCCAAAAGTGGAAGACATAAACAGTAGTGGTCAAGCTTCAACTTACAGCAGTATTGGCAAGCCATTCAGTGCTCCTACAGGGGAACGACAAATAAAGGAGCAGGAAATTATTTTTCAACAAGAAATTTATGAATAATATCCAAGTTGTCATTGAGTTTCTAATTTAATTTTCAATTTAGGTTCAATACGAACCTCTTGGTTTTAATATAATAAGCTTTGCAAATCTCTATTACCTCTAAAACCCTCAACACGCTTGATGTTGAAAGTACATCATACACGTGTAATTTTATTTCTCAATGCAATAGGCCTTGCCCAGAAGAAGAACAAGGGGAAAGAAAAGAAAAATAAATACGCTGGAGGTAAAAAATAATAATACTGAATGTAATGCGAGGTGGTTAGAAGAAATAGAAAGAATATTCTAATTCCTCAAATATGAATATGAACCTCAATAGAAATAATCAAATGGATTTTCTATAGTATCATGTGGCTATGCTATGGAAAATTTACAAGACCAAGTTCTGCCATGAATTTACAATCTTACTTGTGCTAACATCCATGGGATACATACGCTTTAACAAATAGGGAGCACTAAAGTTTCCCAAATCGCTCTATGCAAGAGCAAAATCAAATTTAGAGCTGCTTTTACCCTTTAGAAAGATACACAAAATTTAAACATGTTTATGTTAACAATCCTGTCAATTCACAACTACATGTAGGGATCAAGTAGACATTAACTAGAATTTAAGTTATAATCAAACAGAAAAAGATGTATCATACCTTTAGCCTATTGACCAGTAATAAATCAAAGTGTCCAGTACTAATCTTATGTTCTCCAACAGACAATCCCAAGCTGAAATCTATGTCTAGCATTGATGTGAAAATATACCACAATTTATCTGACGGAGGTGGCTTTATATGCAAACACAATGTCTCTTTTAGGGAAGCTACCGTATTTTTTGTGTGTATTAAATTGCTCTCACAATTTCGACCCAGGTGTGGAGAAGGCTAAAAGTCTCCCCCAGAATGCGGTTCCTACGAAAGGAACTACCCGTATGGCAAAGATAGATGAGCCTTTAGATAATAAACAATCATTTATTTGAGAATAAAACAACTTTGGCAGTTTATAAATTGATGACTACATATAAAAATAAAAATCTGCACATTATCAAAAAGGTAAATGTGTGTCTCTGTATGAATGAATAGAAAATGCTCAAGGACAACATTTGCAGTCTTTTAATTTGGACCTTCCTCATGGCTTTGTACATTGACTACATTCTCAAAAATCCAAAAATGAGGCAAATCATAGCACATACAGAACATAAATGAAACAAAATCTCCTTTTATATGCTGAAGATGCCAGCTTGTCCCCTCTAAATCATAAGGATACTTTATGAGGTTTAGCGGGAAATATTAATTGGAAATATTTATGACAATTCATTAATCCATCCGCTTCTGAACGCAAATATTCATGTCCATATTCTATTTAGGGTTTCCTCTTGTTGATATTCATAACAATCTTGTTTCTTTTGCACAAACACACACACACTTTCTCATCCATAATAAAGCATAAAAAATATTAAGAACTGTGTGGGTTTAAATCCTCCTCTTTCACCATCGGCTTACGTAGAACCGAGCTTTAAAATCTCGTCAGTCCAAAATTTTATATAATTATTTTTGTTAATTAAATAAAAACATATAAAAAAAACAAAATTTTAAAAAAGACAAATATTTCCTTGGGTTTAAAAAAATATTTTCTAAGCAATAATATTTTGCACAATTAATTAGAGATAACCATCTTTATACCCCACGACAGATTTATTTTCTGCAAATTTGGTAACATCCTTTGCCGATTATGCATTGTGTCGTCCTGTCATGTGCCCAAAGTGTCTAATTAGTATCATATTAACAAAGAGCTAATGAGTAAGTTCAAAAAAAAAAAAACAAAGAGCTAATGAGTTACGTAAGTTTTATAACTATTACAAAATAATATTGATTAGATTCTATATCAACATTTAGAATTGACTTGACTATTATATAAAATTAGTAAAGAAAGTGAAACTATTTACTTATAGTGACATAAAATTCAAATTTTAAAAATGATAATATATGGGGATAATTTTTTTATAATGGGTTAAATTTATATACACATCTCATGTTCTGAACCAAATAAGCCTAGATTTAGTCGGGTCTGTTCGGTCCGAATTTGGTGAGAAGAGTTTAAGTAGCCGAACCAATCCAAACCAATTAAATATGATCGCTTCATATTCCATTTCACCTCAAGTTTGAACTAACTCAACATGCAAACACCCTTACCCCGAACATGTCATTAAAATTTAAATTAAATATATAAATACATAAATTTATGCAATAAGTTTAAGGTTTAAATATGTTCCAGTCCCTAACATATACGGTTCAATCCAAATGGGTCTCTAGAAAAATTTGTATGACTTTTGGACCTTGATAATATTTTTTAATTCAAATAAGGACAAGTGAAGTTAAGATGCTCACACGGCTAGTCCATGTGGACTTTTCACATCATTTCTGTCATTCTAAAATTTATTTAACCACTCTTGGTCTAAAAACACCACCTTCAATACAGCGCATAACAAACAAAACCTATCAAATAATTTGGTGTATGAATAATCAATACCCAAAAATGTCATCAAGACAAAAGACACGTTTTCAGATCGTAATATGTTGAACCAATTGCCCAGATGAATTCCCAAAAACAGATCTTTCTCGTGATATGTTTATGAATAAAGATGAAAATTGATTTAAGCAGGAAAAGAGAGGAGAAGAACCAAAAGTGAAAAAATAAATTTACAAAAATGATGTGAAAAATTCGCGTGAACTAGTCATGTGAGCATCATGACGTCTCTTGCCCTAATTTGAATTTTAAAATAAATTGGGACGAAAAGCCATGAAAAATATCTACGGAACTATTTGGATGTGACTCTATATGTCATAATGCAGATACATAAAATTCAGTACAAATATATAATAATAAAATTCAAATAACATTATATGTAATTCACCACACACACAATATATAAAGTCTACAAAATAAGCGATTCAAAACATATAGTCCGACGCTCAAAATATTCTCTCGAGCATTCAACTAATCTAAATTGTGAAGTCCTCGTTTTAGGTAATCTAATATTTGTATATTATATTTTTACTTTTATATATATATATATATGTGTGTGTGGAGGTATCCCGTAAGGTAGGGACAACGATCCTCTTACCCATCCCCAAGTTTTCCTCGGGGAGACTTTTGTCTGTCTCCATCCCTACCTGACCAAATTCCACCTTATGTTAATATCCTTAATTGTTTAAGTTAATTTACCTCTGGTGCAAGAAATTAAAAACTTATCATATATTGAATAAATGGGCTATTACTACAACCCATTCCTTGAATTTTTGTATGAATAATAATTTGTGTACATCTTTGAGTGCAGATCACTTGAGAGATATAGAAAGAGAGGAGAGATAAATGATAGGTGTCATATGTGATGTAACCGAAAAAAATAATAGAGAAAAAAATGTATCCTGTGGAGTATGCACTATTTGGTAATACATATGTATTATAACTTTTTATGTATTGTACATGCAAGGGAGAGAGGGATAAATCATTACCACCATAAGATGCCGAAATTTCAGTTTTGATGCAACAAAACAACATTCTTCTGTCTAGAAAAAACAAAAGCGAAACAGAAAGTAGCAAATGGATAATGTATCGATATTAGAAATTTAGGATAAACATTAATATTATATACACATCAAGTTGTTGACAAGTTGGGGCATTGGGAATATGGGACTAGCCAAAAAACTCTTCCATTCTATTTATAAATTGCTTCATTAATTGGTTTTCCCTAAGCCACCGCTACAGCTCTATTCATCTCTATTTTTATTCTTTGAGCTTGACACATTGATCAACATCAACATCAAAACTGTTAAACCAATAGCTTTGGTGTTCTGAAACACACATACATATATATACACACAAATATACATCTATATCTATAGTAGTACTATGGCTATGCAACTATCATTCTCTGCCAGGTTACCAATGGTGACAGTGCTTGCATTATTCATGTTCATTCTTTTGAATGCAAGTGGTTGTGCATCTTCTCGCGTATTGGTGAACAAAACTAGAGAGATATCCATACCTACAGATCAAGTTAGGACATACTTCGTTCAGAATGGACTAGGCCAGACACCTCCAATGGGGTAATAATTATATATGTCTTTATTTTTATCTTGTTTCCTTCCTTCGTTGAGATTAACTTTTATTTTCATCACACTTCTTATTACACATAATATACACATCTTTATTATCATTATTCATTATTTAATTTTCCTATTATGTTCACGAAATAGTGTGTGCGTATATATATGGTAATCAATCAGTTATATATGAATGTTATTAATCAGGTGGAATAGCTGGAACCACTTCGGTTGTGATATCAATGAAAGTTTGATTCGAGATACAGGTATGTATATTCACTACTACTATACTATGTGCAGTTGAAATTCAACCAAGTATTTAAGTTATATATGATTTTAGGCAGGCATACATAATTTTGCTAATCTTGAACTTTTAACATATTTTATTTATTGTTTTCAGCTGATGCAATGGTGTCAACCGGTCTTGCCGCCTTGGGGTACAAATACATTAATTTAGGTAGATGTTGTTTCTTAGTTTTATTCTTATTATTTTTAGAAGTTGTGGTATTAATGATGGTATTGATATAATCACAACATATATCTATTGTAAAGACTGTAAGAAATTAAACTGAGAAAACTCATAGTTGATCTATAGTGTGACACCCTCATATTTACTAGTAGATAATACAAGCTTTACGTAGTCATTCACAATTGAACTATACGCTCCTTTTTCCTATTAATTTTTATGGGAAAATGGTTGATGTACTGTGGTGTAAACCTTTTTTACACATGAACCAAATTGATTTCCGTCACATCAAAGATTTACTTTTATTTTAATTAAATTAAAAATAAATGTAATTGTTTGGTTATATGTGACATAATTTGATTGAATGTCAGTGTAACAATGCATATCTATTAATTTCAATTTTTATTTTTCTTCATATTAATTGCATTTAAAAGTATACCAATATTAAGACTTACATTGACTTCACTCCAAGGAAATTAGTGGGGTACGAACCTGCGGCATGTTAGGTACTACACCATGTCACGCTCCACTAGACCAATCTCACGGGTTGCTTAATACTCTTTATTTTATGGATACCTGATATAGTGAATAACTAACGGTAAATATCCATACATGTCATGCTTAATTATATTAATTGATATATAAATACAAAAAGAACTTGCTATATTAATGGTTTAAGGAAAGAGTTTAATTTTTATGCACTTATACCGTCAGCCTATATTTCAAATGCACGTCACATCATTAATTCAAATTACAAAAAAAATAAAATTAAAATAGCTGTTTTAACACATTTCTCGAATATGATTGGTTAACAGTAAGTCCATCAACATTTTTCTCAAAGGGTATTGGATAAATTCTTATGTTTTAGTCATAAAAAACAAATTTTCTGGTCTAATAATGATAGGTTTTATTTTTCTATCATCAATTAAGAAATAATTCTAACTATATTATATTATGTGATTTTTAGATGACTGTTGGGCAGAACTTAATCGAGACCACCAGGTAAGCAATATCAATGCCCTTGAATTTTTTCCTTCGTCTTTTATTTCGTTCTCTTGTAGAATATGAGTAATGATGCTCTGCCAAAAAAAGAAGAAATAAAAAACTTTAGTTCTAAAAGAAGAATGAAAAAATGAAAAAAAGAAGTTAAAAACACACAAGTTGTCACTTATTGTTTAATATTATGTTTTACTTTGTTGGTTGTGTTGCTTAAAAAATAGGTGCAAATAATTTAAATTTTTTATATCATATTATAACATTCATTTTGGATACCTCTAACAAATTTAAAATGATGTCAGGGAAATATGGTTCCCAAGGCTTCAACATTTCCTTCAGGAATTAAGGCTCTAGCTCATTATATTCATAGCAAAGGATTGAAGTTGGGGATCTATTCAGATGCTGGGTATCGACTCATTAACCTTTAAACGTTGATCTTGAGCATGCCCGTTATTATGTTAGCAATTCTAATCACAAACAATTTCTTTGCAGAAATCAAACTTGCAGTAAACGTATGCCGGGATCATTGGGCCATGAAGAACAAGATGCGAAAACATTTGCTTCATGGGTATGATACATTCATTTGAAATCGATGTTGCATTTCTATCAACTTGATCATATCCCTGTGCATAATTTTAACTAGTATTCGATTTAAACTCCACTTCAGGGAATTGACTACTTGAAGTATGATAATTGTGAAAATAATGGTATAAGTGTCAAAGAAAGGTATGTATTGGACTTCAAATGCAAATATATACTTGTAATAATATAAAAACTAGGAATTTAAAGTTTCATTAACATTTTGTGAAACAGGTACCCACCAATGAGTCAAGCTTTATTAAAAACTGGAAGACCAATCTTCTTCTCTATGTGTGAATGGTGAGTCAAATAGGGGATATTGTCTCTCATGCATAAAAAAAGTGAAATCATTATTAATTCCATTTACTTTTTCCCTCTAAGTTGCAAGAAAATACAACATTTATTGATTTACTGTTTTCTCAAACGTAGGGGATGGGAAGACCCAGCAATTTGGGGTAAAATTGTGGGAAATAGTTGGAGAACAACAGGAGATATTGAAGATAACTGGGAAAGGTATGAATGATAATTCAGCCATACTTTTTACCAAACACTTAAAGATATTAGTTGAAGAGTGGCTTGTTTCTATTTAACATAATAATAGATCTAGAGAAAACATTAAAATTCAAGAAATTGTTTTAAAGTATTGTATTACTCAGTTATTTTTCTTCATTTTCCATATTGCCACCTGATTTTTCTCCCCCTAGTATGACTTCCATAGCAGATTCAAATGATCGATGGGCAGCTTATGCTAGACCTGGAGGATGGAATGGTATTTAATTAACCTCTCTAATTACATACTTTATTGATAAGTGTGCATTAAACTTCAGAATATTGCAATTATATAATTTATATTTACAGCAAACACCAATATTAGATCTTGATATATGTCATTTATCTTTGAGTATCAGATCCTGACATGCTCGAAGTTGGAAATGGAGGCATGACCACCGAGGAGTATCGTGCTCATTTCAGCATATGGGCATTAGCTAAGGTATTCACATGTCCTTGATTTCTTGTGACATCTCAAGAAAATGTATTATGTTGTTCAACACTTTAACCATTTTCTCTTCTATATATAGGCTCCTTTGTTGGTTGGTTGTGCCATTCATGCAATGGACAATGCAACACGTGAAATAATAACCAACTCAGAAGTTATAGCAGTAAACCAAGGCATGAACAAATACAAGAACTTCTGACTGTCTTCAATGACAAAATGCATTGATTTCTTCATTATATATGGAATGTCATAGAACTTACAAATCGCAATCTTCTTGTGGTACTGCAGACAAACTAGGAGTTCAAGGAAAAAAAGTGAAAACTAATAATGATTTGGAGGTAATTTCCTTGTTTTCCCTTGTTCTCCGTGTTGTTCAGTGAAACTAGAGCTTATGCTTTATCACTATCTTCTATATATTCAATACTATTCTATGCTTTCAATTCATATATCATTACAAAACTGGTATGCTGGAAGGAAACTACTTTTAATTTTTATGTCCATATATCTCAACTTGTCACGTACATATAAATCAAATGCAAACAAATACAACCTTGAAGTCAAAATCATTAATATGTAGTTATACAGGCTTGTGTAATAGGTGTCAAATTTCATAAGTTCAACTTCTTAATAAAAATGTATTGTGGCAGGTGTGGGCAGGTCCTCTTAAAGGTAACAAGGTAGCAGTGATCTTATGGAATAGAAGCTCATCAAATGCAACAGTGACTGCGGCCTGGTCTGACATTGGCCTGAAAGCAGGAACTATAGTTGATGCAAGAGATTTGTGGGAGGTAAGATAGACTTATTTTATTCTTTACAATGTAGAGCAATGAAGATTCCTATGGTTTTGAATATGATGATGTATGCTTAATTCTGCAGCACTCAACACAATCATCAGTTTCGGGAGAAGTCTCGGCTGTGTTAGATTCGCATGCTTGTAAGATGTATGTCCTGACTCCGAAAAGTGGAAAACATAAACAATAGTGGTCAAGCTTCAACTTACGGCAGTATTGGCAAACCATTCAGTTCTCCTACAGGGGAACGACAAATAAAGGAGCAGGAAATTATTTTTCAACAGGAAATTTATGAATAATATACAAGTTGTCATGTAGTTTCTAATTGAATTTTCAATTTAGGTTCAATACGAACCTCTTGGTTTTAATATAATAAGCTTTGCAAATCTCTATTGCCTCTAAAATCCTCAACACGCTTGATGTTGAAATTACATCATACACATGTAATTTTATTTCTCAGTGCAATAGGCCTTGCCCAGAAGAAGAACAAGAGGAAAGAAAAGAAAAATAAATACGCTGGAGGTAAAAAATAATAATACTGAATGTAATGCGAGGTGGTTAAAAGAAATAGTAAGTTTATTCTAATTCCTCAAATATGAACCTCATTGGAAATAATCAAATGGATTTTCTATAGTATCATGTGGCTATGCTATGGAAAATTTACAAGATCAAGTCCTGCCATGAATTTACAATCTTACCTATGCTAACATCCATGGGATACATACGCTTTAACAAATTGGGAGCACTAAAGCTTCCCAAATTGCTCTATGCAGTAGCAAAATCAAATTTACAGAAGCTTTTACCCTTTACAAAGATACACAAAATTTAAACACATTTATGTGAACAATCCTGTCAATACACAACTAAATGTAGGGATAAAGTGATATTAACTAGAATTTAAGTTATAATTAAACTAGAAAAATATGTATCATACCTTTAGCCTATTGATGTGGAAACATACCACAATTTATCCGAGGGAGGTAGCTTTATACGCAAACGCAATGTCCCTTTTAGGGAAGCTACACTTTTTTTGGTGTATTAAATTGCTCTCGCAATTTTGACCCAAGTGTGGAGAAGACTAAAAGTCTCCCCAAAGTGAGGCTCCTACGAAAGAAAATACTCGTATTAGAAAAGATTGAGGATCCTTTACATAATAAATAATCATATATTTGAGAATAAAACAACTTTGGCAGTTTATAAACTAATGACTACATAGAAAAATAAAAATTTGCACGTTATAAAAAAGGTAAATGTGTGTCTCTGTATGATTGAATAAAAAAATGCTCAAGGACAACATTTGCAGTGTTCTGGACCTTCCTCATGGCTTTGTACATTGTCAAAAATCCAAAAATGAGGCAAACCATAACCCATACAGAAAACAAATGAAATAAAATCTCAAACCAAAACTCCCTTTACATAAGATGCTGAAGATGCCAGCTTGTCCCCCATAAATCATAAGGATACTTTATGAGGTTTAGCGGGAAAGATTAATTGAAAATAATTATGATAATTCATTAATCCATCAGCTTCTGGATGCAAATATTCATGTCCATATTCTATTTAGGGTTTCCTCTTGTTGATATTCATAACAATCTTCTTTCTCTTGCACAATCACACACACTTTCTCATCCATAATCTATAACCTACTAAACACGTATAGATGCTCCTTCACACAAATTGTGGGAATAATTTTATTGATAAGGAAAACTGCTACAATGATGAAGAGTCCTTAAATGCAGAAGATTTGGGTAGCAAAAAAAAAATAGTACTCAAACTAACTAGGAAAATTAGAGCAACTTATGGTTAGCAAATCAAATAAATGTAGACACAATCAATCCCAATTCTGAAGACCATAAATTGTTAAAAGGGATAAGATATCACTGTTGTATGTATTTACACTCTACATCTATTATTTATGCAGTGGTCGTATAAACAAAAAAAACATTCAAAAAAAGGTGTTCACGTTTCAATAAAATTGTTCTTTCTTTCCATATTTGTTTTTCTTCTTGGTATCAAAGCCTTTGTGGACACCTGCAAAAATCATGTTTCTTTGTCTCACAATTTGGGCAATTTCATCACACTCAAACTCAATCCTACAAACCACTCATTGTGACGTGGACAAGCCATAGCTCTCATCGAAAGTCAAGGCCTACTAGATCATCTAACAAATGAGAATCCATCCCCCACTCAATACACCACACCAAACCCAAACAAACCCTTAGATAAAGAGAAATTTGTCCCAAAACTAACCAGTGAGTTCATGACTTGGCGCAAGGCAGACCGTCTCTTCCAAGGACGGATAATTGGAATTTTTTTTGAAGAAGCATTCGGGCTTGGTATTGGGTTAGAGAATGCCCATGCCGTTTGGAACACACCCAATGAATTATGCTTCAATTGAATTAGCTAAACTCTAAGGTATTAGGTTTGGTAATTGGGAATTGGAAGTTCTATTTCATTAAGAAATTAACAAGTAGAAGCCCTGGGCTAGAGCACCTAAGAACGTGTTCTAATTTCATATGCAAACTTGATTCTGAAAAGCTTAGTTAAGTGAGGTGAAACTCAATCTGATTACTTGTTCGTATAATAATTTCAATCATATCTTATTTTTCTGTTTGTTGTTCATTTAAACAACTCGAAATTAATCACTTTATTTCCAGCTCTAAACAACTGAATTTGGGTCCAAAATCGATACACTATCCCTGTGGGTTCGAGAACCTTTTGTATTACTTCCATACCTTTGTGCACTTGCAAAAAGGCTATCACTTGTAAACAGTGCTTCCTTTAGCTTGTGAACGATGCGTCTCGTTAGCTTGTAAACAGTGTTTCCTTTAGCTTGTGAACGATGCGTCTCGTTAGCTTGTAAACAGTGTTTCGGTTGTATCATTTGCTTGCTGAAGTTTTCATACAGTAGAGTGCAGACGATACTTGAGTTGTCTCTTGTTCTTCAGCGGACGATACTTCTTCGCTAGACGATACTTCTTCACTACACGATACTCCTTTGCTAAACGATACTTCAGATATAGCTTTGACATTGTAGTCTTTTGTCTGAACAATACTTCATTTTATTCTCTGAACGATACTTCATTTATTCTCTCTGTATGATACTTCTCTTTCTATCTTCATACGATAGAGATACTTCTTCTCTGGACGATGGAGATTATTCTTTTCACTGAACGATGGAGATAATTTCTGAAACACAAGATACATAGTTCAGTAGTAAAATTGTTATCATTCAAAATATGTGTTCTAAACTTCTTTGAACCTAACATCTCTTTTGCTTCTCATCAGGGTGAGGGCACTCCTTGAAGAAGCTGAAAAGAGCAGAGTTCAAAAACAAAATTCTAAGTAAGCAAAGACAATCAAGAAAACATCTTTGTCTCGTTAGATAAAATAAAAGAGATGCATTGGATCTCTACCTTTCCATCTCTTTTATCTGGTGCTGAGTGTGGCGTCTGTAGCCCATCCTTCTAGTTTGTTGGTTGGGATCTTGGACACGGACGCCGTCACCAAAAGCAGAAGGAGCTTCTTCCACATTCTGGATAACTGCACCTGCAGGTTGGTTATCACCATCTTTGTTCCTTCCATCATCACTTTGTTATGAGGTCGGTGGTGTTTGCTGGGATAATGACACATCAAGATCGACTTGTTGAGTTTCCAAGTTCCACATTGTTGCCATGATGTCCCTATAAACAAAATAGTCTATTCTCCAATCAGCCAAAACACGTGATCAAAAAACTATCAATGTAAGTGAAAACAATTACCCAAGAAGAAGGAACTCAATTGGAATCATTTATTTTCTGAAATTGAAGTAAGAAATCTTTCATAATTATCAATTTAATCCATGATATATAACAACCATTAATTAGAGGAGACTACTACACCATTTTTTATACATGTACAAGAAAAAAGTCACACACACAATGTTGTAGAACTAGAAAGAAAGAGTTTTTCTCCATATATCATATTAATTCTTTGGAAAAAAAAATTGTTCACATCTCAATTTCATCTGCACAGGTAAGAAAGATAAGAATAAAAGAGATATATGCAAGCGACGTGATGAGTGAAGTGATTGGGAAAGAAGAGAACAATAGGAATTAGAAATGGGTAGAAACGAGATTGAAGAGAAAGTGAGTGCCAATGTACCAGAAACCCTAAATTCATTCATATATATGGTATAGAAATGTTAATTTTTGAGTCCACTCAAATTCATGTTCATATGTTTCAAGCTTCAGTCTTGCATGCAAATGTTTATTAGGAGCAAAAACATGAAAACATTAAAGAAAGGAAGAGCTCACCAGAAGTCGTTCTCAAGCCGCCAGCACCCCTTCAGAAATCTTGAACTGACCAGAGCAACGCTGCTGTGAAATTCTCCAGTCACTCACCCCTAGTTATAATTCCAAGGGTCCAAAGTGCGAGGACTAAAATCTTAATGCAACCTTGAAATGTTGTGTATCACGATGAAAATAGTTAATACATGGGGGTTTTTACAGACTAAACCATGAATGAGTGAACTTCTGCCATTTTCTTGTTCTTAATGCTCTTACATTTTATTTGACAAAATGACACTTGATGATTCAGAACAAGACAAAACTGATTGGTGTACTGATTAGAAACACTTATATTAGGTGAACAAAAAAAGGGCGAAAAAAGGATTGTAATGTTCACTATGACACTTAGTGAGTGAGTTCTAGGCTAGATAGCCAAATATGCCCTTGTCATTGTTCTGGTGACTTCAAATAACTAAAGAAGGGACAAATTGTATGCATTAAGTCAAAGAAGAAGTGTATATTGCAATGGCAGAGCTTCACCAAAAAAATTGCAAGCGGCCAAATTAAAATTTTATAAATAAAATTAATATGTAATATTATATCAAGTTTAAAATATAATGTTAATATAAGTACTTATATATGTATTACCCTACAAATGTTTTTGTATACATTATCATTACGTTTTTTTAATTAATTTAATATTTTAATTATATTTTTTTCTAAAACAAAAGTTTCATTGAGTTGAAAGGAAGCCGAGATACAAGTTTTCTCGACAAATGATTATGCACAATGAAAGCAAAGAATGAAAAACAACCCTAGTGCACGAACATACCAAAAAAGCAACGAAAACAAAAAAGCTGCAAAAACGCAAAACCGAACCAACACCTAACAACAAGAAAAAACTAACACCACGCAAATCGTTAAGGCTCGAAATCAACTGTCCCCATTCATCGCTGGCATGAGAATGGCCTTCACCGATGAAGCACGACTAGAACTCCCTTCATTCCTTGATGCCGCAAAGGACAGGCCATTCTCACGCCAGCGCAGACAGAACGCTCCACCACCACCACATCAGACCCAAAAACAAGGTAACAAACCCCCTCCAATCTGAAGCATCGGCCACCAACCACCTTCGCACTGAACAACCAACAGATGCTGGAGACGAGGCCACGAACAAAGCCTTCCGCAACAGTTAGCGCCACCAAAACCACAAAGCACTGCACCATGGAATATTTGAAATCTCAAAACCGTAGCAACGTAGAGTCCTGAAATGACGCTTGCAGATCTCAGCAATGTAGCAGCAGAAGAGACATTGCCTAAGGAAATAATTTAACATATCTCCCAACAGTGGCGGAGGCAGACCAAATGGCTTTCTAAGAATGCGACTTCTAGGATTCGAAGCATCAACCTAAGGGTTCGAACATCTATTTTTTACCACCGTAACCGACACCCGTTGGATGAGGGTGGTGCCATATAAGATTTTATATAGGTATTGAAAAGAAAAATAGAATTTTGCGGGTGACCATGCCACTCTCTCCCATGACGGTGCTACATTGGGTTAATATCACATAATTTAACATTTGAATTTACGAAGTTCATATGTTTTTAATAAAAATTATCAAGGGAAATAGCTTTTATATATATATAAAAGTAATATTTTTCTTTCTTAAATAAATTAAATATATTTAAAATTTCAATCTAAGTTATACAATTTTTAATAAATTTCAAATAATATTTAATTTTTCCATTTTACATATGTTCACATTTCAATTGTTCTATTGTTATGTAATTGTATAATTTATCTAAAAGAAGTTTTTCGAATGGGGTTGGTAAGATCCCGCATTTTCACTGGCTTAAATGATATGCACGACAAAGGTGATAGATGAAATCAAGTTAAATTGATAGCTAATAAACATGACATAGATAAAACGCTCTCTTTCTCAATCGCTTAAATTTATTTAAAGTAGTCCAATACCATCTTTAATAATCTCATCAACCTTAGAATGATATTTATGGTGATATTTTATCATTGTAATCATTTTTATATCAATCTATCGGGTAAAATCCTACACTACCTAAATTAACCCATACTCCTATTTCCTTTCACAAGACCGTGGTTGCCAAGAGCTAAACCATGTGCTACTTCCTTTTCCTTCTTGCCAGACATGCGTACAAGATCAGTGGCGGAGGGAAGGGGACATGGCTATGCCACTGCTTGTTGATTTCATTCATTTTGTATAAAATTACTTGTTCGTTTCACTCACTTTGTATAAAATTACTTGTTGGTTTCATCCACATTTTATAGAAAAACTATGTTGGTCCATATTGGCACCACCCAACTCAAAGCTCTCCCTCCGCCACTGTACAACATGATGAGATAATAGTGTCAAACCAGGCAGCAAGCAAGAGAGATTTGAACCTTGGACCTCTACCCTATGCCCTATCAGTAACAAGAATCACTATACTACTGGATAATTACATGAGAAACATGAACAATATTATTTTAATAGGATTGTTAATTGAATAAATAATATATTTTTATTGCAATAATTGAATAGATAATCTAAGCTCATATTGAGCAGTGTTATTTACGTTAGTGATTTTTTGCTTCAATTATTTTAATCTCTTTTTTATTTATAATATTATATTATTAGTTGTTGCTTAGCTATTTTTATATATTTAGAAGTTATCGTTTTAATTTTAGACTACGAACATATTAATATTGTTTGCTTGTATTACAATTTTTATTTTATTTTTATACTGAATCAAGTAATCTGATCAGTGACCTATTGGTCCGACTAATGACTTATTAACTTAGTACCCTGAATGAGGTGATGATCAAACCGAGTTTTAAAACACTGAAAATAAAAAAAAAATCAAAAAATAATTGTTTTGAGTTAAGAATTTTATTTAGGCTAAATAGCCATTTTAGTCCCTCACATTTCACGATTTTGCATTTGTGGTCCCTCTTACAATTTATTAGCACCTATAGTCCCTTAACCTCTGAAGATTTTGCATTTCTAGTTTTCCATCCAATTCCGTCAAAGATTTAATGGTTTTTGAAAAAAAAAATTAGTAAAAAAAAAATCCAGAACATTCATCCAATTCTTCATCATATTCATCAATCTTCATCTTCTTCACCAACATCTTCATCATCTTACCTAGAAAAAATCAAAAAACATACATATTCATCTTCCTAACATTATACCTTCCATCTTCATCTCTAACATCATACAAACATTGATGAGTAATCATACAAGCATTGAAGAGTAGTAGCAGCCAAAACCCAGAAAAACTAGGAAGATGATAGATCAAATGATGGAGATGGGGTGAAAAAACATGAAGAAGATAAATCCCCAAGCGTAGAAAATAAGAAAAACTAGAAAACACACAAATTTGAATCCCCAAAACCCAGAAAACCCAAAATCAAATGAAGAAGATGGGGACGAAGGCTTTGTGGCCAAACTCGTGGCAAAGAGGGATTTTGGTTAGACGGTGACGTTGTAGCTGGAGTGGCAGCGAAGATGAAGGAGGTTGGGTGGTCTGAGGCGTAGTGGTACTCGGCGGCAGCTTCACGAACAGGGAGGAAGGAGCAGTGGCGGCGGCGGCTTCGCGAACAGGGAGGAAGGGGCTTCGGGCAGAACAGCGGTGACGACAGCGCTGGGTGGTGGTCGGTGCGGCGGCAGAGGTGGTGGGACAAGGAGCGATGGAGGCCGAGTGTTGGTGGTGGTGCTGAGGGTTTGAGAGAGGGTTTGGGTTTTGGTGGTAGCTGCTAGGGTTTGTGATTGTGGGAGAAGAGGAAGAAGAAGGTTTGATGAAGGAGATGTGAATTTTCTGGAAAGCCTGAATTTTATTTTTTTAATTAATTTCAAAGGAATATTCATTCTGTTAAATCTTTAACGGAATTGGATGGAAAACTAGAAATGCAAAATCTCCAAAGGTTAAGGGACTTTGAGTGCTAATAAATTGCAAGAGGGACCATAAATGCAAAATCGTGAAACGTGAGGACCAAAATGGCTATTAAACCTAAAAAAATAGAAAAAATAAAAGTGGGTTCCCACCACACATTGCATAAAAAATCAAGGCGGGAAATCAATTATTTCAGCCCATCCCGCCAAAGCCCAAACAGGTTCCCGAAGTTTCCCTTATTTATACCCATTTCCCTCCTCTTTCATTTCCTCTCATTTCAATTTCCCACCAATTTTCCCGTGAAAACCGAAACCCCCTCAAACCCTAAATCCAGATCAAGATGTTGGAGCTCCGTTTGGTCCAAGGTTCTCTGCTGAAGAAGGTTCTGGAGTCCATCAAGGAGCTGGTGAACGATGCGAACTTCGATTGCTCCACCACCGGGTTCTCCCTCCAGGCCATGGACTCCAGCCACGTCGCACTGGTGGCGCTGCTGCTCCGTTCCGAGGGGTTCGAGCACTACCGCTGTGACCGCAACATCTCCATGGGTATGAACCTCAACAACATGTCCAAGATGCTCAAATGCGCCGGAAATGATGACATCATCACCATAAAGGCCGATGATGGCAGTGACACTGTCACCTTCATGTTCGAAAGCCCTAGTAAGTTTCGATTTCCCATAAAAAATCCTTTTTTTGTTGGAATTTCAGCGTTAGGGTTCGGTGTTAAAAGCTATTTTGGGATTTGTTGCGATTTTGGGTTTTGTTTGAGTATTAGGATTCTGTGTCTGACAAAAAAAAATAGTATTTTGATTCTGGGTAACTTTTTATTCATTTAGAGAGTTGCTATTAGGATTTGATATTTATCCAAGAGCATTTGATATTTTCTTGGGTTTTGTCTGAGTATTAGGATTCTGCAATGTTTTTTTTTTCTCATTTATGTTCATAGCTATGTTCATTACAATTTACAAGTTTTTTCCCCTTAAAATAGCAGTTGTGCTTTTGAAATTTAAGAATCGTCCATAGTGAGTCTGGGTTTGTAGCATGATTAAATTGTTCAGGACTTATCAAATGGTTTTGGTGTATAATATTGTTGGGGGGTAAGGTTAGTGTACCTGATTCATATTTCAGCTGTGGGATTATATTTCTAGTGTAGTCAATTTAGCATATACTATTTCTTAACAGGATAAGACGAGATCTAATTCTTCTAATGTTTTGCATTCGTTGTCATTTTTCTTGTCTGATTTATTTTTGTCTTCTGTCTTAAAGCTCAAGACAAGATTTCTGATTTTGAAATGAAGCTGATGGACATTGATAGTGAGCACCTTGGAATTCCAGAGGCAGAGTACCATGCCATTGTTAGGATGCCATCTGCTGAATTTGCTAGGATCTGCAAAGATCTCAGTAGCATTGGTGACACTGGTAACCATTTCTCCTCATTGTTTTTATGTTGGTTTCTAATTTTTGCATGTTTTGTTCTGAAGTTGTCATTTTGCTATGTATGTTGTTAGTTGTCATTTCTGTCACCAAGGAAGGTGTGAAGTTTTCCACCAAAGGAGATATTGGAACTGCAAATATAGTCTGTAGGCAGAATACCTCTGTGGACAAGGTAATATAAAATTAAACGTTTATGTTTCATTCTTCAGATTTGATTGTTTAAGTGGATACTGATGGATATTTTTACTTGATTGTATTCGTGGGTTGAAATTGTAGCCTGAAGAAGCCACAGTTATAGAGATGAATGAGCCTGTGTCATTGACCTTTGCTTTGCGATACATGAACTCATTCACAAAAGCAACACCACTGTCTAATACTGTCACCATTAGCCTGTCAAATGAGCTTCCAGTTGTTGTTGAGTACAAAATTGCAGAGATGGGATATGTTCGTTTCTACTTGGCCCCCAAGATAGAGGAGGAGGAAGAAGAGACAAAACCTCAAGTTTAGTTTTGGTGTTGGATTGTTAGTTTTCGAATATGGTTGTAGTTGTAGAATGCTTTTATACTTTTCCTATCCAGGATATTTGACTGTTTTTCCCTAAATGAATGGACAACTTGTGAATTTTGGGGAGAGCGATATTGGTTCCTGCCCTATTTTTCTGCCTTATTGTTGATTAGAACCATGTTACACGAGGGCCTTCAGTTTTTCATCTTGATGCCTTATTTTTATTACCTTGATTAATCAGCACAACTTTGCTATGAAATGATAAATCTAAGCATAAAGTCTCAACATAAATTTATCCTTCAATGAAATAGAAAACGCAGTCATAATGTGTTTGGAGCTGCCAAAATTCAAACTTTAGATAACTATTCATTGCATGAATGAGCCAAGTTTACATAGCTTCCTTCAGATGTATTGGTCAATCTATA
This sequence comes from Acmispon strigosus, assembly GCA_030819835.1. NCBI lineage: Eukaryota > Viridiplantae > Streptophyta > Magnoliopsida > Fabales > Fabaceae > Acmispon > Acmispon strigosus. The sequence continues at coordinate 39,429,510 of JAUAMA010000007.1, forward strand.
CAAGAGGTAAAGAAAGAAGGCTTGAATTGGATCAATTTCTGTTAGCCTCAACTTTTGCTCAGCAATTTAGGCTGATTCTCTTAATTTTTTATAATTGCTGAGGCAAAATATTTATTGAACCAATTCACTCGGAAATGCTTACACAAAAAACAGCATGGAAGTTCTTATACAATAACAAGTGCCTATACAACAATCATGTGTTTATCTGGTGTTGAAATGACACAAATAGGAAATACATCAACAAAATTAAACCAAACTTTGAAGTCTCATGCATGAAACCACAGGTACATGGACAATAGTTACAAGCATTCATTCCTCTTTACTCACATTATCACTGGGTTCATAACCATGGCGGCAACCCTGCACTTAACAGAAGCTACTTCCATTTCTTGGCCACACTTATATGGACATGCTATGTGAGCTAGAATATTAGTGGGATAGTTAGCAAATTCCCTAATCCCTATGTTAACATTTGTGAGGAACATCTTAAGTCTTGCACTTGTCATAGCACTCCTTGAAAGCTACATCTAAGCTCACATCTTGGTGCAGTTTCTCTTTGCAAATATCAAATTCTATGACAGTATGAAGCATGCTTTAACCTTGACCAAGAAGCTTCACATGGGACTCTTTATACTCAGAATAGCCCATCCATGAGGGTCTTGTTTAAGGAACAACAATCTCTGTATCTCTCTTGTTGTGGAGTCCTGCACTTTCTGATCACCCTTCATTGTCAGTTTCTTGGTAGCTAACAAGTTGTCTGGTGATCTAGAAGTGAGGATTAAGTTGAGAGTTTCACGCCTTTTCAACTTTTTCACAGTTGCAGTGAAACCTTGGATCCACCTAGTGTTAGTATCTCCATAGATGAAGATGTAACAGTCCCTTTTGATCTGATTGATGGACATGAAAATTTAAAGATCATGAAAATTTCATGTGCAAGCTACAAGCCTCTTAGATTTCCTGTTCTTTTATTTAGCTACACATTCTCAGTTGCAGAAGAAACTACCACTGCATATTGCATTGATACAGCAGATAGCAGTTACTAGTGAGATATATAGGTTATATATATGATTCCATCTTGTGTGTTATGTAGTAAGTTAAAAGTTTAACAGATATTAATTATTTGGATGCTGTGGTTCAATTTCTTGCGGCAGTTTCTTTGGCAGAAACAATCACCAATGAATTGTATGCAACAGTTACACACCAAACAGGATAAGCATTAATTTGTAGAGCTTAGTACTTACCAGTTCTCATATTTTTGGAGTGAGATTGATCATCTCATTTCAAAACCAGTTCCATTGCTGAGTAAGTCTGGTATGATCAGAAGTTCTGAAAGGGAAAGCCGTCCATCACTCAGGAAATAAACTGTTTTGAATCAGGACTTTCCACTTTACCCTCAGGGCTTATGAGCTTGATAATGGGGTTGTCCTTGTAGTTGAACACCTCTTTGATTAGTCTAATGCCTGTTGAAAATTGAACTCCTTCATCACATGCCACCCAACCTTAGTAGCATTTTCCAACATTTTCCTTTTGTCATCATCCCAAGCATCCATCCACAAAATATTTAATGTTTGATTACGGTTTTTAAAAACTGCTTTCTGTTTTAAAAAACTGAAAAATTTAAAAACCTATCTGAAAACGGTTTTTATTTTCAGTTTTAAAAACTAAAATACCAGAACAAATAAAAGATGTTTTCAGTTTCTGTTTTTAGTTTTCAAATTTCAGTTTTTAGTTTTTAGTTTTAAAATACTGAAAACATCTTTTATTTGTTCTGGTATTTTAGTTTTTAAAATTGAAAACAAAAACTGTTTTCAAAAAGAGTTTTCAAAAACAGCATGTTTTTAAATTTTTCAGTTTAAAAAAAAAAACAGTTTTGAAAACTGTAATATTCTTTCTTGTAATCCTCTAGTTCTTTTGGATCTTCCTTTAATTTTTCATCAATTGATTTTAGAAGCTGAATCTCATATTCAATGTTGTCAAGGCCTGAAATGAACAATAACACATACTTATTCTTAAACTCCCCTACTCCAACCTGTGATGAATAATTAAAAATAATCATAAGGTGGAAATTTTGTCAATACTAATGTACTTTATTTGACTAAACACTTTGTTTTTTGGTTAATGTATTGTATTTTGGCTTAATACAAAGCATAAGGAAGTAGTATTTATATACTATATTCTTGATCTCTCCAACTACAAGACTTCTCCGTTCACTCAAAACTATTTGTTTTTACTTTTGAACCATGAGTATCACTGGCGATAATAAGAGCTTCCAAAAACTATACAATATTGTAATGCTGTAGAAGAATGTAGAGTAATATTGGTTAATTAAAATGAGGATAAAACATTTTTATATTAATATTTTTAATGGAGGATATACATTTTGATGGAATCATTTTATTTATGTTTTCCCACCTTGTACCTTACTCGTAGTTTCTCTTTAAACACATTAAGTTAATTAGTATTTGCTAAAATACAAGTAAAAAAAAGCTTTTACAAAATAAAATGATAGATCCATATACTTAATTTATGTCCGCGCGCATATGAAAATAAAAACATTGTGTCTGTTTTTCTCTTTATAAATAATCAAAGGCTCCCACCAATTTAATAGGTATTAAGAGATACAAATTTTCAAGTAGAAAAAACTTGAGAGGATTCAAATCCATCATATTATGGATGATTCTTTCCAAGTTTGGTATACCTTAAATATATGGGACATACCCTAGATATACACTTCCTTCTAACTCTTATCCTTATTTCTCCTTAAGCTTTAGTGACTTGAGTCATTCCATATAGGAGTGGTCCAACGGAATATCCTTTACCACAATTTTGGTAGTCTAATGCAGAATTAGTGGAATACAATCACAAAATAAATTTATATATCAGAGCGAACAAAAATACAAAACTATTTACTATCCGCACACAAGAATGACTCCAATGAAATGTTATTCCTGATAATCTTAGTATTTCAAAATTCCATAACTTAATTTAACAGTACTGAGACCAGTTAATATAAAAATCTCAAATGATACAAAGTTAGAAATTATTTTGTTAATATTATTGATTTTCTAAACATCAGTAGTTAGTAAATTCCAAATGCATGAGAAACAAAATCATCAATTAGACATGCTCTCCTTGTCATTTCACTTAGAGTGTGTTTCGATGAGGGAATGTAAAAATTTAAGGGAATTTAAATACTAAATAATTCAATTGAATCAATTGAATTGCTTGGATTTTCAAATTTCATTGTTTGGATAAAATGATTGGAATTCCTTCCATTGTGAATTCTTTATTTTAATAAAATAATGATTATTATTTACAAGATCGGTTAAAAACCTAAAACCGGGTCAAATCCCTAAAATCAGGCCAAACCCCTAAAATCAGTTCCAAACCTAAAAATCGGGCCCGAATCCGAAAATTTGCTCCCAAACACGAAAATCTGACCCGAATATGAAAAATCAGCCCCGAACTCAAAAATCAGTTTCAAACCTCAAAACTGGGTTTGAATTTGAAAAATCAGTCTCGAACCTGAAAATCTGACAATCGACCCGAACTAAAAAATCAGCCCAAAAGCCCGAAATCGGTCCCAAACTCGAAAATCGACCACAAATGCGAAAATCAGGCTCGAATATGAAAAATCAGTCCTGACCCGAAAATCGGCCCCAAACCCGAAAATCAGGCCTGAATCTCAAAAATCACCCCTGTGCTAAAAAATCGGCCCCGGACTCGAGAATCGGTCCCAAACTCGAAAATCAGCCTCGAACCCTAAAGTCGGTCCCAAACTTGCAAATTGGCCTCAAATATGAAAATCAGACCTGAATCTGAAAAATCGACATGAACCCGAAAATGGGGCTTGAATTTGAAAAATCGGTCCTGAACTCGAAAATTTGGCCCAAACCTGAAAGATCGACCTCGGGTTTTTCAAATTCGAGTCTGGTTTTTGCATTTGGGACCAATTTTTGACTTCGGGACCGATTTTTCATATTCGGACCTGATTTTCGGGTTTGGGGCTGATTTTCAAGTTTAGGACCAATTCTTGAGTTCGGAGCCGATTTTTTAGTTTGAGGTCAATTTTCGAGATTCGGGCCTCATTTTCGAGTTCGGGGCCAATTTTCAAGTTTAGGACTAATTTTCGACTTCAGGTCCGATTTTGTGATTCAGGGCCGATTTGTTAGTTTCATGCTAGAGTTTCATGTTCGGACTGATTTTAGGGTTTGAGGTCAATTTTCAACTTCAAAGCCGATTTTCGATTTCAGTGCTGATTTTCAGATTCGGGCCTGATTTTCGAGTTCAAGGCCGAATTTTCAAATTTGGACGCAATTTTCAGATTCGAGGTCGATATTCGAGTTCGAGGCTGATTTTTCATATTTGGGGTCGATTTTCACGTTCGGACACAATTTTCAGTTTCGGGGCCGATTTTCGAGTTCAGGGCCGATTTTTCAATTTCAGACACAATTTTCGGGTTTGGGGTCAACTTTCGAGATTGGGCCAATTTCGGGTTTTAGGGGGATTTTTGAGTTCGGGACCGATTTTTCAGATTCAGACCCGATTTTCAGGTTAGGGACAGTTTTGTCAAATTCTGACTCAATTTTTAGGTCTGGGACCGATTTTCCGGTTCGGGACCAATTTTTCAGATTTGGGCATGATTTTCGGTTCGAGACCGATTTTCGAGCTTGGAATCAATTTTTCGGGTTTGGGACCGATTTTCGTCAGGGCCGATTTTTTAGATTCGGATCATAATTTCAAGTTCGGGACCAATTTTTCAAATTCAGACCCAAGGGTAAGGTAAAGATAAGGAATTTAAAATTCCTTCATTTTTGGGGTCATTTCAATTCCCTTGAATCTAGTTATTGTAAATACCTAGTTAAATTGCCATGAATTTACAATTCCTTTCAAAAATTTAACCAAACAATGTATTTCAGGAAAAAAGCATTTTAAATACCCTCTAAAATTATATTCCCCCCAAAAATGACCTCATCCAAACACACCCTTAGGAATTCAGGATAAAGAAGGAAGCCATTTGTTGCCCAGGATCAATTTCTTTTGCTAATCCATCAAATCCCAATCATTTGTCAGTGGCTTGCTTAAGGTGTAGAATTCTGTACATTTTCAATGAATCAAATACTACATTGTTAAAGAACTTTGTGAGAACAGTTCAAAAAAAAAAAAAAAAGAATTTTGTGAGGAAATATTTACAATGCTCGCATGAGCAGTTCAAAAAGTGGTTAGAAGCAACATTGATCTAATGAGGCAAAAACTGGGTTCAATGACTCAAATATCTCATTTACTCCGTTTCTTGGCTTCACTATACAGGATAACTCCAATAACTGTGAGAGAATATCCACACATTCCAGTCACTGATACAGGATTTCGAAATATCAAAATGGATATAACAACTGCCACAGCTCCTTTTGCATTTCCTAGGACCTGTCAAAGTGTTCATGCTTTCATGTTAATGGTGTACAATATGAATTTGAATGTATAGATTTTAAATGAGTATCACAAAACAGTGTTCATATTCCTGATACCTAGCAAACACTTTCCATTATGTCAACATTGATTTAGGCAGTTTGTAGGAAATCCCACAAATTTGTTGTTTGGCAAGAAACCAGTAAAATAGGCTTATATCAAAAGAAAAGGAGCAACAAAAAAGTCTGTTTGTATTTATTTTAACTCAGGACAGTCTTTATAACCTGTGTAAGACTTTCAGATAAATGGAACAAATAGAATAGAAAGTGGTAAGCAAATATCATATGAGCTCAATCACCTTATTTATCTTTATGTTTATGCATAATATTTCACATCACAAAACAGTTCTGCAAAACCCCTTTTCAATAGATATATCCTTTGCAAAACCACTTTCCAATAGATGTATCCATTTTTCTCTTGAATCAAAACATCTTTACTGTCTAGTAAATAAGTAAATGATCAAATAAAATAAGTATAAGAGAATATGACGAAGCTTTTGTTCACATTTTGATGGTTTGAGAAACTTCTATAATTTCAATGGAGCAAAGGACAGGGGTGATACCTGAAGTGTTAATGCACTGGTGTGGTTTGTCACTAAGAAATTGGTCAAATTGACAAAATATGCCAGGGAAGAATTGAAGATGAGTAACCACAGAATCTTCGAATCATCTCTAGCAAGTGCGATTGTAATTCCGACCACATCTTCCTCCATTATAATTGAAGCTGGAAGAAGGAATGCAACAGCCACTGGTGCCATGTACATGAGAAGGTTCATAGAATTGAGCTTTTCCCTGAGAAACCAAAGAAACCATCTTAGGACCATCCTGACCAAAATTCTTAACCATACTAAGTAATTGATAGTACTCATTCTATCAAAAGTGCATGATGATAAACCACCAATTTTCAAATGCATAGGAAGGAGAAAGTTTCAGCTCCTTACGCTTCAGAAGACAGCAAGACCCCTTGAAGCACTGTTTTGAGTGCCCTGGCTGCTGTAGCACTGATGCACATTATAAACCCAAATAGATGGAAACTTGGTTCTCCCTTCATCAATATAAGAAAAAATACAATAAAAATCAATAAATGTAGTTTGTAACTCCAAGCAGCAACCCACTTTCATCCACAAGAATGACATGACATTGACTGACCTAGCAATTCTAACATTAGAAAAGATCATCTCAAGCAGAGGCAACTTATCTCATTCCCAAAATTAACCGGCTAAAACTAAATCAAGGAATATGCTTAGGAAGAAAATCCAGAGAAACAAAAGAAAATCTTATAAACACTCAAAGTAAAGCACTTAAATCTCATTAAATATCACAAAAATTAACCACACATCACATACATAATTTCTGCATCACATGCTTATGTTTTGTAAGAGCAAATGAGAAATTAAGAGTTGTAAACACACTAGGATATAACAATGTGACTGATTAAAATTACCTATTCATTTCACACGTCTCATTCCTTTTTCTTTCAATTGAAAAATAAAAAAGGGCAGCCCAGTGGATCAAAGCTCCCGCTATGCGCGGTTCCAGGGAATTGTTCAATCACTTGGTCTATTATATGCAACCTCACACAATTTTTTGTACACAAGAGGCTGTTTTCAGGATTTGAACCGCAACCTCAATCACGTGGCAAGTGGCAACAACTTTTTACTGTTGCGCCAAGGCGAAGGGGAACCTTGGCTCAATGGTAAGAAGTTATTGTCATCTGAGGTCAGAGTTCAAGTCTTGGAAACAACCTATTGTGTTAAAAACAGGGTAAGACTGCATACAAAAAACCAAGTGGTCGTACCCTTCCCCAAACTATTCCCCGGACCATACACATAGCGGGAGCTTTGATGCATAGGCATGCCCTTTTTACAACTAATCAAGAAATAACTATTATATTCCCCTCCTCAAATCCTCCACAACATTTTGTGACTAGCACATTATGTAACACACACCAAAGCTATACGTACACCACAACAAGGAGGAGATAAGAGATATACCCCACTAGCAATCATGACACCAGCAACAACAGGGACGAGAGTCATGTATGTGAGCCAACCCTCCCTCTTGAGGGTCATCAGATAAGCAAACACCGCCGTGAAAAAAGGGGTGGTGGCGCCGACGGCCTGGTTGAACGAAACAGGAAGGTAGCGGAGGGAGATGTTCCCTCCCACCACAGACAAGCAGAAAATGAGCCCCAACGATGATATCTTCACAAATTGCACCCTTGATCGCACCGTCTGCATTGGCACCAATTTCAGCCACGATATCGCAACATAGCTGAGGATTGAGCACGCCATCATGTGGCACAGGGTGAGGAATATTGGGTACCTGAAACCATAGTTGCTCAGCAGGTACTTGTTCAATAGCAGAACCCCAATGTTGGAAGCATACCAGAAACTTATCAACCCCAATGTGAACACTTTTCCAGAGATTGATGACATCTTTATTGAATTGTAACTTGTCAATTTGCTTTCTTTTCCCCCTCAACTTTCTCAGAGATCAAAATGGTGTGGAAAATTATGAGAGAAACTATTGAAGTCAGAAAGTTTGATGGGTAAAGAGAGTATTTTGATGATATGAGAGGAATGAAGGGTGGATTGAGGAAATGGGTTTTGATTTGGGAAGGAGAAGGAATGACAGGGAAGAGAGAAAGAAAATGGATGATGCAGAGTGAGAAGCTCTTTGGAGGTGAAGTGTTTGGAGAATGCTGCATCATGATTTTTCTAATACATTAGGGGATATTATCATCCATGCTATTATTAAAACTATCTTGAAATGTATATTATCTAAAAAAATAAAGATGGCTGAAAAGATGAAACAATTGTAATATTAATATTTTTTTTCAAATGTAAACATTTTTAGAGGATTTTAAAAAAAAATAAGTTGAGAAAGAAACAAATGATTTTCTTAAATGAAAATTCTAAAATTAGAGAACTACTAAAATGATACACGCGAGATACAGGGTCCTTAATTAGTAATTGAATTTAAAATTTATATTATTATGTAGTACGTGGATGTATCTAATGAGAAAGCTTCTTATATGAGAATGATGAGAATAAATCGTGGCCATTAGATCTAACAATGAGTGGTCATGATTCAAAGAATTAAGTGGTCACATGACCACTTAAAAATGTCATGTGACTTTTTAAATAAGTCACGTGACTTATTGTTTTAATCATGACTTTAACGACCACGATTTATTCTCACCATTCTCATATAAGAAGAACTTTCTCACTAGATACATCATAGTGTAGTACAATAAAAATGTAACATTGACTTCTGCGGTTATAATTATATTGAAATTTGATTTTTTAAAGGCAAAATATAACATTTATTTATGGTAAAAGCGAGTGATCTCAGGACATGGTTCCTCAGTTCACTCGTTCTAGCAACCAAAGACACAAAGACTCGTATCAAAGTCCCAAAATTTTACATTTCAAATTCTCAATTCCATATACTCTCAAAAACATGACCAGCAAGCTTGACAATTTTGCAATATAACAACATCAAATCAAAGCATCTTTCTGAACGAGTTTACTTATTGTGGACCATCAGTTTAGAACAGTTTATGGACTACTTTGTGCTTATGAACTGGCTAAGTATACTTTTGTACCACTAATGGTAGTTTATGCTTTCTGGAAAAGATTGTCTTGGAATGCTTCTCCGCGTGCAGACCCGTCATTGGAGTTGAACCTAGATTATGAGATTGAAGGGTTAGTCATTCGGTTTGGTCAAGTGGATGTGCCCGGAAAATGGGCTATTAAACACAAGCTGAGGGAGATTGCTTGGTCTGGTACTACTTCAATGTGTCCTCCACCAAGTAAGATGAAAACTAAGGGGAGGCCCAAAGGTCAACCACTTGGTTCCAATAAGTGTGATCCTTCGTATTGGGAGCATGGTGACGCATACATGGACCCAATGAACGATGACAACACTCTAAATAGTCCAGTTGTTAAGCCAATCGGTACTCCAAGTCCCAGGAAAATCCCTACACGTAGGGGTATTAAATACATTGATCATTTTCCGGAACATTTTCGATGTTATATTGATAATGTGGTAGATGTTGTGGGAGATGGTAATTGTAGATATACGTATGTTGCTATGTTATTGGGAATGAATGAGAAGCAATGAAATTATGTCAGGGTTGAGCTGTCGAATGAGCTTTTACGATATTCAAAACTCTATTAAGAACTGTATGTGTACCCAAAAAGGTTCAAGACCATACATGACGCACTCAATCTCTCTCTTGGAGAGATAGCCACTAAAGATAGGTGGATGACTTTACCGGATATGAGTGTCTTATTGCAACAAGGTTCCAATTGATATTAATTCAAGTGTCAAATACTGTAAATTCTACATTCTTGTCACTCCGAAGCGGTCCACCAGACTTTAATGAACAAAAGGTTATAGCGGTTGGTCATGTCAACAAAAATTATTGGATGCAGGTAATTGTAATTTCAATTACGTTTCTTGTTAATAATATGTACAACAATCATTTTCTAAAGGTTCATTCCTTTTCATTTATAGGTATTTTTAAAGGAATGACATCTTATGCCTACAATAGCATTGTAATGGCGTCGTTATTCTTCAGCCCAAGCAAAACAATTGGAATATCTATCCTGGAACGTATAAGAGTATATGAAGAACAACTACAACAACAAAGAAGAAGTGAAAGTTGTAGCACTATGGGGTCCAGGCATTGGGTAGACATAACGCAAGATTGATGAATTGTCTAATATTTGATCTATTTGAACATGTAATGTAGTTGACATTGTCTAATATTTGATCAATTTCAACATGTATTGTTATGGTGGTTACTGTCATGTTACAGGACTATTTCTGCAATTTTTCCAAATACCGGTGTTTAAAACCTAGAATGTAGTTCATTTCAACAGCGTTCCGGGATGTAAAATCCGGAACACACCTTAGCAGTTACCTTCCAGGTTCTAGAACACGAAAATTAAATAATATTCCAAGATTTAATTTCCTGGAAGATATTTTATTTTGTATTCCGGGATTTCAAAACCCGGAATATAAGGTTTGTTTTGTATTCCGGGTTTTAAAATCTAGTTTGCATAAAAACTTTCCGAGTTTACAATTCCCAAAAAATATCAATATTGGTTTAATATCATTCCGAAAAATAGAATCCGGTATACAATACTTAGTACACCTTCCGAGATTATAAAACCCGATATGTACATCAACTTTGGTTCCGGGATATGAAAACTCGGAATAGACGTTAGCATAGGGGTAATTATAACAATTACTACATTAAAGTAAGGTTTGAAATTGGATGCTTGGGTGCCAAATCTAGCACTTTTTTCATCGGCAGAGGGGACAAGAAAAAGTAAATGGCCCCACCATTTTCACCATTAGCAACAGCCAAACGCAGGTGGTTTAATCTCTCGCTCCTCACTCCATCGTCACTTACTCTCTCTACTGTAAATCAATCGTCGCCTCTCCTCCAGTCGCGTTTTGAGAGTTTGCGTTGTGAATTCAGTGTGTAATGAATTATTTACTAGTCTATATGCTTTAGCCTAGCATCATGTTCGAATACATGCCCCAATATATAACTCCATAGACTTAGTTGAAAATGCTCAATGTGCTCCTCCACCAAATCATGAACCTCAGGCTCCAAAACCTCAACCTCAACTTCATATAAATGAAAGTCAATGGATTGGCTCTCCAGTGAAGGGTGGATTTGGATTAGCAATTTAGGTGTTAAGAGAAGCCTCCACTGAATCTAAACACCTAGCATCATCAGGATAGGAGGAAAAAACACTAAGAAGATCCATTTTAATAAATCACAAAAAATATAAAAGAAAGCAGATTATCAATAGTGAGAGAGTGGAGCTTAACAAAATGGATCAATAAAAAAATCCTCATTTGTTCTTGATTTATACACAGACAATAATGCTTTCAATTATGAACAATTGAAACCAGAAGAAGTTAGCAATGTTTACAGGAGTAATTGTAAGCCAATACTACTGTGATTCATTGCTCCTATAAATAATCAGGGTAGATGGATTAGCTGCAGAATTTGTAGGGAAATGAATGAAGAGCTGATAACAGATAATCCAAAGTTGAATCATCCTTCAGGATTGAATGGATTTTGCTACAGTTCAGCACTACAAATCACAAATATAGTGATCCCTGTGAGTAAATGCCTCCCTTATGCCACTACAACCGCACTGGATGAACCAGTAAAGTGTTGAATTGATCCAAATAAGCTCTTTGCAGCGCCAAAATGTCGTATTCTGTAGACACCAGGAGTTACACCCTGTGGTATCTTCCATTCAATGGTTGCTTTACTCTTAGTACTGAGTATGTGAGGCCTTGACCATTTAAAGCGCAGACAGAAATCATCATCATCATAAGCAGGAATCCAAGTGTCCTTCTCTTGGAGAAATTCCACCAGGGCAAAGGTGCCTTCAGTCATAAGGTCATTACGAGGGCACGCGGACCAAAATGAAGCGGTCACAGTGTCACCGGTCTTAAAAGTGGAGTTCTCAGGTACATCAGAGCAAACATCCCCAAAACTTGCTCCAAAAGGGGTTCCATCCATCACAACTGGTGGGAGTAAACTTATTTGCTTATTCAAGAGATTAGGGGGTTGTGGACCAGGTTCTACTGGTTGGCCACTGATGAGAGCCTCTGCAAGCTTCTTAAACTCCTGAATGTATGCACTCAGCGTGTGTGGACCATATAGCGTGGAAGCGCCCTGACAACCATGAAAGTTTTAGTCAGAAAATTACATATAGATTAGCTAAAGCAAAAATGCTATTATCATTGACATATTTTCCATATGCCTGTGTGTTGGCTCATACGCACAAGTGTGTACAATGATTCCTCTAGCACAAAGAGCTAAATTCTCCATATGCTTGCGTGTGTTGCTGTATGGATTAAGATCCTCTCGTATCATATGAAAATGTCAAATGAAACATTGTATCTATCTCTCTTCATAAATATTCAGAGGGTCGCACCCTTGAATACATGTGAAGAGAGAGACACAAATTTTCAACATAGCTTCATGTGAAGTTTCCGTATGAGAGGATTCTGATCCGTTGGCACATAAGCACAAGTGTCCACCGTGTAATTCTAATGTAACAAGCTACGCGAGACAGAAGTAAGAAAAAAATTTCAATCATACTGAAGAAGTATGTTAGTCCATCAGTGTTTCAATCTCCTTCTCTTGCTAATACAAAGTAATACAATATGATTAAGAGTTTGGATCACTAAGAAAAATTCTATTAATGTTGTATTAGTTCTAGCTATGGAAATCTATGAAATATTTGCTGCAAGCTTTGTGTTTCTTAGAACTGACCTCATATCTTTGCACCTGGTATTCTTCATATGTAGTCACGTACTGTGAATACGAATTAGTCAATGCAGCTATAACAACATGAACATTATCAAAATCTTTGTTGCTACTTAGCACTGTCTTCACTGCATCCCGAAGACGCCTCCCAGCCATTGTTGAGAATTCTGATAGCATTAGTAAATTCGAATCACCAAAAGAAATACACAGGCCAACACATAGGTTGTTTCACACACTCGAAAAATGCATGATAACCATCAAATTGCAAGGAAAAGAACAATGACCATGAAATATAATAAAACAGCAACATATTAAGAAAGACATTTGGATTGCATAGTCTTAAAATAGACATATAAAAGGGTTGTTTGCGAGTTAGTTTTTGGAGGGAAAGGAAGAGGACATATTTTTAATTTTCAAATAAATAGTATCTAATTTGATGACTTTTAAAAATAAAATCTATGAAATGATAAATTAGCATAAATTCATAAACACAGCATACTAATAACCTATTTATTATAAAAAATATTATGAAAATCTTCTATTTTGAAAAATAAAAATATGCTCTCCTTTCCCTCCAAAAACTAACTCACAAAAACCCCAAAAGGGACGGAGAAAAGTAGCTAAGGTCCAGATAGGCTTTCACCAAGTAGCACCAGAACCCAAATCATCTTAATATCATGATATCGAAAATAGTTGGTTAACAAAATTAAGTTTTTTAATTAAACTAAAAAATGCCCAACAACTTGATCTTGCCATGTTCATTTTACATAAAGATCGATTTATTACAGTTTCTGCCATAGTTGAAACAGTTGAAGGTCTGTGAAGGATAGAAATTCCAACGGAAAATTATTACAGCAAATAAGAGAGTAGAAGACAAGGTGGTACCTCCTGGTACACTAAGAATGACAAACTGCCCAACTCGGAGGATTTGAATTGGAAGTACTGAAGGCTGCAAAATTAACATGAATGAACAAAGATTTACACAATTAATAAGAACCTTCATATTATTATCAAACACTATATCTGTGTGACTGAAAACAGATGCGGTAAAACTTCTATATGGAAGTTTGGTTAACAAAAACCATGATTAGGAGACAATTTAAAATATGTTAGATCAATATGTGTAATTGGTGAAATTAAATAATTGATTCTCATGAATGCAAAAATCTTATAAAAAATAACTTGAAAACTCATAATTCAATTTACTAACTAGACAACACCCTTTTTTAGGTTGGTTCCTGCAAAGTATTTTGTTATACAATGTCATAATCATCTGCCTTCACAAAGCAGAAACCATTCTGACATAATTGAATTTAACACAATATGCAATCTTAACAAGAGCTGGAACCTAATCCCAAGGCATACTATATATAACCCCCCCCCCCCAAAAAAAAAAAAAAATCATACAACAATTGAGGAAACTACCATCATTGAAATCAAGTGGTCAAAGTTGATCATTTATGTCCACAAGTTTTATATAGTTAGCTACAAACATATTTGCTGAAAAAAAGTTGTGTAAACCTACACATAAAATGAAGGTCTTGGGAAAAAGTATACCACAGGAAGACAGGAAGTGGATATTTCATACTAGGAAGTCTACAATAAAATAAAGGACAAGACTGTGCGATGTGACAAACTGACAATGTTTTAGCGGGCTGACTGGCTGAGTGCTCAAGGGCTGTAGGATCAACTTAGAGAAGATAACTGAACTGAACCAAGTGATCATAAAACCATAACATTCAGGAATGTGAATAACTTACAGCCCAATCATATGGTTTCCACATTTCACCAGTATCGAGCAAAATGGGCTTTGGGAGCTGACACTCTACTTGCTCCTCGCTTGGTGTCTTAAGTAAGTTACGGACCAGCTTCCAGAAAGGACTGCCCTAAATGTAGTACATTCAGAACAAAACATAAGCATAGAACATGACAGATATTTAGGACTACAAGCCAGAAAAGGATAATGGATCAGCATAACGTATAAAACAATGATTACCTTATCATCACCTTGAATAAAATCAAAAGATCCAGGTCCATCTATTGTTCCAGCACCAAATGCAAACCCCATTGCAGCAGGACATGTCTTTACAACCTCTGAAGCTCCTTGATTAGAAATAGTTACGTCAAGTTTGGAGAAATCTATATAGGCATGTCGAAAATCAACCTCCCCTTTAATCTCTTCAGTTGCTGCATTGAAAAGATCCACTGCTTTTCTATATTGTCTTTCCCCAATAATGCGGGTACTTTCAAATTCATCTGGATAACTGCCACATACGTTATGGGACACAATTTAGTGCCCACAGGCTTACATGACGTTTCCATGCACTTGCGAAAACAAGAGTATGCAAAAAATAGTTACCCCGGTCCTCGGCTATAGCACAATTGATTCTTCCCTCCACATGTACTATGGTTGAAGTCACAAGGTAGTCCAGTGTCGATACAGACAGCTCCAAGCACATTTGGACTAACATCCCCAGAGTTTGATTGGCAAAATGCAGCTACAAATCTAGGCTTGTCAACCTGCCTTTGAGCACCTCTCACGCGTCTAGAAATGCTACAAGTTCTAGTAGCTGGTCTACCGGGAGGAGATTGGAAGGAGGCTGCAAGTTCCACTAATTCACGGTCTGCACCAATGAGTTTTAAATAAGAATATAAATATAATACTTGAAAGAGCTGAACAATTGTAATATCATTCAATGGTTTGGTAGAAATTACGGACAATAATTCGTAGACCCATTGTGCATAATTCCTAGTTAATGATAGTCAAGCTAAAAAGGAATAAAATATGTCCTAAACTCCTAATAACTATCCTAATATTATAGATGTACAGAGATAAAATCTAATATTCTATCCTAAAATAAGATAATTATACTGATTACGACAACACCCCTCTCAAGCTAGAAAATGGATATTAATCATCCCCGCTTGCAAGTAGGTTCCTGAAATTATTCAGTCGACAGCGCCTTAGTCAATACATCTGCTAGCTGGTGTCCTGAAATAACATAAATCGTTGTTGTCAAACCAGTATCCAACTTCTCTTAAATGAAGTGTCACTCTATCGGTCTATCTTAAAGTATTTTGTCCTTTCACGTTAAATCAGAATATCAGATTACAAGCAATGTTCATAGCTGATTTTTTATCACATAACAAACTCATAGGACCTTCGTACCTTATTCTGAAATCATCAAAACACAGTCTTCATCCGTAATAGTGCACAAATTCCTCGAGTCATAGCCCTAAATTTTGCCTCTTCACTTGAACAAAGCTGCTATGTTCTGTTTCTTGCTTCTCCATGAAACCAGATTTCCACCAAAAAACATACAATTACTTGATGTTGATCTTTTGTCACTTACAAAGCCTACATAGTAAGCATCTGCCTATACTTCCATGGTCAAATCATACCTCTTTCAAGTAATAACCTTCTTTCCTGCCGTAGATTTAAGCCCTTGGATCATGCATAGATTGACTCATGACACTAACAAGATATGCAAGATCAGTATGGTATGGGCCAAGTATATCGGCTTCCCTACCAGCCTCTGGTATTGAGCTTTATCAACCATGAGCCTCTCCTCTTCATCTCCCATTCTATGATTCTGCTCAATAGGAATAGTTGAAGCTTTACATCCATGTTTGCATGTCTCCTAAAGAGATCTAATACATGCATGCTTTTAAAATATAAGATACCCTATTTGGAGTAGGCTACCTCTACTCCAAGGAAGTACTTCAGTTTTCAAAGATTCTTGTTTTGAGTTCCGCAGCTAATTTATCCTTAAGTAACTGCTTCTCAGTTGAGTCATCACTTGATACAATAATGTCATCAACATACACTAGTAAAACCGTCTGTTTGCCTTCGTGTGAATATTTGAAGAACAGGGTACCATATGATCACGCTGACTTTGTCTATATCCCCATGGATAGCATGGTTTTTGCAAATCTTCCAAACCAAGTGCTCTGGGTGACTGCTTCAACCCATACAAGGCCTTCCATCATCTATAAGCTGGCTATCATGTAGAACTAAATCCTGAGGAAATCTCCATATACACTTCCTCCTCCAAATCTTCGTGTAGGAACATTTTTAACATCCGAGTGGCTCCTTCTCAAAGTGGGCAGCCAACGAGAGTAGGATTCACACTTTATTCATCTCTACTATCAGGGAAAATGTCTCCTTGTAATCAGTGCCATACAGTGTTATTAAAATCAGACCGTTGATTGTGGGTGTTAGTCACTGGGTTTATGGTCTACCAATGAGTCATTGGCTGGACCCGTTTAAATATAATATTGTAAGAATTTTATATCATATAACTTTATTTAAATATGTATTTATATTTAATTTAGAGCATTTATAATTATTTAAGTTAATTTACGAATGTATAAATATAAAATTCTGCACAGATTTATCCAAATGGTAACTTGGTTTAGTGTACCAGATTCAACTCCTGCCTAGTGAAACTTTCAGGATTTTTGCATGTCTTTACAAATGAGTGGGTTTGACCATGAATCCCGAGGTTGGCTGAGTTTCAGCGAGTCTAGTTCCATCGAGTTGACTGAGTCAGTTATATAACTGATCTGATAGCTTCCTATCGGTTAGACTGGCTGGGCTGAGCCGGTTCTCAATGCTCACAACAGTGGTGCCATAAGTTTGGGTGTATGCTTCCTGTTGCCACTAGTCGTGTTTTATATCAATCAAGATTGCCATCTGATCTATACTTTGGCAGTATCTATCCATCTACACCACATGGGTCTCTTATACATAAGCGGTAAGCCTCTCAGCAATCTCCCATTCTTTTCTAGAGCCTTCATCTCTTTATTCATGACTAGAACCTAGTTCTCACCCTTTAGTGCCTCTTTTACTGATATAGGAATATATACCTAGTAAATGGCTGAAATGAAACTCTGGTGTTGCAAGGAAAGATGTTTGGAAGAGACACACTGAGAAATGTTGTAGGATCATAACATTTGTAACCCTTTTTAACATATGCATCACCTAGAAAAAAAATACTTGACTGCACATGCCTCCAGTTAACTATGGGGTCTGGCCAATCTGGAAGGTACAAATTTAACTATGGTGTTTCGAGTCTTATTGAAGTGACTTCCAGCGGCGAACAAAGGCGAGTAAGCATCATGAAGTTGCCAGAAGTGGAACGCAAGTGCAATAAAGGCAACAGGGTATATCAGTTGTAATGAAGGAAACCTTGAACTGGCTGCAATGAAGGGGGCTAAGTTTATTATACGAAGATCTGATGCCACAATGAAGTTGGCTACGGTTTTGACACCAGAGCAGAGTATCCTAGATCAGGAGCTCTAATTCCAACGAGCATTTTTTATTTTATTGTGGAAATTACAGACACTGCCCATGGTACATAAATCCTAATTAATGATAATCAAGGAAAAAACAAATAAAATCTGTCCAAATAACTATCCTGATATAGCAGTGTATTTACAACAGAATAAAATCTAACACAGTCATAAAATAAGAAAATTTCACTAATTACTACAACAATAATTCATCTGTTACTTTCAGATATGTCCTATACTATCGACCTGGTTACATTAATTATACAAAGCAAGGAAGCGTCCATTTATGATTCAATAGATTGTTTATTCAGTCATAGCAAGCATATTTACACCTTTCTCTGTCTTGTATGCAGACAATAGTTAACCACATATTAGGACTATCAAGAGGAAAAGACTAAATTGATAACATTAATTGCGACGGATGTTCCTAAATCCATATGGTAGATGATGCAATCAATCCCATACATATTATTGAAGTATAAACAAGTGGCAGTTAGCAAGCACGAACACATACCAAATGCAGCCAAGAGAAATAGATGGATTTAAGGATCCAAACCACAACAGAACAATTACATGATTTGAGCAATGATTGAAGGCTTAAAAAAATGCTGGTCAGAATATGCATATGACCAAGAATCAACTACTTGCTATTTCCCAACTACCAGATAGGAAATAGATAAAAAGCCTTAATCAGTCAAACCCACAAAAGTAGATTTGGTTACTTACATTGTAAAATGTCATTTTCTTCTTCAGCCAAAATATTAAACAGATAATGTAATGTCTAAAAACCATACATCACATTCTTTTGTGACTGATTCATCTACAAAAACCATTAGGATACAGTTTGTATGCAGCACCATAAAGGGTTTCAAAATGTGTTAGAATTCTAAATTATGGATCTACCTGGCATATAGAACTACTATTTTTTATGCTATTTACATAAGACTCTTATCTTGTTACTCAAATCTGTATTGGAGGAGAAACAAATAATTTCATCAATGGGTGTAGTGTCTACAAAACCAAAGCATAGGTAACTTACAATTATCATGAACACTGGGAATTATATTTGAGATTCTTTGGGACAAGCCATCATCCTCAAGAACAACAGAATCCATTCTTCCAGAATCTCTTTGCTCAAACCAATCTTCCATGAACCGTGACGCTGCACCTTTATTATCCCCGCTAATTAATGAGTTTGTACGACTCATTGAAGTCCCGTGAGTAGCAAACCAATTGAAGCTCCCAACAGGTCCCGATTCATCATCAACAAACTTTAAAAGAGTCATTTCTTTATCAACATTATACTTATATTTGTTTCTCTCTACAGCAGGATTATTGAGATAAGCACTGGGACTGCGATTTATACCAGCATCTAATAGTTCACCTGTAAGTTAAAGATAACTATAAAATGACTAATAAGTTATCACCATTAGTGTCACCTAGAGGGGAGGAGAAAACCACAAGTAGTCATTTTATCGAGTAATTCATTACTAGAAAAAAACCAGCACAGAAATAGAGATCTAGTATTGAACTTGCACTAATCCCTACCACTTTGGGAAAATAAATAGAAAAACATTTGCTGTGCTACTTTATTACTCCTGTGTTTTTATATTTATTTACTCTTATCATATATCTTTCCAAGTTAGGTATTCGGTCAACCAAGCCAGACAACATACATGGCACAGCCACTGAGTGGCAACTAGCAAGTCAACAATATCTAAAGATGATATAAAATAATTTAAAGATGATATGAAGAGGTCTTGAAAGAACAAGTTAACAACAAAAACAATTACAATACATACACCTGAATAACTTAGCTGTCAAGCTGGAAAATAAAAAGTAGAAAGGAATAACTTTCTTCCACCAATAGCCAGACCACTGCCTAAATAAAAAAGGAAACAACTATACACCTAATAATTACATATTTACATCTAAAATGTCTAACAATCCCATGATTTTAGGATTAATCCAATTCTTTAATCCTTCTGTTTATACACGGGAATCCAACACACTGTTCTTTACTTAATGCACCTTATATAATTCAACCCTTTTTTGGGATCTTAATTATACATTGTATTACATATACATGTTTTCCTTCTCCTTGCTCTTTTTTGTATGCCTGAATTCATAATACACTAACAACAACAAAAAGGCAGTTCTAACTGATGCTTTTCATTTTCATCTATATAATAATGGGGGGGAAAGACTTAATGCAGAAATCACAAAAACTCGACCCCCAAGATGAACTAAAATTGATTCCTATAGCTTTTCATCATTTTCTGACATTATTCAATAGTAAGCAAACCTACCATCATTATAAGTAAATTGATATAAAAGACATGTGTTGGCTTGCATTTCTGCACCTGTGTAATATAAAGGCCAAAGGGGGGGAGGAAGTAAAACTAAGCAATTTTTCCCCTTTTACCTGTATTAACAAATATTGATCCTGGCCGGAGATTTTCATGGGCCTGGACAATGCTTTTCTCAATGCCATCAACAATGATATCAAAGGACTGACGCACAAATCCAAAGGATGTTAAGATGTACACAATATTTTGGAGATAGCCCCCGGGACCAGCATGAGTGTGAGTTCCACTAATTGCTACATTCTTTTCAGTATACAGATCACCATATCTGTCAAACAAAATGAAAACATCAGTTGCTAGTAGCGGGAATCAAAATAAAATTTTCCGTGCGGTCAAGCCGCCACAATTTCTTTAAGGAATCATTTTCATAGAGGCCGTTTGGATACGGACTTATAATAGCTCATTGGAGCTTATCCACTAGAAAGAGCACTAGATAACCTCCAATAAGTGCTGTTTGGTCTGCATCCAATCGGGTTCATAGTAACTATTGAGAGCTGAGACTAGTCACTGCTGGTACCTTGCTTTCAGCCTCTCAATTACTTTGATTGTCACAATCTCTGGAGTCATACAAGCATCGAGGTTCACAAACACAATCCGGTTACCCTTTTTCTCTGCAACAACAAAAGCGCGGGCGTGCAGCCTGAAGTGAATTCCAGATGCAGTTTGTCCCAGGTTAGCATACCCCATCATGTTTACGTCAGCAGCAGGGCCAGTTATGTCATAGCTTCCAAGACCAACCAAGTAATCGGATTCGGAACCGGAACACACAACAACATCACTCTCCAGTAGCAGCAGGAGTAAGAGAAGGGTCCAGACTCGCATATTTGCACACGCCCTCCAAATATTCAAATGATCAAAGGCAGGGAACTCCATCTGATCCCCAAAGTTCAAAACAAAAACCACCAATTTTTCAAGCTTTAGCCAGTTCTTCTCATTTCCCTTCACCAAACACAACCACAATCAAATCTTTCAGTTAATTTAAGTTTTAAAAATAAAAGATGAACCACAACTGTGTATTCAGAACCACATATGGTGACTGCATGATCAACATTACAGGATCACAATCAAAGACAGGAAATAACAATATTTCAGAAGTGTACATGTTGATAATAACAAAAAACAAACTTTTCTCACAACCCAGATTCAAAAGTTGCGAACTTTACCTTTTTAATTGGTCAACGTTGCGAACTTTGCCTGAAGATTAAGATGAGGAAGTATGAAACTACATTAAGTCCACTCTATAGGCATAGACACTGAGGACCCAGAATATGAGAGAGAGCAAAGAAAATGGCTGTGTGGAAAGTGGTAGCCTCGTAGGAACTGAGTGTCAAGTGCCAACGGGCATGGGAAGGCACTGGTGGGGAAGAAGAATGGGTCGTTCCCTCCCTCTAGTTTTTAGATGCTTCCTAATTTCACATTATTAAATACATTATCATCATCAAGCCACTAACTAAGCAAATTAGTTAATTAAAAAAACGAATAAACCCAAAATTAATTTGTCCTAATCATAAATATTTAAAATAAAAAAAATTGGGTAGTGGTTTGACATGGATTTGGATTGTTAGTCTCACATGACTATGTCATGTGAAGGATCTGGGTCCTTAATTACTTTTTTAATGAAATCCGATGATCAATATTATTTCTTGCACAATTTTAATATTCTCTCCCTACATATTCATTAAGGGTCTAGATTTCATTAAAAAAAATTTAATGGTTTAGATCTTCACATGAGATAATCATATGAGATTAACACATGAGAGGATCCAAATCCGGTTTGACATTTCATTACTTAAATAAGTGGTTAGAGATTCAATTTTTAATTTTTATGAATGAAAAAAAGCTCACTGATCAATTCTATGCTGTTGAGTGCAGTTACCATAACTCACGAAAATGGTTATGTACATATGTATGTCAGCTAAAATGTATATTATGGATAACTACGAGTAGATGTTACAATTTTTAAATGATTAATAGATGTGAAGCTAAAGGATTAAAATTTGTGAAGATATTTTATATTTTGAGTGATGATATTGAACATGACTTGCTGAAAAATAGACCTTATGAAGTATGATGGATTGTCTGGACTTGCCCTATTCCCTTTCGTGGACTAATCGCTATCTTTAATTCGGCGGTATTCCTTTATAGAGCTTTAATTTTTAAAAATGGTATTTAAAAATAGTTTTTATAAATTATTTTTGAAAACTGTTCTCCAAAAGAAAGATAGAAAAAAACTGTTAAATGAAATGTATTCCAACATTTAAAAAATTGAAAATAAAAAATTGAAAACATATTTTAGCACGGTTTTCAAAAGCAGTTTTCAAAAAAAACAGGTCGTGCCAAACAGGTTTTTAAATTTTTTAGTTTTTAAAAATTAGTTTAATTTTTTTTGTAATTTGTAGAATGATAAATGGAAAATGAAAAACCATGTATTAAATATGAGTTTAATTTTGATACACTGGAACTGTAAAAAGTTTTATATGCGCATCCAATCATATTTCTCTATTATCCATTTAAAATGATTTTAAATTCAAATTTAATTATGACATAGCAAATAAATGGATTCTGATTGGATGCATGTTTCTATTTTATTATGACATGACATATTTATGCATGTTTCTTAATTGGAGCTCAAACCAGCTTAATACACGTGTACATGTCACTAGGACATTCGTCAGACATGTAATTAAGTTGTTTGAGCTCAAACTAAGGCGATAACTTAACCATATAATTTTGTAAAAGTGGGGATGTAATCTCATGATCTTGGTCGCACCGAGAGTGATGTTCTCTAGCTGGATGTAATGGGTTGACTCCGCTCCGGTAAATTTTAGGTTGGGCTAATCTTTTTTGATATGGTCCATAACTTATACTTTCTTATTTAATTTATTACCTTTTACAAAAAAAAAATATTGAAACATGACCTTCTTAATTGCAAGTATTAAACTCGAGATTTTGAATATTTAAAAATGTTTTATTTTTTCACTATGGGTTCTCCCTATCAAGTGTTTAATGGAGATGCATTCACATGTATTTAAACTTGAAATTCATGCTTAAGTTAGAACAACTTTGTGCTTAGTTTGTGACTATACTTTCATCTCTCTTTATTTTTTTTAGGGTAAATATAATTCACTAAATCAAAAGCGAGTCAACATCAAAGAACAATATCACCTCCAAACTCCCAGGAAAATCTTCAACCCAAACATAATAATCCTCAACAAAACATACGTGGCCATAAAATCCGCAACCAATTTACCAATTCATAACTGAAAAGAATGAAAACAAGCAAGATAAGACCGCCATAATTGAAAACAAGCAAGATATCTATCTCAACGACAACATGGGCAAACCCAGATCGAGAGAGACCTGTAAAGCCCACTGCAACACTAGCGCCTCACTCAACCTGCTTCGATGAACCAGAAGCTAGAACCTCTCCGCAGAATTTTGAGCAACAAAGCCGCAACCAATACAACAACATCCATATTTACTTTCACTTGGCCACGGGGTGGATTAATTGTGGAGGCCTCCATCGTGCTTTAGGAGGACGCATTACAACACCCGCACGTTGCAAAGTCTTATGGAAAGAGAGAAGCCTTCTCTCAAAAACCTATTTGTTTCTTCTCTCCCAAATTTCCCATATGCGTCAATACTTGGTCCACCACCCAATCATCATATAAAGAAAACATGAGAAACAACAGTGCTCCAAGAGCAATCCTCAAACCATGTAAAGTGGAGTCTGCCAAAGCATGAACAACATTGTGGAAAGGACTTCATTGCACAAAATGAACAAAGGAGAAAAAGGATCCCCTACTGCAAACCCCTATGGGGACGAAAGTAGGCGAAGATTGTGTGCATAATTAGAGACACTCAGTGATCCAGGAAGCCCATCTTAGAAATGGTCAACTCAAGATAATCTCGTTCCACATGGTCATACACCTTCGGCCTATCCATCTTGAGGGCCAGCACCCCACGTCCTCCGCCGTATAATGAAAGCATTAAAAAGCCACCAAAGCATTACCCGTAATTAGGCGATTGGACAAAAAATCACTCAAGGTCTCGCAGACAATGTCCGACAAGATACACTTCATCCTATTAGCAATTATCTTCGTAACCAATTTGAAAATCACATTACATAGCTAATCGGTTGAAATTGACTAGCATCCCAGGGCTTCTTTATTAAGATTAGAGTGAAGGTTAAAAAAAGGCCAAGAGTGATTATTAATTAAGCAATAATTGCAAGTACACCTAATTCATTTAATAATCAATAAACATGCTAAAAAATTAAATTTAAATTAAATAAAAATAACATTTAACTTTGTTTTGAAACAACATTTAACTTGAACTTAGACAAAACTTAGTTGCCAATTTCTAGTTTTTAAAAGTGATTTTAAAAACAAAACCTGTTCGGTAAAAGTGGGGTTGAAGTCGGTTTTGAGCTCGTTTTAAAACGTTTTACAGCCTGTTTTAAAAACAATAAAATATGGTTTTAGGTTCATTGTTTTAGTTTCCTAACATTTATGCAGAACATAGAAGGCATTCGTTGTTGCTGTCTTTGCAAAAGTTTGAGAATTTTGTCATATAAAATTCTTTTGTGCTACTTTTTTATGGATTAGACTCATGTGAGTCCGTTTGTCAAAGATCACTTCTGAAAAAAAAACTAGCCTTCAAATGTTTAGAAAGAGAGATAGACACAAAACTCTCACATGATGGCCCATGAGAGAAAATTCACATGAGAGAATCTAAATCCATAATTCAGTCATTGCACAACTTAACGCCACAAAAGATGAAAGGAAGAAGTTGTGTGAGGTATGCTCTGATTTGATATTTAGGTACTGTCATAAATTACTATGTTATTATTTTACAATATACTTATGACACAACTTATGTTTTTGCAGAAGTACATGTTTGCAAAGCAGTTCAAGAAGAAAGGTTGTCTGCATTATGATAAATTGTATGTCATTTATGGGGACACTACTGCTTCTGGTGCAAATCAGCACGCTTCTACCAAAAGCCCTTCATTTAGTGATGTGGAGAGTCAAGGAGACTTTGATAAGGATGAAGATAACCATCAATCTAAAAAGAGAGCAATTGCTAGTAAAGACACTAAGAAAAGGAATGCAAGAGAGAATGCTCAAGTGGAATTTGCTAATGCTATGGCAATTTTCGAAGAAGCTACTAAAAATGAGATGGATATTATGGACAAGAGCCAAGTTGCTACTAATTCCACCGAAGGAGTTGGCCAAAGTAGTGAGCAAGATAAGGAAAAGGCAGTGACTTGTTTAAGGGCTTTTGAAGGATCGGACTTGAAGGCATTGATGGTGCTTCTTTTGTGAAGGCTTTGAAGTTATTGAAAGAAGACCCTATCCCTATGTGGAGGGATTTGTTTCTGGAGAAAGACTTTGTTCTTAATCTTGTTTAGTATATCTTATGATTCATTGTGTTTTCGTTGTCGAGGACTTTTGATATTTTGAATCTTTATGCTTTTCTTTTGATTGTGACTTGTTGGATAATTTTTATTATCTTTTTTGAACCTGATTGCATGAATTGTTGAAACTATTATTTTTATTTATTCATGATGTCACAGGTAGAAGCTTGCTAGATGATGACTCTGATTATGAAGAGTTTCTAACTATTATGGGTTTTTATGTTAACATTGAATATAGGTTGTTTAAGGAAACACCCCAACCGTAAAGGATTTCAAAACTGAAAGGATATAAATGGGTAGTTGAAGTATTAAATGGTCATCTACGAATTTGTTATGATACATATCGAATGACATCATCTCAGTTCATTAAATTGTGTGATTTGTTGAAGGAAATAAATAAATTGAAAGATACTAGGTTCTTAATAGTTCAAGTGCAAGTTGCAATATCTATACTCATCATATGCCAAATGGTGCGAACTAGATTTGCTGGTGATCGATTCCAACGCTCAGTGGATACTATTCATAGGCATTTCAAGAGAGTGCTAATAGCCATTTGCTTTCTATCCAAATACTTCATTGTGTCCTCCTTCCTTTGATGAAGTTGCTCAAGAGATACGATTCAATTCAAGATATTATCTTTTTTTAAAGTAATTATTCTAAATTATATTTTAACATATTAATACCTCTATAAAAAATTTATTCATAAGTGAATCTCCTTAATGCTATCAAGGAACACATTATTAATACTTTTTTTATCTTACAAAAAATTGTGTAGGAGCAATTGATAGTACTCATATTTCAACATGCATTCCAAAGGATGAACATATTCAATACTGTGGGTGAAAACTTTATCTGACTATCAATGTGATGTGTTGTTGCTCTTTTGATATGAACTTCAGAATTTTTTTTCGAAACTCTTTATAAGGCTAAGAATCGCTTCCCTATTCCTCCTACAGGTAAATATTATATTGTGGACCCTAGATACACCAATATGCTTGAGTTTCTCTCACCATATCGTACATAACGATATCACATACATGACTATAGAGACTAACGAGAACCCCAAGGTCCAAAAGAGTTATTCAATCATACCCATTGAAAAGGCAAAAGTATATACATACCACTTGCATGTTGTGTTATTCATATTTTCTTTTGGGTTGGTTTTAGGACCACCCCATTTAGTCCTAAAACCACCCCTCTCAATTGCGAATTTACAAAATTAGCCTTAAATTCTTTTTCTCTTTCATTAATATCCTTCATCTCCGCACTAAACTGTGTAATTTTCGCACTTTAAAGTGCGATTTGGCTACAACCAAATTCGCACATTTGTGGGGGTCTTTTTACACTTTGTGGCGGTTTGTAACCGCCACTAAGCACGTCTGAGTATTTTTCACACTTTAAGGTGTGATTTTTATCCTAAAATCGCACTTTAAAGTGCTATTTTAATGTTAATATTTTTTAAAACATTTAAAAATATAGATATATATATAAATCGCATCTTTAGATAAGAAAACGTGCTTTTAAGACCCCAAAACATTTTTCAATTACATTATGCAATGAAGAATACATGTTTAAAGTGCTATTTTAATGTTAATACGTACTAGAAGTTCTGAATGAATTTTAGTGGCGGTCTTTTTTACACTTTGTGGCGGTTTGTAACCGCCACTAAGCGTTTTTTGGCCGTTTTTACGCAACTGCTAGTTTTTGATGCCACAACTATTTTTATTAAAGTGCGATTTTACCATATCAATTCGCACCTAAAGGTGCAATTTTTAACCAGTTCGTCGAACTTCAATTTGCATTCAATTTCTCAGCAACAAATTCCTAATAATCTAAATTTAAACAACAACAACAATCAAAAAACAACAATACTTAACAATGGAATCCCTAACATCAGTCCCTAACAAGAAATCCCAAACAAAAAGAAAAAAAGAAATAGCTGTGAGAGTAAGAACAAGGAGAAGAAGGGGCCTAGTAAGAGGAAGAAAGGGTGCTTGAAGGCCTCTGTAGTTTGTGGGTTTAGGGGAGAAGAAATGTGAAGAAGAAAGAAGAAGAAGAAGAACACGATGGTGATGGGGGATGGGGGGTGGTTTTTTTTTTTTAAAAAAAAAACAGGGGTATTATGAGAATATGAAAAATGAAGGGATAGCTTTAGGACCAAAGGGATGGTCCTAAAACCAACTCCCATTTTTTTAGAATGGAGATGCAGGATGATCCGCTATTTACACAACATGCTGATGAAAATGTTGAGTTAGAAGATAAAGCATCAAATGAAAATAATAACTTAGAGGAACATGTGCCACCATAGGTGACTACGCAGAATTTTCGTCAAATGGTTACATTTCAAGATCGATTAGCTCAACAATTGTGGGATACAACTAATGTAAACCTATAATTACATTATAGTGAATTCTAAATATTATGGAGCCCTATGTAGTTTTCTCTTTTTTGGATCATTGAGATTATACGGTTTTTTTTTTTAAATATTGTTACTATAGTTTATCTATAAGTTTTGCTGAAAAAACATGAATTGTGTAAGAATTTTTACTACATTTATAATTTTTGATATTATTGCTATTGTGTTGATGCATTTTTTATTATAATTTTACATTTTCAAATTTTATATTCTATCGCCCTTACTTTTCATGACATTTCACATTTTGTATCCTATTCATTTATTATTGTTATAGTTATTATGAGGTTTTATAGTTTTATTATTTTTTCAGTAATTTTAATGTTATTCTATTATTTTTAATAGTATTACACCTTTTATTATTTATATTTATTAATATGCTTAGTTTTTTTAAAAATATATATCAAATTTCTTATTTATTATGCTTTTTATATGTGATGATGGTTGTTGGCGAGATACAAAGGAAAATTTTCTCATATAAAACATGGAGTTTTGCAAAGGTTTTTAAAATTTGAAAATCAAAAAGCTAAAAACTGAAACTATTGGTGATTTTTAAAAATTTAAAAACTCAAAACTGTAAACCATCCCGAATATGCTTAATTTTTGTTTTCAAAATAACTTAATTTTTATGATCAACTAGTGTTAAGCAATCTATTCTATATCGTAGTTACTTTTGGTAAATGGAGGGGCATAGGCATGGGCATGGGCATGGGCATGGTCCTATTCTATATCATATATAAATCACCAGCATAAGATAATGGGATTAGTTTTGATGCCACCCTTGTTGGTACAAATATCACCCCTTATTTTCATTATACCTAAAATAACCCTTTGGTAAAAATAAACATATTTACTTTTTACTTTTGTTTCCTCCTTGCACCCCCCTTCAAGCTCTCGTCACCCCTTCCTCTCTTCTCTCCTGTTTCCGCCGTCATCCGCCTTCACTCTGCCTCCCACTCTCTGTCGCCGTCGACCGCCACTGTCCACGCTACAGGGTATGTGTTCTCGTTCCAACTTCTCGTTTCTTCTCGTGTTCTGTTTCTTCTCGGTTTCCACTCTTTGTGTGCGGTTTTTCTGAAATTGTTCTTTGATTTCACACTTATAATGTGCGAATTTTTTTTAGGGTTTTGTTGAGAATTTCAATTTCACTCTTTTTGTGTGCGATATTGCTGTGGTTGTTGGTTATTTCGTCATTGTTAAGTGCGTGCTTGGCTGAGGTTTTTATTTCGCACTGATGAGTGCGTTTTTGTTTTCGCACTCTTGAGTGCGAGTAGGTGTTAATAGCTAGGTTTTTTATTGAGCAACCGCACATACAACATCCTAGGTAAGTTTAGTGACATACTTTTCTATGGCATAAGACCAGGCACGGATCCACGTGCAAGGAAAGGGGGGCGAGTGCCCCCGCAGGATATTAAAAAAAAAAAATTACTTATTTTATTTGCACTTTCTATTTCCCAATCCATTCCTCTTTCATTTTCTGCCTCTGCCTCCTTCTCTCGCCTCCTTTGCTCGCAGCCTCTGCCTCCTTCTCTCGCCGCGCCGTCGCGCAACTCTGCCTCTCACGCAGCGCCGTCTTTCGCCGCCGCTCGCAGCCTCTGCCTCCTTCTCTTCCCTCGCGCGGCTCTGCCTCCTCACGCCGTCGCGGCTCTGCCTCCTTCGCTCGCGCTGTCGCGCGCCGCTGCCTCCTCCGCCAGTCCGCGGCTCCTCTGCGCGTCTGCCTCCACGGCACTCCCTCCTTCTCCACCTGCTCTGCTTCAACCCTCTTCTCCCCTTCGCGTCGCGGCCGCTCCAGAGTCCAGCCTCTTTCGCGCAGTCTCTTCCTGAACAACCAGTGAGCAAGCCAGCAAGGTAAGTAGGTAACCCAATCCTTTGTGTTGTCTGATTTGTCTCCATTGCTTACTTGCTTACTTTACTTGCTTGTTGTTGTTGGCTGTTGTTTTGTGTTTGGTTGGTATTTGGTAGCTGATTGAATTGAAGAAGGAGGTTATAGACTATTTTTTTTTACTGTGTTGAATTTTGCAAGTTTGTGTATTGTTTCAACTGTTGGGAACTGAAAGTGCTCGTTTGAGCATACTTTTTATTCTTTCATTGAAGAGAGTTTTGCACTCCTTTATAAAATGTATCCAACATTTACTTGTTTGAAATTAAGGAAAGGAATTGTAGTTTTGGTCCCACTACTGTGACTATCCTCTGATAATTCGTGACTCCAATTTAATCCTCATTTCAGTTGTTACAATCAATTCCTACCCTCAGTTTATCTCTTTACCTAAAACTTCCAAATCCTGATTGAATTGAAGTTTGTTTAGGCACCACTGCACCAGAATGATAGAATCATAGCCATAGCAATAGGATAAGATTGAGAGGTCATAGGACTTAGGAGGATGGCTAAGCCTAAGTGAATGTTTAGCACCAATATTGTTTGCTAACAATTTTCCTTTTTTCTTAACTTTATCCAGCAATGGAAAAATAGTACTTTCAATTTCTTAATAGTACTATGTTATATTTTTCATGTTACAAATTTATGTGTATATTGCCCCCACATGTTCAAATTTCTGGATCCGTGCCTGCATAAGACTATGAGAGTTTGCACCCTTCCACATTTACAAACGCAGGACATTTTGGCGCCACAATCGACCTTATGAATTACATAAAACCATGTACGAGGAAAAACAATGCGGCTCACAACCTTGTCACCACAGCTGCAACCAGGTTCTCAAAACCGCACCTTCACGTCGACGCTACAATCATCAAGACGGGTTTCAATCCCAACACTTACCGTTCCAATTTCGAGGTGAAGACGTTTATCCAACGTGGGGACTTCAATGGAGCCCGCAAACTGTTCGACGAAATGCCACACAAGAACACCTTCTCCACCAACACCATGATCACGGGTTACATCAAATGTGGTGATCTTTCCGAAGCTAGAAGCTTGTTTGACACCATGGATGAACGCACTGCTGTTACGTGGACGATGCTGATCGGTGGCTATGCTCAGAACAATAGGTTCCGTGAAGCTTTTGGTCTTTTTGCTGAGATGGGTAGGCATGGGATCGATCCGGATCATGTCACCTTCGTCACTCTCTTATCTGGATTCACTGAGTTTGACTCTGTTAATGAAGTAACCCAGGTTCACTCCCATGTCATCAAATTGGGGTATGATTCCACCCTCGTGGTTTGCAACTCATTGGTTGATTCCTACTGTAAAACCCGCAGCCTTGGTTTAGCTTGCCAGCTCTTCAAGCAGCTCCCTTATAAAGATTCTGTCACTTTTAATGCATTGTTGACTGGATACTCCAAAGAGGGGTTCAATCATGAAGCCGTAGACCTGTTTTTCAAGATGCAGGATTTGGGGTTTAGGCCAACTGAATTTACTTTTGCTGCACTGTTAACTGCAGGCAAACAGTTGGATGATATAGAATTTGGTCAGCAAATTCATGGTCTTGTAGTGAAGAGTAATTTTGTGTGGAATGTGTTTGTGGCTAATGCTTTGCTTGAATTCTACTCCAAGCACGACCGTGTTGCTGAAGCAAGGAAGCTTTTTGATGAGATGCCAGAGTTGGATGGTATTTCTTACAATGTGCTCATCACATGCTATGCGTGGAACGGAAGACTTGAAGAATCTCTTGAACTTTTCAGGGAGTTGCAGTTTACTAGATTCGACCGGAGGCAATTTCCATTTGCTACATTGTTGAGCATAGCTGCAAATGCTTTCAACCTGGAAATGGGTAGGCAAATTCATTCTCAGGCTATTGTAACTGCTGCCATTTCAGAAATCCTGGTTGGGAATTCTTTGGTCGACATGTATGCTAAATGTGACCAATTTGGGAAAGCAAATAAGATTTTCGCGGATCTGGCTCATCAAAGCTCAGTTCCATGGACAGCGCTGATCTCAGCTTATGTTCAGAAGGGACTGCATGAAGATGGCCTAAAGCTATTCATTGAGATGCAAAGAGCCAAAATAGGTGCCGACGCAGCCACTTATGCCAGCATTGTAAGAGCATGTTCAAATTTAGCCTCACTGACACTGGGAAAACAGCTACACTCACATATAAGTAGATCAGGTTACATTTCAAATGTATTTTCTGGTAGTGCCCTACTTGACATGTATGCAAAATGTGGATCCATAAAAGACGCGCTTCAAATGTTTCAAGAGATGCCTGTGAGGAATTCGGTCTCCTGGAATGCACTGATTTCAGCTTATGCACAAAACGGAGACGGTGACCGTACTCTTCGATCATTTGAACAAATGGTTCATTCAGGTTTGCAACCAGATTCCGTTAGCTTCCTTAACGTTCTATGTGCCTGCAGCCACTGTGGTCTAGTTGAAGAAGGGCTGCAGTACTTTAACTCCATGACTCAGATGTATAAACTTGTTCCCAAAAGAGAGCATTATGCATCAGTAGTTGACATGTTATGTCGCGGTGGAAGATTCGACGAGGCTGAGAAATTGATGGCTAAGATGCCTTTTGAACCAGATGAAATAATTTGGTCATCTATTCTCAACTCATGCAGAATCCATAAAAATCAAGAGTTGGCAAAGAAAGCAGCAGAGCAACTATTCAACATGAAGGTCCTTAGGGATGCTGCACCATATGTTAGCATGTCCAATATCTATGCAGCAGCTGGTGAATGGGACAATGTTGGGAAGGTGAAGAAAGCCATGAGGGACAGAGGAGTTAAAAAGGTTCCAGCTTACAGTTGGGTTGAAATCAAACACAAGACTCATGTTTTCTCAGCCAATGACAAGTCTCACCCGCAGATGAGAGAGATAATGAGGAAGCTTGATGAGTTGGAAGAAGAAATGGAGAAACAAGGGTATAAACCTGACTTAAGTTGTGCTCTTCACAATGTGGATGAGGAGGTCAAGGTTGAGTCCCTGAAATACCACAGTGAACGCATTGCCATTGCGTTTGCACTGATTAGCACCCCAGAAGGGTCACCTGTATTGGTGATGAAGAACCTACGAGCTTGTACTGATTGCCACGCCGCCATCAAGGTAATCTCCAAGATTGTTGATAGGGATATCACAGTCAGGGATTCAAGTAGGTTCCACCATTTCAAAGATGGATTTTGCTCCTGTAGGGACTACTGGTAGTTTGGCTTAGTCACCACACTACTTCGGTTCTTTGTAACGAGAAAATTTTCCCTAATTTTCTCGAGAAAATTTTCCTATTTTTGACACTGAGATTCTTATCTCACAATTTCCTTATAATTCTTATTGTAAATTCCCTTTGTTCGCACTGTCTCTGCGTGACTTGATAGCTCGTCGTGAAGAAGAACGCGTTGACCTTTTTCACGGTCGAGTTCCTCAAATCAAAGTTTTGATCTTTCTGGAGATTTTGGAGCTGGAACATGATTTTGAGTCAACTGGGTCAAATGGGTTTCTTTCAAATCCTTAGATTACTCTAGATTTTGGGTTGGATTCTTTCTCTCTTTTGTTTCTTTTTGTGTATGTGGTCGTTGATGGATACGGATTCCAAGGATGCTAATAACTACATGGATAAAACTGTGATGGCTTCTTCTTTGGGAGGTGAAAAGGTTGATGATCATGTCAATGGAGAAGATGATAGTGACTCTAATTCCTTGTTGCCTCCCCGGC
This sequence comes from Acmispon strigosus, assembly GCA_030819835.1. Taxonomy (NCBI): domain Eukaryota; kingdom Viridiplantae; phylum Streptophyta; class Magnoliopsida; order Fabales; family Fabaceae; genus Acmispon; species Acmispon strigosus. Next base: position 39,463,382 of record JAUAMA010000007.1, read on the forward strand.
GAGGTGGCATGTCCCGGAACTCTGAAAAGACACGCCTGAAAGTGCAGTGGAATGATAGGAATGGAAACAAGCTTGTTGAAGTGCTTGAATATGAACCAAGGTAACCATTTATAATTGCTAAATCTTGGTATATTTCAGCCTCAGAATTGAGAATTGTTTTCCTTCTTGGCAATTTGAGCTGTTCTGTTCTGCTTTGATTTGTTTTCTTATTATAATTATAATAACTTGCTTCCAATTTCATACTTTTAATGTGTGCTTTTTTATATCTGGGACTGGGACAATTATTATGTACTGCTTCAATTTTATTATATTGCTGTAAGAAGAAGTAAGAAGAACTTGACATTTTGTTTTAAAGTTTTTCCTAATCTGGAGTCTGTTGTGAATTTTTGATAAATTTACGTTGTGTGAAGTAATGGTGACATGTTTGAGTATAAAATGTTTTCTGATGGAAAGGTGATATATTTTGCACAAATAAGCAACTCTTGAATAAGTTCATGAATTGATTGAAGTCTGTGTAAACTTTGATGTCTATCATCTTAATGTTCATTACCTCTGAACTAGAAGTCTTGGTTGAGGAGTTAACTATAGGCCTATAGTTAGATAGTACATATGTATTGATGATGATCTTTTTTTGCTTTGTTTTCTTTTGCTTAGCTGTGTTTTATTTTTAGAGTATCAGGGTCAACATAAGATGATTTAGCTTTATTAGCTGTCTGAAATGCCAAGTTTAAGTGCAAATGATGAACTGATAGGGCTGAGGTCATCATGTTTACTATGTTTACAAAATATTTGTAAGGTGATAATTAGTAGATTGTTAATTTTGGGTCTTTGGAGGTTCTTTGAACCAGCTTATTCGTCTTAATTGAGATATTTTTGGTCTTTTCTTCTTCTCTTTTCACTGTTTTTGTTTGACTTGTTCTGTCAGTGCTGAAAACTTCCAAGATACAAATTGGAACTTGACATATTTTTATTTTTGTTTTCCCCTCTTTTCTTTGGTCTTCAGGTTATCTATATTTAATTTATTCTATCCTAAATAAAAATCCACTTTAAAGTGTAACTTTTTTCTTTCCTATTCTTTTTAGAAAAACCGATTTCTACTATTTGATGGGTTTACTTTGTGATTGGCTCTTTATAACTTTGGAGGTTGGCCTGCATACCATGTCATGGCTTAGACTTCATATCAAGTCTTAGTTGACCTAGTAAAATTAAAGTTCTCCTACTTTATACTGCCAAGTTTTCTTTGCCCTGATGGTAGAATAGTCTATTTGTGGGGTAGCTTCATGATAATATGCAAATGCTACTTTATGCAATAGGATTGGAGGATACCCAGGTGTTTCATTTTCTGTGTTACCCTTATTTATGGATTATTCTTACTCTGAACTGGAGGATATTTTGTCATGAAAGTGTTAATAAAGCATGTGGATACTTGTTGTTTGTATCTTATAATTTCTGTCGAAGTGAAAAGGATTAAAAAAAAACATCAACAAAAGCTTTATCCCACTAAGTGGGGTTGATTATATAGATCACATTGCGCTATTGAGCTCGACCAAAAATTAAATTTTGTCTGATGTTATTGAAAAAGATTAAAAAACATAAAATTAAATTAAAACTAGAAAATATTCATTTGTTAAGACATAAAATCAGACTTGCCAGCTGATGCCTACGTTAGTTTTAAACCCAACGTTTATTGGATTTTCCTCCAAATGGTCATGAATTCAAGTTGTGAAATCAGTCTCATACAAATTTAAGGTAAGCCTGTTTACAATAGATCTGCAATGGGTCCAGCCTTTCCCTGTACCCCGCAATGGCGGAAGCTTTATCGCACCAGGTTTCCCTTTTTATAGGATTTTCCTGGAATATGATTCACTGTAGCTTAGCTTTCCAAATAAAATTCCCCACATTTCATATGTTAGATCTTACTTGAGAAGAATTTGTGCAGTTCTTTAAATCTTTTGAGTACCTGATTATTTACACTTGCAAGTCAACTGATGTATATGATCGCTTATAAAAAAAACCTGATGTTTATGATCCTTGAAGGGCTAAGTAAATTTGAAGACAAATCTTTCAAGGACCAAAGTATCAATATATTCAATTTTAAATCTTTGATAATCTGTAATGCTTTCAATTGTACAACATGGAAAATGCATATGTAAGTCGCTGGCAGTAAATTAGGTTACTTTGAGAAATATTGCGGGAATACCAGCGCTGAGTATTCCTTCTACTGATGTGTCTATTTGAAATATTTGAGTCTTACGATGGACACCAAGTTTAGAATAGGGGTAAAGTTTTTCCTGGGGTCATTGATAGAATATATAGAAATCTCCGATTCTTTAGCAACTTTGACATAAATTAGGTCAACGTTTTTGGACTACCTGAAAACAATTTCTTATGTTTAATGACTCTTGAGAATGTAGCATTTTTATTAATTGCACATTTTAGAAAACATGAAAGCCATTAGTTTTATTATTTAACTGCTGCGAATTTAATCAACTTAGTATAAAAGTGTCCTACTGAAATCACAGAAACAAGGTTCCCCTTTTGTCGAAGTAGTCATGTTTTCTTTGTTTTCCTTTATGTTTCATTTTTAGTTTCTGTGGGTCATAGGAAGTTAAAGATAGATTAGAGAGAAAGACTATATTTTAGATTTATGGCTTTTTATGTTAGCAGGAGCAAATGATGGGTTAATACCAAGGGAGAATAAATAGCAAACATGCTCATTAGATGGTTTTGGTGAGGAAGAGTGCATTTTAGAGGTCTTTGGTTTGACACAAAGCCTGGAAAAATGCGGAGAAATAGGAATGTGTGAGTTCGGAGATGGAGGCACACACATGAAAAGTTAGAAAGTTCCATAAGCCCTTTGCTGGGTTCTGAAGCATAACCATTAACCTGTGCTCTACTGAAGGAAGATTTTATTGATCAGGGTTATGCTTTGTGAATAATGTCCCACAAAATTTGGTTTTTGATCGAGCGCAATGACATGGTGTTATTCGTATATTTGACCTCGCTTAGTGACAAACGGCTTTTGTTGTTGTTGTTTCTGTTTTTGTTGTTAAGGCTTTGTCAGACTTAGAAGACAGTATTAGCCTATTAGGAAAAAACACTTTCGTTCTTAGTTATGTAGGAAAGAAGAATGACTGGAAAGCATATCTTAATTAATTAAAAATGAAATATTATATTCCACCTTAACATATGGGAATAAAAAAGTTCAAAGAAATAAAAATGTTGAAAGGTATAGCTGAAAGGAATATTATTTTCTTACTGATAATTTGATTGATGTGTATTACACATGAAATATTATATCCCTCCTCAACCATAGGTTTCCTAGTCTATCTCAAAAATTATCTACTTAAGTAATCCTATCTAGTACATGATAACATGGTAATATCTACCATAAGTCTATAACTAATCTTATCAAAACATATCTCAAATCTAATCTTCTTATCTTATCCTAACAAAACATATCTAATATCTAAAGAAAAAACATATTTTTTGTCTGCTTGGCATACACGTTAAAAGCATTTGAAATGCAAACTTCAATGTGAACACATTGTAATTGAGTGTGCCAATCAACCCTTAATTATTGAGATAATGCCAGAATTATCTCACATTTGATGTCCCAATGGTGTTTGCAGTGATGTCAGTGACTCAGACGACGATGAAGATTCAGATTCTTGTATCTGTACAATAATGTAGAAATCATGTTGATAGCTGTCTCAAATTCTGCTGGATTAATCAGGGAGCATCATTGTGGCTTGCCAACCCTGAATTTGACCAAAATATGACATAACACGTTTGATGTTAGTTCTGAGGTGGGACCAAACAGTCCAATAACCATGACAAGCTGCTTCTCATGTCTACCAATATTTGGATTCAGTTCATCTTACTGGGTTTTGAGATTATTTCTTAGATGAAGTTTTGGGTGAATTCTCAAATGTAGATCAAAACACAAGTTCCTTCCAGCAGTATGATTTGGAAAATGATGAAATACCTTTCATGCTTAGCCACATCTATTGTTTCCTTTTGTTTTCACTGTTCCTCAGTATGCGGAACAAGTTTTCATGATTCAAGTATTCATTCTCAGTTTTGCTGAAGTGATTACACCTTTTGCCATAGAATCAGCATGTGCTCTTGTAGTTTGTATTCACTTTTACTTTTTGTGTGATTCTACTCTTTGAATCAACTTATGTTGTACAAACTGTCTAGACAAGTCTCTCCAATTGGGGAAGGAATCTACTTACTCCATGTGCTTATCTTGAGAAATACTTTTTATCAAATATAAATTCTGTCAATCCAACTACTGAATTGTTATAATGAAGTTCTCACGAGACAGATCATATTTGTAAAAATTTAGTACAATCAAAAAATTGTTTGATATTGTATCCAATCACTTTTTTTGAACTCTTAATTTTGATATGCTTAAGAATGAAAGAAAATGTCAACTTTTGGAGTGGGTATTTGCTAGATATATTGTACAAATGAATATGAAGACACATAGAGAGAACCTTGCTGAAGGAATAAACTGCAGAAGAATCAAATTTGATGTTCTGCTTCTATAACTGGTGTCTACAGATAGGGTGATGATATATGTTTCCTTCTATCACCAAATAAAATTGGCCAATGGATACTGATTGAATCTTGATTTATATAATAGAATTAGAATATAATTTTATTTTATTTTTCTAATTTTTAGATTTTTTTTTTCAGCTAGAGCCCGGCTAGGTACACAGACTGGCCCGCTCTTTTTTTACTACCTCAATGCTGTAAAAATATAATTTGTTTAAATGTATTTGATTTGAAATAAATAAATAAATAAAAAGTAATCTTATGATAAGAAACCAAAATCAAGTCAATGGAATTATACTATTTTATGTTAGAATTATTTATTAATTCTTGTGGGTTGTAACTTTATTTTTAATAAAAACAGACTAATTCATGATGGAGAAGCAAACATCCTCTAGCTTAAATGTTCAAATTGTTCAATTTTTTTTTGGGAAATAATTGCTGGCTCGAAAAACCAGAATACGAAAACAACGAAACCATTAATATTCATGTTTTTTTGCCATGTTTTAATTTTGTTATACTGTTTTTTTTTTAACCAATTGATTTGTTAATATTTTTATATGGTTCGTACAATTCGTTTGAGAATTCTGTCGAGCCAAATAGCAAAGCTGTTTTTTTTTTCTTACCATGTTTTGTTATGAAGAATTATTTGTTTTATTTTCTGCAACAACCTCCGAAGTAGTCTCAGTAACTTGTTCTCCATCCACAATTAAAACAACAATCTCCCTCATCTTTGTAATACCAGTTAATTGCGGCAATTCATTATAACTATCTTCTTCAACAGAATCTACAAAACCCAAACTTTCTCAGAACCTTTCTCTCCATCAGCCGCTCCTGAATTTTGTCCCTCGTCTTGAACAGAAGCTTCAAAATCCACTCCTCTGTTATAAAAATCATCTGTATCAGCAAACTACAACTTCAACAACCAATACCAACTTCCTTCTTAAGAGAGGATATGGTGTATTATGAATGGGGATTTCAGCAAAATCATCAACCTGATCAATCAAAGAGAAAAGATTATATTTGAAATATGGAGAAATATTATTTTATTTCTTAAATCAAAACTCTAAAAGATTTTACATTATATAGAAGAAAACTAGATATGTACTCTATCTCCTAATAAGATAACAAAAGATAACAACCTAAAAAGATAACAAAACTAGATAATGAAAAATATCTCCTAATAATAAAAAACAAATATTTTGGAACATATCACAACACTCCCCCTCAAGCTGGTGAATGGATATCTATCATTCCCAGCTTGCAAGTAAGATCTCGAAATCGTTCCACGGGAAGTCCTTTGGTGAGCACATCAGCCAACTGTAGTATGAGGGGACATACTGTGTAGAAAAAAGAGCACTGTCTAACTTTTCTTTGATGAAGTGCCGGTCTATCTCTATGTGTTTCGTTCTATCATGTTGGACTGGATTGTGAGCAATACTAATGGCAGACTTATTATCACATAAAAGTCTCATGGGAGCTTCACGCTTTATCTTCAAGTCATCTAGTATGATCTTCATCCACAATAACTCACAGACTCCTTGAGCCATGGCTCTGAATTCTGCCTCTGCACTTGACCTAGCAACGACATTTTGCTTCTTACTCCTCCATGTCACTAAATTTCCACCCAAGAACATACAGTATCCTGTAGTGGACCTCCTGTCATCAATTGATCCTGCATAATCTGCATCAGTATAAACTTCCATAGATAACTGCTCATTTTTCTTGAACAATAGACCTCTTCCTGGACCTGCCTTCAAATACTGCAAGATTCTATCCACAGCTTGTAAGTGCCTCTCCCGTGGGTCATGCATGAACTGACTGACAACACTAACTGGATAAGCTCCAATTTCTAATATGGTATTAGAGCTAGTGTGAGATAGATAAATAAACTTCCCCACAAGTCTCTGGTATTGGGCCTTATCAACCCTTAGGCCCTCCTCATTACTCCCAATCTTGTGGTTCTGCTCTATAGGGACTCCAATGGGCTTACAACCCAGTTTGTCAGTCTCTTTGAGAAGATCAAGGACATACTTTCTCTGAGAGATGAAAATGCCTTGTTTCGAGTATGCCACCTCCATCCCTAGGAAATATTTCAGCTTTCCAAGATCCTTCATTTCAAACTGAGTTGCTAAATCCTTTCTCAAGTTCTGCTTCTCAAGTTCATCATTACCTGCAACGATCATATCGTCTACATAAACTAACAGAATAGTGAGTTTGCCATTTTGAGTATGTTTTATGAAGAGCGTATGATCTCCTTGGCTCTGTTTATAACCAAGGGAAATCATAACTTGAGTAAACCTCCCAAACCAAGCTCGGGGAGACTGTTTGAGCCCATATAGGGCCTTCTTCAATCTGCACACTTTATTTCTTCCTGAAGTAGGGTCATACCCCGAAGGAATCTCCATATACACTTCTTCCTCCAAATCCCCATGCAAGAATGCATTTTTAACATCAAACTGTTGCAACTCTCAATCAAAGTGAGCTGCTAACGAAAGAATGATCCTTACGGTGTTCATTTTTACAACCGGAGCAAATGTCTCCTCATAATCAATTCCATAGGTCTGGGTGTATCCCTTTGCAACTAGTCTTGCCTTATACCTGTCAAGCGTGCCATCAGGTCGATACTTTGTTGTATATATCCACCTGCAACCTACAATCCTCTTGTCATTTGGCTTCTCAACAATCTCCCAAGTCCCATTCTTCTCTAGCGCATGCATCTCTTCATTCATGGCTTGAATCCAGTTCTTATCTTTTAATGCTTCTTGTACTGATGCAGAGACTATAATAGAGTCAATAGCTGAAATAAAACTCTAATGCTGCAAAGACAGATTTTTAGTAGACACAAACTGGGATATGGGGTACTTGGTACAGGATTGTTTTCCTTTTCTCAAGGAAATAGGTAGCTCATCAAGGTTAGACTCACAAGAATTATTAGGCTCAATGTTAGGAACACTTACCTCGGGTTCAGACGATTGAACTTGTTGTTGGACCAGGATGGGTTTAACGTTCCGCTTGTACGTTATCCTGTATCTGTCAACACCATCATTATCTGGGCGAGTTCAGGATCATTGTCATCACCATCATTATTTTGTACCTGTATTGGTTCAGGATCATTGTCATCACCATCATTCTGGACAGACGACATTGGCTCAGGATCGTTTTCCTCAGTGGTAGGAATCGAGGAAAGCATCAAGGGCTCCCGTGTAAGAGGAATAATAGACAACTCTAGAGACTCAACTTCCTGACTATTCTCCCCCTGAAGCTGAGGACTAGGATAAAAAGGCTTTGTTTCCTGAAAGGTAACATCCATGGATATGTAGACACGATGAGTAGGAGGATGATAACATTTATATCCCTTCTTAACTGAAGCATACCCGATGAAGATACATTTAATAGCCCGAGGATCCAACTTTCCCCGGTGAGAACCATGAACATGCACAAAGGCAGAGCAACCAAAGACACGACCTTGGAGACTTGACATAATGGGAACTGACGAAAAGAAACTAGTCATAACTTGCACGGGACTAACTCCAGATAAAACCCTAGAAGGTAACCTATTGATTAGATAAGCAGAGGTCAAGACAACTTCCCCCCAATAAAACTTAGGAACATTCATTTGAAAGCGTAATGCTCGAGTGACTTCAAGAAGATGATGATTTTTTCTTTCAGCAACCCCATTTTGTTGTGGGCTGTCAACACAAGTCAACTCATGAACAACACCATTATTTTTGAAAAAGTTGTAAGGATTTTGATAGACATGCTCTTTCCCATTGTCTGACCGTAACTTCTTAATAGGTTTCCCAAATTGTGTTCTAACCATGTCGAAAAAGTTAACAAACAATTGAAACACCTCAGACTTATCTTTCATAAGAAAAACCCATGTAACCCGAGTACAATCATCAATAAAAGTAATAAACCATTTTGCACCAAAAATACTAGGAATTGACGGAGGTCCCCACACATCAGAGTGAACAAGATCAAAAGGTTCAACACTCCTAGCATCACTAGGGGAATAGGTTGCTCGATGAGATTTGGCGAACTGACACACATCACAGTGAAACGACTCAACAAACACTTTGTTAAATAAGTGAGGGAATAAAGACTTAAGCATACGGAAAGGAGGATGCCCAAGACGCCTGTGTTGGAGCCATATTTGTGAAGAATTCCAAGATTCTGAATTTGTCTGATGACACTTGCTTATCTTATGCGACAAATAATATAACCCGCCCTGTTCAAAAGCAATTCTAATCGTCTTCCCCGTGGCAATATCCTGAAAAGCACAACCTTTTTGGAAAAAACTTAGTACACAGTTTAACTCGTTAGTGAGTTTGTGAATAGACAAAAGACTGTGAGAAAGATTTGGAACATGAAGTACATGACTCAGGTAAAGAGATGGGCTAAGGTGGAGGTTACCATAACCGACAACTGGTTCTCGAATTCCATTTGCAACGGTAATATGATGTTTACCAGACATAGACGAATAATTAGAGAGATATGACATATGAGGGGTCATGTGATCAGTTGCACCAGAGTCAACAATCCAAAAATCTTCGGTACAAGAAGCATTCAAAGTTAAGAAGCTAGAATTCGTACCAGTCATGGCGAAAGAACTAGTGTCAGAGGACTTACTCAAGGAGTCCATGAAGAGAAACAAACCTTCCCACAGTAGGAGAAAGAAACAACGTCGTAATAGAAATGTAACAAAGATTCCAAGGGCCGCCAACAAGGATGCCAACAAAGATGGCTCCAAAGGCAGCAACAAGAGCAAAAGAACCGGCAAACAACAAGCCAAGAAGTGAGACCCACGTTCCTACACAGAGGGAACAACCAAACTGTCTCTACAAGTAGTCCAAAAAAGGGGCAGATGTGACCGACCAACCAAGCAAGGGCAGCAAGCAGCCAGCAAGAAACAAAGGCTCAAACGAGAGCAAATAATTGCACTGACAGTGAACGTATGAGCAGCAAAAGTCCGGAAGAGCAAAGGGCTTCACGAACACCCAGAAAATACTCTAAAGATGGACACACGAGCCTCTTCTTACGCTCCTACAAAGGGAGGAGGAATCAAACGTCACTAGCGGCAACAAACGGAGGCCGATCTAGACAAAAGGAGGCTTGGAATAGCAAGAGAAGAGGCTGGCAATCCGTTCTGGGCGATCTCCGTCGCAAACAGAGGCTGGGAGGGTAGCGCGTAGAGCTCACGCGTCGGGGACAGACCTGCGAGTGGATCTCACTCGCCGAGAAATGTGCGGCGCGTGTGGGCGCGTGCTCGGCAGTCTGGCGGCGCGGCTTCGGGGACTAGCCGATCTGGGCAGGGCGAGCACGGTGGAGGTGGTGGTGGTCGGAACAGCGACAGTGGACGTGGCACAGTGGTGGCTGTCTTACCAAGGGAAACTATGTTCCAAGGCTGCAAAGGAAATATGCAGCAGTGAAGGAAAAAAACTCAGAACTACGCCGTAGTGAAGACGGCTAGGGTTTAGATGCGGAAGCAGAGCCCTCTAGATCGAGAGCTTTGATTCCAAGTTAAAATATAAAGAAATATAATTTTATTTCTTGAACCAAAACTACAAAGTGATTACATTATATAGAGGAAACTAAATATGCACTCAATCTTTTAATAAGAGAACAAATCTCTTAATAATGAAAAATATCTCCTAATAATAAAAAATAAATATTATACAATTAATACTAATTACAACATATCACAACATATGTCTTCATTGTGAACTCCTCAAAAGGATCATAACAGGAATTGTTAGGAAAGCTTCAAAGGTATAGAAACGCAGACAATCTTGTGTATGAAATGCAAGTAATGTGGGATATTTATAAATAAGGAGTGAGGTGTCGACATTTACCTCTCAACATATCCACGAAAAGAGGAAAATCAAATCGTTGAACCACTGGATTAAAACAAAATCTCAATATCATGATTAGATAAATAGATGACTCTATTGGTGTACTCTCCTTAAGCCCATACAACGAAATCATTCCATATGTAGAAGAGATGAAGAAAGATACGCAAACAGTACATGAAATCGGTATCGCCTGCAATGAACTGATGACTCCAAGTATAATCCCATGTTGTTGGGCATGGTTCGCAAACATGTTATTTAAATTGAAAAGGTCAGAATTGGATGAATATTATATGCAATAGAAACAAAGTCAAGATTTTCTAACTTGTATTTGGGATTTCTTTGAGGGGGGTTGGATTTGCCACACTTGGCAATCAATTTTAAACCCCGGGCGTTTGTAGCAATTGTCCTTATTACTTCTGTCACGAAATACATTCTGGGTTTTAAAATCCGGAACGAATTTTGATGAAGTTCCGGATTTTGTATTCCCGGAATGTAAACTGAATGTTGTATTCCGGTTTCTAAACCCCGGTATGCATTAGAACATTATTTCCGGTAATATAAATCCTGGAATGTTTATTATTCACTATAACCACATTCCAGGATTTTTAATCCCAGTGCGTATTTTCATGCATTCCAGTTTTGTAGAACCCGGAAGACCCACTAAAATGTCTTCCGAGAATTATAATCCCGGAATGCTATTACCTTTCGGGTTTTATGTCTCGGAATATAACATGAAAAATTGAAAAAAGGTTTATCTGTTTCTCCACGACACTACCGGTTTTTGAAATCCCGGAAAGCATGTGTTCTCGTTCACGCTACAAGGTATGTGTTCTCGTTCCAATTTCTCGTTTCTTCTCGTGTTCTGTTTCTTCTCGGTTTCCACTCTTTGTGTGCGTTTTATCTGAAATTGTTCTTTGATTTCACACTTATAATGTGCAAATTTTTTTTAGGGTTTTGTTGAGAATTTCAATTTCACTCTTTTTGTGTGCGATATTGCTGTGGTTGTTGGTTATTTCGTCATTGTTAAGTGCATGCTTGGCTGAGGTTTTTATTTCGCACTGATGAGTGCGTTTTTGTTTTCGCACTCTTGAGTGCGAGTGGGTGTTAATAGCTAGGTTTTTTATTGAGAAACCGCACATACAACATCCTAGGTAAGTTTAGTGACATACTTTTCTATGGCATAAGACTATGAGAGTTTGCACCCTTCCACATTTACAAACGCAGGACATTTTGGCACCACAATCGACCTTATGAATTACATAAAACCATGTACGAGGAAAAACAATGCGGCTCACAACCTTGTCACCACAGCTGCAACCAGGTTCTCAAAACCGCACCTTCACGTCGACGCTACAATCATCAAGACGGGTTTCAATCCCAACACTTACCGTTCCAATTTCGAGGTGAAGACGTTTATCCAACGTGGGGACTTCAATGAAGCCCGCAAACTGTTCGACGAAATGCCACACAAGAACACCTTCTCCACCAACACCATGATCACGGGTTACATCAAATGTGGTGATCTTTCCGAAGCTAGAAGCTTGTTTGACACCATGGATGAACGCACTGCTGTTACGTGGACGATGCTGATCGGTGGCTATGCTCAGAACAATAGGTTCCGTGAAGCTTTTGGTCTTTTTGCTGAGATGGGTAGGCATGGGATCGATCCGGATCATGTCACCTTCGTCACTCTCTTATCTGGATTCACTGAGTTTGACTCTGTTAATGAAGTAACCCAGGTTCACTCCCATGTCATCAAATTGGGGTATGATTCCACCCTCGTGGTTTGCAACTCATTGGTTGATTCCTACTGTAAAACCCGCAGCCTTGGTTTAGCTTGCCAGCTCTTCAAGCAGCTCCCTTATAAAGATTCTGTCACTTTTAATGCATTGTTGACTGGATACTCCAAAGAGGGGTTCAATCATGAAGCCGTAGACCTGTTTTTCAAGATGCAGGATTTGGGGTTTAGGCCAACTGAATTTACTTTTGCTGCACTGTTAACTGCAGGCAAACAGTTGGATGATATAGAATTTGGTCAGCAAATTCATGGTCTTGTAGTGAAGAGTAATTTTGTGTGGAATGTGTTTGTGGCTAATGCTTTGCTTGAATTCTACTCCAAGCACGACCGTGTTGCTGAAGCAAGGAAGCTTTTTGATGAGATGCCAGAGTTGGATGGTATTTCTTACAATGTGCTCATCACATGCTATGCGTGGAACGGAAGACTTGAAGAATCTCTTGAACTTTTCAGGGAGTTGCAGTTTACTAGATTCGACCGGAGGCAATTTCCATTTGCTACATTGTTGAGCATAGCTGCAAATGCTTTCAACCTGGAAATGGGTAGGCAAATTCATTCTCAGGCTATTGTAACTGCTGCCATTTCAGAAATCCTGGTTGGGAATTCTTTGGTCGACATGTATGCTAAATGTGACCAATTTGGGAAAGCAAATAAGATTTTCGCGGATCTGGCTCATCAAAGCTCAGTTCCATGGACAGCGCTGATCTCAGCTTATGTTCAGAAGGGACTGCATGAAGATGGCCTAAAGCTATTCATTGAGATGCAAAGAGCCAAAATAGGTGCCGACGCAGCCACTTATGCCAGCATTGTAAGAGCATGTTCAAATTTAGCCTCACTGACACTGGGAAAACAGCTACACTCACATATAAGTAGATCAGGTTACATTTCAAATGTATTTTCTGGTAGTGCCCTACTTGACATGTATGCAAAATGTGGATCCATAAAAGACGCGCTTCAAATGTTTCAAGAGATGCCTGTGAGGAATTCGGTCTCCTGGAATGCACTGATTTCAGCTTATGCACAAAACGGAGACGGTGACCGTACTCTTCGATCATTTGAACAAATGGTTCATTCAGGTTTGCAACCAGATTCCGTTAGCTTCCTTAACGTTCTATGTGCCTGCAGCCACTGTGGTCTAGTTGAAGAAGGGCTGCAGTACTTTAACTCCATGACTCAGATGTATAAACTTGTTCCCAAAAGAGAGCATTATGCATCAGTAGTTGACATGTTATGTCGCGGTGGAAGATTCGACGAGGCTGAGAAATTGATGGCTAAGATGCCTTTTGAACCAGATGAAATAATTTGGTCATCTATTCTCAACTCATGCAGAATCCATAAAAATCAAGAGTTGGCAAAGAAAGCAGCAGAGCAACTATTCAACATGAAGGTCCTTAGGGATGCTGCACCATATGTTAGCATGTCCAATATCTATGCAGCAGCTGGTGAATGGGACAATGTTGGGAAGGTGAAGAAAGCCATGAGGGACAGAGGAGTTAAAAAGGTTCCAGCTTACAGTTGGGTTGAAATCAAACACAAGACTCGTGTTTTCTCAGCCAATGACAAGTCTCACCCGCAGATGAGAGAGATAATGAGGAAGCTTGATGAGTTGGAAGAAGAAATGGAGAAACAAGGGTATAAACCTGACTTAAGTTGTGCTCTTCACAATGTGGATGAGGAGGTCAAGGTTGAGTCCCTGAAATACCACAGTGAACGCATTGCCGTTGCGTTTGCACTGATTAGCACCCCAGAAGGGTCACCTGTATTGGTGATGAAGAACCTACGAGCTTGTACTGATTGCCACGCCGCCATCAAGGTAATCTCCAAGATTGTTGATAGGGATATCACAGTCAGGGATTCAAGTAGGTTCCACCATTTCAAAGATGGATTTTGCTCCTGTAGGGACTACTGGTAGTTTGGCTTAGTCACCACACTACTTCGGTTCTTAGCATCTTTATGAATCTCAACTCTCGAATTACAAAATTTTCTTACAGTACACCCAATTTTTCATCAGAATATAAAAAACAATACATAGAAACTCACTTTAAATAAAGCACCCTATTTCTTAAGCATGTCATCAGGAATAACTACAAGCTGCTACAGCTTCCCCTGCTGCAATCTAGAGTGTTGGGATTAGTTTCCACTTTCCAACATCAACCACATATTTCTTCTATTTGAATCAAGAGTGAAATGCTAAGAATATTTTCAAACTAAGGGAACAAATCTTGGATCCTATGCAATAAAACCAAACACTCATTACTATCCTCATTGACACTGTAACCATTCTTTAGACCAATATTCAACAGGTCAAACAGAAACTATACACTGTCCTTTACATGCTATTAATTCTTAGAAGATTTGGCTATCGAGACTGAATTCAGCTTTGATCCTACTTTTACTATCTTCATATTTTCCTCCCTCATACAAAGTATGGGTGAGCATAATATAACACGATCAAAATGGCTTTATAAAAGTTGGTACATGGAGTTTTTTATATTGCAAGCCATGAAAGAGGCTTGGATTATACACCTCGATCTACGTTGAGTTCAATGCAGATCCATTTAGGCACTAACCTACTATTCAGAACTTGGGAGTTCAAAAGCAAAATTCACAGTTCACACTCACCACATAACATGTAACCTAAGCATCAATTCAAATATCTATTCTCAAGATTACAAAATTTCCTTTGAGTAAACCCAGAATTTTTCCAACAGAACAGAAAGCAAAAAAGCAAGACATAGAAACTCAATTACTTAAAAAAGAAAAAAAAAAGGAAAAGCTTTCTATTTCTTGAGCATCTCATCAGGAACATTTCTGAGTTGCTTCCTCTGCTTGAAGAGCTGGCAAGCTAAACCAAGGCTACGGGTTTTACAGTAGGAATCAACCAATGAGTTGCAAACCACGAGGGTGGAATCATACCCCAATTTGATGACATGGGAGTGAACCTGGGTTACTTCATTAACAGAGTCAAACTCAGTGAATCCAGATAAGAGAGTGACGAAGGTGACATGATCCGGATCGATCCCATGCCTACCCATCTCAGCAAAAAGACCAAAAGCTTCACGGAACCTATTGTTCTGAGCATAGCCACCGATCAGCATCGTCCACGTAACAGCAGTGCGTTCATCCATGGTGTCAAACAAGCTTCTAGCTTCGGAAAGATCACCACATTTGATGTAACCCGTGATCATGGTGTTGGTGGAGAAGGTGTTCTTGTGTGGCATTTCGTCGAACAGTTTGCGGGCTCCATTGAAGTCCCCACGTTGGATAAACGTCTTCACCTCGAAATTGGAACGGTAAGTGTTGGGATTGAAACCCGTCTTGATGATTGTAGCGTCGACGTGAAGGTGCGGTTTTGAGAACCTGGTTGCAGCTGTGGTGACAAGGTTGTGAGCCGCATTGTTTTTCCTCGTACATGGTTTTATGTAATTCATAAGGTCGATTGTGGCGCCAAAATGTCCTGCGTTTGTAAATGTGGAAGGGTGCAAACTCTCATAGTCTTATGCCATAGAAAAGTATGTCACTAAACTTACCTAGGATGTTGTATGTGCGGTTGCTCAATAAAAAACCTAGCTATTAAAAGAAAATAAGAAAACCACATCAATGTAAAAAACGCACCTAAAGGTGCGAATGAAACACTAATTTCGCACATTTAAGTGCAAAAAGGGCAATGGAGATTCAAACACATATTTCGCACCTTTGGGTGCGAAATATGTTTTACTCTCGCACCACTGAGTGCGAAAATAACTCGCACTTAATATGTAGGAAATAAGAAAGAAATAATAACTGCAATACAGAAACGCACTTACAAAGTGCGGAAAAAAAAACGCAATTACAAGGTGCGAAATAAAAACGCACTTACAAAGTGCGAATTAAATATTAACCTTGCTCAGTATTGGGCACTGGATGGTGGATTGTTCGAAGAAATAAATTAAATTGGGAAGGTTAAAGGATTTAATGGGTATGAAATTATATAGTAAGGGCAATAGTGTAAATTATTATATGGATGGGTGGCATAACAATGAAGCATGGGTGGCACCAAAACTAATCCCCTAAGATAATTTCAGCACATATTTTTACTCTTATGAAATATTACGGGGGTCGGCTATCTCATGATTAATTGGGGTCATTCAACTCCATGTCCACATGGACCAATAAGATTGTGTTATTTATTTTATTTATTTTTACATTATTTTTTAATTTTAATTATGGGACAATTTTATTAGTCCATATGAGCATGAGATTAAATGACCCCATTTAATTATGGGGTCATTTAGCCAACCCCAATATTAGGCGTCTTTTTATCTCATTGACATGTATTGTAAACTTCTTTTACTTTATTGGTGCAAATACTAAAGTTCTTCATTAAAATTAAGTCAACATTTTCTTATTTTTTAATCATTATTATTATTCATCAAAATAAGACTATTCAATTTCCCATTTTTAATATATATTTCTTGGGTCTCTATAATTTCATTTGCTCAAATTTTTAGTCAAAATTTTTCACTAGTTATTAGATGAAAAGTTAATATTTGGACTTAATTTATTCTATTTTGAAAGTCCAAATACTTAATTTGAGCGGTTAAAGTTGTAAGAGTCAACCTAAAGAGTTAGTCTAGTGGAGCACGATAAGGTCTTGCATCTGATGGGTTTTAGGTTCAAACCCCACTTGTCTTTTTAAGGTGACTTAAATATAGTGTTCTTTGAGTTCGGCAATTTTCCCTATTTTGGACTGGGGCTCCATCCCCTTACCCTAAAATTTTTTAACCAATTTTTTCTATAAGGGGCCAAATCACACATTACTAAAACTATGGCGAACGGGGTCTCGCGACCTCCGGACAAAGTGCGTACTGGCATTTCTTCCTTAATAGCAGTGACAGATCAAATTTATGTTTCTATAGGTGGGTAGTTTCAATCCTTTCTCTAAATGAATGGGGTGCAACGCAGTTGTACGCGATGTCCACAACAACTAGATTTCCGGAGTGTCAGTTAGCTTTGGGTTTGGTAATGCTTCTGGCGAAAGTCTTGGCTATTGAGGGATCTTGGCCACAAGGTGATTCTTTGTTACTTTGATTGGATGCCTTTAATTAGAATTTAGACACGTGGCAGTTCTGAGCGGGGGATGCTGTTATGAGAGATAGGGCCTTGCTTGGGATGCTCGCATTGCTTACATCCTGAGGGAGAGGAACAACACCGCACATGCGCTAGCCTGGCAAGCTTGCAAGAATTGCTCTGAGCGTTGAGTGTTGAGGCTTCCTCCATCTTCGGTTATTCAGGCCTTGTGTTTGGATGTCCTCTTATATAAAAAAAATCCCCTTAATTTTTAATAAATATTTTATGGCTTGATTACTCTTTGGATCTCTATAGCCTCAACAGCTCATCAAACTCGGCCAAAATCACACATTACTAAAACTATAGGACTAAAACTGTAATTAACTCGTACTCTATTTTTTATGAAATAATCAAACATTTGGCGTAATAAAACCCAAAAACCAGCAACAACAGCAGACACAGAGCAGGGCACACTCACCCCGAACTCTCAAAACCCTAACAAAAACCCTTTCTCCGAAATCCCACTTCCGCCGCTACCATGGCGGAGCTGAAGCTGTCGGAGAGCCGCGACCTGACGCGCATAGAGCGCGTGGGCGCCCACTCGCACATCCGCGGCCTCGGCCTTGACTCCTCCCTTGAGCCACGCGACGTCTCCGAAGGCATGGTCGGCCAGGTCTCCGCCCGCAAGGCCGCCGGCGTGATCCTCCAGATGATCAAGGACGGAAAAATCGCCGGCCGCGCTGTCCTCCTCGCCGGCCAGCCCGGCACCGGCAAGACCGCCATCGCCATGGGCATGGCCAAGTCCCTCGGCCTTGAGACCCCGTTCGCCATGATAGCCGGCAGCGAGCTCTTCTCCCTCGAGATGTCGAAGACCGAGGCCCTCACCCAGGCCTTCCGCAAGGCCATCGGCGTCCGCATCAAGGAGGAGACCGAGGTCATCGAGGGCGAGGTCGTCGAGGTCAACATTGACCGTCCCGCCGTCTCCGGAGCTGCCGCAAAGACTGGGAAACTGACGCTGAAGACGACGGAGATGGAGACGGTGTACGACCTCGGCGCCAAGATGATCGAGGCGCTCGGGAAGGAGAAGGTGACCGGCGGTGATGTTATCGCCATTGACAAGGCCTCAGGGAAGATCACGAAGCTGGGGAGGTCCTTCTCTCGGTCGAGGGATTTCGACGCCATGGGACCGCAAGTGAAGTTCGTGCAGTGCCCTGACGGAGAGTTGCAGAAGAGGAAGGAGGTCGTGCATTGCGTCACTCTTCATGAGATTGATGTTATCAATAGCAGGTAGTAAAAAACTGTGCTTTCTTATATAATTAGCTTGTTACTGTCTTACTGAGTAATGCTAGTTTTCGAGGAAAGGTTTTCCATGTTTTATGTCCAATATTTTCAATTGAAGTCTTAGTTTGAGGGGTTAACTGTACTATAGGCAGTGGCCTCATCGTGGAGCTCTGGAAGTGATTGCAATGTTTGAATTAGCTTAAATTTCTTTTAGTTAAGCTTTTTTCTGTACATAAATAACCTAATCTAAATAAATGTTAAAGTTAAAGCAATGTGCCTTCTTTAGTCTTGACTTAGTGGTAGTGGATATTTACACATTTATGCTAAGACTTCTTGGCTTTTGGGTGTTCTTTATGTGTTTGAGTCCCCAGAGTTGGATTGGAATGTTCTTGAAAATTATATGAGGATTTACATTGATGCTTTCAAGAATAATGCTAGTAACACTCTCTTGAACACTCTTCTTCCAACACTCTCTTTTAATGGTTGAAATTCATGTGGGCTGCACTAAAAATGTGGGTCTCACTTCAGAATTGGTGGAACCACATGAATTTCAATCAATAGAAGAGAGAGTCTTCGAAGGAGAGTGTTGAAGAGAGTATTCCTAGCACTCCTCTGCTTTCAATTTGTGTGTGGTGCGGATGTTAGACTAATTGATACAATTTGATTCTTTTTTTTCTATTTTTTTGGTTAAGTTAATTGTTAGTTAAGATAAAGTTAGCTAAAAGACACAGTTGGTTATTATCATTGTATAAAAGTTTGCTTCCAGTACATGTAAGTGTAACTTTCATTTTTCGTTCTCTTTATCAATGAGAATTCAGCTCACACTGAGCTTTCCTCTCTATCAATAAACAATTGAAGTGAAATTTGGACCTAACAAGGGAGGCTTTGGGTAGCATGTGGTCAATTTTTGTGTAGCTTCATTAACTCATCATATTCATATCTGACATTTTGTCCAGACTAGGAGAACCAAGTGCATTATTCTCTTAATTGAGACACTGATTGAACAAAATATATGATGAATGCTTTGATTGATATACTTTGTGTTCTATGCAGTCACTAATTTGATGGGGGGCTCTTTTTTCCCCGTAATTACAATCCATTCTAAACTGATATGAAGCTTCCATCAAATTTTCCAACTTAACTATGCGAAATCATTTAGCTGTTTGCCTCCTCTGTGTGCGGAGGGGATTCACTTTTAGTTTGATGATTAGACTTATCAATTGTCTATCACATCTTAGTTCCTATCATCTAACTATATTATGTTTTCAGAACGCAGGGATTTCTGGCTCTTTTCACCGGTGATACAGGTGAAATTCGCGCAGAAGTCAGAGAGCAAATTGACACCAAAGTGGCGGAGTGGAGGGAAGAAGGAAAAGCAGAGATTGTACCAGGTGTCCTTTTCATTGATGAGGTGCACATGCTTGACATAGAATGCTTTTCATTTCTCAATCGAGCTCTAGAGAATGAGATGTCTCCCATATTAGTTGTTGCTACCAACAGAGGCATCACCACTATTCGAGGCACAAATTACAAATCCCCACATGGGATTCCCATTGATTTACTTGACCGCCTCCTCATCATCTCCACTCAACCTTATACTGAGGATGACATTCGCAAGATTCTGGATATCAGATGCCAAGAGGAAGATGTAGAGTTGACTGAAGGTGCAAAGCGTTTGTTAACCAAAATAGGCGTAGAAACATCTTTGAGATATGCTATTCATCTAATCACAGCAGCTGCATTGGCATGCCTAAAGCGAAAGGGAAAGACTGTGGAATTGGAAGATATAAATCGGGTTTACAATCTGTTTTTGGATGTCAAAAGATCAACACAGTACCTGATGGAATATCAAAGTCAGTACATGTTCAGTGAAACAGGAGAAGTTGATGAAGATGATGCTAATGCTAATGCTATGGTCTCCTAAAATTAACGAACTTCAGCTTGAGAGTTTGTAATTATCCGGTCAGTCTTTATTATAAGTTCTAGGTGCAGTAACTTATTTCATGAGGTGGTAGGTTAGTGCACTTGAGTTTGATATCGATCATCAGCTGTTTTCTGGGGTTTAACTGCAATATCTATTTTATGCATGAGAGGCTGTAATGTATTTGTGTTACTACTGAACTTCTCCTCGACACAGTTTCTATTTGTTACCTTTAATTTTGCTCTGTCATGCGTGCACTATCAGGCCCAATTCGTAGTAATTCTTTGGCAGACATGACTCTTTACTACATACATTCCAATTATTATTTGACATGTTTTTGTATGTTTGGATCAACTTTTGTGTTGTCAGAATCAATTCTGTAGTCTAAAAGTTTCTCCTCAGAATTTGATACTGGTTTTAGATGTCCAAGTACTTATCAATTTTATAATAATTTCTAAACATGCACAATTGAAGTTGGATGAACTATTTAAGAAATGTTCCTATATTTTGAAAATGTATTTGCGCATATGTTCAATGATAATTAAAGTGCTTGGGGTGAACCCTGCTTGCTTAAATGTTCCCCTTCCTAAGTTGATCTCCTTTTATGAGTTCATAAACATTGCAAGTGTTTGTGAATATGGAGCATGTGAAACGTAGTTATGTTGTGACTACAGGGCCTCCTACAATTTATCAAACTACCTTGGGTTAGGTAGTTCCAAGTTCTTATGTTTTGGCTACCTGTTGTACATTTTCACTATGAACTTTGAAGATAAATCATATACATTCTTTAGTCAAATGTCAACAAGGCAGTTAGTTCAAAATCGTTTTTCTTTTTCAAAAGTTATTCTTTGTAATACACTTAAAATTAATAGAAATGATTAATTATAGGTGCTTGGTATGTTGCTTCTCTCCATTTATTTGAATGTAATGTAAATTGGTCGACACTTTTTACCGATTGCAATTGACACATGACATATACAGTATGGTCCCAACGCAATAAATAATATGGATATTGAGTTTTTATTATTGGTCTTAGTTGGTTTTTAATAGGATTGAATTAACTAATTGCTGTTTTAATTGCAGGGAAGCTGAAAAATCAAGGAGTGGGCAGCAGAGTTGGGCGCGGCCGCGCCAGGTTCGAGCTTAAATGAAAAAAAATTGACTTTTTGCTGTACAGTTCAGTTCAGACAGAATTTGGAGTTTTGGCTTTTGCTCTGGAGATCAAGGCAAGCTGAGGAGGTCCTTTGAAAATTGAGAACTCTTTTGGTTTGGTTTAATCTTTAACTTTGTAATCATGTTAGCCAAGTTTCTCTTTAGTACTTGGGGATTGATGGATTCTTATGGTTGATTATGTCTTGATGTTGCTGAATTTTGTATGAACGTATGCTTCTATCTATGAGTTCCTCTTCTCGTTTTAATATATCATGAGTCGACGGAAGAATTTTGCGCACAAATGGCAATTTGGTTAGAGATAGGGATTTGGAAAAGGGATTAGCTAAGGATTTTTGCACCCTAGACATAAGGGTGAGACATAGTTTTGTTGTCTGGAATACTGCTGAAATTAGTCCTCAATTTAATTATTCCGAGTTATAAGACATTGGGCTTAGCAATTGAAATTGAGAGTTTTGCTTGATTAAGACTTTAACAAGTATAAATTTAGGCAAAGCATTATAGATAAATAATATATTTCATACCGAGACATTAGTTTTAATGTCATATGATGATTTTCATGTCATCCCTTTTTGTAGTACATTACTTAAATACCCTTAAAAACAATTTTCATTCCTTACCAATCATCTTCCCTTACCTATCTTTTTTATATTCGCACTTAATAAGTGCGTGTTCTGTTCGCATTTATTAAGTGCGAATTTCTTTTTTTTTTCCTCTGTTTCGCACTTATAGGTGTGAAATTTATTAAAAAAATAAATTTATTCGCAAATTTAGAATTTTTTTTGCATATTTTCGTACTCTAGAGTGCGAAACTTAAGTATCTCTGGATCAAAATATTTTTTTTAATAAAAAGATGTTTTCGCACTTATTGTAGGCGTGAAATTTATAAAAATAATATTTTATTCGCACTTATGAGTGCAGCCAACAATACACAACTTTCGCACTTGTTAAGTGCGAAAGTGCCTTGCCAGAAATGAATTTCACACCAATTAAGTGCGAAAATACATATTAAAGCTTTTTTTTTTACCCAGGGGTATTTTAGAGTTTTAAAAATTAAGGGATGGCAAGGGAATCAATGGGGATGACATTGAAACTAATGCCCTTTATATTTCTCGCATAAAAAAAGCTTCTATGATAAACACTGCACAACTCTAATAATACAAATTTGGAATCAAATGTTCAATTAGAGGTTGATCAATATTTTGCATATTTACCATAAAACTCTATTTATCCCACATAACCCCTATCTTATTCCACTCTGCATTATCTCCTGCTCTTTTCATGTCTAATGTGATTATCAACTCCATTTTTTATTTCAAAATTTCATTTAAATATCATATTATCTCCCGATATTGAATTTGTCTTCAATAAAATACTGCTATCACTGATACATCAATACTATTTGACGAATAATTTCTCGTGCAATGTGCATTATCCTAGTATGTCTTCATACCCATGTATTTCCCAAGTAAAGCATACACCAAATATTCAATAATCAAATAATCTGACTTCTAAGCACGTTACAAATAGATAGAATTATAGAAAGGTTTAAAATTGTGAAGGGAAATTAAAAAACTATGGAAAATAGCCTACAAAAAGCAACGCAAATACTCAAGGTAGAAACATCATTGCTAAGCTAATTCAGGTGACATTTGCTTTTGAGTGATATCTGCTACTTAATGCTGGTCCTTGGGAATGTTAAGGTCTTCAAATATTGGGCTGTCAACTCCAACACCCATAGCATTGAGACCATTGTCAACATATAGAACAGTACCAGTGATAGCAGATGCCAAAGGTGATGCTAAAAATGCAGCTGCATTGCCCACCTCCTCTGTTACACAAAAAATTTAACTCAGTTTTGCCAAAAAAATCACAAATTGAAAATTGAACTGCTGAGTACCTCTCAAAGATGGAAAATTTACCTGCTGAAAGTTCTTTCTGTAGGGGTGCATTAGCTAGTGAATAATCAATCATCATGTCAATGAATCCAATTGCTTTCGCAGCACGACTCCTCAGTGGACCTACACGCACAAAGACCATTGTGTCAACAACTCAACATGTTAAACAGAAGAACTAAATTCACCAATCAAACAATATATGAAGTTATTAGAAGAAGAGAGACAACTAAGAAAATAGCACGAAGAGACATAATCAAATGGAACCATAAAACATCACTTAAATTCAATTATCGGCAAGACATAATAATTCATGCTAATTAAACAGTTCTGATGTCACAGAACAAAATCATATTCAACCATTTTGAGGGCAGTCAGGGATGCAGTTGATATAGAGCTAGCTGATAATATAGCATTGATGGTAAGATGATTGAAAAATTTCAAACCAAGTGAAAATAGAGGTGCCTGAATGAACAGCTTAATAAATATTAACATAGAAGGTCCTAGCATTTGTTTAACAAATACAAGATATGAAGTGTGCTTAATAGAATCTTGCACATTCATGGCATAAAAGATCAAATTCTTCAGAATATGCCCATTTATGTAAAATGTCACAGAGAAAGCAAGACAGTCCATTTCTCCCAGCCACAATCTCTTCCACATTAAGGAATGAATGAAAATGAGGACATGTTAACAGAATACGAGGAGACCAGACAAGTTCATTTACAAATTTAGATAAAAGAGAAATCACAAGGTACCAGCAGATATAGTGTTGACTCTAATTTTGCGCTTTCTCCCAGCTTCAAAAGCAAGCACCTGAAAGTGCATGAAATATGACATGATTTTAAACAACCAGTGACTATAAATGAAGGGCATTAAAATCAGTCCATTAGATGGTAAGTTTGAAAAAAAGTTGAAGCTTACTTTGGTATCACTTTCGAGGGCAGCTTTTGCAGAACTCATGCCACCACCATATCTGTATCATCATTTTGATCATGAATGTTTTTACTTGTTAGTCTAAATTTATGAGATATAGAATTATAAGGACATTCTTCTAAAGCGTAATCAACACACCCGGGAATGATCCTCTCTGAAGCAATGTACGTGAGAGAGATTGAAGATCCACCTACAAACAATCAAAAAAGTATAATAAATCAAAGTAAGAAACAAAATAATGGAAACCCTGTGAGATGAGGCACATACCTGGGTTCAAGATTGGAAGAAAATGCTTGAGTAATGAAACATAAGAGTAACTAGATGCAGATATTGCAGCAAGATATCCTTTCCGAGATGTCTCTAACAACGGTTTGGTCACCTATATTAAAGTTCCTATTAAAGCCGGAGACCAAATGCGTAAAGTAACTTCAATGCTTATTACTGCATTTACCGTACCTCTGGTCCATTGGCAAGTGAGTGCACAAGGATGTCAATGCTGCCAAAGTCTTCCTTAACAGACTCAGCAACTTCCTGAAAAGTAAAATGATGATCATAAGATATAATGAGTCTGAGGCTAGTCTTGTGCAGTCAGGCAGGAGCCAACACAACTTGGGACACGGTTCATATTTGTAAACACTACTAGGCTTAATACTTCATTAATAGAATTATATGAGTAATGAATCATCTCTCTCATGCAAGAATGAAAAGTAATGACAAATATAGGGAGCGACACCAGATGCCAGATATAAGTGAGTTTTGGGGTCTAGTCTCCATGATTCCAGATTATACATATAGTATTAGACACCAGACTAGAACCTTAGTCCCACTAAAGTAAAGGCGTCAGAAGTCTACTGAAATCAATCTTTAGCAGAAAATTAACCAATTACAATTTGCATCCCTAAACTTGTACTAAGTTCCAGCCTTGTCCCATAGGTGCATTTCTCAATATTTTTATCCAAGGCTGCAACTAAAATAGCATTTTAACCATACGGAAGTAAGTCTATATACCTGAACTGTCCATTTACTGGATCCAGCATAGCGCTTGTTTGTTTTGATCTATAAAATTGTCCAAAAAAAAAATTCAGTATGACTATGAGGAGGATATAAATTATGGCAAGCATGTACTTTGTATCTATGGAAAAAAGGAAAAAAAGAACTAGGTATCTCTTGTTTACATCTTCTGGTACATCCTCGAGATTGTCAAAAACAGCATCCAAGGGATAAACTTTAGTAATTTCCATCAACGAACCATCTGGTAATCTATAAAACAGAGTTTCTTATTAGCAGGGTGTCATGGAGTCTGGCAAACAAAATCAATAGCAGTATTTAATGACGTACACGCGTGATTCATCAAATTTACCACGTCGTAGGCTGGACTCAAAAATATTCAGAGCCTACAGCAATGGTTCAAAGTTAGTAAACGTATTACTACAGCAGGACTGGAATACATAAACCAAGGGACAGATCCAAAAGTCAGTATACACAGACAGGACCAAATGAATTCATATATCAACAGATATGTACCCAATTTTTATTCATTGTAAATAAATAACTTACAGGTACCCATGTGCCAACAAGAATTTCAGCTCCGGCTGCAGCAAGAGATTTAGCAATTGCCCATCCGTATCCATTGTCATCAGCCACGCCAGCAATAAAAGCCCTTTTACCTGCACATAATGATATTTTCAGTAGCGCACTACTTGTTCTCATAGTCTATGACAGCAAAATCCATGACAAAACAACCAACAAAGTCTGGATACTAGATTGATATTTATATTGTATTATTTATTATACATTGGCCTCGGTTGTGAAGGCCACTTTCAATAGTTCTTACAGCCAAATAAGCACCAGTTCTGAAGTGGCTGAGAGTATACATGTTTGATTTTTTGTGCTGACTTGAACACCAATTCTGTATGCCTTGAACTAATAGGGAATAAGAAGTTGCCAGAAATGTAACATTTCTCTAAGCAGTAGTTAGAGTGTAAGACTATCAATGATACATGTATGAATGAACAACAACCTTTCAAATCAAGCGGCAATCCTGAAACTGGACTTTGTGCACTGGACTCTGACGTTGCCTTTGTAACAATTTTGACAGATTTTGAGGGCGACGATGTAAAGCCACGATGGAAATGTTGCACTGGTGCAACATGACATACACTTGCAAGTTTATTCCATGATCCCACCTTGGACTTGCCACCAAAAACCACAGCGCCTGCATCTGTAGTCCTTTGTGCTGAAGGAATGCATGATCTTGACATTGCAATTTGCAAGCCAGAAAATGATGTCGTTGCCATCTTCTTTCTGTGTAGCAAGAGATCCTAAATCAGTAAATCTACATAAGATAGCTAGCATCAAATAGAGAAAGAGAAACAGGAAGTTCCAGTAACCAACAGCTTAGAGTCAATACTTACAAAAATTATATAAAAGACTTTGTTAGCTTCTTTCTTTCAAATCAGATCAAACACTTCGAAATAGAGAAAGCGAAACAGGAAGGTCCAGTTTACCTAGAGCAGTTACAGGCTAGACAATTTTGGATGTCCATGTGGTTATTCAACTAAATAAATACATTGTAAAGTTCAAACTATTTACCTAGCAGTTTGAAATAAAATTAACATGTAAATAGATACAAAACTTATCACTTAGAATTATTCAACAAATGAACTGATTCAGTATTCTACCATTACTATAAATCCCAGCTAAAAGAGTTCCTTCATCATCTACTTTAGCAGAAAAGAAAAACAAAGAAGAAATAATTCAAAATCATAGGAAATGAATACCCAGGAGTCCAAAACAAGTAAAAAAACACAGCAAAGTATTTCAATCAATTTGTTGAATTTATTTTCAAAACCTGCCAAATGAATTCTCAAGCCATTTACACAAGCAATCCCAGAAACCAGCAAGTTAAGCATTTTTACAGAGTCATGGAAAATCAGCTAGAACCACACGGAAAATGACACATTCTGGAAACAAAACCAAAACATGAATAAAGCTTGGTCCATTGCAAATGCAGCATGCACCTCCGTTAAAAGAACAAAACTTCAGATCATATTCTGCCGATCAAAACAAAAGAAGAAGAACCCAGCAACATTCGATTGCAGACTGCATAAATCTTAATTTTTAACTAAAACCCCACTAAGACTTGGACATGAAAACCAGCAATTCAACAACCAGAAGGCATTAACACAAGAGGGGGAAGGTGGGTGTTACCGGATTAATAGTGAAAGCGCCAATGTGGTGAGAAAGATGAGAACTTGGAAGCAGAAATGGAAGAGAGAGAGAGAGAGCAATGGGGCTTTACGATGTGGGTGTCCTCGTTGTTATAGCCGCTGCAGCCAGCAAGAGTTACTATGGAATTGTCGAAATGCTAAGTGGTAGCACTTGTCTCTGGCACGTGCGGTGGAACTGGAGTGTCTCACGTGCGAACGAAAGCCCTTTAAAAAAATATTCCCATTTAAGCCACCCATATTTTAAGCCAAATAATTTTCTCCTGTGGAGGACTTGGGTGACTATGAATATGAAGCCAACCCAAAGGAGACGAATTTGCTGAGTAACGTGCTCTTTAAGCCTGGAAAATGGGTTGATGGTTGTCGTGTTGTAGCATTGGCTTCTTTACTTCAACAGATTGAAATTCTCCATTGAGTCTTGGAGCACTTCTTTTGTCGGTACCTGTTTAGACCTTAAATCTGAAACCATGTAATCAATAATCAAACACTTTTAACCCAACAGGGTGTGGTGTGGGGTTATTGGTGGCGGCTCAGTTTGTGGTACTGGGGTGGGGTTGTTGGGTGGTGGCTAAGTTTGCTGGTTAAGGGTTTAGTGTGTGACTGTGGTGGTGGGGGGTTCGGTTGTAATAGTGGTGGGTGGTGTTGGGACGGAGGAGGAAGAAGAATATTGGTAGATGAAGGCAGGGCTGTGAATATGGATAGGCAATATAGGAAATTGCCTTAGGACCCCAAAAGTAAATTAGTATATCTCGTATATATTACCCAGATTTGAGAGAGTAATGGAACAATGAAAAATTAGTCCATACTAATTGCAATGTAGACAATGCAACTTGGGAATTAGAAGTGCAACGTGAGAAAGTGACATTTTTCATTAGTAGTAGTGTTTTTGTATTAGTAAATTTACAATTTTCAAAAAACTAATAAATAAAATATCTGTTATTTTCAAATTCCCAAAATTTAAAAATAAATTTGTGCTTACTCATAACCGTTAGTTTTTTTATGACTTGTATATCTATAGTATTGTACAAGTTTGCTCTTCACTAATTGTTTTTTCTCTAAAAAAAGAAGAAAATTTTCATTGTTTCCACCTTGAAGTGAATTATCAAAGGAAGTACTTGATATTAGGGGTGTTCGCGGTCTGGATTGGTTCGGTTTTGAGAGGAAAAGTCATCCGATCCAATTACTTCGGTTTTGTCACTTCATCATCCAATCGGTTTTTTTCGTTCTTTAGATCCGAACCAATCCGATCCAATTTTTTTTCGGTTTGGATTGGATTGGATTTCGGTTTTTTAAAGACATTGTAAATATCAAAATTAATGAAGAAATAAAAATTAATTTGAATCATATAACGTCACATTACAAGCCTAAACGATGAGGGTTTGGAATAAAAAATAAAGACGAACCAAAAGTCTCAAATAAATTTCCACATTCACCACTCTTGGCTCAGTACCTCTAAAATAAGAAGAAGAAGAAGAAAAGTTAATCCTGCATAAATGACATATTTTTTAAATATATGTTTACTTTGATGCATATTATTCAAATTATTACTTAAAACTCTATTTACCCAAATATATCTTCATAAATAGTTACGTGTCATATAGTAATTATATAAACTTAGAAGGACGGAAAAAATGTAAGTATGAATTATATGATATATTTACAAATAAAATTATATATATTTGTAAACATTCGGTTTGGATTGGATTGGTTCAGTTTTGAAAAACAAATCCGAAATCCGATCCAATCCGACAAAAATATTCGGTTTTCTCGATTTTGGATCCATTCGGTTTTCGGTTTAATTGGATTTCGGTTTTTTTGGATCGGTTTTTCGGTTTTGATTGGATTGGTTCGGTAATGAACACCACTACTTGATATCAAAGTATTGTAAAATCTCTCATTATTTCATTAATTGCGTTCTAGGTTCTATTATTCATTATTGTTTTATTTATTTTGCAGTATTATTTTATTTACATTTCTTTATTATTTTATTTATACTTTTTTTTATTCTTATTTGTTTGAAAGAGAAAATGTCAAATAGAAAGTATGAAATTAAAAAACTAATTGAATCTCAAGGTGGCGCTCTTGGTAAATTTGTTACTATTCATAACAATGATGTAGAAGCAAGTTTAATAGGGAAAATATGGGTTGAGGAAAGGAAGGTCCATGGGTAAATCTCTAGAAGAAAATTTGACCGATAAAAAAAAAGTTTAATAGGAGAAATGAGTTAGCTATCTTATTTATTGAAAGCGAAATATTAGAATTGTTTCATTATAAAACTCTGATAAATGATTTCGCAACTAAAAAATTATAAAATTAATATAAAAAATTAGCAATTTATATAATATATAAAATCTCCTAAGCATGTAATTGAATTATTTTCCCACACCAGCCCTATTTGTTGAGCTACATGGGCAGATTGTGCATTGTGGTCAGTATCAATCCAACTCAAAAGTAATGCGACATTAATCCATTTATCCTGTAATGTGTAATGCAAAATCTTCAATTCTTTTTCTATTTGATTTTCCTTCTTTTTTATAATTTTTATCACATCACATATCATATCGGTTTTTTTTAAACATTATTATTGAGTTCCAATTAACAGTTGCCTAATCTCTGATCCCTCACCACTCACCAGGGGAAACATGTTGGTCGCACCAGGTTCTCTGTTCCAATATTCCTCTAAAGCACTTGTTCAACTCAGGTCCCTCAGCTACAACCATGCACTTTCTCATCCTCCCACACTGTACCTGTCTCCCATCTGCAAAAACGTGGACACCCTCAAGAAGCTCCACGCGTCCCTCGTCGTCCACGGCTACAACGCCGACACCAAGCTCCTCAGCCTCTACGCCTCCTTCGGCCTCCTCCGTCACGCGCGCCTCCTCTTCGACCGCTTACCCTCCCACGACCTCCACTCCTTCAAGGCCATGCTCCGCTGGTACTTCCTCAACGACATGCACTCCCACGTCGTTTCCTTCTACCACCTCACTCGCCTCGCCCTCGGCTTCTGCCACGACTTCGTCGTCTTCTCCATCGCACTCAAGGCCTGCTCCGAGCTGCGTGATGTCGTTCTAGCCGCCAGGCTCCACTGCCACGTCATCAAGGCCGGCCCCCCTGACGGGTTCGTCCTCAACGGCCTCGTCGACGCGTACTCCAAGTGCGGCCGCCTCCGCAGCGCGCGCCGCGTGTTCGACGAAATTTCCCACCGAAACGTTGTGTCGTGGACCTCCATGATCGTCGCGTACGTGCAAAACGATTGCGCTGCGGAAGGGTTGGGCCTGTTCAACCGAATGAGAGATGGGTTTGTTGATGCCAACCACTTCACCGTTGGGAGCTTGGTCACCGCGTGCACCAAATTGGGGTCTTTGCATCAGGGGAAGTGGGTTCATGGCTATGTCATCAAGAGTGGGATTCACCTAAATTCTTTCTTGGCAACTTGTCTTTTGAACATGTACGTGAAATGTGGGCACATTGGCGATGCTCGTAAAGTGTTTGATGAAATGTCCACAAGCGGTGATGATGAGCTTGACCTTGTCTTATGGACAGCTATGATAGTGGGGTACTCGCAGAGAGGTCACCCTCATAAAGCACTGGAATTGTTCACGGATCAGAATTGGGCAGGGATTTTGCCTAATTCTGTTACAATTGCGAGTTTGCTCTCTGCGTGTGCTCAACTAAGCAATGCTGTTATGGGAATGTCGCTTCATACTCTTGTAGTTAAGTGTGGATTGTTTGATACTCCTGTGAGGAATGCTCTTGTTGATATGTATGTAAAGTGTCGCCTCATTTTAGATGCTCGGTACATGTTTGAAACGACACTTGTGAAGGATGTTGTCTCTTGGAACTCGATTATTACTGGTTGTGCTCAGAGTGGCTCTGCTTATGAAGCTCTTGAGATGTTCGGAAGGATGAGATCAGAGTCATTTCCGCCACCAGATGCGGTTACTGTGGTTGGTGTTCTCTTGGCTTGTGCTTCCCTTGGTGCTCTTCCAATTGGTTCTTCCATTCATGCTTTTGCCTTGAAGGATGGTCTCTTGTCCTGTAGCATCTATATTGGCACTGCGCTGCTCAACTTTTATGCAAAATGTGGGGATGCAAAATCTGCTCGTATGGTGTTTGATGGGATGGGAGAGAAGAATGTTGTGACATGGAGTGCAATGATTGGTGGTTATGGAATGCAGGGTGATGGCGCTGGATCCCTTGCGCTCTTTAAGGATATGTTGAAGGAGGAATGTGAGCCTAATGAAGTGGTCTTCACTACTGTATTAGCAGCCTGCAGCCATTCAGGGATGGTTGGTGAAGGGTCGAGGTTATTTCACTTGATGTGTCGGGAACTAAACTTTGTTCCTTCCATGAAGCATTATGCATGTATGGTTGATCTATTGGCACGTGCTGGCAACCTCAAAGAGGCATTGGATTTCATTGACAAAATGACTGTTCAACCTGGAGTTAGTGTGTTTGGAGCTTTTCTGCATGGGTGTGGACTTCATTCCGAGTTTGAATTGGGAGAAGTAGCAATTAGGAGAATGTTGGAGTTGCACCCTGATCAGGCTTGTTACTACGTGCTTGTGTCCAACCTGTATGCTTCGGATGGGAGATGGGGCATGGTTAAGCAGGTGAGGGAGATGATAAAGCAAAGGGGATTGAATAAGGTCCCTGGTTGTAGTCTAGTGGAGATGGATCTCAACAATGATTCATATTCCAAAGTGGCAATTCTTCCTTAGTCGTGTCAACTTTGTGGATGATCATATATGTGATAGTAAAGCAAAATTAATTGCTCAAACAAGTGGTTCCATCGGCAACAGTTGATGAGCACCACCAACATATAGAGGAACTCAATCTTGGAAGACTTGAGATAACCATTGGGGCGTTACACTCAAGTAGCTTGGCAGAAGTTAATAGGTCTCTTTTGAGGCAAGTGATCAAAATGGTAAGCGTGAAGCTGAAAAATGGCCTAAAAGGTTTAACAATGACATATACAATGAAAGTTGCTAACAAACCACAAACTCTATAATTTAACAATCTATTTGTTCATATGTTTAGAAATAATGAACATCTACTGTTGATTTTGACCAGCGTTCCTTCTCATTCGCTTCAAGCATATTGTCACGACCCAAAATCCTAAGTCGTAACCGGCACACAAACTACCACCCTAGTCTGGCAAGTCTCTTTCGTATAAAATTATTTTCCAAACAGTTTTGTTCAAAATAAACATGTAAACATTATTAATAGAACTTCAACAAAATCTTCTCTATATTTTCAACAATTCCAAATTAACACAAGCTGCCAAATGAGGTCCAGCATAACCAAATTCCATAGAAAATATAAATTCCAAATCAAGTCTAGAACCGATTTTTCAAATTCGGACCCAATTTTCATGTTCGGAACTGATTTTCGAGTTCGAGGTTGATTTTTCATATTCGAGTCAGATTTTCGTGTTCAGGACCGAATTTTCAGATTTAGGCATGATTTTTCGGTTTCGAAGCCGATTTTCGGGTTTGAGACTGATTTTAGGGGTTTGGCCTGATTTTAGAGAATTGACTCAATTTTTAGGTTTTTGACCGATCTTATAAATAATAATCATTATTTTATTAAAATAAGAAAAAGAGATAAATGAAATTTAATTGCATCACACAAACAAAGTATTCACAATGGAAGGAATTCCAATGATTTTATCCAAACAATGGAATTTGAAAATCCAAGAAATTCAATTGATTCAATTGAATTCCTTAGTATTTAAATTTCCTTAAATTTCTACATTCCCTCATCCAAACACACTAAGGAAATTTGCACTTGCCTTTTTTTATGACATTTTAGTTTTCAGTCCAAATTTGGCTTCCCATATATCCCATTTATCTCAAGTTTTGCATATGCTGCAAGCTAATGCTTTAAAGGCAAATATGAAGAAATGCAGTTTTGGTCAACCTTCCTTGGAATACCTGGGACATGTGATTTCAGGGGAGGGAGTGGCTGCTGATCCGAAAAAAATAGCAGCAATCATATCTTGGCCTGTACCCCATGATATCAAGGGACTGGTTTTTTTTAGGTCTTACCGGATATTATAGGTGTTTTGTTAAGCACTATGGTACATTGTCCAAATCACTCACTAATTTGCTAAAGAAGGACAGTTTTCAGTGGACTGCACAAGCCACACAAGATTTTGTGGCCTTGAAAGGGGCCATGGCAAATTTACCAAAGCTTACAGTTCCAGATTTTATAAAAACATTTGTGCTGGAGACTGACGCTTCCAGCAAAGGTTTGGGAGCTATCCTCATGCAAGACAGCAATCCTTTGGATTTTTGGAGCACATACCTATCTTCTAAGGCCCAACAAAAGTCAGTCTATGAGAGTCAGCTTATGGCTCTGGTGCAGGCCGTGCAAAGATGGCGCCATTACCTATTGGGCAGCTATTTTATCATCAAGACTGATCAAAGGAGCCTCAAGTTCTTGACTAATCAACGTTTGCTCAGTGATGAGCATTTCAAGTGGGTAGTGAAGCTTATTGGATTGGATTTTGAGATTCAATACAATCCTGGTAGTGACAATACAGCAGCAGATGCCCTCTGTAGACGTGGAATGTATTCTTCTATCTCAGTTGTGGCTTTGTACGAGACTCTCTCATGGAATCAGGAGTTGCTTAATGAGCCAAAATGGAAGAATATCTACCAGGCTAAGATGTTTGATCCTATTTCATATCCGGATTATGCAATTAAGAAGGGCATGTTATACTATAAAGGCAGATTGGTCATCTCCAAAACTTCAAATAGGATTCCTCTTATTATTTCTGAATGTCATGAAACACCATTCGGGGGGGCACTCGGGGTATTTCAGAACCTACAAGCGAGTCAGTTATTTCTTTTTCCGGGAAGGAATGAAAAAGGCTATCAAACAGTTTGTGGAGAATTGTGACGTGTGTTAGAGAAACAAGTATACCACCATGAGTCCAAGGGGATTGCTTCTGCCTTTGCCAGTCCCTACTAAAGTGTGGCAAGACATTTCCATGGATTTTGTTGGTGGGCTTCCAAAAGTTAAAGGCAAGGACATAATCTTTGTGGTGGTAGATCGTCTCACAAAGCATGCTCATTTCTATGTATTAGGCCACCCTCTTACTGCTAAGGATGTTGCAGCTATTTTCATTGAGGAGGAGGTTAAGCTACACGGGTTTCCTACAACCATAATCTCAGATAGAGATCCTATTTTTCTAAGTCAGTTTTGGAAGGATTTGTTCAGGATGTCTGGCACAAAATTGCACCTTAGCACTTCTTACCACCCCAAACTGACGGTCAAATAGAGGTGGTAAATAGGTGTCTTGAAACCTATTTGAGGTGTTTTGTGGGACCTAAACCACCAAGGGGCTGGTTGGACTGTTTAGCTTAGGCTGAGTTTTGGTATAACACTACATACCATGTTTCTGTAGGGATGACTCCATTTAAGGCCATTTATGGTTGAGATCCCCCTTCTTTATTCAAGAGGTGTGATATTCCAACCAAGGTTGAGGAAGTTTCACATATGTTATTGGCTAGAGATGCATTGTTGGAGGATTTACGACAACATGTGCTGAGGGCACAAGATCTGATGAAGGTGCAGGCTGATAAACATAGGAGATAGGTTGGGTTTAGAGTTGGGGACTGGGTGTATTTGAATTTACAACCCTATAAACTTAAGTCCCTAATTAGTAGGCCCTATCCAAAACTGGCTGCACGGTTTTATGACCCTTTTCATATTTTGGCTCGGGTAGGGCCAATAGCTTATAAGCTGGAGTTACCAGTACATTCCAAGATACGCCCCGTGTTTCATGTATCTCTCTTGAAGAAAGCTTTGAAGTCGCAACAACAACCACAACCTCTTCCTCCCATGCTAAATGAGGAGTTGGAGATGCAAGCAACCCTTGATGATGTGGTGGATTAGAAAGAGGATTCTCAAGGACAAATAAAGGTCTTGGTTAAGTGGGCTGATTTACCACACTGTGACAATTCTTGGGAATCAGCAACACAATTGCAAGACAATTTCCCACACTTTCCCCTTGAGGACAAGGTGGTACTTTTAGGGGGGGTATTGATAGGAGGGCTCGACCCCTCATTTAGAATGTATGTGTAAGAAGGGGAAAGAGGGGTACTGAGAGAAGCTGAGTTTTCTAGTCGGCCATTAGCTATAGTATAAATACTGTAATTAGAGTGTAATAGTTAGTTTTTGGGAAGTTAGAGTTTGGTTGAGTCAGTTGGTGACTCTGAACTGATTCTGTTGGAGAATCAGTTCCAGTTCTTTTCTAAAAACACATTGTAACTCTGTTCTTGAAGTAATTCTATAATTATATCCCAAAACCTCGTTGATTCTGAGGCATTCTTTCCTTTCTAGTTTCAATTTCTCTCTGTTTGTGATTCTAGTGTTAACAGAGACCTTTATAATAAAAGCAATGGACAATGATCAAGCCACTTACTTTGTGCAAAATTTCAACTTTTTATCAAAAGAACAGGGGAGGCAAGAACCTAATTGTAGACCATTTGATCATAGAGGCTCTAATGCCATATCATGATCGAATTCTCCCAAAAGCTTACTTTGTTAGGTTGAAAAGAATGAATAGTTTTATATAATATTTCTAACAAAATGTAAAGTTGTAAATTAAGATTTTCCATGAGTAGATTTTTAATATTCTATTTTATCTTAAAAAGAAAAGTTATGCATGAGTATTGCATCAAAAGATAAGAGACAAGAACCTCCTAACTCCTAAACCGGGAAACTTTTGGTATCCAGCTTCACATAATGAAAAAACAAAGGCATTTGAAAATCTATCATAACAATATCGTTGAGAACCTAAGAAGAAGAGTCATATCTGCTTTCTAAGGGGGTCATTATATATAATAGGCACATAAAGGCACAATAAATACAAAATATCATATTTCCCTATTTACAAGGTTACTTCCCTATTTACATGATTAGGTTACCTAATAACCATAACTAAAAGATATTTTACTTATTTACAAGATATATAAAAGGTTTCAAATATATTAGAATACGTAAAAGAATTTTTTTCACTAAAGAACAATATTGCCATTATATCCTAGCTCTCACTTATTTCTCTTTGGCTCTTGATCCGTTACTTTCTCCCCCCAACTAATATGATATAAAATATTGTTCTCGTATTACCCTAATACTACGGCCAAGTCCCTGGATCTAGGGTACCTTGGATCTAGGGGTCATCAGATCTGGAGCTATCAATATCAATTTGTTGTTGACATAGAAAACCTTCATCACTCTATCTTTCATTTCCATAGTATAGCCTATTTCCAGCAATTGGCAAAGACTTAGCAAGTTACTCTTCATATTGGGGACATATAATACATTGGAAATGTATGAATGTTTGTCATATTTCCTCTTAATTGAAATATTTCCTATTCCCTATACATCAGTGGAGCTATGATCTGCGAATTTCACTTTGCTCTTGGAAGTCCCATCAAGGCTCACAAACCACTCCTTGTGTTAATCATGTGACCGGAGCACCTGGTATCAAGATACTAGCAATCTCCCTTGTCATGCTCATCTTTGGTTGTGACCATGACCAAACTTGCTCCTCTTCTGACTCTTCTCCCTGAGCCATTCTTTCTTCGGCATCCTTTCCGCCATTGCCACAATTGAACTTGCACTCAGATGCAAAGTGGCCAAAGTTTCTGCAATTGAAATATTATATCTTCTTCTTATCAATTTTCTTCTTGTTCTTCCTGAATTTTGATCTTTCCCACTGAATTCATATTTTTGTGAAGAAGATTGAACTCAAGTCTTGTCTGGCTCCTTAATAGTTTTTTCCTCTATCATTTTCCATTTTCTTTTTCTTTGCATGTTCCCTTGTCCAGAGAACCTTTTGCTGGGTTGGGCCTGCAGAGCTTGATCACAATTCTTGTTGCCATTCCTCTCCTTAATCCTTTGTTCAGAACTCCGCAGTTCCTCAATCTTGAGAAACTCAAGGTCCTTTAACTCCTCTATCACAACCAAAATATGATCGAATTTGGAAGTTAATGTTTGAAGCACTTTCTCAACCACCAACTGATCCTTCATCACCTCTCTACATCCCTTCATTTGGTTTGTCAAGTATTGAATCTTAGTGAAGTAATCCGAAATGGTATCACTTTCCTCCATCTGCAGAAGTTCATATTGCCTTCACATCTTCTGGAGCTTCACTTTCTTGATCTTCTCGTCTCCTTCATAGCTTTTCTCCAAGCTATACCATGCCTCCTTGGAATCTGCTGCACCAGAAATCTTCTCAAAGTTCTCTTCATCGACACACTGATGAATCAAGAACAATGCCTTACAATCCTTCTTCTTGGATTCTTTGAAGGTGGACTTCTGGGCTTCAGTCACATTATCTCCGACAATTGGATAGCCATCATGCACAACTTCATAGACCTTCTGGAAACCAAAGATCGCCTTCATTTGGGTACGCCACCTATCATAGTTCTTGTCATTAAGAACCGATAGTGACATAGCGAACCCACTGTTGTTGGTCATAATTTCCAGCCACTTTTTTTCTTTTCTCTCACAGGTCGGGATCAAGAACCTTGCTCTATATACCACCGTTGAAACTAGCTCTCCACAATAGAGCTAACACAATCACAATCACACATGCAGAGTGATTGAGTATCAGAGAATAAAGATAGATAGATAGAGAGATGTATGAGTAATTTTATTGATGAATAAGGGAGTTTATAACATCCTTATATAGTCATTATTTTATAACTACTAATAACTAACTCATAATAGCAACTAAACAATTGACAAACCAGTGATCATGTTAAGAACAACAAACTAAAGACTTGGAACTAAATTACTATTTCAACAATTTTCTTATTTAAATTAATCATAGCCATTGATTACCAAAATTAGTAGTCTATAGTTGTGCAGGAGGGAGCTATAGAGATTATATTTTTTTGAGTGCACAAGGTATCCTCACAGTCGGCAACCATGAGACTAATCTCATCAAGACTATGAGATCACATTAAGTGGACATGTCTCTCTCAACAAATCTTTCTCCATACACACCGCTCAGAGATCGAAATCTCTCACCTATCTAGCTGACACTTGTTGGTATCTTCGTATGATTAGATGCATCATAAACTTTCATAAATTATAATTAAAACTAAACTAATACTAATTATCTTTTTAAATTGTCGTTACATTTTTTTATTAAGTTGCTTTCGCAATTTCAACCGGGTGTGATGAAGGCCAAAAATCTAATCCCATAAAGAGTGTGGCTCCTAAAGATCAAACTCTTAACCTATGAGCTTAAAGAACCACTTTTTACCACTGCAAATAATTATTCGATCCAAGCACGTCATTAATTTCTTTTTAATACCTAACTAACTTTCTTTAATTAGTTAATACTATTATTATCAATTACCTTTTTGAATTTTTACTAAATCAACATATATGTTATATTATTTTGAATCAATACTTAAAATCTCTTCAATCAATCAAATAAAATATTCACTAATCATCATTTGATTAATTCTTAACGTAAAAAAACTAAATTAATTCTTGCAGCCTTTTAAACCCAAAAGCTTCAAATATCTTATATTTTAATTTATTTTTTATTCAAATTCTTATATCTCACGTAATTATTATTAAAGTTATATCAATATACAATTTGATATAAATTCAAGTCATAAAGATAGAGCAAATACATAACAGAAAAATAATAAATCTAAAGTGATATAAAATTTGATTCCTATCAAGTCATAAAAATTATCTCAAATACGAACAATCACTCAAATATCAAATTTATATTTGGAAGAAAAACAAAATCTTAGCTTTCCGATGTATCAGAAAAAAAATAAAAATTCTTGAACTAAATATCTCCTCTCTTTTTCTTATTTTTTGAAACTAAATATCTCCTCTTGTAGCTATTATAGGAACAATATCCACAAAACTAACAAACAATAAAATAAAGATATGTTCACCGAAAAAATAAGATAGATATTTGTTACACTAAAAAGAATTTCATAACTTATGATCTATGATCTATAGATATTGGTGCAAAGTGCAAACATTCTCTTAAACTATAAAAATAATGGACCATGTATTTTAATTGGTACTGATATATACATAGTTTGCCTAACATAAAAGAGAGAATCCTATTATGGGAAAATGGCACAAATGATACATTTGGCAACAAAGAAGATTGTTATCGAAATAGAATTATATCTAGACCAGAAAGAAGTTTTCGACTAAGGAAAAACATGGAAGGTGAAAGGTCTTCAATTATCAGCCGATCTTCTCTGTGTTGGAGTCATCTGAGGGCCATATCACTGTCTCCATTAGCCTTTCCCTCATTAACTCCAAGTTTTGATCTGAGATTTCTTTATATATCTCAGCATGATCACATTTCTGCATAAGAGGTGGTGAAAGGTTATAAACTAAAGTACACCAAAGTTTCCCACAAGATTTTACATGCCTTGAGTATCATAGAGAGAAGCTTTGAATTTCATTACCTTGACCCATTTACCATAAAGGTGAAGCCGGGTTACCATTACTCTTTCAGCAAGCTCTTGGTGCTCCTATCAATTTAGAGAAAAGATGGATTGCATCATCATTTACATTGTCACATAACACATTGTGAAACTTGACATGCATCATGTAAATCATATGTTTCTTTGAAAATTATGTGAACAAAATCTAGTGTGCAGAGGCATGAGAGTTAGACAATAAAGTTGCAGGTTGGGATAGAGAAAGGTCGAGAGCACTGTATCATCATCACGGCATAGACAGAGTAATTGGTAACAAAATCTTTGTTGCCTTTTTATAATAATTGAAGTGTTTTCAGCATTGAGAATAGGTATGAAAGAGTACCTTCACCAGAGATCGGAGAAAACGTTTCCCATCTGATGGTTTGTTTGATACAACAAAACTGTCAACATAAAAAACACAACTTACAATCATGCCATGAAATTGTAAAACTCTAGGAAGACACAAATATATGCTGTGCAAAACGTGTCTATGCATGTGTGCTTACCCGTTGCTGGATATACAACATTTAAAGATTTTCCAGAGAGGTGTGATTAAGCTGATTTAAAGACAAATAGACTGAAATCTACTAGGATTAAGAATCTGATTATGAGATAGCTATTGAATCACCAGTATCAAGTTTAATAATTATACTCAACCCACTTTTAAGGGATTGTTTGATTACTGTTTTATGAACAGTTTTCAGATTAAAAAAAAAAACAGTTTGTTTGATATGAACAAATTTGAAAATTATTCTTAAAAACAGTTCTTATTTTAAGTTTTTAAAACAGAAATCTCAAAACATCTTAGAGATCTTCTTCTTAAAAACAGTTCTTTTTTTCTATTTATGTTTTTAGCTTTTATGTCTTTGAAAAACATATTGTTCAACCAGTTCTTTTTCCTTCTTCTTCTGTACCATAAGTTTCAAAATTTGATAGTGATTTTTTTTTCTTTAATTAAAAAATCTGATA
Source organism: Acmispon strigosus (assembly GCA_030819835.1). Lineage (NCBI taxonomy): Eukaryota > Viridiplantae > Streptophyta > Magnoliopsida > Fabales > Fabaceae > Acmispon > Acmispon strigosus. The sequence continues at coordinate 39,504,531 of JAUAMA010000007.1, forward strand.
AGGGAATCAAATAGAGATCTCCTGGACAATCTTTATGTACTAGCAAGTGTAGGGGGCCAGAAAAAATTCAATGTATTCAAGTCATATATATACACAAGATTTTGGGTGTGTTGTGTTTTTCTTTTTCTTTTTCTTTTTCAGTTGACAGGTTTTTACTGAAAATTAGAAAAATGTCACATTATTATAGTTTCTTCTTTTAAGAATTTGCAAAGAATATAGTGGAAAAAAAAATCTTGCTTTGTTGCTTCTTAGCTATGTAACAGAAACAAGGAGCAAAGTGAAGATAGTGACTTTTTGTAATTATAAACGAGATCTGTCAAATAATAATGAACACATAAAACAAACCAAATAGAAAACATCATTTTAAGTACAAGGATATAGAAGTTTTTGAAACATTCTTCCTACAATAAGGATTTAACTTACTTATAGAACCACGTATATTTAGGTGGGTTCATCTCATACAATTGCTGAAGAACAGTCCTCACAGCTTTCATGGTGAAGTAGTTGAGCATTTGCTGTTTCCAAAGAAGAGGTCAGTCAGATTGCATACAACACACTTGCAGTATTCATATCACAGCAGAAAGATTAGTGATGGCTAATTAGAAAAAATCAATTAACATTTAATACTCACAAAAGCCACCAGGACCAGGGTCTGGTTTAATGGTGATGGCTTTATGCAGTATGTATGAGATTATTGGTTCAAACCTCATTGCCACTAAAAAGACTGATAATTCTTGAAAGTTCAAGCTAGCTTTGTTATGCAGCTTGATGAGCTGTTAATTGCTTTAACTTTATGTTACTATGAACTACAGAAGGAATGGTCATTTATTGACTACCAGGCTCCGAGTAGTTCTAGCTTATGTTGCCATTACCAAGAATACTTAAGAGGAAGCAGATCTCATCTTTCTAATGAAGACAATTTCAAAGCAGCATTTGTGAAAATAAGCACATAAAAGTAATGGTCATGAAGATTAAAACTGAGTATATATCTAGTACTCTTTCAGGCCCCTCTTTTTCCTTCTTAGCATATTTCAGGTTAAGATTGATTTCAAGTGTTTCCATCTGAAGTATACAATAAGAAAATGTATTCATGGTAGAATTGGAAGCAACATTTATTTTAAAGCTTCTAAGGACTCCTATAGCAAGATACAACTTGTAATTATCTGATAAACAAGGTTTCCATAATGATGCCAACATGTTAAGAAGTTTGTCTACAATTGATTCTAACGCCAGATTCAATTCTAGGAAAAAGCTTACGTGAGAAGCTTTCTGAGAAAAACAAGCTGACCCAAACATTCAAGCAATGTACAAAATCTGAGATAATAACTAGAATCTCTTAAAAAAAGTTATAAGCAGAGCCTCTATCAGGGACAAGACAACATTAAACTAACAAAGCAATCATGAAGGAGAAAGAGTGCATAGTGAAACAAAAACCAAATTAAAAAATGACATCTTTCAAAAATTAAGACATGTTGTGTTACTTTTCTTTTTTAAATCACAACTTTTAAACACAAAACATTGATCATGTTACCGTTTTAACATCATCGAAACCTTCCTCATACTGGCCACCGAGCTCGTTGACAATCCCCACCTTCCTATCCCTGCGCTGCTTCTTGCAATTTCTGCTAACACTGAGCCTCCACTCCCATCCAGGACCAGTGAAGGAACTGCTCAACTCCACAGTCCTCCCACCACTCCTCAAAAATTGCTTCTTCCCCATCAAATTCTTGCACAGAGCAACATCCCCACCACTCTTGAGATTCACATTAGTTGTGGGGAGAGCATCCACACACAAACATGGACCAGTGTGAGAGTCCATCACTGATGAACCCACAACAGATAACGCACCCACCATCCTCAATCACAAACCCAACCTCAACAACAACAACTCTCTAAAACACACCCCAGGTGTATGATAAATTGTCTCAAAGAGGCAATGAAACGAAATAGATTAATAAAGACACACCGAAACAGACACAACCCAAGGGAGTTATAAAAACGGGTATCCAAGAAATTTGGAAGTTGAAGCAGTTAAAGTCAAAGACGCATATGAAGTGTTTGTGTTAAAGTTGAAGAGAAGAAAGAGGAGAAGGTGTTTTGCTGCAAGGAAAAGTAAACAGCCATAAGGAGGAAAGTTCAGAGATTTTTGAAGGGTGTGTGTGAACCTTAACCAGACAAATTTTTGAGGTCCAAAATTGCCAATCACAAAAAAAAAAAAGTGAAGATTCTCGTTACCTTCCAAAGGTTGGTTACCTGTGGTTTGATTTGATCATGAGTTTGGTGAATTTCTAGCCACGTGGTGGTGGCGAATCTTTGTCGCTATTCTGTGGAACACATGAATCATGCATGAAGACAAGTAAAAAGTGTGCCCCATGCATACCCACCAAACTAAGCGCATAAACTCTCCACATAATTTACATCTACATGTGCTTGCTTGCACCTTCTCTGTTCACAATTGAACTTGGCACAAATGCTGGATCATATTCACATTCTCCATGGTTAGCTCCCAAAATTTGATTCAACTGTTTATGTTCTATTTTAACACATGCAAGATTTGGAAATATGAACTAAATAAATAACTTATCGTTGAGTTTGACTTTCAGAAATCGTCTGAGCTGAAGATGTTTTGGATCGTCTGCCTTGGAGATGCTTGGCATTATCTTAGTCAGAGTTGTTAGGATCGTCTTAGCTGGAGATACGTGGTCTGAGGATGACAACTAATGAGCATTGGGGCTCCGCAATATCCGCTGCTGCTAGAATCTGATTGGTCGAGGGGATTACGATAGGATTTAATGAGATATTATATTACAATATCTGAATCATTATAATCCTTTTAAATAGGTAAACTCTGTAACCCTAAAAAGGTGTGGTACTGTGTACCAGCCGTAGAGGTAGGCTCAAAGGCTGAACTGCGTGAACAAAAGCTATCATTCATGAATGAGAAGGGAGCTATAGCCACTCTATAACTGCAGAGGTAGACGAGTTGGTCGAACTGCGTGAACAAACGTTTTATGTGTTCTTTCTTCCCTTATCTCTCCTCTCTAGTCACTCTGTGTGATCCGCGGGTATTCTTGCCCTACACTTGAGATTAAAGCATGATGCGAAACATGATTATTAGCAAACATGTATAAGTTTAAATTGGACTAGTATATAGGTAGCTATAAGTGGTTGGTTGTTTCAAGTGTTTCATGTTTAATTTTCCTTAAGAAAGATCTCAGTCTAAACAAAATGATGTGTGGTACTTAAAGAGATTTTGGACAGGGAAAAAGAATTGAATAGCTTGTTTCAGTTAGAACTAAATACACAATTGAGATTAAGGCATTGCTCTGGTACCCTTGAAAATGAAAGGGTTAAGTTCTCTTCAGTTCATTATTTAATCAATAAATAACTTACTTGTAAATTTAAAAAATGTATTACAAAAGAAAAGATGACAAATTAAAGCAAAATGTATGATACTCCATTTTAAAATGAATACCAAAGAAATTGCCTTGAGATCATCACATGATGCGAAACATATTAGTGTGTGTATATATATATATATATATATAAAAGTTTAAATTGGACTAGTATATAGTATATAGTACCAATAAGTGGTTGGTTCAAGTAGTGCAGTTTTGATTTTCTTTAAGAAAAATTTCAGGTTCGAGTTTAGATGGTTGGGAAAAAAATTTGGTAACTTTGGGAAAAATATCCAGATCTTGAAAAAGAAACTGAATGTGTTAAAAAAAAAGACATGATGTGATGCTGAAAGAGATCCTGGATATTAAAAAAGAAGTGGATAGCCCGCTTGGGTTAGAAAAATTTGGTGTAGTAAGAGATCAAGAGTTTCTTGATTAGAGCATGGTGATAAAAACACTAATTTCTTTCATTGGAAAGCCTCATAAAGCTTTGATAGAAATCAAGGATGATGCATGTAACATTTTATAGGATAATGAGGAGATTGCTCATGTGGATTATTTTCACGATCTTTTCACATCTTCTAAACCCCACTATGATTCAGGAAGCCACTTTCTTGGTTAGGGATCGTCACTTAGAGAATCACAAGCAAATTCTTAATGTCCATTACACTAGGGAGGAAGTTCTATGTGCTCTTGAGCAAATAGATCCAACTAAGGCTCCAGGAAATGATGGATTACCTGTTTTATTCTATTCAAAGTTTTGGCATATGGTGGGTGAAGATGCACTTGGTTTTGTTCTTGATGTTCTCAATGGTCACTCAAATCCAGGTTCAATAAATCAATCGTTGATTGTCCTTATCCTAAAGATTAAGAAACCAATGTATGCAAGCCAAATTAGACCATTTAGCTTATGTAATATTCTCTCCGTCCCTAATTATAAACTAACATTGACATCTATATGGTGTCACTAAATATAAGCTAACTTACAAAAGTTAATTTCTCTTTTCATATTTGCCCATGCATTTATTGATAGTGGAGCACTATTAATACTATAATGATATTGAAAAGTTTTATCTTAAATAGAGGCAAATATGGAAGATTGTACAATTTTTTTTAAAACCAATGCATAAACTAACCTTATCATTTATTTTCTTAATAAACGTGAATTTTACAATGTTAGTTTATAATTAGGGACGGAGGGAATATGATTTATAAGCTTATTACTAAATGTGTTTATCTGACATTGTTTGTGAAAACCAAAGTGCATTTGTACCTAATCGTCTTATCACAGTTAATGCACTTGTGCTTTTGAGTGCTTTCATTATGTAAAGAAAAATATAAAGGGTAGAAAATGTTCTATGAATCTTAAATTGAATATGTTTAAAGCATATGATAGAGTTAATACAAGTAGTAATTGATAATCAGCTCAGCAAGCTGAATCAATTATAACGCTTATAGTAGAATCCGTTAGAATAGGTTAAAGCATAACAGAATTAGTTAGATTCAGTTTCACTTACTAACTGTAGTTAAGTTAAAGTAATTAGAGTTAGTTCTAGAGTTAATTGTTAGAGTTGGTGTATAAATACTTGTAATCAATTCTTTTGGAAGTAACGAAATCATTTTCATTCATTCTGGTGGCAAAGGGATACAATCAAACTGAAGGGATTGACTACTTTGAAACTTTTTCACCAGTCACTAAACTTACATCCATTAGGGTGATATTGGCTTTAGCTTCTGTCCATCACTGGCATGTTCACCAATTGGATGTGAATAATGCTTTCTTACATGGTGATCTTCAAGAAGTTTATATGCAAATCCCTCAAGGTGTACAAGGCACTACTTATGGACAAGTGTGCAAGTTACTTAAGTCTCTCTATGGCTTAAAGCAGGCAAGCAGAAAATGGTATGAGAAATTATCCAACTTGCTTTTGTTCAGGCCAACTTAGATCATTCGATTTTTATCCAGAAATTAGGGGACTCCTTTACTGCTTTACTAGTTTATGTTGATGACATAATACTAGTAGGTAATGATATGGCAGTTATTACTCAAGTCAAGACACATCTATATTCACACTTTGGGATCAAAGATCTTGGTTTGCTTAAATACTTCTTGGGTTTAGAAGCAGCACATTCAGCTGCAGGGATCACTCTCTGCCAAATAAAATATTGTCTTGATTTGCTTACAGAAGCAGGAGTCCTAGCTTGTAAACCTGATTCCACTCCTTTAGATCCCAGCATCAAGACACAAGGCCACTATATCCTGATATACCACAATACATAAGGTTAATTGGGCAATTGTTATATCTTACCACTACAAGGCCTGATATAACTTTTGCTGTACAACAGTTAAGTCAGTTTCTTTCTCAACCTACACAAACACATTATCATGTAGCACAACGGGTTCTTAGATATCTCAAAGGCACGCCAGGGAAAGGTCTCTTCTTCCCAAGAAATTCCTCCTTGCAATTCCTCCTTGCAAAGACACTAGAAAATCAATAAGTGGATATTGTTTCTTTCTGGGATCTTCACCGCTATGTTTGCGTGCTAAAAAGCAAACAACAGTTGCAAGATCTTCAGCAGAAGCAGAATATCGAGGTCTAGCAAGTGTCACTTGTGAATTACAGTGGTTAACTTTTCTCTTACATGACTTGGGAATATAGGAAACAAAGCAATCTGTCCTTTATTGTGTTAACCAAAGTGCCTTACACATAGCTGCAAATCTTGTTTTCCATGAAAGGACTAAACACTTGGAGATTGATTGTCATATAGTAAGGAACAAGGTGCAAGCAGGCCTAATGAAGCTACTGCCTTTAGCAACAGAGCAACAAACAGCTGATCTTTTTACCAAAGCTTTGTTAACAGCTCAATTTCATATGTTAGTTTCCAAGATGAATATGCTAGACATTTATAATCCATCTTCATCTTGAGGGGGGCTAATACAAGTAGTAATTGATAATCAGCTCAACAAGCTGAATCAATTATACTGCTTATAACAGAATCAGTTAGAATAGGTTAAAGCATAACAGAATTAGTTAGATTCAGTTTCGCTTACTAACTGTAGTTAAGTTAAAGTAATTAGAGTTAGTTCTAGAGTTAATTGTTAGAGTCGGTGTATAAATACTTGTAATCAATTCTTTTGGAAGTAATGAAATCATTTTCATTCATTCTGCTTGGTACTATTATTTATGTTATTTCTCCTTCAAGTTCAACTCGTGGTTCTTCTTCTTTTCATTTTGTTTAGTTTCAGTTCATATTAAGGGTGGAACCGGACTTGCTACAACTCATTCTTATTCACATGATGTTCCCTGATCATTTTGTGGTTATGAAGTGTGTTACTATAGTCTCTTTTTCACTTATGGTTAATGGTCAACCATATCTTTTTTTCATACGACATAGAGGTTTGAGATAAGGGGACATTTTATCCTCTAACTTGATTATTTTATGGGCAGAAGTCTTATTTCCAATGATAGATAAATCAATTGAAGACTTCTTTGCATGGGATGAAAATCGCACAAAATGCTCCTGATATTTTCCTCTTACTTTTTGCAGATGACAATATTATCTTCTTTAGAGCCACTCTTGAGGAAGCTGGACAAATTTACAAAATTCTTAAATATTATGAGGATGCGTCTGGTCAGAAAATCAATCCTTTAAAACCCTAATTTTCTTGTAGCCGAAATGTGTCTACCACTAAAATTAGTGAGCTCAGAAAGCTTCGAAGTAACGACATATGAGTTCCAATGGCAACAAAGTTCAAAGTAGTTTATGGCCAGCAATTTAACAACACATTTTCATCAGTTTCACAACTAATTGATCCAAATTTATGTTGCTAAATGAAGCTTTATTAAGGAAGATCTTCATAGGTCATGAAGTTCTCTGATAAGAAATATATATAACTTTGTCAAGAAGGAGACCAGAAGATGATATTTGTTGGCTTGATACTCAAGATGGAATTTTCACAACTAGATCAGCCTACAATTACAATCTCCCTTTCCACTATAAGCGACAGGCCTCTTCTTCTGTTGACATCTAGAATCTCTTATGGAAATCAAAGGCAATACCAAGATGCAAAGAGATAGTGCGGCGTGATTGTAGTAATGAGCTTCCAACCAAATGTAATCTTGCATGTAGAGGCATACAAAGATGCAAATAATGTATCTAGATTGTCTTTTAATTGTAGTGACTTTGTTTGGCGTGAAGAGATTCCCCCAGAATTGAGATTTATTCTTGCTTTGGATGTAAATTTTTTTCATCAATATAATCATTCATTTAAACTTCAAAAGAAATATTGAATGTTAAATCAACATATAATCATTAAGAATAATTTTTTTGACGTTAGGAAGAATAAATAGTTACAATCAGTGTTTCTCCAAAAATTGACCATATATATAAATCATTGTGAGAATAGAATTTATTCGCACGATTAGATGCTAAAAAATTATGCTTAGTTTGAATTTATGTTACTTTGAACCCCTTCCATGTTCTTTTTTACATAAGGAAATAAAAACAGTAAAGGAAACGAACTAAGTTACCGCATCTTTGCACAAGAGCGGAATTATAGAGGAAGGAGATTCCTTCTAAATATGCATCGGACACCCTGCACGAGAAGTTTGTCTCTCCAACGTATCTGCCACAGCATTTCTATCACGCCTAACATATAGAACTGAACCTTCCAATCCTCAACCAACATTTCCCGAATAGATGCAATAATGTCCCGTTGCCAATAAGTTTGAGTGTCTCTGTTCTGGCTCAGAAGCTCCACAATATCCTTACCATCCATATAACAAACAATTTCCCAGAAACCCAAATCCCAGACAAGCTTCAAACCAGTTCGCAGTACCAGAAGCTCCACATGAAAAGCACAACCAGCCCCATGAGAACAAGCAAACCCCGAAAGCCATCGGCTAGTGGAGCCCCGCACTACACCACCACCACCCATCTGATTTGGCCCAGAAACCCAACTTTCATCCGTATGAAGATAGTCCAATTCGGACCCTTGACAAACATGGATTCACAAGGATTCAGCGTCATCTTCCCCCACCGCACAAATTCATTCGCCGTTATCAAAACCTGTCGCCAAACCAACTAAACAGGCCACATATGTGGATTGAAAACCACATTATTCCGCCAACACCAGATACACCAGAGAATGGCAATCGCAAACGCCTGCTGAGGTCCCTGAAGGAGGTGTCGAAACCAATCCTGGAAGAAATACACCGCAGGAGGGGTTGGCAGCAAGCTTCGAAAGTGGCTCCATATCAATTGAGAATTACGACACTCTCGCAATAGATGTTCAACATCCTCATCTTGCTCGCCACACTGAGGACAAGTCGCGGTCACACTCAGATGGCACTGGCGTCACTTCAAATTTGTCGGGAGAGCGCTGCGCCCTACCAGCCAAAGGACAAAACGAACCTTTTCCGGAGCCTGAGATGTCCAGATTACCTTCCAGTCACGAGAGCTCGGCTAATCATTACGTTGAAGCATGTGGTATGCGGAGGCTGTCGAGTAAACTCTTGAACTGGTTTTTGACCACAGATTCTTGTCATATTCCTCAGAGTGCAGCGATATACTGACCCGAGCAATTTCACTAACAACCTCTGGTGGAAGAGGTGTGTACAGTGCAATGAAGCTCCACGCGCCATGAACCCAAAGATCAGAGAGACCTTAAACTCCGGGACACGATGACACAGACTCCCAGTTCCAAGCCAATTAGAATAACAAAGCGAGGATTGCCCATCACCCAAACACGGTTAGAAACCTTGCCTGACAGCATCCTAGGCATTGATAATTCCTTTCCACGCATAGGACTCCCCGGGATAATATTTCGCTGACAACACCGAGTCAGCTCCCACATATCTCTATTTTAACACTTGAACCCAAAGCATGTCAGTATCATACTCGAGATTATTAACCAACTTCCCTAAGAGAGCAATATTATTCTGCCGAGCACTGCGAATGCCAAGCCCCTTCCATGTTTGAAACAATAACTAACTATAATGTCAATGTTAATTATCTTTCCAAACTTATCAAATTAGATACATAGTTTTCCAAATTAAATATCTTAACAATTAATTAACCTTTTTACGGATTTTATATGTGGTATAACTGATATAAAATTTTATTTGATATACATGTTTAATTTAAGTTAAGGTTGATATACATACAAAATAAAAAATACATTAACAGTGTTGTGTTTAAAAGATAAAGTTATTTTAAAAAATAATAATTTTATGTATCATATTGCAAATGGAAGCATTTTATTCTTACGTATCATTAACATGAAAGATGCTGAGGAAAAGTCCCTTCCATGTTATATTTCAGGAACCTACTTCACGTCTTTTATAAAACTATAGATCGTGCACAATATCAAACAGATTTATCTTTACAAAATTTTGAAGATAAATAATATTGAAGTGATAGATCGTGAGCATTTTGAATTATATCACGATCATCAAAACACAAGGACGTTCATTTTTATCTTCCATCATTAGAAAGTCTCAATCTTGATAATCTGTTAAATTTGATGGGCATGTGTTCTAAAAACTATCGGATGACTAACATTTATCTGCTCCTCTAAAGCCTTAATCATTACCCTTTCATCACCTTTATACACCAACCACCCCATGTTCTTTCCAAACGACCACGTTCTACGAGCCCTAGTCATCACCTTGGACACCCCTCAATTGGCTCAAACCTCCACGTATTATCATTCGTCAGCTCCTTTGGCTTATTCTTTCTCCCTTTAGGACGACCTTTCTTTGACCCACTCGTCGTCACCGCCTTCTTTTTAGGACAACCCCTACCCCTTCTAACATTTTCTAGAAGTGACAAAAAACCAACCAGGGCCTCGACACTGACCTCCTCCCCACTGAGAGCAGTCTCATGATTAAGAGGAGACACACAAGGTGATAAGTTCAGCAAAGGGTCCCTGACTGGTGAAACTGGCTAAAAAATGTAAGGTTCCTTGTTTGCCTCCACATCATGAAGCACTTCACCAGAAACTGAAGTGGCACCCGACACAATTCACAAAGCATGACCACAATCACGAGTCACGACCCATGCTATCATTTAGATGCAAACTATCATGACATACATCACCCAACATAAGAGGCCTAGTCCAAACGGTAGCCCCACCAGAAGCCCAATTTATGAACAACAAGGCCATATAATAACCATCATAAAAAGGAACCATGTAATACCCATTACATAAATATTGAGATCCCACCCCATTATTATTCACCCATAATAGGGTTTTTATGTGAAACCTCCTGTTCGTACCCACTTGGAATCAAACCGCGGTTGAGTCCTTGAGTTGCATCATGAGGACTTTCGACCATATCTATTGAAACCTTGTATTTGCCCATATTAGCATCATAAACCTGTTGCAAGTTATTTCCATGCAGCCCCCTAACCTATACATTTGGAGCCTGTTGCTGCCTGAGCGGTGCACTCCGTTGTGAACATGAAAATTACATCTGATTTGGCTCAAACTCACAATTTAGTCCTCACCCCGCCTTATCTTCATCTTGCATGCACTCTTCCTTATTTTCCGAATCTTCTTCTTCCAAGCATTCCTCCTCAAGCTCCTTTACCCATTCGCTGTCATCTGTCTCCTCCTCACAATCGTAGTCCACTTCCTCCGCTGCTTCATAAACCTCTTGATTGCGCTTTCTTATTGAACTTTTCTCCCAAAAGATGAGTCTCCCTTTCTGTAATGCCCCAATTTCGGTCAAGGGTCACGTAGTAAATAATGGAAACTTTATAAAACTCTCTCAAAACCACTCAGATTTTTTAAAATAGAACGTCAACTTGAATAAATACCATATAATATAACCCATACTTATATTAAATAAACACCTCATAGTCAAGATAATAATATTGTTTTGCACAAACAGTGTGCCCAAAAATATTAAGTACGAATAGCAGCGAAAAAATAAAATTCTTCAACTCTTAATTGATCTTCCAAAATCTTCAAGTTAAACCAAGGTCTCCTTAAGCTTTGCAACGGAATCATTCTCCACGAGGGCCATCATCTAAATAATCTATGGCGTTAAGCGCCCAAACAACAAACAATAAAGCAGAAGGGTTAACTCCAAGAAACGGCAAGAATAATTATCGACAATTGTGATATTCAAATAGAAACAACGATTATACTTTCCGAATACAGAAACAGTGGTAATATTGGTTTTAAAAACAGCAACATCATTAGTTATAAAAAAACAGCATTGGTTATAAAACAGAAACAACATTAATTATTAAACAGAAACAACATTAGTTGTAAAACAGAACAACAACAACTTTAGAGAATAGCAACAGCAATAACAATCCAGGAACAGATCCAAGAACAGCAGCAATATATACATCATACAGAATAGCAAAGAGTTCATGCACTGCGAGTCCTACAAATGCAACTACTTGCTCAACTATGGCCAGAATTCGCCAACTAAGGCAGGACGGTAACATGGAACGACAACGACTCACCGCCCCTTAGGTAGACCACATGGAACGACAACCATGGAATCACCTCAACAAAATGCACATGCCATGACCAAAATCAACAATAGCCCAGTGAATCAACAGTTCAACAATAATCCCAATCGTCATGGTGTGCAGCATAGGTAGACATGTTATATTCCAACAATCAAAACATTCGATCATGTTACATTTAGTTCCAAAACAGGAACCTCAGCCTCAACATCATAATCCAAATAATCCACAATCAACATGTTATATCCATAATTCAAAACACAAACACATCACAATCACAATTAGACACGACTCTTTCAAACACCGAGTTACCCTTACCGTCAAACAGGTCGCATGAACTTGATCTCCAACCTTGTGCCTTAGATTGGTCAAGGAGAACAGAAACGGAGCTTGTACGTCCAGAACTCGAAAGGAAACGTCTAACGTATCGGAGGAAAAGGGTGGGAAGAAAACTCCGAGATAGAATCCTTGAACTCTTGAAAAGGAAGGAAAGAAGAACGGTTTGATTTCAACAGAAAGGAAGGAGGAAAGGAATTGCACTCTGGATACCTAAGAGTTGTTGTTGATGATGAATGAAAAGAACTCAGTTTTCTCCCTCTTAAAGCTGGTCGAACTCCTCACTCTAAGGAGTAGGTTTATTCAGTTTTTCCTCTCTATCTCTTAACTAAAGTTTTTATCATGTTTATTTAAAATAAACCCTAAGATATTGTTTTTAAAACAGCCCACAAAACAGAAAAATAACTCAATATATAATAAGAAGATAACATCCAAAATTCAGAGATATTATCCTATCTCCAAATTCAAATTAATAACAGAAACATAATCTATTACAGAATAAACCAAGATGCATGCCTCGTTTAAGCTAGCCACATCCTGTATATTAAACAAAATTTCCTCTGCACATCTTTCAACTCATTCCTTTTCTTCTACCTCAGTTACATAATCTACAGTAGAATCTATTTGAATCAGCTACAACATTATATCATTGTCCTTAGAACGACCTTCACTATTCTTTTGCCTCCTTGACTCAGATTGATCAACTTGCACATATTGACAAATGTTGTAATAAGCGTTGAAAACCACACAAATTGAAACTTAATTTATACAACTAAAACCAGTACACTTTGAAATTAACACCACAAGATTTTGGATTCTATAAATAAACATGTGAGCCTAAGCTACACATGATGAATTATTTTCATATATAGGAAATAAACATATGAAAACTATTAGGCCATAATGACTTAATATTATGTCTTCACATTTTCACAGAAAAACAGTCAAAACAAGAATCATAAACCTGAATTGGGGAGAGATCATGACTCGTGCCCCCTAAAAGGATTGCTAACAGGAACATCATTTTTCCAAGGTTGTGGATTGGGCCAAAATAATTCATTTTTGAGATTGACATCTCCAAATAATGACACTGTCTCATTCCCATAACTAGCATTGATCAAGTCCACATGCCACTGACTTTGCATGGTGTCAACATTATTCATGACCAACCCATGGACATCATGATTCATCAGTGTCATTTCTCCACTCATGGCCACTGCAGGTGTCGGTGTTGTTGCAATTTGGGCTTGGATTGGAGAAACAGTCTTGTCCATTCTTTCCAACATTCGATCTACGTCCTTCAAGTTCTGATCCATCACCCTTGCAAGATCATTCAAATCATTTATGGTCATGTTAGGAAAAACCTTCCCTGTATTGAGGCACCATAGCATGTGCAAGTTCATCTCTTTCTCCATATTGTCCTTCCTCTGTTTCTTCACTTGGTCTTTTGCCTTCAAAATCATTTGTTTCAGGAAGGTCTCCTGGCTCAACATATTTTTGCTTTGCTCTAATTCAGGAATTGTCTTCAACCTTTCCAACACCTTTTGAACCCCCAACGGGGATGGCCAAACCTCAGGTTGAGGATCATAGGGGCTATAAACTATAGCATATGCTTTAATGCCACAAAGGGTGCTTAGTTCGTCCACCTTCTTCATCATGCCCTTCTTCCTTTTCTTATATGTTGCCTTCCTTGCAGATTCTTTGACTATGAATGCAAGTTTCACCTTTCTTCTCTTCATGGTGCTGACCAGAGAACAAAAAGACAAAAAGATAATTGAAAATAAAAATTGTTTGTTGTGGTTTTTATCATCAGGAATGGTCTTATATATATAGAGGCCAAGTTGACATGCCTTGCATGATTTGTGATGATATTCACTAACCCCTGCCAATTGTCTTTGTGCAGTAAAATCTCACTATGAATATCATTCCATTCACAGAATATATAAAGAATAATGTGCTTTTATGAAATTCAAACGGTCAAAATTGTGGTATCAATCAATATAAATAAGTAAACTTCACTTGACCTATACATTAATAACAATACTAATTAGTTATTAATAACATTTTATGATATATTAATTATTAATTGTAATTTTTTCGGTTTTTCATATTTAAAAATAAAAGGCTTATCATTATTTAAATTTAAATTTAAATTTTAATTTTAATTACTAATCACAACTTGAGAAAAAATAAAAAATAATAATGATAATACCAAGTAAAATTAAAATTAACTCACATTAATATATTAATTAATTATTTATAATATTTTATATTATTCATTGTATTAATTAAAAATTGTAAAAGTTATCAATTTCTCATATTTAAAACTAAATATTAATACAATTATATTTTTAATTATTCATCACAAATTGGGGATTTTCTCTTAAAAAATAACACTAATAATTGTAATAATAAAAAGTAAAATAGGCAGGACCTCACAATAATAAAAATATTAATTACTTATTAATAAATTTTTATATTATTCATTATATTAATTAATAATTGTAAAAATTTCAATTTCTAATATTAAAATTAAATATTAATATTATTTAAATTTTCATTATTAATCAGTTGAGGAAAAGTTTTAAATAACAATAATAATAATATTAATAAATAGGTCAAATTGATTTTACGTTTACAAAAAAAATAAAATTCAGCAATGCTAGTTTCCCTCTCTTTTTCCTAACATTTTCTCTAATCCCTCACTCTATTTAACCCTAAACCCAAATCAAATCTAGATTCAAATTCAAATTCAAATTCAAATCACTCTCCCTATGGCTGATAATCTCGACGACGGTGAGTTCTGGCTCCCTCCTCGGTTCCTCAACGACGACGACTACGACGACCCGCCGTTCATCGCCAACAAAAACGGCGACGCTCTAGACGCCGTTTCAAGGGCTCTGTTTCCCTACCTGAGTTCTTCCCCGGTGCAGGGGAGGAGTGACCAGATGGTGGTCCCCAACAGAGGAAGGAACAACAACAGCGTTCGCGGTGTGATGGGTTTGTCTTCTTCTGCATGGCCTCCTCTGCAACACGCCAAGCACCAGCAATACGGGTCTGGCATGAGAGCCGTTTTCCTCGGAAACCCTTCTGCCCAAAAGGAAAGGACTGGAACCGGTGTCTTCTTGCCCCGTTCTGTTGGCACACCCGCTGAATCCAGAAAGAAACCAGCGTGTAAAACTGTGTTGGTTCCGGATAGGGTGGCGCAGGCCCTGAATCTGAATTTGGAGGGCATAGTTCGGTGCCAACCTCAGCACAAGAATTGTTTCAATGGGACTTCAAATAGGGGAAAGGCAGCATCTGCGGTTCCAAGGGTTCAGAATCAGAGCAGTTATGGCATTCCTCAACAGAAGCGGAACCTGAGGCCGCAGCCACCGGCGAACCATGAGATCCGGTTGCCTCAGGAATGGACCTATTGATTTTTGGGTACTCGTTTTCTGCTAGGGATGGTGCTTTGGCGGGGAACATTTTTTGTGGTTGGTAATGTAGGGACTGGGTTATAGAAGATAGAGGAAGAGTTTGATGTTTCGATGAAATGGATGATTATGAAGACAGTTTTTTTTTTTTTGGTTTTCTTTTGAAGAACAGTAATATAGGATGAAGAAATAGTTCCTTTTTGGTTTGGAAATTGGAAGGATGAGAATAGGTTTTTCTGGTGGGAAAAGGAAGCATAGGATTTTTGGCTTTTTTCTTTTAGCGGAAGTTGAAGGAGAAAATAAATTTGGAGCCTCTGGGATAAAGCTATGTGTATGCAACAAGCAAGTCAGCATTAGCATTAGCAGCAGTGATACCAGTAACTTTTTTCTGTTGTGTGATGGCTTGGTAAACGCTACAGTGGTTGATTACTGGATGGGTTAACTTTTGTTTTGGCCGTTATTTTAGATGAATAATAAGATAAGAAAATAATTTTGGGAAGTTGAAGAAGCTGTCACAGTCTGTGAATCAGGGTGTAATCATTTGGGGGAATTACTTTACCATTAAGATCTGATTACAGCCTGTCCACCTTGATAAATAATAATGGAATGGAATTTAATTTTTGTCTAAAATGTTTATAACTAATTGTAAAACTTTTCAAACTTCACTTGACCTATACATTCATAACAATAATAATTAGTTATTAATAGAATTTTATTATATTCATTATATTATTATTAATTGTAATGTTTATTCAGTTTTTCATATTTAAAAATAAAAAATAATCTTTATTTAAATTTTAATTATTAATAACAACTTGAGAAGAAAAAAAAAATAATGATTTTATTTGACTCTGAACTAGTGGTTAAGAGAAAATTTGTAATTTAATGTCATTATCAACCTTCATACTATTATTTTAAAAATTATATAAAATTATAGATTTGAGTATAGTGAAATTCATGTGTGGTAACGTATTTATCAATGAGAAAATAATTCAAAACTATAAATATGTATGGATTATAAAATTTAATAGTAGCTATATTGACATATATATATATATATATATATATATATATATATATTAATCATGAATAAATCTAAAGGCAAGAATCAAGATTTTATCAACATATCATTTTTAAATAATAAGTAATTTACACAATGAACCATTTTCAACTAAACAAACACCATAAAGTACAACTATTTTTTTTGGAAAGCAAAAGGAGAATCTATATATAAATGAGGTTAATGATCAAGAAACAACCCTCCTCAGAAGGGACAAAAAACCAGCAACACCGACAACAACCCAACCCCAAAAAGGAACAATCAAACCAATACCACAAGCTCAACAAAGCCAGCAAAGCCAAAAGACAACCCCCCCCCCTCCCCAAAAAAAAATTCAAAAACCCACAAAACCAAACCACCAACAAGATGAATCAGCTATTAGCTCCCCGAAGACGAGAAACATGTCGAGCTGCAACGGTGGCTGTTATGCCTTGGAGAGCCGCTTCATTTGAGCATTTGTACTTCATCCCCTTGCTAATACTCAATGGTAACGTCTTCCTGTTCTATTCATAATTCTCTTAGAATCCTGGACCTCAGGGGAAAGAACCATTAGTTGGTCCCCCCCCCCTTCAAGGCCAGAATGATCTCTGTCCAGCATTGAAGGCGCCCCACCGGAAGCCACAACAATCTTAGCCCTCATTCTACCCTTTTTTTCACCTTTCTTCGATCGACCTCTAGGCCGATCCCGGAATTGAGAACCAAAGGACAGAGGGGTAGCACACGCATCCAGACCTTTCACCCTCACAGAAATAGAGCCTTCATTACGACCTAAAGAAAAGACGGAAGGTGAATAGGAAAGGTCCTCTTCACGGAACGAGGCAACAACAACCCTGTCAACACCAAGAAAAAGTTTTGGGAAAAAGGTATAAACCGAGCATCTGGAGCTCGGTGAGAAGAAAGTTGAGAGGCCGGAGATCATCCTCTCTCATCCTCAAAGTGAGCCGCCTGTCGAGCCTTCGTTCTTCTAAGAACGATATCCCTCCAGAGGTTAAGAGATGTAAGACCATGGATAACTTAAATAATAAGGTAACTATTTAATTATCTTGACGTGTATGATGAATTTCTTAAAGCACAAGCTAATGCTATGAGCATCTTGAGTTACCTGTGAAAGGTTTTGAGATGACATTTTGTTGTAGAAGCTCCAATTGAACCCCGACTGATGTTCAGATGAGAATTGGACTTTTTGACATCTGTATGATGTAGTATGCATGTTTTCATGAAAATTGACTGTAAGGTCGATATGGTTTGGTTCCGGGGCTCGAGAAAGTTTTCGATACGCAGTAAGGGGTCTGTGGAAACCTTGTCGTGTGGAAAAAGGGCAGTTTTAGGCATTTCTAAAATTTACGAACGAGATGGAAAAGCTTAGAGTGTCGTGAATAACCAGTTTACATAATAAAACCATTTTGGATGAATAGGGTAAGAACCAATATATCCTAAGATAATACAATTGTTGTATATTGTCTAGGGTATTGTGTTGAACGTTGTTAAGCGGAAGTTTGTGTGATGTATTCCTTGAATGTTATTATATGAAGATGATGCTATAGATCATTATATATGAGAACTATCATGCTCTATGTTGTTTTTCAATGCTATTGGAATATTCATTCACCTTTATGAAAAGTTCAGAAAATGACGCTCCGTCGTAGAAACGTCATAAAACCCTGACTATTTCTAGGATGAGAATTCTAGTTTCTCTATGTGTTTATGGCAATGTGTGAATGACTATGATATTGATAAAGTTTCCTTCCGGAGCCCAGGGAAGATTTTTCCCCCGCCGCTGAGGTTTATGTAGAAACTTACAAGGCCTCGAATGGGGATGTTCGAGACCTCAGGTTGAAAATCTGAGATTCCCAAAATGATTCCTAATGACGAGAGGAATCTGGATATGTAATAACTTTTTTTGGGGTGAATAGTGTTTTTCGGATCGTAAGCGGTCGATCTCGGACCACGTCACCCCAAGATATTTTTAGACTTTTAGAAGAAGATATTTTAGGGGCTAGGGCGTGTGGCACCACCCTTGGTAGGACAAGTTCCATGGTATGAGAGGTGAAACTTGGCTCCATTAGGTTTTTATAATCAAGGTTAATTAGTGGCCATGCGACCTTAATTTTTTCATGTGTCCTCTTAAGCACCAAGTGGAAATTTTGTGGCCAAATAGAGAAAGAAAGAGAGGGGAAGCAGCTATTGGAGTGAAAGGAGAGCTCCTTTTCTTCATTTTCATATGGATTGAGAGAGAAAACTAGAGAGAAGTGGAGAGGTTTTGTGACGAGAAAAGAAAAGCTTAGGCTATCCATCACCACCAAGCACCAAACCCGCCACCCTCCACCACCCAAATCACCACCATTTCATCTTCTTCTTGTCCATTCCTTTGCTGTAAGAGGTAAAGGACTTGTGCATCTATGTGTTTAGTTTTGATTTGTTGAAAGCCCTTGGGGTTTTGTGATTCAGAACCCTTGATCTTCTTCTCGTTATTGTGTTGCATTTCCATGAATGATTTTGTTCCAAAAATGTTTTGATGAAAAGATTTCTCCTCTATGTGCTTGTTTTCGTGGAGTTTGAGAAGGAAAAATGTGTTTTTGGGAAAAAAATGATTTTGGATCGTTGATGGTTGAAGCTTTGTGGAAAACCTTCCCTTGTACCATAATCTTGAAAGAAAAGAAAGATATATCTCCTTGTCTTTGTATGTTGGCTGAGAGCCTGTAGGGAGGGTGAGAAAAATTGTTTTTGGAAGCTTGTTTTGTGTGTGTTAATGCTGGAGAAAAAGAGAAAAATTAGTTACCCTTGTCTCTTGAAAGGGCTGAGAGCTTGAGGTTGGAAAATGAGTTGGAAAAATGGTTTTTCTTGAGTTAGTTTCATGGATCTTGCTTAGGGTTTTAAATAGAAAACCTTGAGTATATGTTTAACACAAAAAAGTTTTCAATGGTGTGTTATCTTAATGAGTTGATATCTCTTGAAACTCCAATGAAAGCCTTAATAGGGTTTTGAAACCCTAAGAGACATTGAGGAGTGGTTTTCATGCTTGAGAAGTCAAGGGACTAAAATTGTGATTTTTTGACAAATTGGAGGGATTAAGTAGAATTCTGGAAAAATAATTATTAAATCAACTTTGGTCCTTGAACTTGTTATCTTATATGTTTTGCGAAGACATTAGAAATTTGTAAGTTCTTTTCACATGTTTGAGTTCAAAGTGACGTTGTGGTGTTGTTTGGAAAAAGGAAAATTCCACCAAGTTTTGTAAGTATTTTCCCGAAGCTATGTATATGGTTTTGGGTTGGAAATTTCTTTCTAAAACTTGATTTAAGTTTTAAAGTTTTGGAGTATAAAAACTTATTTATTTGGGTGAAAAAGGCGTGAATTTTTTTGACAAGTTTTGAAGTCTAAAATTGTGAAGAAAAACAAGTTAAGGTTAAAAAGTTTGACGAGAATCTTGAAGTGTTTTAAGTCTTATAGTTGTGGGTGTGTATGTATGGCGTTGCAAAGATTTATCTAAGGTTTAAAGCTTGCTTGACTTGTTGTTTGAGCTGTTAACTCACAAGTTTTATGCTTAAGTTCTTAAGAGCTTAGCAGCCCCCCTAAAGCTTTAGTTAAGATGTACAGTTTAGATGGGAAGGTACTAAACTAGGCCATGTGTTTGTGAAGGTTCAGGGAACGCGGGAATCTCCAAGACAAACACCGATTGCAAAGCATGATAGCGTAAGATGTGGAGATATCATGTGGCCTTGGGATTTGTAGATAACGACATTCTAAGAATGACCTGATTGTTTGTTAGTTATTGCTTGCTTTATGTGGATTACAATGATTGGTTCATTATATGATATTGAATATGACACTTGTGTGCATGATTGCAATGCTGGTTGAGCTATAGTAACAATCCCTGAGAACATGCTTATATTGCTTGATAATATGTTGCATGACCATTCTACGAGCATGATGATATACTATGTTATTATGTTGTTGAAAGGCATGCCGTTTTATGAGCATGATCATGTGTTGAGTAACGATATTGCTAACATGCATGCTTGCTATATTGTTGGTGATGGATTTTCAAAGCAATGTCATCGGTATGCGAGACCAAGTGACAAATATGAGGTGGTGTAAGACGGTTGCTGACCCCCACTTGTAAGGAACCCGGATTCCCAGGAGAAGCCTTTTAGTTATGCTTGATTAATTGCAATTAATCTTGTTGGTTGTGATTGACATGACATATCATGCATACATGGGATACACCAGTGAGATTTGTAACAACAAGAGTTAGTCGAATTAAAAGTCTGGTTGTGTTGTTGTTTTAGGGCGACCGTAGGACGTGCCTCATAAAGTGGCAATCCGGGGGTTGATGGTGTGGACTTCGAACCAAAGATGGAAGTATTTTCCCCGCCCCATGTTTGGTCGCTCGTATAAGAGGCATCTACCGGCCAGGTCCTCAATTTTGACTGTACGACTAGTAGTTCGAGTGTTGTCCACAGCTCAACATGTGTTGGTGTTATTTCCGGATAAAAGTCGTGGGTGAACAACTCATGTGCATTGGCATTACATGGAAATGAACATTGCATCTTGGTTGTTTGTGCGAGTGTGATGATGTTTGCCATAAGATGATGGTTGTTGTATGGTGTCGTTTTCCATATAATGATGTTTGTCAATTTCTTTGTTAGTCTGTGGATTATCGCTACTATGTATACATATATATATGTGCGTAAACTGTAATATTGTTATTCCTAGAAGTTGACCCTTGCACCTTGTTTGTTGTCTGTGTTTGGGCGATCCATCGCCAGCTGGACAACTGCTGGTTGAGGAGCATTCGGCGGATGCAGCACTCGAGAAGAGTTCATGGAAGCGTGACAAATGACGTAGCACTCGGTATAGTCATAACTAGATTGACTATTGTGTCTGTATTTTTGCATGACTAGGGACAGGGTAGGTATCGGGACTCTATGTTTTTTATGTGGTCACCCTGCGTAGGATCACATGAGGCATACTAAAGTAGGAAGTTTTGGTCTTGGGGTTTGTGGCAGCATGTAGGCCATCAAGTAATAAGTTAGGGTTTGTAAAACTATTTCTTAATAATGGCCATATGGCTATGTCATGTATATGGTTATTTTCATTTTCAACATCGAGATGAAGATTTGATTAAAGCCAAACCTGTTACGAATGAAGATAGTCATAAAGACAGTGAATAATATCTTCCTCTAAGATGGAACACATGCTACAATAAAATATATCGATAATAAATGTGTACAAATGGGATGAGAAAACCTAAAAAGGCCTAAACTAGTACAGTCAGTAACCCAGACACTAGAGTGTCTCTGATGCAACAAGAACTTGAAGTCCTCCTTCAATTTATAGAAGTCTTGGACGAGTCCCTTCCCCATAAAGGATATTGGTACCTTAAGGGCATAATTTTATAAGTAGGCCCCCTTGAGAGAATCATTAATCTACACATCAAATTTTCGATTTGATTTTTAATAAATGCGTGTAAAAAGTAATTACGTTTCAGAATAATAAATTTGAAATTGTATCAGTTAATAATTAAGATTGAATGAATTTAGGAAACTTGATAATAAATAATGACATGGTGTTGCTACATTATTTAATAGGTTCCCACGATAAATCAGATTTAGACTAATGATTTTGAAATTGTATCAATCTGTAGTAAATGTGCCATCAATTTGTTTCAACATGACATAACGAGTAAATATTCAAGTTCTATTTCTTAATAGTAATATGCAGAGTTTTGTTTTTAATTGAATTATGATGTCACCATATTACTATTAATAGTAAGAGAAAGGAATAGAATCATAGGAGGCATAGCCTAGGAGGGTGCCACTGCATGAAGTTGTCAATTTTTGGTTTTAATGGATTCTTACTGAATGTTGCAATGAAAATATCGTGCAGCTTGTACAGAAAGTGATAACAATTCACATTTGGTGATATATATCACAGTAAGCCATTCTTGCTCTATATATGATAATTCTTTTGATTCCTCCTCTCTTTCTCTATCACCTTTACGTATGGTCATTGTTCTCTCAGGGTTTCAAGGTGTTCTACCTTAAATGAAGTTGATGAAGAAGTCATAGTTTATATGGGGAACTCAGCAACAACTAGAGTGCACAGTAAAGGAAAAGTCCATATCACTTAAGGTAATACCTTAGCCTTAAACAATGTCTCGTACATTCCTGAAATGCGCATGATCTTAGTTTCTGGTGCTCTTCTCAATAAGGCTCGTCTGAAAATTGTGTTAGAATATGAAAAGTTGTAATAGCAAGAAATGGGGACTTTGTGGGAAAATGATCATGTCTGTTGGTTTATTTGTCTTAAAAGACAATTAGAATGAATAATGAAACATCTAGTTCTACTTATATTGTTGAATCGCTTGATTTTTGGCACAAACGACTAAGACACATTAATATAGCATTCATAAAACTCTTGAATGGTATGGAATTGTTTGCCTTCTGTAAAAGATGATTTTGTCTCTAAGAGCATAAGCTTAAGTTGGGCCGTTTGGAAGAGAGTGAAGAATTTGACTAGATTTGAGTTTTTTTTTTTTTCTTAAAAAAGATTCTGGAGATTGTTGATGGTGAATATATGTTGTTTTGGTCAAGATTTCTTGTATGAGTTCTGGGTTCCTGGTTTGATTTGGGTTTGAGTGTTCTTGAGGATAATGATGAGAAAAGAAGAAGAAGGGAAGGTGGGTAGCGTTTGAGTGTCTTCCAATATTTCCAATTTGGTTTTGGTCCCTATGTAATCCATGCAAGCATTTAAAAAATTGAAAAAAATCCACATCATTGAAAAAGGTCAGGCGAGCCATCCAAATCATCGCTAAAATGGGTGGAGGAATGGAACCCGACTATTTATATAGTTTAGGATTTGAATTCATTGAAAATTTTATTCAATGGCCAATACTAGTAATTCACTATAATTTCAAGGACCAAAAAATTATTTAACCCTTTCGTAAATAAAGGTTGACATGTAGGTACTGTTTGGTTAGAGGGGAATGGAGGGGAGGGGTTTCTAAAAACAAATCTTGTTTGGTACAAATTTTTGGAGGGGAGAAGAGGGGAGGGGACCAAAACCCTTCCTGGCTTAATTTTTTGTTCCCTCCAATAGTGGAGGGATTGGGAGGGAAATATTTTTTTGGACAAAAATATATTTACAGAAATATTTTCAATCTTACGGCTGTCCTTTTTTCCCCAATTTCATTTCAACTTTCACCCGTGAGGTGAGATCTTGCATAATTGGTCGGATTTCGCAGTATAGAAACTGAGAAGTCACCATCTTCATGTTTTGCAATTTGATGTAGTAATGTCGGTAATCTTAGATCATTATGGGTTGTGTTAAAGTTCCTACCTTGCTTATTAGGACCTAAGAGGAAGATTCTCAATCCGATAGTGATGATGATGATGAGCATATAAGAATCTTTGTGAAGAAGCTTGGTAAAATCCTCAAAAAGAAAGAATGTCATAATCTTCAAAGAAAGAAGCATGGCTTAAAGAAGAAATTTGAGAAAAATAACTTCAGATCAAAGAATGCATACATGGAAGACAATGAAGCAAGTTCATTATCCGATTCAGAAAATGAAGAAGCACATCTTGTTTTGATGGCAACACATCATTCTGATGATGAAAATGATGAGGTTAGTAATGATAAATTTTCATATACCTTTGATATATTACATGATATCTTCTCAAATACTTCTAAAGTATATGCAAAAAAAAATCAGATCATCTCATCTCTACAAAGTAAAACTAAAAGCATGCAAGATGAGTTAGATTAAGTTAAAACTAAAGTGGATATTCAAAGTGATTTTATAACTTTAGATAAATGCATAACCCTTGAGTCAAAGATTGATGAATTAACTCAAGTGGTAAACAAAGGTACAAATGATATGGATGAGTTGTCAAATAAACAAAGATATATTACTTACAAAAGTTATCTAGGTTTGTCTGGTCAAAGTCATTCTAGTGGTATTGAGAAAACCATTTTTAGACCAAGTAATTCATACAACTTTGATCACACAAGGAGAGTACATGATGATGTTCAACCTAGAAAGACATATTTCAAAACTTTCTATTATCCTAAAGAGAAAGTGTCTAACATGAAATCTAAGTGCTCCTACTATACTCCTAATCAATGTTATTATAGAAATGATGGAGTCCGTAGCAAAATGTTTATATGGGGTGAGAAAGGAACTAACTTATTAGGACCCAAAGACTATTGGGTACCTGTACCATTGATTTTATTGTGCAGGTGTGCTTGAGGACCTTGTGATCAGAAATGTTATATACAAAGGAGGGTCATTCAAGACACAAATATACAATATGAAATTGGTAAGAAAAATCTTTAGATAAAAAGCTGTCAGCACCCAATTTTGTCCGGGTCTTTTATTTCTTTCTTTTATTGTGTTTCATTTTATTAAAAAAAAATAAAAATAGTTAGCTAATTAGTTAGTGAAAATATAAAAAATAGGGCGTTTGGATTAATTGAGTTTATTTTTTTAACTACTTTAGTATCTCAAAAAATAAAAAAATAAAAAAAGTAAAAAAAAATGGGCCAAACTGGCCCAAAACAAACCCCAGGGGTATTTCTGTCATTTTCCCCTTTCACTCAAACCCTAATTCTCCCCTATATAAAGCCTACTCTCACTAACCATAAGGACCCACCCTCACTAGCCTCCATACTCCAAAAAAACAAAAAAACAAAAAAAACAAAAAAAAACCTGCAGCCTTTTTCCCCCCTCCAAAACCCTAATTTTCTTCTACACACACATCCATCAACAGCCTCCACTTTCTTCACCAAACCTCCAACCCTAACAGCCACGTTCACCCCTTCTCCCATACCTGGCCGCCGCCACCTCTTCCCCATACCACAACCACCGTCGCTCCCCTTCCCTCGTAGCACGACCACCTCCGTTCCTCTCCTTCAGCGCCGCCGCACCACGCACCTCCTCCTTCCAGCCACCGCGCCGTCGCTCCTCCCCTTGGCTGCTGCTGCAGCTCCTCCTCATTCCCTTTGCCGCCGCCGCCTCATAGCCCTCACTGCTGCTTCGTTTCTTTTTCTCTTTTTTACTGTTTCTTTTCTGTTTCTCTTTTCTATTCCTGTATTATTCTTCTTTTCTATCTCTATTCTGTTTCTTTTTTTGTTTCTGTATTATTTTCTTTTATGTTTCTAATCTGTTTTTCTGCTTCTATTTTCTGTATCCTGCATCTGCTGTTTCTGCATTCTGTTTTGCATTCTGTTTCTGCATTTTGTATTCTGTTTCTGCTTCTGTTTCTGTTTTCTGCTTCTGTTTCTTCTGTTTCTGTTACTGCTTCTGTTTACTGTTTTCGTTTCTTTTTCTTTTTCATAAATAAAAATTAATTAAACTTTAGAACTACGTAAGCCTTGAGCCCTTCAATAGAGGTACGTAGGAGCGGGAACATTCTCGTCAGGCAACCCAATAAAAAACTAAAAAAATAAAAAATCTTTTCAAAATAAAATAAAAAAAACATTAAAAAAAATCAACTTAAACCTTCAGAACTACGTGGCCTTGATCTTCCATTTGAAGGAAGTACGTAGGACTAGGTTCACACCTATCAGGCTAAATAAAATAAAATAAATATTTTTGTTTTTTTTTGTAAATAATCTCATTTTCTTTTTCTTTGTAAGTACTAAATCTCAAAAAAATAATAAATAAATCTTCTTTGTAAATAATAAGTTTTTTTTAATAATTTTTGCACAATCAATCTTTGGTACCGTCTTTGACGGGCGTTGTGGGGTGCTAACACCTTCCCCACGCGTAACCGACTCCCGAACCTAGAATTTAGTGTTTCGTAGGCCATTTTATTTTCTTTTAGGTTTTCTAGCGTTTTCCTCTTAAAAACGTTAGTGGCGACTCTAGCTGTTTACTAATTATTTTTAGCGTCGTCCCCGCCGTGACCCTGGTTGCGACAGATGGCGACTCTGCTGGGGACTTTTGAGAGTCAGGCCTATATGATTGGTTGTGCATTTCCTTATTTTTCTTTGTTTATTTCATCTTATTATTTATTTCTTGTTTTTTTTGTATATATCTTTATTTTTATCTTGTATATATCCTTTCTTTTGATTCTATTATATTTATTTTGCATTTTTTTTTGTTTTTTTTTCCTTGCTTTGTTTTATCTTATTATTTATTTCTTGCCTTTTGTATATATTTCTTTATCTTGTATATATGATCTCCATTGGTTACTGTATTTATTTTATTATTTCACACACTTTTTGGGCTCTATACCCGGGCCCACAAACTAAGGAGTGTAGGGGTGTCTTGATAATTGTCGTGAGAGACCTAGTGTCTACGCGTCAATTATTGATTCACCACTCAGATTATTACCGGTCATTTAGCTATTTGTCGTGAGAGGCCTAGTGTCTACGCGTCAAATAGTTCGATCATCGGGTCCTTGTCTGTGTGACGAGGGTAATCTGGGAACCTTTAGCTATGTGAGATATAGATCCGTCCCCATCACTGTACTAGTTGTCTAAACCTTAGTCAATTAATTGGATTAGGTCTCTCCATCTCTATATTAATCCGACCTTTATGCTTAAGAAAATAAGCTTAGTTGGGGGCTCCTCCTTTCTCTCGGAGTTCCTCATTTTCCTGTCTTTGTAAATAAATTCTTTTTTCTTATTTATCCTTATCAAAAAAAAAATCTCAAAAAAAATAAACATTTTGTACAGTTTCATTCCACTTATCCTTCTTCTTTTTCTTTCTTATTTTCAATTTCCATCTCTTTTTTTTGTTTGCTAAAAAAAAAATTAAAAAAAAATGTTTTTCTTTAATTATCTTCCTTTGGTTTTATTTTCTTTTTAATTTTCACCATTGCATCATAACATTCAATTTGAGGTTCATTTTCATTCACCATCTCCTTATAATCCTTTCATTCATCATCTCATAATTCTTCATCCTTTCCATCTATACAAATTACTCCACACTTTTATGAACCTCAATTTCTTCCTAATCCACATTTGTCTCATCCATTCATTTATCCCTCCTTCATTAACCATCTTCAAACCCCCAATTTTGGAAGTCATGGATTGATGCTGAAGAGAGCGTTACAAAGATTTGAGATCATTAGTCCATCATCTTGCGTCTCATCATCCTAAAAAAAAAAAAAAAAAAAAAGAAAAAAGAAAAAAAATGTGAAAAAAAGAAAAAGGGAGCAATTTTGCAAAGTCTAGAACTTTTGTCCTAAAGTTAAATCTTTTGAAAAGGAGCAATCAATTTTTGAAATGAAGTTTGGCCATTCTTTCTCTATCCAAAAAAAAAAAAATCAAAAATATTATCCCTTGCTATCCACTTTGAGCCTTAAAACAATTTTTTTTTTCTTCATTTAACCCTGGACAAGGATCACCCCTACACTGGGGACTAGTGCAATAGTTCTCCATCTGACTCATTTCACTGGAGCTGATATCCCATCTGTTTCACTTGTCACCCCCACATCGAGGGCCAGCCCAGTTTGAGTGTTTCCCTAAAAGTGCTCATGGATTTCCTCAACACCTGGGGGCTTTTTTATAATGTTTGAAGACAGTTAAATCATTCTTCTGCTATCAAAAAAAAAAATTCAAAAAAAAAGGGAAAAAAGCAAAAAAGGAAAATCAAAAAGAAAAAAAAGCAAAAATGCAGAGAATGAAAAAGAATATTGTTTGAATCCATCACATTGCACTAGAGATCCTTTGTCCTAATTAACCCTTAAACACTTTCTTTGAGCCTTTATACCCTTTCTTTCATCACCCATTACCCCCTAGCCACATTACAAGCCAATAAAGTCCATTCTGATCAAATATTGATTGCTCACATTTTCTTAAACTTTGATTTTGGGACAATAAGTTTACACTTGTGTTTTTTTGCTCCTAAAAAAAAAGGTCCAAAAAAAAAAAGAGAAAAAGAGAAAATGGGAGTGATGAGACTTATATTCTTCCTTGATTGAAGATGGGCTTGAAGCAAATTAAACTCCGGGTTCGCCCCTCTTCCATGACAGATCTTCAAATTGATGCTTGCCGCACTTAGGGCTTGCCGCCTTTTCTCTCCTCTCAGCACAATAAAAATGATAAGCATTTGTTCCTTACATTGATGCCAGACTTGGGGGCTTGTTACAAGCCTAATCTCCATTACCCTCCTCAAATCTTATTCCATTTCTTCCATCCAAAACCCATCCCTTCATCCACTAGCTTTGACTAGTGTTGTGCTGCAATGGTGAAGATAAAATCTTTTGAAAATCACAAACCTATTTGTTTGAAAATCTTTTAACTCTCTCTTTCCACATGATCATTGAAGAATTCAAAAAAAATCTCTTGCATGGCTAGGTATTTCTGCCTAGTTCTCTCTTTCAGGGCATGGCCCACAGCTATCTATTCTCATATTTTCTTTTTCAGGGTATTGTGACGCCCGCTAGGTATTGTGACGCCTAGTTTCTTTCTCTTTAAGGGTGTTGTGACGCCCGCTTGGTATTGTGACGCCAAGTTTTCTTTTTCAGGGTATTGTGACGTCCGCTAGGTATTGTGACGCCTAGTTTCTTTCTCTTTAAGGGTATTGTGACGCCCGCTTGGTATTGTGACGCCAAGTTTTCTTTTTCAGGGTATTGTGACGCCCGCTAGGTATTGTGACGCCTAGTTTCTTTCTCTTTAAGGGTATTGTGACGCCCGCTTGGTATTGTGACGCCAAGTTTTTTTTTTTTTTTTTTTTAGGGTATTGTGACGCCCGCTAGGTATTGTGACACCTAGTTCTTTCTCTTCTAGGGTATTGTGACGCCCGCTTGGTATTGTGACGCCAAGTTTTCTCTTTTAGGGTAACCAACCCCTGCACACTTTTAGGGTAACCAACCCCTACACACTTTAAGGGTAACCAACCCCTAGGCTCTTTCAGGGTAACCAACCCCTGCACTATTTCAGGGTAACCAACCCCTGCACCATTTCAGGGTATCCAACCCCTGCACTTTTTCAGGGTATCCAACCCCTGCACTCTTTCAGTTATTTCATGATTTTTGATCCACCCATTGATGGGCTCCGGATCTGGCATCTTTGTTATTCTTCTTCTGCTTGTTTGTTTGGCCAAAATTGGCTGCTTTTGAATTTGCTTTAACTTTCTCACCGAAAGTCAAGCAAATGGGGGCTGCTGTCAGCACCCAATTTTGTCCGGGTCTTTTATTTCTTTCTTTTATTGTGTTTCATTTTATTAAAAAAAAATAAAAATAGTTAGCTAAGTAGTTAGTGAAAATATAAAAAATAGGGCGTTTGGATTAATTGAGTTTATTTTTTTAACTACTTTAGTATCTCAAAAAATAAAAAAATAAAAAAAGTAAAAAAAAATGGGCCAAACTGGCCCAAAACAAACCCCAGGGGTATTTCTGTCATTTTCCCCTTTCACTCAAACCCTAATTCTCCCCTATATAAAGCCTACTCTCACTAACCCTAAGGACCCACCCTCACTAGCCTCCATACTCCAAAAAAACAAAAAAAACAAAAAAAAACCTGCAGCCTTTTTCCCCCCTCCAAAACCCTAATTTTCTTCTACACACACATCCATCAACAGCCTCCACTTTCTTCACCCAACCTCCAACCCTAACAGCCACGTTCACCCCTTCTCCCATACCTGGCCGCCGCCACCTCTTCCCCATACCACAACCACCGTCGCTCCCCTTCCCTTGTAGCACGACCACCTCCGTTCCTCTCCTTCAGCGCCGCCGCACCACGCACCTCCTCCTTCCAGCCACCGCGCCGTCGCTCCTCCCCTTGGCTGCTGCTGCAGCTCCTCCTCATTCCCTTTGCCGCCGCCGCCTCATAGCCCTCACTGCTGCTTCGTTTCTTTTTCTCTTTTTTACTGTTTCTTTTCTGTTTCTCTTTTCTATTCCTGTATTATTCTTCTTTTCTATCTCTATTCTGTTTCTTTTTTTGTTTCTGTATTATTTTCTTTTATGTTTCTAATCTGTTTTTCTGCTTCTATTTTCTGTATCCTGCATCTGCTGTTTCTACATTCTGTTTTGCATTCTGTTTCTGCATTTTGTATTCTGTTTCTGCTTCTGTTTCTGTTTTCTGCTTCTGTTTCTTCTGTTTCTGTTACTGCTTCTGTTTACTGTTTTCGTTTCTTTTTCTTTTTCATAAATAAAAATTAATTAAACTTTAGAACTACGTAAGCCTTGAGCCCTTCAATAGAGGTACGTAGGAGCGGGAACATTCTCGTCAGGCAACCCAATAAAAAACTAAAAAAATAAAAAATCTTTTCAAAATAAAATAAAAAAAACATTAAAAAAAATCAACTTAAACCTTCAGAACTACGTGGCCTTGATCTTCCATTTGAAGGAAGTACGTAGGACTAGGTTCACACCTATCAGGCTAAATAAAATAAAATA
Source organism: Acmispon strigosus (assembly GCA_030819835.1). Taxonomy (NCBI): domain Eukaryota; kingdom Viridiplantae; phylum Streptophyta; class Magnoliopsida; order Fabales; family Fabaceae; genus Acmispon; species Acmispon strigosus. The sequence continues at coordinate 39,535,582 of JAUAMA010000007.1, forward strand.
AATATTTTTGTTTTTTTTGTAAATAATCTCATTTTCTTTTTCTTTGTAAGTACTAAATCTCAAAAAAATAATAAATAAATCTTCTTTGTAAATAATAAGTTTTTTTTAATAATTTTTGCACAATCAATCTTTGGTACCGTCTTTGACGGGCGTTGTGGGGTGCTAACACCTTCCCCACGCGTAACCGACTCCCGAACCTAGAATTTAGTGTTTCGTAGGCCATTTTATTTTCTTTTAGGTTTTCTAGCGTTTTCCTCTTAAAAACGTTAGTGGCGACTCTAGCTGTTTACTAATTATTTTTAGCGTCGTCCCCGCCGTGACCCTGGTTGCGACAAAAGCTAAAATCTATAACTTTCAAATTGTATTGTGAAGAAGAGTAAACATTATAAGCATATGCATTTGCATCATTGCTCTTTGTTAGATAATTCATTCATACAATGTTTACCAAATCTGAAAAATCAAATTTCTGGATATAGTAATCGATTACACAGAATGAGTAATCGATTACAGGTTTCTGTGTAATCGATTACAGGGAATTTTTTTTGGCCCGGAACGTTTTCTAGAGAAATTCAGTAATCGATTACGTAAGTCTAGTAATCGATTACCTCTAGCTGAGATTTTGATGAAGACAACACACATTACAAAAAGAAGAAAAGAGAAGAAAAGAAGACTTAAAGGAACCAGCTCAAATTGCAAGATCAACTATTAAGGTTCGAGTTCTAAGCTTAAGTCTTGTTACTTAGTGTGCTATGCTTTATTAAGGTTACACTGCATATGAAGGCTCATAAATAATCAACTAATTGAGAATAATTTGTTTTCACAAGTAAGACTTAGTAGAAACACTCAATTAGGGTTTAAACTTTCATAAACTGAGTTCTGGACCAGGAGTAATCGATTACAGGAGCTGAGTAATCGATTACACATGTTAGTAATCGATTACCCAAGTCAGTAATCGATTACTCAGTTGAAAAAGTTGGCACATTACTACAACGACTAGTAGTGTAATCGATTACCATGTTGAAGTAATCGATTACATAGTTCAAATTTGAAATTTGAACTACAACAACTAGTGTAATCGATTACCAGAATATTGTAATCGATTACCAAGTTGACAGATGTGTTGTTTCATGAACCAATGTGTCTCAAAACGTTTGGGAAGCCGTGTGATGGTTCATGGACGACCTCTAGTGCCTATAAATAGTCCATTGATGCTCAGAAACGAGAGAACAACTTACAAGAACTTGAGAACAACTTTCATATTCATTAGAAACATTATTCTGAGTAATTGCTCTTTCATTTTCATAAGAACACTTATGTTGTTCAACATTTAAGAAACTCATAATAATTGAGCCTTCATTGTAAGTTTCCTAGAGCATACAAACTAAAACCAATCCAACAGATAGAAGGATTGTTCAGCCATAGCAAAAGCTTCTTCATCTTGAATCGATTTGATTCTTTCACCATAGTGTTTGGTGGTAGTGGAAAAAGGTCCTTTGAATCGGTTTGATTCAAAGTCCACCGTAGTGTTCGGTGTCATCAAAAGGTGGTGTGCTTTCTGAGGGTTGATAGGTCTTCTTAGGGTTCTTGGGGCAAGTATCAGTAAGAACGCTTGATCAATCGAAAATGGTGTGCTTTCAGGAAGATTGATAAGTATTCTTAGGGGCCTTGGCATAAGCATATCTAAGATTACTTGATCATAGTGAAAAATCCCTGAATCAGAACGGGGGACTGCACGTAGCCTTCGGTGGTTGAAGGTGGACCAGGATAAAATTTGTGTGATTCTCTCAACCTTTATCTCTTATTTTCAGCCAGTCTTTATTCCGCTGCATTTACAATTAACAATTGTGATTCTGATCATACTGAAAGTAATCGATTTTTGATAAGGCAAAAATTGAGAGAACCTAATTCACCCCCTCTTAGGTTGCTATCTGTACTTACAGATGAGATTAAGGTGAATTTGGGAACTAAGATCAATGTTTGGGATTTTTTGGATGAATTATATTTATTTAATCAACTAATTAATTTATGATTTCCTTCAATGGGTGCTCCTAAACAGAAATGGACTATAGAAGAAGAAGCTGCATTGAAAGCCAGAGTAGTCAAACATGGGACAGGAAAATGGCGCACTATACTTACAGAAAGGAACAGGCTTTCACTATTTGTTCTCTAATTTCGTTCTCCGATTCTGGCTAAATGCCAACATGTTTGAAATACAAAGAAATTTATAAAGGGCACAAAAATAATTAAATTATAAAACACCTACCCTTCCCTCGTGAACCTAAAAAAAATTATTTTCCCTCGCCTCCTATTAACAAAACATAATAAGTATTAAAATCACCCTCATCCCCTCGTTTAAACCTAACAGACCCGTAATGTACTAGATCGCCCAATAACCTCGTGCCCGGACGGATTGTTGGGCCGGGTCAAGTACCGTACACACCCTAAGTGTTTTTTTTTTTTTAAAGACACAACCTTTTTTTTTTTGAAACTAAGACACAACCTAAGTGTTAGTATACTGTATATATAATATAATAGATCTCAATGACAAAATTTTAGAAAAACAAAATCAAGGTCGTGTAAGCGAGAATAAGGAGACGCAACCTGCTTCAGCAGAGAGAGAGAGAGCGCGTCTTTGTTGGAGTCAGCACAAAACTTTGCTCCCTCTAAATCACTCACGCCAACAACATCCTTTTCTTCTTCTACAATGTTCTACAGAGGGTAACAATCTTCTTTTTCTCTTCTCTGTTTATTTTTTTTTTTTAATTTACATCCCTCTTTTTGTTTTCCCTAATTGAAATTGGGTTTTTTTTTTCCATTTTCTGTTTCTGTTCGATGCAAATCTTGATTTCTTCCTTTTCTTTTGTTATCTGTTTTGTTTATTCGTGTGGCGTGACCGTATGAAGGTTTTTTTTTCTTTTTCTGAATCTTTCGATTTTGAGATCCTAACCATTTACGTTCTCTTCTTCATGGGTTATTTTTGTTTACGAAAATTGAACTGTCTTCCTTCTGATTATTATTATTATTATTTAATTCGAAGACCATGGAATAATTAGGAGTAGAACCCCAATAAAGAGAAAGTTAAAAAGCATATTTTTTTTCTCAATTTGAATGCTAAGTGATGGATGGTGATTTACCAAGAAGTGCTGGGTCTCTATATAATTAAGAAGTGTGCAGCACAAACAAGTATGGTTGGGAGTGCTGATGTTATGTTATTGCTTTTCTCATAAATGGTATGGTAGCCATAAGCCATTGTAGCTATAATTCGTTCCTCGCTGCTGGCACTGATGATGATAAAGCAGTTTCTGTGTAAAATTGAATGTGGGAAAGGGATACATGCTTTATCATTGTGCTGTTACCAAATGGGAGAGCTTCGAAATCATGGCTGACGACTTGAGATACGGGTTATTGCAAGTTATGGAAAGAATGCTCAATTGCTCATAGAGTTGTTTGCAGCCTGTGCCATTTTATCGAGTTTGATTTTCTCTTAAACTTATTTTATGTGAATTCCAGTGACTAGTTTTTTGCTCGAATGTAGCCCATGCAAACTCTTTTCTTCTCCAAAGGCTGTTGCAAAACCTATCTAATAATTCTATTGGATGCCTTTTCCAAATCAATAAAAATCACGTTAGTCTTTTTTGTTTATCCGATATCTCTCCATTAGTCACTGTCTGTAGCAAGTGTATACTTTCCTTGGGTGAACTACCGGACACAAAACCCTTTTTTGTGATATTTGTCTCTTATCTCAATCTCCTCTCAATTGCTTTGTAGGTTGACACGAAAGGTTAACTTTGAGCCCTTATTATTATATCTTGGTTTTGGCCTTGACTTCTGTTTAAGTAAAAGTAAAAAGGACTTTATGGAATGTAAGTTTAGAAGAACAAATTCTAGCTTAAGGATGAAATTAGAGAACATTCTGTGCTACAAATTTCATAGTTGAAGTATTTTAGGTCAATCATACAAATTGATGGGGCATAGAGGGAGATGTAAACCATAGAGTTCAAATAGGTTAATATGAAATGGAGCAATGGCTCAAATGTAATTTGTGGTAGTAAAGTACTACTCAAGTTGAAACAGATGCACACCTATAAGACCTATATTGTTGTATGGGATTGAATTCTAGGTGATAAAGAGCTAACAAGAAAGAATTCAGTGTTGCAAGGATGAGAATATTATGGTTGATAATCGCAATGTTCTAAGACAAGATAGGATTATGAATGAAAGCATTAGAGAGAATTTTAGCACTTATTGTGGAAAAGATGGTATAGTGTCGGGTATGTGTGGAGAAGACCTGTAGAAATACCAGTAAGATGGTTAGGCTAGATTGAGGATAGCCCAATTGTTAGAGGTAGATGCAGATTGCAGACTAAGGAAAACTATAGGTGACGCCATTAAAAATTATTTGGAATTAATTAGTCTGTCATCAGATATGATTTATGATAGGACATACCGACGTTGTTTGATCTATGTAGCTAACTTCATCTAGTGGGAAAAGACTTTGGTTGCTGTTCGTGCTACAAATTTAGTGTTTCCATTTTGATCTAAAATATGTAATTCTACATTTTCTATCACGATGATTGTGTACATTCAATCATGCGCCATGTTGTTTGATGGATGTGATCACTGGCATTATTGTGTTAATCATCATGTTAAATTCTATATTTTCTTTTTGTTCTCTCAACTATTTCAATGTGTGCAAGTGGAATTTTTATTCCGTTTCAAATGTGATCATCATCATGCTCAATGTCTGCAGACCCCCCCCCCAAATAAAGTATTGTTTGCTGTATGAACCATGATTTATTCCTCACAGTGGTTCACTGTTATTTGTATGAACCACATTTATCTATATTGTGCTCCTTTAATTTCAAGTTTGTTATTTCCTTTTCACTAAAAATTTACTGAAGGGTAATATTCATTACCTTTTCTATTGCTCAAGCTAAGTTTTATGAAATCAAAAATTCCTTTTTAAATGAGAACCCTGGTTCTAACAGAAACTTTTTATAGGCAATTATTCAAAGTACAGTGATTAGGCAGAAAAGGAAAAGCCTCTATGAAAGAGACATTTCCTTGCACGCATCTTCCAAAAACTTGACTTGACCATATAAATGATTCTATTTGCTACATGAAAATATTGTCAAGGGGCTAGTTAATAAAAATCATTGTTGAGGAGAAAAAGTGGTCGATATTTAAAATGTTTTATCTGCATGCATCTAAATGTAAGTTATCTTTATTCTCAAAAAGCACGTATAGCATAGTTTTAGTTTTATATAGACAACATTGTGTTTATGAAAGTGTTTTCTTCTTAGTTTTCACAATGGGTTTGAGGTAGGGAAATGATAGGTGATCTTTATTCTGTTTTTTAGTCATGGACATGTACTGCTCTAAGGTGAAGTATGAGAACTATCTAAACATGTACAAGTATTGGATTGTCTAATTCGCCCTGCCCCTCAGTATCTAGTCTAAATAAGGGTAGTTAAGAGCAGGTTCATGTTAGAAAGTTGAGAGCATGTGATCATTTTGCTGCTTCATAGTCGTGGTAGCATTTTGAGTAGTTATATGCAGGTATCATCGGAACAGTTTGAGATGGTGACTGCTGATAAACATTATACATTGTTCCAGTGTTGGGCACATAATGCCGTCCGTTCATATTTAACTTATCTCAATTTGAGAAATTAAATGAAATTTAGGGCTGTTCAGGTAAAGGCACTGTCTGGATTTCGTGTTAATCCTTGTGTTTGTCTATCCTTCATACTCTATGAAAATAAATAGGACTATAGGCAAAGTCTTTGTCTATCTTTGGTGTTTATCTGAGTTTGTTGATGCTTTCAATATTGTTATGAAAGATGTTTAGTGACTTGATCAAGTTGATCCTTTGATTTTGATCGGTTAATTTGTAAGTAGTAGAACCTTTAAAATAAATTGGACCCAAATTTGAGTGGATGACTTCTGATTAGGTCAAAGTTGAAATATATGAGAATGAGAGGTTATTTGTACACTCTGGTCTCTCCTATGCTATTTATTTATTTGTGAAAGTTATGATTTATGCCACCTTTTTTTTAATGCAATATCTTTGATATCACCATCTTCTTTAGCAAGATCATTTTCTCATCGTTTTTATACCCATTCTTTGCCCAAAAATAGTGTGCTAATGTTATGTTTATTCAGGCTGATTTAGTCTGTACTTTGAATGCTATTGTTCTAGTAGGTCTGGACTGTCTGGTAACATATCTTATAAGCCAAATCCTTCTTGAACTTTTATTATCTCATGTTAGGTCCTATTATTCTGTTCGAAGACAAGGGTGTTTTGCTAGTCCTTTCATAATTGCTATTTTGAGTCGTTGGGTTCTTGAGTGATTCTGTCTCTCGATTGAATTTAATTGGATGTTGTCTCTGATCTAGCTGTTAGATAAAATTACAGAATGAATTGCCCATATTGTTACTATTTTGAAGGCACCAAGACTTGTGAGCTTTTTCATATTTCTATAATGTGGATGTGGATGGTGCAAGAAAAAAAAAAAAAAAATATATATATATATATATATATATATATATATATATATATCTAGATGTGTCTTTATTTTTCTCCTAACATTGTTAATTGTCTTATTTTTATCTCACTGTTGATGCAATGGATATCTAGCTTCAATTTGTTTTGATATTATATATATCTGTGCACAGATTGTGCAGAAGGATTCTTTACATCTGATTGTCATTCATTTTTCAAATTTCAACCCTGATTATTTTTGCGACTTGACTCTTTTATTCTGTTAATTTGAATTAAATTTATTTTATCACAGACATCTAGACTAATGATTTTACTGAAATTTAAAGTTGACCTAGAATGTTGAACCATATCTGTTGACTAAAATTGAGCTTCTTTGTTTCTGTTATGGTTATTGGTGAAAACTATAGTAAATATGTTGATGGTGGAGATGGACGTGAAATGGCTTCAAAACGCCAGCGGACTGTAGATCCAGGATCTTCATTCTATGGAACTTCCCCTGGTTCCAGTTTTATGTACAATCCATCTCCCTATGGATATGTTGGCCAACCTCCTCCTCCTCCACCTTTCCCTGTTGTTCGGCTGCGTGGCCTTCCTTTTGATTGTACTGAAACTGATGTGGCTGAGTTCTTCCATGGTCTAGACATAGTTGATGTTCTTTTTGTTCACAAAGGTGGCAAGTTCACTGGGGAGGGCTTCTGTGTTCTGGGTTATCCTCTCCAAGTTGACTTTGCTCTTCAAAGAAACAGACAGAACATGGGTAGAAGATATGTTGAGGTTTTCAGAAGTAAGAGGCAGGAATACTATAAGGCAATTGCAAATGAGGTTTCAGATGCCCGAGGTGGTTCACCTCCTCGTCGAAGCACTTCTCGAGCTAAATCATATGATGAAGGAAAAGAGCCAGCAGAGCACACTGGGGTGTTGCGACTGAGGGGATTGCCATTTTCTGCTAGTAAGGACGACATACTGGAGTTCTTCAAGGATTTTGCGCTATCAGAGGATTCCATTCATATTGTGATGAATTCAGAGGGCAGACCTTCTGGGGAGGCTTATGTGGAATTCGCAGATGCTGAAGAGTCAAAAGCAGCAATGGCAAAGGATAGGATGACACTTGGGAGTCGCTACATCGAGCTATTTCCTTCATCACACAATGAGTTGGACGATGCAGTTACAAGAGGACGGTGAATCCTTGGTGGGCTCTCTGATGTGCTCTTTTGTAGTCATATTATTATTAGCTTGATCTTATAGTTAAGATTTTGCTCAAGGAGTTATTTTGTCACTTTATTTGTTTGAGCTGGTGCCCTGGATTTTTACTCTTTTTGGTCATCTGACATCAAAATTTCGTCCAATTACTTTATTTGTTTAGGGTGACGAGTAGAACAATATGCAGATAAGAAACATCGTGCATTCTAGAACAATTTTTTTCGAGTATTCTAGCTGGATATGGAATGTGGATAGCCGAAATCAGCCGTTCAATCTAGTGCTACTAATATTTGATGTTTTATTTCTCAATGCATCTGCAGATTTATTATGCCTTTTGAAACCTTAGAATGTGGTCTAGAATTACTTTCAGATCGGAGTTTTATTTGCAGAATGCAGATTCAAGTCTTATGTGAATAGAAGTTCTCTAGGATCTTGGGGATCAATATACATACATGACTTTACATTTGTAAGCCTCAGTTTATCACCACTGTATTGAATCATGTGATGGGGTGATTAGTCGTTTATCACTTCACAACATGATTTGTCATTCAGATGAGTAATTAGCTCTGTTTTTATAATTTTGTTGATGTTACTGTAGGTTGGTGTTCTGAAGACAAAAATGCTAGATAACATAATTACGTCAAAATAGGAAAATGATGCTAGGAATCGGGAGGGAGAAGTGAGTGATATGATCATGAAATGAGATGAAAGAAAAAATGAGAATGAATGTATCAAAACTGCATCAAAATATGCTTGTCATTCCTAATTGATATGATCGAAGTTGTCACTCCTAAGAAACCTATGTTTTTGTCTCATCCCTGTAATCTTGTTTGGCACTCCAGAAAAATCTCGTTTGTTCCATTCCTTGTCTAGTGTTTAGTGAATTTCTTTTAGGCTCATTCGCAACTTTGATTATGTCAGTTAGAGTTGTGTAGGATGCATTGTACTTTGATATCTAATGCCTATTAGCATGATTGGAAATAAATATTAGAGAATTTTGTTTGAGAATTCATTTTATTATTTCAATATTTATAGTTTAACACAAAATGATATTATCAAGTACAATTAATTTTTCTAATTTTTTATAACAGAATTTCATTTAAAGTAAATCTAAACCAATTGATAGTCCTATTGGACTAATCATCCATGTAATTTACAGCTTAGAACAACTACAACTCTGATAGTCCAATTTGATAGTCACCTCTGCTTTCCAGCCTAAGAATAAATGCTCTTAGTTGTTTTTTTTTTCTTAAATACATTTTTAGTTACGGTAAAATACACTGTTTTTATTTTCCGTTCCTGAGACCAAAAATCACATATTTTATTTTCCTCCCTGCTATTTGCTTTTTCATCCAATCTAAATCTGAAAACACTCTTACACACAGTGACGGATCCAGGAGTTTAAGTATGGGGGGCACAAAAATATGTACATACATATTTTTGTGGAATACCAATCAGGATTGAACCTACGCAAGTAACGCGATGTTTGCCCAAATTGTCTTTGTGGAAAATCAATCTCTTTTGGTTGACAATGACCTTTTTGTAGATAATATCTCCTGATTTCATCTCTATCACTAGGATGATATAAGGACATTGGTGGCCTTAACCCAGGATCACTAGGAAGATTTTCTGAGTCGAACTCTAAAAATCTTTTTTTCAAGATTGGACCTAATGTTTTTTGGAGTTCTTGAGGTTGAGGGGAGGATGCTTGAGAAGATGCTTGCTCTTGCTCTATACTTTTTCTTTTGAAATATTTTTCCATTGCTGGATAAAGTTAAAGAAAAAAAAAGAAAATTGTTAATATTAACACCAATCTACAATCTGGATTATTGGGACAGTATTAATAGAACAATATATTGGATAAGGAATGTTTATTCAACTCTATAGATTCTTATTCAAATGATGACACACCACAAAGAAACATGATTCAGATTTACAAGCTCAAATTAAAGGAAGCAACAAAACTAAGCATCATCACGCATGTGAGTGGACGCTGGATAACAAGAAACTTATGAGAAACAATATTGTGTGTGTGAACGGCATATCCAAGAATGGTGATGCTGCTCCCGTTGTTCATTTCAAATTTCAATCCAACCAATTCATTTCAGTATTTCACATTTCAAAGTAATTCAAACACCAATCAATTCATTTCACAATCTATTACCTAACCTTGCTGGATAACTGGATTGAAGCAAAAAGGGAGAAGCAGAAATGGAGAATCAAATTACCTTGCTTGCTTGCTGTAATGCTGTTGCTGGATTGAAGCAGAAATGGGAAAGAAGGTTTGAAGTAGAGCGGAGCAGGTGGAGAAGGAGGAGGCCGCGGACTGGCGGAGGAGGCCGCGCAATGCGGCGGCGCGGGTGAAGGAAGGAGGACGGAGGAGCAGGCCCGACGCGGCGGCGCGAGCGAGGACGAGGACGAGAGGAGGCCCAACGCGGCGACAGGAGCGAGGACGAGGACGGGAGAAGGTCGTGCGACGCGGCGGCGCGGGCGACGCGAGCGTGGAGGCAGAACTGCACGGCGCGAGCGTGGAGGCAGAAAGGGCGCAGCAAGATTGAAAGAGGAGGAAGAAAGGGCGCAGCAAGATTGAAAGAGAAAGTTAGGGTAGGGTTTGGAAATTAGGAAAGTAAATAAAAATAATTATAATATTAGTATTATTAGTATTAAATTTTTTTTTCAGAAAATTTATGTGGGGGCACGTGCCCCCCACTCATGCATGTGGGTCCGTCAATGCTTACACACGCTTACATTTGCGCACTGAAGTCAGGTTCAGCCCATATTTTTTCCAGATTGTAAAAACCCAAATTTGAATAGATGGAAAAACAACTGGCAGAGACTAAAAATAAAATAAAAAATTCCGAGGGACTAAACAAAAACAGTGAATTTTACAGGGGCAAAAATGTATTTAAGTTTTTTTTTTTCCTTAAAATTGCATGAAGGGGAAAACGAACCTTTCCACCATAAATTTCATATAACTCCTCCAAACATTGTCGACATATTATATACCTCCAAGAATTTTGGCTCAAGATTCCCCACTACATACAACTAGTCATCTCGCTAATCTTGTGAGTATCATACCAAATTTATCATATATGTACCCAAAGGATGCACATGTCAATATTGGAAGATTTTCTGATGGACTTTGCGATTTCTGCACCATATGGTCCAAATGCATAGCTTGGACTGTTTGGTGTGAACAATATCTAGATAAGAATCAATGTCTTGCCAGGAGATCCAAGATGCATGTGAAAACTTTACTTTAGTACCCACATTAACACACACACTCTCTCTCTCTAATAGTATTTCTTTTTATTAGTTTAAATTTATATGATTCTTATCAAATTGGGATAAAACTCATATAGTATCCCACATTGGTTTCGATTAATAAATGACAGGGTTGGAAAAAGAGATTTAATGTAAGTGTTACTATATTTTTCAAACTTCATTTGATATTATCATATTGAGTTTTGCGTACATCTCCTTCTCGCTACTTATTAAATATGTGACATATTTTAAATATTTATTAAAAGAGATATGCCCATAATATTTTACTTGATGTTGTCATACGAGAGAATTATAATCCTTGCCGCGAGTCTGCTCTGCATCCTCTCCTATATATGAACATCGTTTCATTTATATGAACATTTTAACATGTGTGTATCCGTGATGGAGAATGAAAACTATATGAAATTATAATACTTCTTCTGATGCTTAATATCTGTCACTTTAAGGTTTTGACACATGCATTAAGAAACAGTATTAATGTTCTTGTTTTTTTTGTTAAATTACTATCTAACTTTCTAGTATACACTTTATCGCTCTTATTAAATTTAGCTCTTCATTTTTCATCACCGCTAAGAATTACATTATGTTAAAAGTATAATAGATAAAACATTATTAATGCTCTCTTGGAGTTTGACAGATAAATAGGAACAAAATACTTCTCAAAATAGTGATTGATATATAGAAACAGATGAAATATTAAACAACAACAACAAAAGTCTCATTCCACTAAGTGAAGTCGGCTATATGAATCACACCATATCATTAAACTCAATCAAAAACCATATTCTGAGAGCATCATTGACGATGATGTCACTTATAACAATATCTTCCAATATTCTTTTTTGTCTCTCTATGCCTCTCTTTGCAGATTTAAATGCAATGTTATCAATCTTTTTCGCCGGTGCCTCTAAAAGTCTTCTTTATACATATTTATATCACCTTAACTAATTTTCCGTAAGCTTCTCCGTGAGCTTCTCCGTGATAGGTTTCACCCCAAAATTTTCTCTTATACCATCACTGGGTATCGTATCATTTCTAGTGTGGTAACTCACCACATTACTCGGCTTAGTTTTCTCTTTACATGATAGTTGCATTAATCACATATATGAATTTCTATATTTGCTCGCTAAGGCTTGATGCTGAAATTCTTGCCTCAGGGTATTTTTCTTTTTGCACACTCTAGTAAATGAAGGAAGAATTTGGCATGAGTTTTAGGGTGTCATAATTATATTATCACAAGAAAGATAACCTTGAGCACAACGCAGAGATCTTGTCAATCCCAAGCTCAGACATACAAGCATGGCATGATAAATATATACCTACACCTTGAAACCAGTATTTTTGTTTGTTATTGCAGCACTTAAATTTTTGAGTCTTTTAATTTTTAACAGGAGGTGAACAAAGATCTTGTGTGTGTATTTTCTTCTAGTAGTCACCACTCATCACTGTTCAACCTTTGCTTGTATTATTGCAGGGACAAAAACATCGGATTCTTCCGCGGTTCAAATAAAAAATGAAAGGACATCACAACAAATTTTATAGTGGCTTGTCCTATGGCTTTTGTTTTCTTTCATTGTGTTTGTAGTTATATAATTTTAAGCTCCACATACAGTTTTGCACAGCTATTTAACTTTTTAATTCCAAGATTTAACTATTTAAGTGCTGTATGAGAGCTAACTTTTTAACTAATTTTTTAGTTTGACAAAATGTTGAATTAGAAATTTAATTTAAATTCCTTCAAATTAGAAAACTAAAGAAGCATTAAGGTTTCATGAAACTCATTTTATCCTCAATCGGGATATACCAATCTTACCTTCGAATTGTCGTTGGAAATTTTTATTGCATTAAAATAAGACAATAAGTGTCATTCTATTGCAAAAGTAATACAGGAAGAATCTCGGTTATCAAACCCAATGGCTAAAATATGAATACTTGGTTTAAAGGATGAGCTCATTGTTTAGGCAATGGAAAAGTTGTTGAATGTTCTCAATCATGCAAGAATTAGAGAAAACAATTAAAATAAGGAAGAGAGTTCGGATGAGAGAAGCTTCATGGTTACGATAATAATTGAATTAATCTCCCATAATTTATGTATCTCATCTAATGATTCTTATGAAAGTAAACTATACTCCTTAAATTAATAACTCACCTCCCAATTGTTTCTAATTGTCTCGTCCAAACTCACTACCCACAAGCACCCGTCATTCAAGCATGTGTCGGAATGCATAGGCCTAATTATCAATGAGACATTCTCTGGTCCGCTATCTAGACAAGTTTAAAGCATAAAAACTAGTTCTAAAACTCCCGCGAGGGTGGGTTATTCTTAATAGTCTATACTCGATTCCTTTCTAGTTCAAGTAAATTAATACCTCCATCAAGATCGAATTAACCATTAGAGATTACGATTAACTACTTCGTATATATTAAGCACAAAGAAGAAAAACCAATCATGAAAGAAAATGATAAATAAACGGTGTTTACATTACCAATTACATCGCAACCTCGAGAAAGATGTTTAACAATCATAGTAAACGTGAAAATCATATAACCCTAAGCATGACTAAAATCCCATATAAAAGAAGAAGAGCTAAAACAATATAAGGTCCCTCTCCGTCTTCGATCTGCCTCTCGAGTATTTTTCCTCGTTCCTCTGCCTCCGCGACACTCTAAGGCCTTCACAACAAGTCTAGAATGAAGTTGAATGAAGTTAGAATGTGCTCTCTTGACCTAGGAGCCTTCCCTATACTTTTTTTTATTGACCAAATTTCCTTCCAAGGATTGATCCATGGACCTTCCCTTCTTTAACCTATATGTCCCCCAACTCTTACCACTTGAGCTATCATTCGGAGACAGGAGCCTTCCCTATACTTATAAAACGCCTTTGGGCTTGTTTGGATGATTTTTCACGAGCTTTTACATGTCGTGGTGAAGGGGTAGCTTTGTCCTTCCCACAGACAACGTCAATTGATCAGACAGATCCGATCAAATCACTAGAAGTGAATGTTGATTGAGGCGAGAACGACGAGCTTCCGGGAAAGTAGGCATCTTCGACGATGTGGTAATGTCTCTGTGGTTGAGCAGCGCCAGGGGGTACCTGCGAAGGAACTTCAACGCCCAAGTTAGAGGTGTGAAGTGTAACGCCCCGATTTCTCGAGGATTATTATTGTAAATATCAAACAAATAAATAACAGATAAAAGACTGCAGAAATTGAAACCAAAATGAAATTGATATATAAACCGCCTCAAGGGGAAAATTATCCAGAACAGGAATGAAAATAATACCTGTGCTAAAAACCTCGAGCCTCTATAGAGAGAGTAAAACTTCTATGGCAATGGGAAAACAAAGGCCGAAAGAAAATAAAAGAGTTCAACCGAATCAACAGTATAGAACCCCAACCCAAAGCACTAACTACGAGGACCACCGGGCAATAAACGCTGGTCGTAGAAACATAGCATAACAATTGAACTGTTACGATCACGAGAGATGACTCGTCTCCAGCTACCCACAACAACACTGAAGCTCCACATGTACTCATTATCGGCTCAAGTGAAATATCCATCTCATGCCTCGGGAAATGTATCCCCTATAATGCTTCGGTCTCGATCGTCTAGCGTTAAGCGCGCACACCACAAGCATTCAAACAAGCAAGGGTTAACTCCAGATATGACTCTCAAATATCAACAACCGATGAAGCATATAACAATATAATGAGTCAAGATATCAGCATAATAACAACAAGATATGAGCAATATAATAAGTCAACAACAAGATCTGAACAATATTTACAGGGAAAAACCTAGGGTTAGTCTTGGTATACAATGCACTGTACGACCTCTCGTACAAAAACAATGATCCAGATATAATAACGCCAAACCGCCACCTGGTTGATAGGAAAAACACGACTCCGCGGTTGGGTTTGAACTTAACAACGCACCGCCGTTGAATCACTCGCACGACCCCACAATCCAGGTGAAGGTTAATCGTGCACCGCCGTCAACAATATTTGTCACTAACACAGAAACAACCCTCGGTTGAACCAAAAACCACATGAACGATCCTCGATCGAACCAAAAGATGCAAATGTCATGATGTTAGTCAACCATCTCAAAAACTGAACTGTCCACCGACGTTCAAAACATATCCAAGGACAAGGATATAAAAGTAATACCAATAATATTTGCATGGTATGACAACATCAAGAATAACACTTTGGCAAATAATCAAGTAAATCACATAAACAACATATCATATAATACATCATTTTTTTTTTTTGAAATACAAACCCCAAATCACATTGCTTTTGCACAGAATAATGTCACAACCTTCCTCTAGAGAGCTTGAAGGAACAACTAATTGAAGTTCTATACTTTAGGATACACTAGGAACCTCCTCAACCTGCTTGCTTTGATACTTTAAATGCATAAAGTCAATATTTCCAAGCATATGATATAACAAGTACAATATAATCCACATAGCACTCTCACATGCAGACACGTCTAAGGACTGAGATATCTTTATCTTGGCCTATTAAAGGATGCACACTCAATTCCAATAAAATATCCTAAAAAGAAGATAGTGCACCTTCAACAATATTTAAACGTACACAAACAATTAATTTTTACGTAACAACTTATGCATGCATGGGCATGCTAAATTATTACTATTCTAACCCCTTTATTATTTCCCCAATAAATGATAATATATATATATATTCAAAATATACATATAGTATATCATTTAATTTTATTTCAATTATACCAAGAATAATATTCTAACAATCCAAGAATGTTAATTAAATAACCACTTCCTCTATCTATCTATCTATCTATCTATCTATCTATCTATCTATCTATATATATATATATATATATATATATATATATATATATATATATATATTTCTATATATTTCCTAATAACCAATTTTAAACCTCCTAACAAAATATTTAACAATTATCTCAACTTATCAACATAATTAAATTTAAAATCCTAATTCCCTATCATCATGCCATATTCAATATATATATAAATTTTCAATTTTCCATTATCTCAATTAAACCAAACCATATCTAATATTAATTATGATGATAAATTCAATTTTAAATTTCTAACTAATATATCTCTAACCAATTATTAGCATATCTCATTAATTAAAATTCAAATCTAAACATAATAACAACCTTTTAGCAAAAACTAACAAAATCCTAAATTCAATTTTAGGTTATCTAGCATTTAAACTAAAAGGTGAAAAACAACCAAAAATCCCCAAAACCCTACTAAGAAAAGAAGAGAGAGAAGGGACATGAGGTTTGATGATTCTTCAAGTGTATTTTCAGTGAGGGTGAGAGAACTGCTCCAGGTGAATGAAAAACAATGAGGAAGAGGTCTCTATTTATAGTTGAGGTTCACCCCATAGCTACTTGTTCTCTAAGTAGCCATTTTCCACTAATTAATTAAATTAATATCTAGTGGAAAATCCTAGACTATTAGGAAAAAGTGATTCAGCTAACTATGCCCTAATTGATGCATAAAAGAATTTCTTCTAGAACTTTCTTTTTAATTAATTAAAAAGAAATCCTAATAAGAAATTAAGATATCAGGAAATATTCCCTCTAATATTCAGATTTATTATTAATATAATAAATCATTTTATTTAATTAATCATTCTTACTAGATTAAACAATAAAATTCAATTTAAAAATATATATGCCTTGCACGCCTCATTTTATTTTATTTTATTTTTCCAAACCACTTAAAACCTCTTAAGATTTGCCTTTTATCGGAAAGAGAGTCTGAGGATACTAAGTTCGTAATGAGTATCTGATACAGCCGTACATAGGAGGTGTTGGATCCTCTGACTCTGCCGAGATCGAACGACTGCGAGTGATGGGTTTGCGTACAATAGAGGTGTTCTTAAACTCAATGCCTGCTCCTTGGGCGTAGGGATACTGATTCTTGATGAGACATGGATGATGGAAAAACATTTGGGTCTAGGCAATTGATTTGGGGAAGGACGACGTCGAAACGGCATCAATCTCATCACAAACACAATCGGGAGTAAGGTCATGATCAGTTCCATCGTAGTCATAGTTGGGAGTCAAGAGGTTCAGAGTGGTTGGTTTTCCGAGGTAGTTACTGTAGGGTTTTAGTGTTTAGGATGAACTCTTCGTATAAGCCCGATCACTCATTTTCGTGGATCTCGGGTCCTTTTGAAGTTAAACAAGTGTTCGTTCTTAAGGACTCGAGGTGTTCAGGGGAAGAGGTGATGGCGGTCGGGAGGCGTCTTTCCGCCTACTGGAATAAAAGTAAAATATTTTCAAAATCAAGACTAAAATGAAATATTGTTTATTTTCCTGTCTTCTCTTATGATCACCATCTAGACACTTGCCACCACTCTACTATACCATATATACAAATGAGAACTCTCATGCACCGTAAGTAGTTGAGAGTGACGTGATAATTTATGTGTATGAGTATAGTTTATCTTTCATTTCCCTTTAAAAAAAGAAATTTTCATTTCATCGTATAGTAGTGTACTGTCACCACATAATTTGGACATATCATTAAGCTCAAAAGCTACATTCATAAGGTCACACATTTTCACCTTAAAGGTGAATATACGCCCAATTATGTTGATTTCAGGAGTATATAAAACTTGTGGTCCAGTGCTCGAAAAGTACATGCATGTCAAATTGTTGAAAGTCTCAATAAGCCATATTTCTTTACTTATTAAACTTTTAATTTGGGTATGAGAGTGGGTTGATTCGCAAAAGGAAAATAAATTAGAAGGGAGTTGCTGACTACATGGTGCAAAATGGATGTACATGGTTATTTATCTTACACCATAATCATCAATGCACCAGAGCTTACATAAATAGTTTGAGATTTATTTATAAATTGTTTTAAATTTATTTTCTTAAAGTGTTTCAATTAGTTTATAAATTTTATTCATAATAAATTTTTAATTTACTTTAATAAACTTGTTGAATTAACTTATAAATAAACGCTTATGACATAAGTGCTTATTGTAATAAGCGTTTAATTAAGTTTTGCATATAAAAACTTTATATAAATTCATAGAAACAATCTCAAGCGGTTGGTCTAGTGAAGCATGACAGGGTGTAAGACCTGACCTACCGCACATTCGAAACCCTACCAATTTCTTCGGTACAAGGTAAATTTAATAATAATAATAATAATAATAATAATAATAATAATAATAATAATAATAATAATAATAATAATAATAATAATAATAATAATAATAATAATAATAATAATAATAATAAACACTTGAGTAACATGACTCCAAACTGCTATGAGATTTGAAAGGCCGTAATAAGGCCATGAAACTGACTGCAATTTGGAAGTTCAGCCGCCACCTATAAAAAGGGTTAAGGCCACAAACATGGCCAAAGGTCAATGATATATAATGAGCAAACGGCTAACTAATAAGTATGTCAAAGGCAAAAGATATCTCTTTATGATGCTTATTGAATTAACTTATGGAGTCAGGTATAAGTCTAATGTAACTTCACTAACTGAATAACTAGCAGCCAACTAACTAACTGACTTTTAAGCAAACTGTAAATACCATAACTATTTATCAGTTAGAATAAAGAATCAACCTATACTCTTTTCTCATACTTCTCCTCACACCAATCATATAGCATCGGTGAAACTAAATGCAAAACCTTTTTTATAATTATATATCTTTACCACTATTAGAATTGATCATTTTAGAGTAAAAAAAAATATAGCGTTAGCTCCTAGTGTCGGCTCCGATAGACATTAAAATCAGTGGCTAACATAGTGTTTGTTAGATTCAAATGTTTTAATGAATTATTATATTTTGATGAATAACAATTTCATTAAGTCTTGATATTGTTAGAGATAGAATTCCTAACTTCTTGAATGTTTTCACATTCAGGAATATCTATCTACTTGAAGAAGAATTGCATTGATTCATACAAAGCATTATCAAAAGCAGATCTTCAAGAAAAGAACAGAGGAGGAGTTCGTCCGGCTACTAATCTTATGAATCAGTCCACTAGTTGAGAACATTTGCCTCAGAGAGTCCGTCCGGCTGAGAAGAACGTCTGGTCACTCAATCATTGTGGTTTACTTGACTACTCATCTGAAGGAAAGTGCGCCTGAAACTCTGTCAAAAAGTTTGCTCGTCAACAACGCACTTTGGAGTTCGTTGACGAAGACTCAGTAGAGATTGTTTGTCCAACCGAGGCTTAGCTGTCAAACACTATCTACCTCTTCAGAGCATTAATGAAGAAAGGGACATAATTAGTACTTTATTCCTCGTTTCTTCAAATCCTCTGATATTCCTTAAATCAAGCTGTTTTTGCTGAATTAGCGGCGAGATTTCCTGAATATCGTATCTCCTCAACGATCAAATTCAAATATTTTGTTCAAAACATTAATTGCTATCCTAGTTGGGATGCACGAGCATTAAATGCCGAAGTTAAAGCTCAAGGCAGAAAGTCTTGAAGAGCCAGACGATGACAGCCTCCGCCATTGAAGATGCAATAAATGCATGGCAGAATGCATTCAATGTTGAACTAGAGATGCAGAGTATCTGTTACTCACAATGGAGAAGAAATTCAAACGGAACTATTTTTCAAATCTTCAGCAAGCTCACATTGATCATCCTACTGAAGATATAAATAGAGGACTTGGCATCAGATTCAAATTGGCGACTTACACACGATCAAAGCATTCAAACTTTCTAAGTTCATCAACTGCGATCTAGTTTTCAAAGCCAAAAACTCAGTAACCTCAAGCTATTTCTTACCTGAGTTAAGTCGTCAACAAGTGTGAAGATTTCACATATTGCTACTCTTATTCCCTTTCACACAAACCTATCAGAGAACCAATTTGTTTATCATCTCTGTAATCTGCTCTTCATATTTCTACCCACTCTTACCGAAGAGACTTTGTAGAAACCAAAATCTTCTTGAAAAAGAACTGGGAGAAGTCCTGTCTAATACTTATAAAGGAGAAGTCCTGGTAGAATACTAGTAAATGAGTAGTCCTCAGAATACTGGGAGAAGTCTTGGAAAATACTTGTACTATTTTGTGAAAATAGTGAAAATCTTGGTGAAGCCAAGGACTGGACGTAGCCCTGTCGATTAAGGGGGTGAACCAGGATAAATACCTTGTGTATTTTACTTTTCAGCTTTAGATTACCTTCTGCTGCACTCACTAGAAAAAATCTTCAAAACTTATAACTGCAGTTTACTGAAAAGGATTTCAAAAATCACACACACAATTCAAACCCCCTTTTCTTGTGTGTTTTTCTCACTATCAATTGGTATCAGAGCTTAACCGCTCTGAGATATACTAACATCTTAATAGGTGTAGAGCATAAAGATCCATGGACACTGAGATATACTAACATCTTAATAGCTGTAGAGCATAAAGATCCATGGACAACATAGCATATCCCACTGGAACAGCAACCAACAAGCCACCATTCTTTGATGGCTCCAACTACCCGTACTGGAAAAAGCACATGCAACTATTCATTGAATCAACTGACTAGAGACTCTAGGATGTTATAGCAAAAGCAAACTATATTCCCAAGGACAGTGAAAACAAAGCCATCCCAGCAGGTAAATGGACCGATGATCAAAGAACAGAAAATCAAAGGAATGCCAAAGCCAGGCTATTCCTTATATGCGCCTTGAGTAAAAATGAACACGACAAGGTGGACAGCCTAAGCACCGCTAAGGAAGTCTGGGACACCTTAGCCATGGCCCACGAGGGAACCTCAGCTGTGCAAGATACCAAAATGAGTATGCTGACCTCTCAATATGAGGCTTTCATGATGGAGGATAATGAGTCCATCGACTCCATGTTCGCCAGACTTCAAACCATTCACAACGGGATGAGGAATCTGGGAAAAAGCTTCACTAACAATGAGCAGGTGATCAAAATCCTCAAAAGTCTCCCTCCCAACTGGAGATCGTTTGTCACCGCACAACGAGCTGGAAAGAATTTTGACAACTATCAGGTGGAAGATCTATTGTGGGAGCTAAAAAATCATGAGCAGGACCTTGCAAATGATGCTGCTATCCTGCGTGGCAAATCCTCAGCTACTAAAGTTGTGGCCTTTAAGTCCAGTGCCTCCAAAGCACTAAAGGCAAATGAGTCGTCTGACGAAGGTGCTGAGTCGTCTGACAACTCCGATGATGAACAGGCTCTATTCAACCGGAGGTTCAAGAGAATGCTGGGGAACCGAAAACAGTTTAGAGGAAAACCCTTCCCATCACCAAGAAGAGATGGAGAAAAGAGCTCCAACAAAGGCGGAATCGTCTACTATGAGTGCAAAAATCCTGGACACATCAAAGCATATTGTCCTCGTCTGGGAAAGAAACCTACTCAGAAGAACTTTCATAAGAAGAAGGCCTTTTCAAGCCAAAATGAGGAGTCAGAAGAACAGTCTGACCAAGATGAAGCTGGAGGAGATGATGATGAAGCTTCATACTGTGCGTTCATGGCATCTATCGACTCGTCTGACATCGAGGCAGACAAAGAATCAGAAGCATTGATGATCTCGGTTGATCTGTCTAACTACGAGGTAGATGACAAGGATGAGGTAACATCTGAAATTTCAACTGATGATTATAATGAATTATTGGAATACTCTCATTCATTAGTAATTAAAACATGTTAAAATTAAAATCCTAACTATAGTTGTATAAATGGCATGCCAAATCGTGCCACTACTTCAAACATGTGCAACTTCTGGAAGTCATGTTCTGGTAACCGCTGCTAACCATTCGACAATTCCAAAGTGGTTTATGTCGAAAAAGCTTGCTTTTGACGTTCACACTTAGGATCTTCATGATGGTGTAAGTCTTTTCTTCATGCCATTATTTGATGTTGTCCCTTCTTTCAATATAGGCAATAGTCATTTCAACGCTAACACTTAATAGTTCTTTGATTCCTATTTCAGAAGCGCCACATATACCTTTTCTTCAACCTGTCACTTTGACCTCTGCTTTTTAGATTGAGTTTATCATATCAATATGAACTTCTCTAACGCTAACACCTGAGTAGCTTTTGACATTTTGTAAGCTCTTTAGCATTGAATCCAATCTACCTATTTTGTTATGTTGAATTTGTTCTTTCGGTCTTATACGCTTCCCTTTCGGTCTTATACGCTTCGACATGGATTCACGTTAAGTTTAAAAGAAATTCAAAAAGACACATACACTTTTATTGGACACCCTTCCAACTTGCAATGTACACATTAGCAACGGGCGAATAGTGGCATACACTACCACACCTACAATAAGTGGCAATAAGAAACATCAATAACAAAGTTTATATAAACACTGTAATTTGTGGTAGGCTGAAATTACAGATTTCGAGATGTAATGCAGGGGTGGCAAGTGGATGGATTGGATGGATATGGATATGGATATGGATTGTAATGGATGGATCCCAAACAATCAATTATCCATTAAGGATCCATTAAAATTGTTTTAAAAAAATCCATCCAATCCATCCATTAGTGAAAAAAATCCACCCAATCTCATCCATTAGTGAATTTTTAATGGATGGATATCCAATCCATCAAATAACTTAAAAAACAGTGGAAAACCCAAAAAAATGGTGGAAACTCAAAAATCGGTCTAAAACCCAAAAAACAACCGGAAAAAAAAATTGACCCAAAACCCAAAAAACGGTCGAAACCCCCAAAAGTCAGCCGAAAACTAAAAAATCGGCTCAAAATCCAAAAAACAGTCGAAACCCCAAAAATCGGCCCAAAACAAAAAAAAAACAGTCGAAAACCAAAAAATCGGCCCAAAATCCAAAAAACAGTGGAAACCCCAAAAAGTTGGCCGAAAACTAAAAAATTGGCCCAAAATTAAAAAAACAGTCGAAATCCCAAAAATCGGCCCAAAATCCAAAAAAAGGTCAAAACACCAAAAGTTGACCCAAACCTCAAAAATCGGCCCAAATCCCAAAAGTCAGCCCAAAACCCAAAAAAACAGTCGAAACCCCAAAAAACGGTCAAAATCCCAAAAGTCGGACCAAAATCCAAAAAACGGTCAAAACCCCAAAAGTCGGCCAAAATGTCAAAAATCAGCCCAAAACCCAAAAAAACAGTCGAAAACCCGTGATTTTCAACCTTTTTTGGGTTTTGGGCCGACTTTTGAGTTTGGGGAAGTTTTTTGAGTTTTAGCTGATTTTTGGGTTTTCGACTGTTTTTGTCGGGTTTCAACCGTTTTTTTTGGATTTTGGGTCGATTTTTGAGTTTCGACAATTCTTTTTGGGTTTTGGGCCGAATTTTTAGTTTCCACTGTTTTTTGGGTTTTCGACCGTTTTTTTTGTTTTGGGCTGACTTTTGAGTTCCCACTGTTTTTTGGGTTTTCGACCGTTTTTTTTTATGGCTGATTTTTTAGTTTTAGGTCGTTTTGAGCCAACTTTGTAGTTTTGGGCAAAATTTTAGGTTTTCGACCATTTTGTTGGGTTTTAGGCCGTTTTTTTAGTTTCCATCATTTATTTGGGTTTTCGACCGTTTTTTGGGTTTGGGGCAGATTTTTGAGTTTTGGGCCGATATTTGGGTTTTCGACCATTTTTGTCAGTTTTCGACTTGTTTTTTGGGTTTTGAGCCGATTTTTTAGTTTTGAACTAATTTGTGAGTTTCCACCGTTTTTTGGGCTTTCGACCGTTTTTGTCGGTTTTCAACTGTTGTTTTGGGTTTTGGGCTGATTTTTGAGTTTCGACCGTTTTTTTGGGTTTTGGGCTGACTTTTTGAGTTTCCATCATTTTTTGGGTTTGTGGCAGATTTTTTTGTTTTGGGCCGATTTTTTGTTTTTCGACCGTTTTTTTGAGTTTTGGGCCGACTTTTGAGTTTCCACTGTTTTTTGGTTTTTGGGCTGATTTTTTTAGTTTTAGGCTATTTTTTGGTTTTTCGACCACTTGTTTTGGCTTTTGGGCCGAATTTTTAGTTTTGGGCTGACTTTTGGGTTTTCCACTGTTTTTTTGGATTGAGGGTCGATTTTTGAGTTTCTACCGTTTTTTTGGGCTTCGAGCCGATTTTTGAGTTTCCACCGTTTTTATTCACAACTCATTTAATTCATTTTTTTGATCCACTAGAATTTTAAGTTGATCCATCACAATCCATCAAATTTCAATATATTGATCCAATTGATTTTTATTTTAAATTGGTGAATTATGGATATCCAATGGATTATATGGATGGATTGGATGGGTATGGATTAACAAATAATTTTGCCACCCCTAGATGTATGTCACTATCTTTATACTCCCTCCGTCCCAAATTATAAGACCCTCTAGAGACAAACTTAGTGTTCCAAATTATAAGACCCCTTCTAGATTTCAGAAAAAAAATAATAAGTTTTTCTTTTTTTATCTCTTGCATTCATTATATTTTCAATTCCAAAACTTTAATTATCACTTCTACTAATTACTTCTATTTCATGTTTCTCAACCAACTTTTGATATATCAAATACTAACATAAGGGCATATATGGAAGATTTGTAAAAAAAATAACAAAACTAAGACATTAATTAGCTTATTACATGTTTTCTTAATAAACATGATTGTCTGAACAGATCCTTATAATTTGGGACGGACGGAGTAATTATTTATCGCTAGTTTTGGACTACAGGACTAGTAATTACACCCTCACACGAGCAAAATTTCCTAGAAGTCTGTGCACCGAAGTCCATGTAAGTATTTTAATTTTCATCTGATTAAAGCATATACGGCGCCTGATATTTCTCACATCCTTATCTTCAAATTCTTACTCGTGAATCGTTACACAAATACATTTTAAATGTGCTCATTATCCTCGGTAAATTTCCCCAAAGCAGCTCTTTCACTAGACTAGACTAGTATTTTTTACTTATTCCTATCCAATCCAAATAATGCAATTCCAACTTCGAAAAATTCTTTGGTGGTAAATTGTGTAAAGAAATATGTATTGTATTTGCATCACATGATGAATGAATCTGGGTGAAAAACGAAGCACGAGAATCATGCAGGTGGCGCAAGCACACTCCTACCTAGGATCCTATGAGGAACACAATACAAAAACATTTTATAGGAGTCTGATTCTGATAAGGTAACGCTACGATTTAGGGCTAAAAACAACAACAACACTAGAAGACAAACACTCTGTCACCCTCTTGTTTTTCAACTCCCTAAATTCAAATATAATATTACCGTACAAAAATATCAATTAGTAGCTACCTAATTAAAATATTTTGATGGATGGATATCAATGAACGAATGAAAATCAACAATTAATATAACCAAAAAAATAAATCAACTATTAACTGTTCCTCGGGCAGCGCCGCTGCGGGCACCTTCTCCTCCCGGTAACTATTTTTTTTTTTCAAATGGTACTTAGAGTGATATCCAAAAGTTGCCCAATAACATTTACATTGATGACACTTACATTAGTAGCACTAAAATCGCAATGAATAATACTACAATGCAAACAAATAAAACATTTAAGATTAAGGCATATTCAGTCATGTTAATACAGGTAACTATAACATACTAAAATCGTATAAAGCCCCTAAATTCGTATGAACAACAGTGGATTAAATTGACGTTATAAGCAGTAGAGTTTTTTTTTTTCTTTTCAGCAATAACTTCACTTTTGCAACTCATCCTGCTCTGCCATAGTTGCGATCTGTTTAGCCTTCTTCAAGGAAGCCTACGTGCAACACCGAGAGGAGTCGAGCCGAGAGCACTATGACTATGGATAATAGGGTTGTCGTAGATCAGTGCCTAACCAGTAGTAGAAAAGAATAGAGGGGGAGAGGAGATGGTGGTGGCTGATGCATAAATGATTGCGGCTGAGGCAAGGCAGCGACAACGACACAAAGGCAGTGTCGTCAAGACAGTATCGGCGGAGACAGTAGGGAGTGGAGGAAGGGGCGGTGGGTGGAGGAAAACCCGAGGTGGCCATAAAAAGAGAGAAATCCATCCTAAAAAGAAAGAAACAAACTCACTTAGATATTGGGGTAACAAATCTATCCAACATGGAAGAGAACTCACCTATTATGGGAGAAACATCTACCACAAAAAGAAAAAAAAAATCTCCATGTAGGAGGACGAACCCCTCAAAATAGAGGTGGTGGCGCTTTGGGTTGTATGAAGTTATTGTGTTTTGAATTATGTATCACCAACTGTTTAAATGTAATAATAATGCATTTAAAATTATTATTAAAAAATTGTTTTTGCTGACTTTATTATTGGATGAATTATTAAAGTACTAAAGATTTTATCAATAATGAATATACGGTTGTAATGAACTAGCACCCAAATTTGAATGTAAGGTAGGTAACCCACATTGCTTTTGAATGTAAGGTAACCCATAAAATATTCTGTGATTAAAACTCGAAAGTAAAGAAGATTCTGAAAGGTTTTATATACAAACTCTTTATTGCTTTTGGTAATTGGTAAAATCCCAGAAATTCAAGTCATCATCCATAAATAAAGTTCAATATAGGGACCCTAATATTTGAACAAGCTTCTCTCCCTCCCTTTGACTGATAGGGGCAGCCCTGCCCGCTGCCCGCCACAATTCTAACCATAATATGGCCTCAAAGAAGGTGCTCATAGAATAACTGTAAAATTCCCTACCTTTCCCCAACTTACAAGGTTGAATTGGGGCTATAAATCCCCACATTTCACAGGGTTTTTCTCTTCTCATGAGATACAAAGTCTGCACCTTTTTCTTCCATGAGTTTGTTTTCAAGTGCTAATTGATTTTGGGGCTGCTTATATCAGCAACAATTCTTCTCCTAAGTTTATGGTCATTCATGCCTGTGTTGTGTTTGATATTTGGTCATGTTCTTAGTGTGTTCTAAAAGCACATAAAAGTTGTTCTTTTTCAGAAACCTTGCATAGTAGATTCCTTGTTCCACTCTCTTGAGTTTAGCTATTTTAGTGTGTTAGTGGGCAAGAATTACTTTGTTCCTTGCTTGGTGTCAGTTACATATATACACTCAAGGTTCCAGTGCAATCATCATTACCAAGCTTCTCCATAAACCACCCTCTCCCCTAACTTTTTGAGTCAAAATTTATTTAGTATTCCAAAGCACTCTCCAATAGGATAAGCTTGTGTTTCCCCTGTGGTTGGTTGTTACCCCTGCTCTGCCTGGTAAAGGTTCAATCTTCTTGTTACCAGCTTTTGTGCATGCCACTTTACCAGTTCCTTTTAAACCAAAACACACCACAATCTTTTCCCTCTTCATCTCAAGCAAAATGGCCCCTTCTGGAAGGACAGCAGCAACAAACACAAAGACAACCTCAAAGACAAAGGCTGCAACAACAACAACAACAACAAAAACAACAACAAGAACAAGAACAAGAAGAGTTACAAGACAGCAAAGAAGAACAAGACTTAGCAAAGAACAAGAGGTACCCACTGTTTTGCACTCTACCTGTTCGTCAAAAGGCTCTTCAAAGGAAGGGGACATGGACATGGATGTATGTGAGGTGATTGATGTCCCCAACAACAGTGCCTGTTGTTCCACACCAAAAGGTCAGAAGTTTCAGATACCAGAGATTTCAACATGCCCACCAGCACCAAAGAAGCCAAGGGTGCTTTCAAATTGCTCTTTGAGGAGGTCACCACTTTCATTCTTTGCACCCCCTGACTTGGAGCTCTTCTTCTTCACCCTTAGTAGAGATGTTTCAGTTTGATTTTGTGTGTTCATAGCAGGATTTATATATAAATAAGATCATGATGACACTTTAGAAGATTGGACTTTTGAAGTGGTTTTAGTTGTAATTTCTCTAGCAAAATGAGATACATGCTTTGAGAAGTTTAGATTTTGGTGTGTTGTTCATCTTAGGAAACAGTTACTTGCCCCTTTCTTCTCTAGTCTCTGCTAATTTTAGCTCAACTTGTAGGATTTGTCAGTCACTAAATTTAGCTGGAGTGGCTCTCCAACTAAATTTACATTTTAAGCTTACTTTCTTTTCCTTTCTTTTTCTTTTTTACCTGTTATAGAAGATGTGTACTGACTTTTAAATTTAAGTGTGCTGAGTGCAAAATGTAATGGGTTTGGTTTGGTGTTTGTGAGTATTCAAGCTTGCAACTCTAAAAGCTTCAGTTTTCAGTTAGTCACCTTGAGATAAAGTTATATTCTTCCCTTTCCTTTGCAAAAATCTCTCTTCTAGTTTTCTCTTTTTTGACTTCCCTACAGAACAACCTGTGAAGGTGGTGATAATTTTGGTTATAACAGTATTAGCTAATGCCTTTGGTTTCTATACTGCTGGTTAAAAAACTACATGTAAAATATGTTAATGAAGACAACTAGTTAATAGTTTACAATCTATCCTGAACACTTCAAAAATAGTGTTCTGTACTGAGTACTCTGCTGTTCTAATTGCATGTACTCAAATTCAAATTCTCATCTTCATCGATCTGACATGATTAGACAAGTTTGTAATTAAATTATGTTCGCAAACCTTTAACATTTAATTAAATTAGGCTGAACCATTGTATTACTATAGTCAAACTTTAGGGTCCACCATATATGCCTTATACGTGAAATGATACCATGCTATCAAGTGATCATCCCACTGAAAAAAAAAATGCTTTCATTTTCATAGAAGGTCTCCTAACTTTGCTCCATTTAATTTGATTATACGATAATAATAGCGTGCTTAAATTGTCGTCTGCATAGTACAGTAACTCTAACTCTAGAAGTTATACTATAATTTGCGAGTTTGTATTGACAAATGTACACATAATTCAAAATAAGGTAACTTTGGATTATGAAATTTTTTACGATAAGATTAAGCACACTATATCGTGTTTGGATCAGCGATCACCTTATAAAAAAATGACTTTTGTTACGTAATGTTCTAAAATTCAGTTGCGAACGCAATAGCCATATTTTCTAACTTCTACTAGAATAGATTTCGTGTACTAAAACAATTATGTAAAATGACTCTTTAAAATTGATTTTACGGTTTTTCAACTGAATACCAAGCGCACTCTATATGTAATTTTTCTGAAAAGTGATTATGAGACTTCCTAATACAGAACCAAACACGTTGCATAGCTAGTTCCTCAAGGGATGTAGTTTAGATGACAATGGTGCTAGAAATGTTTTGGATTTGGGCCTGATGACAAATTATCAAGTGGGAGTACCGGAGACATAGTGACATAGGTGCTGCCTAAGATAGTTTTAACATTTTGTGTCCAAGTGGAAGATAGAGGCCACATGCGTGTAATAGGTTTTTGAACACAATAATAATATGGCTAAGTGTGATTAAGGAAGTGAAATCATTTTGTCAGATATGTGGTTGTTCTTTGTGTGTGTGTGTGAACACCCCGGCATCTGTAAGAGAATCCAATGAAGGAACTCTCGTGCGGGTCTGTCACTGTCACGTTAGAGAATCTCAAGAAATTGATCATCATTTTTTTTTCAATACTTTAGAGGCTTTTCCTGCTTCATCATGGGTGGCTCGTATTAATTTTCAGACAAATAATGCGGCTATACGCGTAACGTACAGCGATTCTGTAAAAAATTTATATATTTTTTTTAATTAGGATGTACTTCAGAACATTGATTGAGAAATATTTTGATATATTTTATCAAATGCCTTTATTATTTTAAATAATAAATATGAAATTTTTTGTTATTAAAATTAATGTCAAAATACCATTAACATTAACATCTTATACAGATGGTAAATAACAGATGTAAATAATTTTACACAAAAATCATAGTTTACTGTCTTACATTTTTTATAATTTAACTATAATATTGCAAGATGGTGAAATCGAATTGAATTTTGGACCGGGCGAACACCTTCCCTTGGTGGCAAGCCATGAAGAGTTATGAAGACATACGTCGTTTTTATACTTCAAGCTCGGTGTCTTGTGGACTTGTGGATTGGGAGAGCACCTCGCCTAGCAGAGGGCGACCAGAACGAGGGCCAGCGTATGGCGAGTTGGACGGGCTGAGAGGTGCAAGGTTGAGGCTGTTGGACCGAATGTTCTGAGGCCCAAAGGCCTATATTATGTAATCTAGGGTTTTATTGCTATTTATGACTCTCCCCTCTATAAATAGCTAGAGAGGGTTCATGTAAAATGGGACTTCTCCGATTTTCACTTACTAAATAGTCAGACATTATTTCAACCTCTTGCTTCCTTTCTCTCCGGTTGCTTTACGAGAACAAACTTTATTTAAAACTTAACGGTTATTGTAGGATTATTAAAATCTACATTGATTTAATATTTTAAATAGAGATGTAGTAGGACGAGTTCATATCCTCTTTAGCAAGGCTCCGACAGTTTTATGACCACAAATTGATAAATTTAAGGGTGGAGATTGAGATAAGATAATAATTGATCACTAAAAGATTTAAATGCTAGATTTGCACTAGTAGGACCCTCCAACCGCTAGAGAAGATCTGAATGCGCCATAAGACAAGCTAAATCATAGGCCCAGTTGGATTCGACTATCTCGCACCGCATATCACAACTGACACCCATCCAAGGCCATTGCAATCCGCTCAATCCGACGATCGTCCTTCCATATGACAAAGTACATCATGCAGGCCTCCCTTGTATGTGTTCCAGTCAGCGTCACCTTTCCATCTATAGAAATACAACATGAGGATTATGCTCCTAGATCTCCCCTTACATAATTTGGTCTGCTTCACACAAATTCACTGTTAAAATTAACACCATCTGCTCCTCTTATTCACGTGAATCGCCCAACTAGATGTCCAACATTTCTACAATTATTGTGAGTACATCTTGATCGTTCCTCACTAGATTTGATGTTGAAATCCCCACCATCCTCTCCTCTTCATGCAAAACTCCCTGCTTTTCACATGGATCATCTCTGTGGGCGTTCACCTAGACCGGCCATCTCTGTGGGCGTTCATATATTGATTTTCATGAGGATTGTCCCTATGGTCTTGAGGACAAGTTTTTTTTTTGTTTGGTCAAAATGTTTGAAATAAATACTCAAAAGGTTGTTAAATGACACTTACAACATGAGAAAATAAATCTCTAGTTGTGCTACAACAATGCATAGATGCATGAGGAAATGAAGCACAAACATGCACACTCAAGCAACAAGTTATGGTGCAAAACCCTAAAGGACATATGGAAGCCCCTAAAACCCCGAATGTTAGACAAGTTAATTGACTTCTGAGCGGAGAGAAAAATTCATTTAAACAACGATCCCATGGAAAAACAATTCAATCGGTCGGCTCTGTCAAAGTTGCAAATTGCGTGGCTATCAGGAAATCTCGAATCGTGGCTGCAGCAGCACCAAGAGGAACATTCTAGAGTATTAAAATAACTAATCCAAAATTAAACATGGTTATTTAATTAGAGGAGTTTCATTTAATTTTCAAGTTTGGGCTTTTTTGACATAGACTAGCCCAACATATTGGTTGCTACCAATATTATCCCCTTGAACCTTGTCCTCAAGTCGTACTAGGGTTTTGAAAAACGTCTCTACTAGGATTTTGAAAAGCCAACATAGTATCGTTACCCCTTTGGGCGCTTCTTCTCCTCCATTTGGGAGGTTCTACCTACTTGTTGTTGTGAAGCACCGACTCCGACACATACATTAGACACAACACGACACATACACTGTGACATGACTAACTTCTAAAAAGTAGGACATTGATGCACCGCTTATACATATATATTTAAAAAATAACAAATCATAAATATGACAAATATTATCACCTTCTCAAAATTAAGACAAGTTAGACTTTTTACAAAGAAAAATGTAACAATGTCCAATACCCTAGCCAACGAGATTCAAAAAGATAAACTAATAGACTTATTTTACAAAGTAAGCACTTAATCTAAAAAAGACATGGTTTATCTATTTAGCGGCTTTCGCCTCCTTAACTATCATCATTGAAAAAATGACTCCAACTGTAGTTTATCAAATGACAAAGTAGCAACTTAAAGAATTTTAAGTTCATCAAGTGGTCAAACTCATCTCCCGCACTATCTCATTTGTTAATTTAAAATATAAAGATATTTTATGTTTGAGGGTTAATAAGAGTGAGTGTCTTACCAGTGTTCAGCCAATCATTAGTGTTTTATAAGTGTATAGCCAGCTTCAAGTGTCGAGCAGAAAAAAAATTCTCCAACATACCGTAAAAAGGTGTCTAAAACCTGAAATACAAGTATCGTACATGTATCAGTGACGTGTTGGTGTTCGACACCAAAATATCCCTGGAACAGGATTGTAAAGATTCCAGATTCCAGTATGGCTAAGTAAAATCATCCTGAAAACTAAGTTTTGCTTAGCCATTTTACTTTTGTTCCTTAATTTCTCTAAGAATTTCTTAGGTGTTATCTATTCATGCACGTGTTGGTGTTAAATGGTTTGCATGGGGATGTACATATAAATGAACATGTAATGTAATGTAATTAAGTATGACCATGCATGCCCAACAAATAAGGGACCACAGCCGTGCGAAGAAAAGAAAAGGGACAACATACACCAATATCGAACAGGGCTTCTAATGAGTGCAAACTGTCCTTCATCATATTCTCTCTAATTATATATAAATCCAAATTGCACAAAAGATTGCAATATTCAAAGCTATATGCTTTTGCCACTGATTTATCCTTTCCTTTATATATCTTCGTCTTATCATCATCATATTCATATTTATATCAGTTCTGTGATACTTGTACCATCTATCTATGAGACTATCTCCCAAAGTTAGCTCAAGTGGGAAGAGTTAAAAGACATATATCGGTTGGGGAGGGTAAAAGGCCAGGGTTCAATTCTTAATAATGACTAATTTATACTAATTTACTAACAACTTACCTTGACAGAAAAAAAAAAGAAAAATGAGACACCTTTAGAACTGCTCTAATTTACTTTATCGCAAAAAGCTTTTATTTGGCATTGGCCCTGAAGCATATAGTTTTTCATATAACATCATATATAGTTTTTTTATTAGAAATTGGGAGTGTAACTCAATCATAAAAACTAGCTTGAGAGTGAGGTTTTTTGTACCCTTATAAACACTTGATTAATTATATCTCTCGCCAATGTGAAACTTGTCAACAATTTTCCCCGAATTTGCAAATGATTCAAATTCACATTTATCGTTTTGGTTAATTCATATTACACACTAAGTTTCCTCTGTTTCTTTAGTATTAGTTGGTATATGCTCCTTAATTATCCTCATACTCATTTCTAACAAAGCTTCCTTAAGAAAAAATTTAAAGTCAATAAAAAATGAAATTGAATCTAAGAAATATACGGTGAATCATGGAGAGCTAGCTAAGAATAACTGAAAGTGACTCAAAATTCGTTTTTAATCAATTAGTATATTCTTTCAAGGAAATGAAAAAAGAAATATTCCAAACTTTTAAATTAGATCGTTTATTCTCTTCAACAACTTCTTTTAACAAGAGTTTATTCTCTTCATCTTTTTTGTCCTGTTCTCTTTCTACTACTCAAAATTGTAAGATTCAAACGAGTAACATTCAATTTTGGAATTATCTTTTTGGTATAAACATAAAAGTACATATTTTCTTAGCTATACCTCGATGGTACTAGCATGAAAGAATAGATGTAAGGTCAAGTGTATCTTATAAAATTGTAGATTTAACTCTCACTTCCCTCCTCAAAATAAGGTAAATGTAAGTCTTTTATAAGTATTTTTAATATATCTATTCATTTAAAAAAAAAGTGTTTATTAAGTTGACAGTTTTCTCTGTTATAAACTGTAACACTATGCATCCCCTCACCCTAACTTTTAATTAAAAATAAATAAATGTGATAAATAGATAAGACAGAAAAATAGATTTTTATTCTTGGAAAATAATTTTGTTTTAGAACAATTTTATTTCATAGTGAGAACAAATTGAGTTAATTACGAAAGTTTCACAAACCAGATAACTAAAATTATGCATCATTGAGCAATTAGATAGACTTACATGATTCTTTGTAAAGAAGATAGAAATTAAACTAATGTATTCTGCTACTCACTACATATTAGTGTTCAGCTGATAAATTTATTTTAATGAATATTGTTTTTGTTTTTATTGATGGGCTAATTAAGAGAGCTTGGGAAAGGGGATACGTTTAACAGAAAGTTGCCTGTGTGAAAAAAACAATAACAAAACATTGTAGAACACTAGCAATCATATTTGAGGAAGTTAATTGAGAGAAAATTAATTATTAGTTAGTGACATAAATTACATGTTTATAATTAACATTTCCATGATGTTCAAGATCAGTTATATTGTTTCAACTATACCTCCAATATAGTTTTAAAAAAAAAACTATACGTCCAATATTTTCATCAAACAAAAAGCATGGAAATTGTATTGAATGAAAATGGTTTAAAAAAAAACCTTATAATCCAGAAAAGAAATGGTTTTAGTTTTTCCATTTCTTATAATCCTTTCTAAACCTACTCCTAAATTATACACGAGTGATTGTAACATGATTGAGCGACGCCGACCAAATCTCTTGGTATTAATTGAGAGGGGGATCAGTGGTGCATCTAGTCAATACTCAATACAGTGCATCTAGTCAATACTCAATACGGTGCTTCTACAGGCGAATATGATTGCCTCCATCATCGAGTCATGCGGTGGGGGATCTGCAGTGATATCCTGACACCCAAGTCAGAATATGGGGAGAAGTAGGAAGTAAGTGATGGAGAATAGGCGTGTACCTTGTGCAATGCGAGACCCCCCCTTTTTTATAGAGTTGGGTTTTGAATATTTCGAAGTTGGGGTGTTTGAAAATGGGAGTCATGATGAGTACGAGGTACAACTAACGAGGAGAACCATTGGATCTTCTAACACGCCGATTAATTGAATGGGCGGGAATACATTTGCATACTGCTGTAGGGACTTTGAAAGATGCGCTTGTTCCTTTATCAGAGAACTGCTAATTAACTTGGGATGAAACATGGTGGATGAGGACACTTCAAGTTGTGCCCTCGGCCAAGGCAGGCGACGACATGGATACAATCGACTTGTGATGGATGCAATCAATTTTGGTGGATCATGTAGTCGGCTACGAGATACAATTGATTGAGGTAGATGTTGGGGTTGATTGTAATGGTGGAGCAAGTCTCCCATTGTCATTATGTTAAATGAAGAAGGAGGTCAGAAACAAGTTATAGGAGGATTCTCACATTTCCTAGGATGCTAAAGCAAGAGGGAGGTCAATGCTATATATATTGGACCTAAGTTCTTTGTTTGTAGATGCATCGGCCAATAGCACTTTAAGCTTATATTTGACTTTGTTTAAATAAACTTTTCTGAGAGTAGGGTGTACTAGGGTATTGGGTGAGAATGAGAGAAGTCTATGTGGTGTAAAAAATTCACATAAATGGCCATTCTCTTGTTGTCAGTTTAGACAACGTCCGTGATCTTTTTGTGATTTCGGAGTTTTTCCATGTTATATTCTTGTGTTTTGATTGTATTTATTTTATTTCTTAGGATGTGTTATTTCATAACAGTAGTATTAAAGTCTTAGGTTCAATGGGATATCACATTCTTAGTATGTTATGTGATTGCAGTAATGTTTGATTTTCCACATTAGAAAAGAAGTGTGATATTGTGAAAGTGATGCTCTAAAAAGATTCTGTCTAGAAAAGACTTGGTATTTAAGTGT
Organism: Acmispon strigosus; assembly: GCA_030819835.1. Lineage (NCBI taxonomy): Eukaryota > Viridiplantae > Streptophyta > Magnoliopsida > Fabales > Fabaceae > Acmispon > Acmispon strigosus. The sequence goes on from JAUAMA010000007.1 coordinate 39,571,230, forward strand.
GCCCATTGTATCCCAACTATCTTTTCCGGGAACTCATCCGGTGCACGATTTACAGTCACTGTACAGTTGCAGTGTCTTATTCAAGTGCTATGAAGTTTGGCATATAGAGGTTTGATGGAAGAATCAACTTTGGCATGTGGAAAAACACAAGTCCAAGATATGTTGATACAATTAGGATTACATAAGGCATTGAAAGGAAACACTTCCATCATGGATGACGAGAAGCAGGAGGAACTAAATTTGAGAGCTGGAAGTGCAATTTGCTTGTATTTAATAAAGAATGTTCTTGCAAATGTGCAAAACCTATCATAAGCCAAAAAAAAATTGGAAGAAGCTCGAAGGGTTATATCAGGCAAAGAGCATCTCAAATCATTTGTTGCTAAAGGAGAAGTTCCACAATTTGCACATGAATGATGGTATGAAAATCTCTGATAATCTTAGTAATTTGAATGGTATGGTTTTCGAACTAGAACCTATTGGAGTAAAAATGGATGACGAAGATAAAGTGTTAAGACTCATATTGTCCTTTCCATTTTCTTATGTGCATATCAAACCTGTTTTGATGTATGGGAAGGATTTGAGTTTTGAAGAAATTTCATGTAAAATTATTTCTGAAGAAAGGACAATAAAAAGTGATGAAAGCATTTTATCAAGCTCGGTGTTGGTAACTATGATGAGCCTTATGGGAAGAAGATCCATGGAAAGAATATGGCAGCTGGAAGTGTAGAAAGTCTGGGCATGTAAAGAGGAACTATGCAGGAGGAGCAATATAAGAAAAGACTCTGAGTCAAGTGCCAGTAATGTCTTCCTTGTTTTGGAATATAGTGATCTTCTCTAAAAGATGAAAGTGTGTCCTTATTGTATTTTCGTGTGGCCATGGAAAATGATAAGTTATTCTCATCTGATTCATAATAGAACATGAGCACTATTTGACATTGATGCAAGGTGTGTGGTGAGATTTTGTCATTGACTAAAGAACTTCCAAAGAAAGCCAAAATGAAGTTTTCACTATAAATTTCAGCAAGGTTCCAACGTGTAGAAATTCTTGAAAGAGTTTAGTGTACTTTTTATGGTGGAGTATGATAATTTTCTTTATCAGTGCAAACAATAAGAGTTATGGTTGTCGGTGAAGATAATGATTGTCAGTATAGACAATGTAAGCGGAAGATGTAGCTCTTACAATCAAGATGGAGATTGTTGGGGTTAATTGTAATGGTGGAGCAAGTCTTTCATCGTCATTAAGTTAAATGAAGAAGGTAAAAGAAGAGCTATTCAAGATTTCTCACATTGCCTTGGATGTTGAAGCAAGAGGGAGACCAATGCTATATATTGAACCTAAGTTCTTAATTTGTAGATGCACCACTCAGTAGCACTTTAAGCTTATACCTGACTTAGTTTAAATATTTATTTTGTGAAAGTGTGAGTAAACTGATGAATGAGGTGAGAATGAGATAAGTCGATGTGTCACAGTGTTTATTCTATGGTTGTCGGTTTAGGCAACAATAATGGCCTTTTTTCCGATTCTGACGTTTTCCATGTTATATCTTGTGTGTTGATTGTGTTTATTTTTTTCTTCGGCTATGTTATTTCTTAGCGGTAGATACAAGTGATCGGCTACGGGGCACAACGGTCACGGTGGAAACATGTAGTCAACTTATGGGATACAGTTGGTCGCGATGAATGATGTTGGTTCACTTGACGACTACTGTCTCAGTGGGGGTTCCATTCCGGAGTGTGCGTCTAGAAGAATGAGATTGGACGCGAGTAATCGGGAACTCGATAATCGAAGCAATGACCGTTTTACCAGTTCCGGAATATAACACACCTAAATAATAAACATAATTATGTAATCGAAGTCAAAGAGAACCAATAATTTCAAATGTATAACCCAAATCAAATCAAATAGTTAAATAATAATCAATGTTATGGTGAATACCAGTTCACAGTGCACGTGGATGGAGATGAAGATGGGATTTCATATGCATATTCTTAGGGTTCCTTCACCTTATACCAGTAGTGATAGGATCTAGGTGCTTTTGCATTTCAATAAAAAAGTTAAAAAAAGGATAAAAAACATGAAGAATCCATCGTGTACTTATATAATTTATTTTAGACCAAGCTGAAGGATCACTCAAAAGATTGTGCCAACTTTTTTCTAAACTTTTCTTCTGATATAATGCTATACAAAAGCAAAGTTATGTGCATATGTAGGAAAATCACTGATCTATCCAGAAAGTGCTGCTGATAACCATGGAACTTTAGACTGGAGCAGCATTAAATTTTGAGCTCAACTTTAGATGACTCTAATAGCTACTAGCACATCTAGAAGAATCTCTCTAAATTGTATGAACAAACCCCACTCAAAACGATATATTGCCTCCTCTTTAATTAGCTAAGGACAATTTAAAGTGTTCATAGGCTTGATCTCAATCTCACATGCTTTTCAATCACTATAGTTTTCATTTAGCTTCTAAGGCATGGTTTATGGCTTTATGCTCAACATAATTTCAGCTAGAATGATATATACTAATAGCATGTTTATATCAGCTTCTATTTTATCATAATCAATTCTCAAACTTAAAAGCTACTCGCCGAAGTTTCTCTCGAGAATTGATTCTGCCTTCATAATCAATTTTGGTGAAGTTGATTCAGAAAGAAACACTTAAAAGTTCTGTTTTATGCAGTTGATGGAAGCTGGATAGCAACTTAGTAGTACAAATCGAGTAACTTCTTTTGATGAAGGAAACATTAATCCAATCATCAGGAGTCAGGGCGCATCATATGTATATCAGTGTATGCCATCAATTATCTTTTCTGCTTTTATGATTGAGAATGAAAAGAAGATGCACGAACTCACATGAAAAAGGAGATTAAAATAAGTGCCTTATAGCTCTGCTTTCAATATTAAACCATGTTTAAGGAAGGTGTGTATGTATTTCTAAAGCAAAGCAAGTTGGTCAGTAGATTCCTGTTCCCTACTTATTTAGAAAAAGAAGGCTTTAGTTAGTGAGTACTTTAGACAAGAGCATCATACTGATGAAGCAATATGGACGACAAAGATTCGGTCACTCAGCTATTTAGCTTTCAAATTCATTGACTTCATCTTTTCTAAATTATCTACAATGTTTACTACAAAGATAAGCGAAGGTACTATCAAAAGATTTTAATATGTACTAGGTGGAAGAGGATACAACAAAAACATGTAATAATAGGTACTAAAATCAACCCCAATCCGTGACAAGACATACATCTTCATATTCCATAGGACTTCGGGCAAGCGTTAATATTTGAAATAAAACCTATGACAATACGAACTCGGCTAATATCAATTCAGAGACATGCCTTGAAAGCTTTTAAACTTATCTCAGACCACGAGTATGCCACAGAAGGCATGCTAAGCATCTCATTGCTTCGACTCGGATCTTGACATTCCAAACATCTTAATGCCTCAGATACTCAGATAATAGACCTACTACTTTGGTTCAATATTGACTAAGCCCTACGCATATGAGAATATAGATTTTTAATTAAGGTAACATCTCAAATTATCAGATAATATATGTTACATAATAATATCATACATGTGCATGATTCTATCTGCTTTGTCAACAACTATAAGTATATATATACATGTTAAAGAGATACTCCTCTTGTACACACTTTCTACGCAACCATAACCATAATTATTTCTCTTTAGCCTTATTAACTTGAGCATCAAAGTGTAGACAATTATTTCACTGGATACAAGAAGAAGGAGCACTTCCAGAGAGGAGCAGCCCTACCACCTTGCCTATGTCTTAGTTGTCAGGTTGAGTTTTCCGTACTCGAAAATTTTATATCTTACTATTGTTAGATTAATTTATCAATTTCACTTTAGTTAAATTCTACTATTTCAAATTTTCTGTTAAGCGCGTATGTCAACTGACACAAAGTTGTTCTAGCTGTGATCTGCTCAGCTCGAAATACGAAAGCAATTAAAGAAAAATATGTTAAGCCATTTACTTAGTTGAGATTTGGTTTTTTTATTTTTGTATGAATAGCTGAGATTTGGAATTTTTTCCTTTGTCCAACTATATCGTTTATCTCACCGGAGATTCATGTTATTATTGGGCCTGACTCTAAGCTATAAGCTACGAGGCCCAAACTACTAAATTCCAAAAAAAAAACGGAATTACTATTTTTACCACTCTTTTTTTTCTCTACACCACCCAACATTTTTAATTTCGAAAATTTTGAAAATGAAAAAGCCCAAACCACGAGTTGGGGTCTCACATCTCACTGGAGTGGAAGCTCGCTCCACTTTCTCTCTCTACTGTGGTTCTGCCTCTCTCTCCTCGCAGGTGACTCTATAGCTTCTGGGTAATTACCATCATATGATTCATTCATTCATTGGTCACTCTTGTTTACAATGATATTTGTGATTGATAAAATTGGTAGAATAATTGATGCTCAAGAACTGTTTGATAAAATGTCTCAAAGAAACCTTGTTTGGTATCTCCTGGACAATGTGGTTGAACATGCCAACTAGTTGTATGAAATAATAATGCCTGAAAGATTTAAACAAATTTATACACACTTCCTGTAATGATCAACATGATTATGGCTGATTCATCTACTTGATGGCTTTTGGTGTGAAATTATTTGTATCATAGAATTCATCTGAAATGAGGCATTCATGCCTTTTGACTTCTTTACTACTGTTTCACTTTAGCTTAGTAAACGTTGTTATACACGTGGATATTGCTATGAGAAGCATGAGCGTTTGAATACTTGAGTGTATCACCGCGTCACCACCCTTATTCATGTAGCTTCTTTACTCTGTATCCAGTTTGAACTTTGTTTCTTTTGTTCTATGTGAAAGTGTTGGCTAGATTGACCTCTGATCGTTATTTCTGTGCGTATTAACTATTTTTTTTTCTTTAACCTCTACATTTATTTACTTGGTTTATTTATTTTATGTTTCAGTATTTGTTTAGATTAATTCAGATGCTCTTCTATAACTAAATATCGAATATTGTGATATCAATTTGATGAAAAAAATGGAGTGTAGTTATCACTTGGTGTGATGGTGCCTTCTGCACCTTCAAGGTCAGGTAATGCTATTGCAAACATTTTCCTCTGTGTCTACAATTCCTTGTAATCAAATCAATTCATCAATGACGGGCCTCTGATAGAAAGCTGTCTCAAATGTTCTTACCACTACTTCTATAGATTTTTTACATCATGTAAAACAGAAAGGTCCTGATGATACTAGAGACACTTTCTTTCGTTAGAACTACATGGAGTAGGTAAATCAAAACACCCTCTGTGTTGCTTGCATATGCTCTATGTTTAAGGAAATTTAACAGTGAATCATCATGACCTGTAGATAAGTGCTAATGTGATGCAAAATGCCTATAGTAAAAAACCATGAACCACTTTTCAAGTTCCATTTGAAATACTGTATGGATAATCAATAAAAGGGCAGTCCGGTGCACAAGTGCTCCTGCATACGCAGGGTCCAGGAAGGGGTCCCACCATTTGGTGTATTGTATGAATAATCAATAATGTAATATATATTAAACTCCTGATACTACTATGACTGCTCTACTCAGTTGATAATTCTATATTGTATCTGATATTCTTGATCGTATGATTTTTTATGTCCTGACATGTACATTTACCAACTCTCCTAGGCTTGGGATCTTTCTGGTTTGACCTTACTAATTCTTGATAGAAGAAAGACTAATGGCACAATCAATGAGCTTGATCTCTGTCGGCGTCATATTTGGTCCAATTCCTAAATCAAAAGTTAGTGCATCTGGAAGGTTTACACCCAGATCTTCACCAGGGCTTCGCATTCGGGCTGTGCAGGAGAATGGTGGACCACGTAGACTAGTGGACATTGTCAGACTCATTCCTGAGCTCTCAAGGAACTACTTTAGAAGTCCTTCTCGGAGGGCCCTGTTTGGGGGAATCTCCTTGCTGGGTGGATTTTATGTTGCACAAACAATCTCTTTATCTTTTGGGGCTCTAGGAGTCAATGATGTTATTGCAGCAGTTTTATGTGTTCTTCTTACAGAGTATGTTACTAAGTTTTATTACAGCAGGCCAAAAGTTACCTTCCCAATTGCTCTTCTCAACAACTTCAAAATGGGTTTCACCTATGGACTCTTCATTGATGCCTTTAAGCTTGCCAGTTGATCTCTAACATCTAAATGCAACTTCTCAAGATTCCTGCCAACCTGGTCGCTTTCCGAAATTGGGTTGGCTGTATTTGATCACCAAGCTTGAACATGTTAGAAATGTTTGACATCTAAATGCAACTTCTCAAAGATATATGCTTACATGGTCGCTCTCCAAATTTGGTCTGGTTGTGTTTAACCACCAAGCTACATGTGAGCATTGGATCTAGAACATCCTTCTATTTCTTGTATATCAACCGTAATTCCTGCAATCTATAAAGCATTTTTTTTTCGTTTATATTTCTTCTTTTTCATCAATTGTTTGTAATATGGTATTTTCACTATTCTTCTGTACCTGATATTTGTGCAACTAAGTTGTAGTCATGAGCCAATGACCCCATTTGTAATGTTCCTGATTACATATTTTATTTCTGTAACCTAGAGGATAGATTCCTGCAAAGGAAGGTTAATATTGAAGAAGTGTTTTCTCCTATGATATCTGGAATTACCAGGTATCCTTTTTAGTTGACACTCTAAGCTCTCATCCCATCAATCTATCGATTTCGGTGCATACTTTGGTACGAAAGTTAGGCTTATTGGCGGATTAGATTTAACCAGTTTTTAAGAACAAAATGATTGAATTTAGTTTTTTTTTTTCTTCTGTAATTTATTATCAGGTTGAATTACCTGCTTGAAGAACAAAATGATTTAATTAGATTTATTTTGTAATATCTGGTTTAACTTTAAATTAAAATTTGATCCAATCTAATTTAAATGGGCTTGAATTGAATATTTTCTCTGTTAGCATTTGACCCAACATATTTTCTCTGTCGTTCTGCTAAGATCTTACCTTCTCCTAGTTGAAAGTGGGTATGGCGTTTACAGGTCCCTGAGAATGTGCACATTTTTCTTTGACAGGCATGTCCTGGGGCATTACCTACAGTTGTGCTGCTTCATCATCGTGGCGTTCACCCCCGAGGTTTGTGTCTATTGTGCAGAGCGAGTTCAGAGGGTCTGCTACACGTCTAAAGGGATTGCTCTGGGGCTTGATGACTGTGGTAGGCGTTGCCTTTGTGTTTAATTTCCGATTTCTTTACTACTGTTACGCGTTCTTGGACTAGTTGTCATCCATTCCTGCTTGCCATCTCCATTTCTTTGTTGTGGTTGTGTGAATGATTTGGAAAGGTAGGTGTGATGCTAACTTTGGTGGGGCAAGGTTCAGCTTGTTGCTTTGATTCATTGGTCACGTTAGATCTTGCATTAGGTGCGTGAAGCGTTCATTATTGTTACTTCGATTGTTACTTCACAGTTCGTGGCTTGGAAGCGTCCCCGAGATGGGTGGGTGATCTGAATGTGAATGACGGTTCCATGTGGAATCCAGGTAGAGTTGGCTTTGGTGGTCTTGTGAGGAATTAGACTAGCGATTGGTTGCTTTGTTTCCATGTTAGTATTAGCTTTTACTTTGCAAGGATGTTGGTTTCAGTAAAGTTCTTGTATTTTCTGACTCTATGTTAGTATTAATACTAAAATTTCAAATTTGATTGAGTAAAAAGAAGATCCTTGCTAAATAGGGAAGGCTTGAGAAGCTATTTTGAGAACTAAGAAATTAGAGGTCACAATGGTGACATATTGATTTAAGAGTAGTTCAAAGAAGAATGAAAAATGCAGGTTTGGTTCGGATGTGAGGCCAGTTCCAAATAACAGTTAAGAAATTTCTCGTTCAGGATTCAAAGGGTTATTGTTCAGGCATGAGGATGATCTTGGGATCAAAATCTAGGTCGTTTAAATCGAGTCAAAAGCACCGGTGTACATATTTATTCAAAGATATGCTTAATTCGAAGAAGTAATGGGCAAATACTCGTAATCATGGCTTAGAAGTACTCACCCACGATCCTAAAGTGATTACATATGATGAAGACCAAGCATCCACGTCCACAGCGGTTACGAAAGACAAAGGCATAGAGAGACAAACTGAAATGTTTTGGAGGATTCGAAGCCTTAGTGCCTAGTTCGAAGCTTCAAAGTCAAGCCAATGGGTGGTTTAGATTTAGAAATTTTACTTAAAATCTATTTATGTTCGTAGGATTAGATTGGTAGTTTCTTTGTAAATACCATAAATAGGAGTTTGTAGCTCTGTAAAGGGTTGGACATCCTTACTACTAAATACTCTAAAAGCTTACGTCTACTTTTTATGAGACACAACCACAAAGAGTCACATGTAAAAAATAATTCCTTCACCTTTTCCAGCTTTCTTTAATCAAATTGCATTTTGTTTTTATTTATTTTCAAGCTCTTCTTTTAGTTCCTGTTTAATTTGTGTTACTTTCAACTTTTACACTACTAAGGTGTTTGACTTTCAGCTCTTACCCTTTGATCTTTGTTCACCAAAACATGGATCCCCTAAGTTTTCACCGAATAACTTAGTTTTGCATTTCAAAATTCATTACTTCAACAAGTTTTTGATATCATTTCTAACGCATATTTTCATTTCTTGTAAACCACTAGACTTAAAGAACCCAAAAGAGGACCTTATCCAAGTCTCAAATTACTCTTTGCATATGTTTGTTTGCATGTGTCGTTTTCGCGCATAAACAAATTGTCATGCTCAGTGGGACCTTTTTCCAAAGTTTAGTGTTATTTTATGCATTTGAGAAATGGGAATCGTACTTCAATGGCTAATGGTAGAACCAAGAGCTCTTCCAACTCTGGAAGCAGAGGAAATTCTTAGCATAGCGAGGAACATCCTCGAAGGACAATTGTCTCTAAGCGTTTCCATCCTTTAAATGTGGTTGTGATTCCCCTTGTGTCTCTCCCAAAATCTACGTCTCCAGTTGTTAGCCAAATCTTGGATGGCATGTCTCTTAACGTGAAGGTTAATTTGAGTCAGAGGTTCGGAACACTAGGAATGTTTGGATATATGCCCTCAAGGGTACCTCCTCCACATTTCTTCTCAAATCCATTTTTTCCGAATATCCCAAGTATGGGAATGCCTCATGCAATCTATTTGAACTCGAATATGACTACACTGAGTTGTCCCGCCAGAACTCTCCCAGTTTGCTAGTGCTTGTATTGCTTCCAAGATCTGAGCCATCTTGTCCTTCAATGAATTATCTAAGTCAGATAATATTTTAAGAGGTACACCATCAATCCTGGGCCTCGCCCACTGTTCAGATTTGAATTTCCTTTCAAAAAACATTCTGACTTCATCTTTAATACGCCCTAGGAGCTCTTCCCAAATTCGATCAACCATCAATCCAATAATTGAATTTCCTCTCCGCTTCCAATTTATAGTAGAATGGAAGAAAACAGAATTTTGGTCCCCCTCCTTAATCCATCTCAAACACGCCTTCTAATAGAGAAGTGAGTCCTAGAGTCTCAGAACATACCAAAATTCAGACAGCAACTCGTTTCTTAATTTAACCTCTTCAAGTTACAACCCCACTTCATCCTCCTTCTTGTCCAACTCATTTATTTTCTATACAGCCACATTCCTTCTATTTTTCAAATCCCCAAAAACTTCTTTGTTCCATATTTTCAGTTTGTTTTAAAGGCCCTTTAATTTTTGTTTGAGTACATAAGTACAACAGCCACTAACCTATAGTTCTTCCCATGATTTTCCAACTATAGCGGGGAATCTCGGATCTTGAAGCCAACAATTTAGAACTCTGAATGGTTTGGGCCCTCAATCCTGGCAAGATTGACGTAGAAGAAGGGGACAATGGTAAGAGATATCTCTATTTAAAACAAGTTGAGAGCAATTTGGCCAAGTCGAGTACCAACCCATTGAAACCAAGAATCTATCAATTCTGCTTTGTGCAGTACTATTCGGTCTCTGCCAAGTAAATTTCCCCCCGCCAATGGTAGGTCAATGACACCCATGGAGTGAATAATGGGACTTGTTAAAGCAATGCATTGGAGAGGGTTAAAGCAGGGTGACATTGGAGACCTCATTGGTCAATTCAAATAAACTATGTTGTTAAACCAATGATAGATGATCAGGTCATTAATTAAATTTATAGAAATCAATTTAAAATAAATAAATAAATAAATCTGATAGAAGTGGGCGGTTTGTGTTACAAATAAAGGAGAATTAATTTTAGCTTTCAAAAAATTGGGTTTAATTATGAATTTGAATGGAGATAAGATACAATGATGATTGGCCAATTTAAGCTAAATGGACGGTTATACCACTAAGAGGTGATGATAGAATTTATTAAGTATGAAACAATTTAAAATAATTCAAAAATAAATTCATTTATAAGGTGTGTTATGACACTGGTGCCCTTGGAAATCATTATAATTCCAAATGAGTCTAAAGAAACTAGCCTAAAGTAGAAATTCGAATTTAATTTAGAATTATTTTAATCACGAAAAAAGGCCAGAACCTGCTTCAATGGTTGCTATGTGTCAAAACTTTCCTTCCATCAACTTTCCCTTTGTATTGTATTTAGATTTAGATTTAGATACCTTTATCCATCAATCAACTCTTATACATTAAAATGATAAATTATTTAATTTATCATATAGATGATGAATAAGGTCTGATAAGATTGTGATATATAAGCTACTTGAAATTATTTAATCCATTGCCACAACCACCACCACCGCCACTGCCACCGTCGCTTTCGCCATTTCCACCACCACCAACTCCACTGCCATCATCACCACCACAACTAACTCCACACCTCTTTATTGCCACCACTCACCACCATCACTGCCACTTCCACCACCACCATTATCGCCAAACACCACCCCGTCACCGCCGATGTCGTTGTTGTCGCCACCAACGCCCTTCGCCGCTGCCACCACCGTTGCCGCCACCACCGCCTTACACAACCGCCACGACCGCCACAACTAACTCCACGGCCCCCTTCATAATCGCTCCACCACCCACCACTGTCATTGCCACTACCGCTACCGCTACAACTACCAACATCCACCACTGCCATCTCTACCACCACCCACCACCATCCTCTACCAAACATATGATTGTATCAATTTAAACTATGTAATAAGTTATACGGTGTATGACTAAACACTGTATTGTATTAAAAAAATTCCCGACCTTATCCTATTAGGCCTAATATTATCGGGCCTAATACAATCTAGTTTTATACAATACAACATACAAAAGCAAGACATTATGATTGTAATTACTTTTTAAAATAAAGAAATATTTATTTAGATTGTATAATTGTCCAAATAAAATTTTCACTTCCATTCAATCATATTTTATCATTCTATATTTTAGTAAAAAAAAATATATTGATACCGATATATAGTAAATAAACTGAAACTATCTTTATGATAATAAGAAAACAAATAATAAATTTGAGTTCAATTAGATTTTCTATTCTTTTAAGCTTTTAAAAAAGATATCCTTACCTTTTATAATCCAAACAATCAGAAAACATTGGTAAATGAAGCAAATTAATTAATAATAAATTAATGGAAAAAAAAACAGAGGGATGATTTTGCAAGGCAACCACGAAGGAGGACACGTGGATGGGGTTGCTGTCGACGCTGGTACGATGTGGTCCCCACATGGAGGCCACGCGTTTCTCGGATTTCTGCTGGTCAAGTGCGTGTCACGTGGGCCACCCATTTATTTGTTTGGTTCCTCCGTGAAGGCCCTGATAACCTCACCCGGCCCCATCACTCCTCACTCGCAATCCACTGTCGCCGGTTACTCTCACTCCCCTTCCCTCCCCGAGGGACACCGTTCCGCCACCGTGACACCCGGTCTCCCCTCCGGTCCACGTGTCCGGCTTAGAATCCAGTGGACCCACAGGCAGGTGATGTCATCATTGCCTTTCTTGCTTGAAAGTGAATAAAAATTAATAATGGAAAAATGTACTTTAAATAAAGTAAGAATAATAAGAGGAGGACTCATGAGTCATGACTTATAAAGACCAAGACTTTGAGTTATTTTTATTATTTTTTTTGTTTTATTTTATTTTTCTCATTTATTATTGGTGGTGTTATTAATTTTTCTGGTGCTAAATTGAAAGAACTCTCTGTATTCAGAGAGAGAGAGAGAGAGAGAGAGAGTGAGGAGAGGGAGAGGGAGAGGGAGAGAGAGAAAGAAGAATCAGATTAGCCCCCTTTGAATTTGCTGTCAAAATCTGAGGACCCAAACTCTAGGGCTTTGTGGTTCTTCTCCAGGTAAGTGAGTGGTTTGATTTCTCTTCGACTTTCTCTTGATTGATTTGGGGGTTTTGTTTGATTGCGTGATTCTTTAATTCTGAGGCTTCTTAGGGATTAGGGTTTTTGGGTTTGTTCTTCTGGGTAGAATTTTGGGTTCTTTTTTTCTTTTCTGAATCTGGGTCGAAGAATTCTGTTACTGCATGGCTTGTTCTGTGGGAATTCTTGTTTGGAATCATGAAAAGATTAATTATTTTATGGCGGGAAGTTGTTGTTTTTTTCCCCTGAGTTAGGTCTGATTGTGAATGTGTGGAAAAGAGGAGAATTTGGTGTTTTCAGATGGTGTTAAGTAGCAAATTTGGTGAAATTCTGTGAAACAGAGCTTCGGATGTTGTGTACTGTTGATTGGCCCACAGTTAGACTGCACAAGTTAGCATGTGCTTTTGGTTTCCTGTGGTTCTGTTTCTCTAAATATGACCTAAATTTTTTTGGCATAGTGTCACAGTCTTTGTTCCTCTGGTTTATATATGTGGCTGTAGCTAATAGTGGAAAGGTGTTCTCTGTCAAAGAGTTGCAACTCCAGTGTATAATCAAGTAAATACAAAATGAAACAAGTTTTGTAACTTTTGGTCTGATAAGAAAATTAAATTATTTTCTTATATGATCATAATCAATTTTACTGGGATTTTTGCTTGTAATATTTACTAGTTACAATCAGCCAGCTCTGTTTTGTGCATAGGGGATATGATTTGTATATCACTCTATCTACCATTTTTGTAGGGATCTGAAGACATGCAATCTAAGTCTGAAGCTGCAAACCGATTGAGGCCGGATCCTCATACCTTTCAACCGGGCAGCGTTTATTCTGAACCTTGGTGGCGTGGTGTTGGGTACAATCCCATGGCCCAAACAATGTCTGGGGCAAATGCATCCAATTCATCCTCTCTTGAGTGCCCTAATGGTGATTCAGAATCCAATGAAGAAGGCCAGTCCTTATCCAATAGTGGGTTGAATGAGGAAGATGATGATGCCACTAAGGATTCACAGGCTGCTGATCCTAATCAATCAGGTGCTCTAGAATATCATATTACCATGTAACTATTTACCAACAATGAAATAAGGGAAGATTAACAGATTGGCACTTCAAATTTATATTTGATAAAAAAAATTCATTCCTCCAAGTATTATAAACTTACAGAATACTGAATTACAATATTCTTTACTTGCTAGGAAATTATGGTCAAGAACAGCAAGGGATGCAGCATGCTACATCATCTGCACCTTCCGTGCGTGAAGAAGGCCTTACTCAGACTCCACAGCTGGAACTTGTTGGTCATTCAATTGTTAGTCTTTTCCCTTTTGTTATCACAGACATAGTTCAAATGTCAATGAATTTATTTAATAGCATAAGTCCTTGCTGATTCATGCATATTATTTTTATGGAAAACCTGTTATTGTAGAACTTATAGTTCATGCATTTGGATTGGATGGGACTCCTACTATCCTTCAAATTCTTTTGATGCAGGCATGTGCTCCAAATCCCTATCAGGATCCATACTATGGGGGCATGATGGCAGCTTATGGTCACCAGCAGTTGGTATGTGGCATTAATCTGTGTTAATCCATGATTAAAGGTTACTAGATATGTATGAGTCATAACATAATTGCCTATTTGGAATTTTCATAAATTAGTCTGATAGAATTATGGTAGTGCACAATCCTGATAGATATATTCTCATCATAATGGTAATTTGTTTTGTTCTGTTTGGTTTATTGTTATGTATAAAGCAATAAGTCAATAACGATATTTGGATAACTGTCATATAAATAACCATATGATATTTTTACTATTAGGGATATGCTCCTTTTATAGGAATGCCTCATGCCAGAATGCCTTTGCCCCTTGAGATGGCTCAAGAGCCTGTTTATGTGAATGCCAAACAATACCAAGGAATTCTAAGGCGAAGACAGGCTCGTGCTAAAGCAGAGCTTGAAAGGAAGCTAATAAAATCTAGAAAGGTATTGATGCTTGTAATCTTGCATAACTGTTGAATTTTATAACTGTACTTGGATTTTGCTTTACTATTTGGGCAAGAAATCTAGCCATATTTTAGGTTTGGGGTATTTTTTTCTGCTGTTTCCTTTTTTTGTACTGAACCTTATTACTCTGTGCTGAGCTAAAAAAAGAATTGCTAGGACTTGACTAAATTTCAATATATCTGTGTAGATTGTCTCCTAAATGTTAATGATATAATATAAGTAAAAAAGCCTAATTTTCTCTGGACTTTAAAAGATGTTAAAATCTGTAAGAGAGCTTGGTGTAATGCTCCTTGACTTCAAATCTTTAAAGCTTTTTTGCATCTTCGAAGATTATAATGTCATTACTAGAGCAAGGGCTAAATGGCTAACCTTAAACCCTGAAAAGATGATAAGGCCTAGCGATAGCTAAAGTATATACCTTTCAATATGTCGAAAGCAGTAAAAGAGCCTAGCTTATTGCTCCTTGACCAAAGATCTTTAAAGCTTGTTTGGATCTGAATAGATGTTAAAGTCCCTACAAGAGCAACTGCAAATCTGACCACCTTCCTCCTCATATCCCATTTCATCCATCCATGTGAATCTATTCTGGGCGATGAAGAAATTCCTCAATTTTATAGCTGTCCATCAATGAAGAAAGCAGGGATCTACTATACACTTTGTTTGTCTCCTGGATGCTTCTCAATATTTGTTCTTATATCTGTCATATGGTTGTGATTGTGCATTTGAAAAGGTATATCATGTTCACAAACATTGGACATCTTAGATGTAGAAATGCAATATGAAGCTCATTGGTAATATTGTATCAATCTACCAAACATGAGCATTTTGCTGGTGCCTTGGTCAAGAGACCTATGCATCAAATACTTCCTTGGATGGAATATGGCTTGGTTTGGTTCTAGTTCTACATTTTACCATTTCGGATTTCTGAACTTAAGTTCTCGCTAACAACAGTATCCTTACCCTAGCAGCCCCTCCGAAGAGAACTCAGCCGAGAATTTGCAGAGGTTGTCAGAAGTTGGGGTGGGGGGATTTTCCTGTATGCTCCCTCCCTCCCCTGGTTTGGTTTGCAAGGGGAGAAGAGTGAAAACAAAAGTAATTTACTTATGACTTGGAGAAAAGGTAACCGCCGTAACTTTGACTAATTGGACTTGAACTACTATGAAGAAGCTTCAGAACTGTGGCTTGCATGATGTGCAAATGAAGAAGCTTGAAGCAATGTTGGTATGAGAGGGTTGCTAGAGATTACAATTTGAGAAAACATGTTATGAAAGGATACCTAGTACAACCACAAATTTTAAATTAAGTCATCTACCCTCTGCTCTGAATCTGCCAAATTTTGGAGGGGAGGAAAAAATTTGGAGGTGAGAGGTTTTTTTACCCCCTCGTTTTCCCTCCTCTCCCTTTCAAACACTTTTGAACCAAATGAGGGATCTTTATTAAAACCCTTCCCCTCCTCTCACCTCCACTCCATTGTTGTCAATCAAAACAATTAGTTAGAGTAATGTTTCTTTTCCTTTGGGAAATTCATCCTTTTTTTGTTCAGGAAACTATTTTTCTTTCTTTTAACTTGATGCCATGATTGTCATCTGGTAGTTTCTTAGTCTTCAGTTTGGAAACTATTTTCAAAATATATCCATTTGCGTTGAATAGGAAAGTCTTTGTATATGACATTGTTCCCTACTTTCTATAAAGAGTAAACAAGAAATCTGCTGCTAAAATATTAGCCTCAACAATAAAACTTTGATCATTGAGGCACTGATATCTACGGTATCCATCATTGTGCTTAATTAATAATGGGAGTTCTCATTTATTCCATCGGAACTGTGGAAGGACCTTCATGAACAGCTATTACCCAATAGGCGAAAACTGCAAATCTTAAAAAAAACGCCAGTAAGGAATAACTTTTAAATGAATTGTTGGCAATGAGCTGCTATTGGAGGCTTGAGAAAGTCAGCCATGTATCCTTGTCTATAAAAATTTGGTTGTAAAGCATTCAGATGCAGGCTGTCGAAATCATATTAGGGCACAAATATCAAGAGACTTGTTATGACCTGATAGATTCTAAAATAGTTTTGCTATATATATTTCGTGGATTCCAACAGTTTTGCCTGTGTAACCTTTATGCAAACAGTAATTTGATAAAATTTGAAAAGCAAATAGAGTTAAATAGTTTAGATTCAGTTATATTTTAATTGCTCTGTATAAACAATTTTTTGAATGAGACAGAATTTGGTTCTACTAGTAGGGTTAAGCTAACATTTTTTTTTGCGCAGCCATATCTTCATGAATCTCGGCATCAGCATGCTATGAGAAGGGCAAGGGGTAGTGGAGGACGATTTGCAAAGAAAACTGATCTTGATTCCTCAAACAACTCAGGCAAGGAAAAGGATAATGGCTCTGGTCCAGTCCTGTCATCACAGTCAATTAGTAGTTCTGGTTCTGAACCTTTACCTTCTGACTCCGCTGAAACCTGGAATTCTCCCAACATGCAACGTGATGCAAGAGGATCAAAAGTGGGCGACAGATTTGAAGCAGCCAATTATGAAAATGGTAGTGGCTCCTACCATAACAATAATGGTGTGCAATCTTCAAGGTATCATCAGCCCTCAGGTGAAAGAGTGGAGGAAGGGGACTGTTCTGGCCAGCAACGCGGAAGCATCTCATCTAATGAGGCATCGCAGAGGCGTCTTGCTATTCAGTAGACCCCTGCATGGGGGATAGATGCTGAGGTTGGTTTGTATCCTAGTGATATATTTGGTGAATACCTTGGTTATCTATGAAGTATGAACATTCTTGGCAATATATATGCCAAGCGGCAAATCATTCTTGGCTTTGTTCTTGTGTTTATGGGTGTGATGATATGGGGGAAAGGAATGATGGTTGGGGTATCTGATTTCTGTTGAAGTCAATGAATCCTTCATTCTTTTTCTCATTTTTGCATTTTGTACAGAGTTGTAGTGGGTAGTCAACTCCAGCTGATAATGACATGGATGGATGGTCAGGTCAGGTCAGAAGACTATGGAGAAACATACTCTTGATGTACCAACTCTCGTTTGATGGGTTTATCTTTTGTGTAACTCAAAACGGTTGTTAATGTTAACTTGGTACACTACTAAGAGAATGACATGCATTTAGTGACATAATTTGTTGGCCTTGTTAATTTTTTTAGCATCAACCATCGTTGTAGCAAATTTAAGCTTCCATCACCTTTCTAGCAAAGATGAAAAGTATTAAAAGAAAAACATTTCTCATACATTCCTTCAACTTTTCTTTGCCGTGAGATAATGGTCAACAACACCCTGAATATTTTTGGCTTAATAGCACTTTTGGTCCCTCACCTTTTACGATTTTGCACTTCTGGTCCCTCTTGAAATTTATTAGCTTACAAGTTCCCTCATGTTTACTAACTATTGCAATTTTAGTTTTTCGTCAAAAACCATATAAAATCTAACGATTAGGCAGTTTTTAATAACTTTTTAATTGAAAAATGAAAAAAAAATAACTCAGCGGTCTTCATCTCATTCTTCTTCATCATCTTCATAAGTTTAAGCAATTTTTTCCCAAGATTTTATCAAATCCATCTTTCCCTTCAAATTTCTAAAGTTTAACCAAAACTGCAACAATTAGTAAATGGGAGGAACTTTGTGTGCAGTGTTTTAAAACTCGGCCCGGTGATCGACTCGGCTAAGGTACTGGGTCAATGGGTCACTGGTCGGACCGAGGGGTCACTGGTCGGACCGGTTGACTCGGTGTATATTAAAAAAATATAAAAAAATTCAGTACTATATGAATTCTATATCTATATATATACTAAAATAAGGTTTAATCTCACCTACCCCACCATGTCCTACCCATTAAGACCTTACCCTAACTAATTATTTTTTATGTTGTTTATTTTTATCAATTTAATATTTTAAATTTTTATAAAATTTTGCATTTCAGATTTTTATTTTTGATATTTTAGGTTTAAATTCACCTACCCCACCATATATATTTATGTTGATTTGTTTTTTTTTAAATTATCTTTTGATATCTAAAAATAAAAGAATGCTTATAAAAACAACTTTCATTGTACATCTACCGTCTCTAGCCACCAAAATCGAAACAAACAAATATTGTAGCTGGATATAGACTAATGAAGAATTTTCAAAGTTTTGGATATAGATATTTTAAATTAAATTGGTAGTTTTGGCTTTTATTTTAGTCCTTTCTTAAATATGTATTGATTAAATATTTAAATTTGTAATCAATAAAAATTTAAAGTATTAAATAATTCATCCATGTATTGTAATATAAATAATATTGATATTTTTTAAATTCATATTAAAAATAATATTATTCTAGTGGTAATAGTATTGATTAATTTTTTAATCAGTTTAAAAATATAAATAATAAAAGACATAATTAATCATTAATAATATTATGGTGTAGTGGTAATAGTGTTGTTTTTTTACTTCAAAGTCCTGTGTTCAACTCCCTCTTGCACAACTTTTTAAAAATAAATTCACGTTTTTATTAAATAATTGCTGGGCTTGTCAAATTGGGCTTAGAATTCCAAACTAGAAACCCTACTCAGAAACCACAAACTAGAAATGAATTTTTACCTCCTCACTCGTGTGGTGACGACATGGATCTACATGCTCTGAGGTTGTGGTCGAAGCGTTTGCTCACGTTCGCTCTGACGGAGCGGGTTTGATTGTTTTTGCAAACCACCAAAGGCCGTGTGGGCGAGGTTAGCCGCAGTAGTGGGAAAACCAGCGCTAACGGTGGATATGTACAAGGGCTTTGTAGAGGATTTGTTTATAGATCTGCGTTTGATTTACAGATTTGCAGATCTGCGTTCGATAATTCTTACTTTTTGTATATACCCACAATTCTGTTGTCTTCCCTTTCTTTCCTAATCCCGATCCCTCTTTCTCACCCTCCTTTTCTATATTATATTTTATCTTTAATGGGTGACTTTTTTTATTTCACAAACTGCAAAATCCTGGATGGCTCCCTCTATCAGTTGTGGGCTTCTAAAATACTGTTGGATCTTTGTAATTTTTTCATTTTCAGGGGTTGCATTTCTTATCCCCTTCTTTGTTGATTCGATTATGACTCTGTTTCTTATTCTACTACTTGATCCTTCCCTTTCTTGATGGAATAGCAAAACAAGAATATGATATAATAAAATATTATCTATAGTTTGATTTTTGAATTTGGGGTTTTTCTGGGTTTTAGATCTCAAGATGACGAATATAATACAATAAAGAAGATGAATGTCATACATTTCTTGGTTTTTATTTTTTAATTAAATTTTCACGGAATATTTCGTTAAATGTTTGACGGAAATGGATGAAAAATTAAAACTGCAACATTTAGTAAACATGAGAAGCCTTGTAGGCTAATAAAATCTAAGAGGGACCAAAAGTGCAAAATTGTGAAAGCTGAGGGAACAAAAGTGCTATCAAGCCAATATTCTTTTATTGTAATATAAAAGGGGAATAATGATGCTATTTGGTCAGTGTTGGTTTTCCAATTGAACGGTGGAGTGTGATGGTTTTCGAAGCATATGCGTGTTGTATGCTACTCTCTCTGTTCCAAAATATAAGTTATTTTAGCATTTGTACTATGTTCCAAAATATTATTTTTTTGTCAAACAACTCAGCACTCATGTTAGGTGAGAGGTCGTGACTGGTTAGTGAAGTGTGAACTGGTGAGTGAAGTGTGAAGAACACAGAGATATGTAGCTTTTTTCTATTGTTATGGAATTGTGCCCTGTTGGGTTTGTAATTGTGATTTCCTTGATTAATAATAAAAGTTATATTTCAATTGTCGATTCTGCCTCTCTGTGATATTCTGTTTCACGAACTTAACGCACTTTAAAGTGCGGTAAATTGCAAAACGCAAAGATTGATGTCGACGCGAGAGAGTGAGAGCAAGTGCGAGCGAGGTCAAAGGATAAGGTACAAGGGAGCAATAGAGACAAAGCGATAAGATGCAAAATGGTGAAGGTGAGGAACGGAGATGGAGGAGGGAGATGAAGAAGGAACATGGTCAACATGGGTGGTGAGGAAGGTAAGGTGCAAAGTGGTGAAGGTGGGCGGTGGAGAGTTAGGTGAGAATTTTTTTCATTAAGAATATTTTCAGATTTTCTACTATTTTAGGATCACATAACTAGGTGTGTAAGTGACATTATATCCGTATAATAAAAAGCAAGTATTATTCTCTTCTAATTGCTTTGTCATATAAGCTGGGTTAGGACTCTTACGGATTTGGGTCCTTTCGGGTATTTATTATGATGTTAGAAATTATGTGTATTTTGAAAAAATAAATAAATTTATGTGTATTATTTTTGTACAAATGTATGACAACAATAAGAGTTATGAGATATTATGGACGTGCACAGTAAAACAAAAGAACTTTTATAAAACGTGTTGGGTAAACGTTTCCCTTATACTTTAACTGAGTCAAAAAAACGACATTAAATTAAATAAATTATCAATAATTTTTAAAAACTCGTATAATAAGCGGAAAACGATTTGGGTAACATTCGAAACCTATATTTGCAAAGGATCATAATCACAATTCATACTTTTTCAAACGGATGATTGTTTCTTTCTGAAGAATAATAGCAATAGCAAGTAGTTTTGTATCTCCAAGATGCAATTTTCAACCATTCATTACTTAATGTGTGATGTTTCTTTAATCTCATTCTGCTTAGCAAGACGCTTATGCTAACTGAGAACCATCTTAGAATATTAAGTATTATAATGTGAGACGAAGGAAAACATAATCCTTTAAAAAGCTAATGCTAACTAAGAACCATCTTAGAACTATTCATTACTTAATGTGAGATGTTTCTTTAATCTCAACCTGCGTATCAAGACGCTTATGCTAACTAAGAACCATCTTAAAATATTAAGTATTATAATGTGAGACGAAGGAAAACATAATCCTTTTAAAAGCATGTATTTGAAAACGCGAACCACTATCACTGTTATAATTTCATACACGGTACTTTTACACTCAAAAAGAAAAATGTGATCTAATCACTAGATATATTTTAGGTATATGATTACCCTTTAATCATGATGTTGTTTATCTTCTTCACCAGCATCCTCTATGTTATCCACGACTTCTTCAGTATCATACTGATCCGTGAAAGTTTCATTACCATCAGCTGGAGCTGCATGCTCCTCCGGTCCTGTTTGGCCCGCTTGTGAGGCAGCATCACCGGAACCTGTGGCATTAGCCACATTTTTCTCCATCATCCCAGACAAGGCTAAACTAGGAGACCATTCCAGAACATCATCAATGATGTTTGATACCCTCTTCTGATACCTGCACAAGACCAGAAGCAATAGGTTGTAATGGCTATAAAGGACCAACTGCAAATAGTTTTCTCTTTAGGGTTCATGAACTCAAGAGACTCGGTTCCAACTAGAAAAGAATCTTAGCTGAATGAGAGGATGAGTATTCTCTGCAAAAAAAAAAAAAAAAGTAGACGGCTCTCAACAACCATTTTGTTTAGGCCTTACCTTGCTCTGGCAGCTTCATCAGGAGCATGATGCCTCAGCAATAATATGAACAGCACAGCTACTACAGCATAGAAAATCCTTGTCGTCCACTTTGGTCTTTCCTCTTCATCTTTCTTAGGCCAAAATCTGAACAACTCTCGCAGTGTTGCTTCCTCAGCAAGGATATTGGGGAAAAACCAGACACGCTTTCCAAGAACAATATATAAAACACCAAATATTGTACCTCTTACTGCAATATTACAAAAAAGCTTCATGAGACCCAAGGAACCACTGAAGCAGAATGGGGTGGGTTTATCAAGCATTATTCAACACAATTAACCACTTCTACGAAAAAAGTTCTAAAGTGCTAAGTTGACATAAATCAAGTTAACAAAATATCTGATTCCTTGAGCATTTTAAGGGCAACCATTATGAAGTATACATTCTAGCAGTCTACAAGTTAAAGATGAAAACAAACAAGGCATAGGAGACCAAAAGAGTTAAATATTGAGCTAACCTCCTGCCAACAAATAGATAAAGAAGTAACTTAAGACCTAAACTACGGAAAAATCTATCATACTCCTGTAGTAGCTACTCCTATTAACAAAATGACAGTCATTTTATGGTTAATTTTTCCTGCTTTAATTTTTTTTTAAATAAAGAATAACTGAATTGTGTGGGGGGGAGCTCCGAGTCTACAATACTAGTGGAGTACCGAAAATTTGCTTCTAAACTAGAACAAGGTTTATGCAAGAAAAAAATTGAAAAAGCCTTTTTTTCCCTTTTTGATAGAGTAATAGCTATTATTTAATAGACTATTGGAGATCTAAAAAGCCATTGCCATCAGTAAACACTTAAATGGTTTATAGGATTGCAAGCAACACACGACACCAACATGATGTTCCACTCATAGTTATCAATCGCGGATCGCGGCCTGTCGCGGATTACCCCCAGAACTAAAATCCCATACAAGTAAAACCGCGATTTGGCCGCGATTGGCTGCGATTTGGCTGCGATCGCGCCCTGAATCCCGTCGCGGCAGGGCTCCGCTCCGCAACGTGACGATGCTATAGCGCCGCTATCGCGCGCGATCGATAACTATGGTTCCACTACCTTATTCCCTTGGTTATTCTCTGCTCACATATGAAATAATGTCTCAGCAGCGGAGAGGCACTTGAAAATATTCCATCTGACTCACCCATCTTCCTCCGCAGAGAAGTGTTCATGTACAGTGAACACGGATAGAAGAGGGCCTTGTTATATAACGGTGATAAAGATAGATGATACATGTGAGCTTTATCATATACTCTAACACTGAGACTAACTCATTTCCAACGATTATTTGACCCAGCTACTATCAGATACAAATATCCATTACAAGGTAGTCCATGCTAGCTGCACCTAACGGTATCTTTTCTTAATACTAGACTCCTTCACCGTATCAATATCTTTTTCCTGACACTAGCCGCTACCACATCTCTATCTCTATCAAAAGATAGCCCTGATAGAGAAGCTGCAGCCGCTAGTGTCAGGAAAAGATAATGATTGTGTGCAGGTATCATTGTGTGCAGGTATCATTATGTGCAGCTGGCTTGAACTACCTTGTAACAGAAACTTGTATCTGATAGTAACAGGGTCAAATTGTCATTACAAATCAGTCAATATCTATGTGATTATAAAATAAAGGATGAAACCGGAAAATATGAGTAAGGGGGACGGAAATTTAACACACAAAGAAAAATCAATGATGACTAATTGAAAAAGACAGTACAAATTTTTTTAGGGGGGTGAATACAACATTTTAACACTACTTTATTAAGAAGAAAAATTCTCTTGGGGGGAGACTGCTCCATTTTTAACACACTTGGGTCTGTCTCTGAAGCACATATGTATCATCTATCTTTATCACCGTTATAAAACAATATCTTCTTCTACTAGCATTCATCGAGTACATTTCCAACTTAAAACCAAATCCATTCTTTTTTTTATATATTTATTAGAGTGTGATAGTAGGGTGTGTAATCGTGAGTGGGATGTTGTTATTTTGTTTTTTGTGTATTTATTTTGTATTGCACACAGAATATTTTCTGTAGGAGACTTGGTCTCTGGGATAGCAAGTATACGGCTGTATAGTGTGTGATATAGGACAGTAATATAATTATTCAATTTATCTTTGGTGTTATATCACACTGTTTTTGCAAACCTAAACAAGCCCCTTATAAGCTACAGAAACCTACCAAGAAAACCTACACAAACATCCAGGGGATTTTGCTGACTTTTTGCAAACCTCACCAGTTTATGGGAGGTTTGTAACAAATCAGAATAATCTAGGGGATTATAAAGATTGAGGAGTCTTTTATCATTATATGCTTCCAAAATCCAAATGGATCATAAATTAATCATTTTAGAGCTCAAACTAAAACTTTAATTACTCTTCGTCTTCCAAGGGCTAAATCTCTGAAATTTTTGCCATTGTAAGTTAAGTTCTAATCTTCTAATATGCAAGCCTATTTTCTCCTCTTTTCATAATTACAAAGTTATCAACAAATGAATCAAGTTTGTAGATGTACAGATGGTGTAATGCT
The DNA here is from genome assembly GCA_030819835.1 of Acmispon strigosus. NCBI lineage: Eukaryota > Viridiplantae > Streptophyta > Magnoliopsida > Fabales > Fabaceae > Acmispon > Acmispon strigosus. The sequence continues at coordinate 39,595,665 of JAUAMA010000007.1, forward strand.
ACAACAAATAATGGAATTGGCTTGAGAGTTGAGACACGACAATAAGTACAATAGTCCAAAGGTAATTAGAACTCAGAAGTGAAGAAACTAACCAAATATAATAAAAGGTTAAAGAAAAGAAAAACTTACTCAGAAGTAGAGACAGAATCAGAAAAAGTATTCCAGCGCATGAGTAAAGTATTAATAGCTTGCAGCTATGAGGGTACACGGGAAATAAGCAAATAGCCAATGTCAACACAGGCCAGAAAAATGAGAGGAGCGTCTGCCAAAGTGGATGCCGTTTTACAAATGTCCATGCAAAAAAAGCATCATTTTCAGAAAATATTTGCTCCTGCCAAAGACAATCAAGTTTTGTTAGATTTTGAAACACTAGGGAAATCTAATCACTTACGTTTAGCAAAGAAAAAAACCAGACATTATGAATATCAACATAGAATATGCATTTACACTCGAAGGATAGCTTGCAATGCTCATATATATCTTCCCTAAGAGAAAAAAAAAATTAAGTATTCTTTATTCTTTTCAAGATTAATATCATTGATTGTAGAAAACACAAGGCAAATATAACTTTCTCAGCATACTATATGATACACACCAAGCACATTTATGGCTAACACAAAAACAGACCTGTCTTTAAAATATAAATGCATCAGCTGCCGAATAATTGGAATAAGAAAACATGCATCTCTTAATGCAAACATAACTATACAAGATAAAACTAAAAAAAATAAGATGACCACCACACACCAAAAAAATGTGTAATAAAATTAGGGTTCTGTAAAGAAAGAAAAGGGTTGTGCCAACAGCTGTTAAGGATCAAATGAGAATATAATAGTTAACACGTAGGCATCGCAGTGCCAGAAAAATCCTGAAATACTGACAGATCCACATGCAAGCACATATATCTCAAATTTTATAAGACAATCATTACATATTAGACTCAAACCAAAAATTCAAAACTACTTACAGGGAAAATCTCTAAATGTGCAGGCCAAGTTGACAACTTTTTCTTCCCAGGACGAACAGTTTTTACCACTCGATCACAGCGCACTAGAAGATTTTTTGCAAGTAGAATGTTGGCAATATCCTCAGTTTCTAAGTTCCTATCTGATTCTAGAATATCTTTGAGCTCGGGATGATTTTTCAAGAAGCTCGCAAAATCCTTCCCTCTGAAATACTCAACACGTGTCTCCTGCAGAACAGCCCATCTAGAAACCAAATCCTTATGGTCTCTCACCTTCTCAGCAAACACTTGAAACACATCTTTCTTAGCAGCCTGTTTCTGAAAACAAAAACAATCCCAAAAAGTTAGAAAATATCAGAAAAAAAACTTTCAAATAAAAATGGGCAATTTCTATGGTACCCATAAATTTGGAGGGGTTTCATTCACTCTAAGCTTAATTTTTCATGATTTCTTTATAACAAACTTTTATAATTTGCAATTTAGTCATTTATACTCTAAATAATGAACTGTGAAGGGTTCTAAACTCTCCCATTTTGAGAGGGTACCGGAGCAACGCCCATAAAAATGACCCACAAAATGATCTAGTAACATAGGGGAAACAAGTTTCACAAAATCAAGGATTGACATCAAGCCTAGACCAATATATGAATATAAGCACACACAACTGAACAAATGCAAATAAGAACTGCAGCACAATTTCAAGTTTACCCAGTTTTTCATTTCAATAAAACGACAACAGAGAAAAAAAGTTACAATATATGTAAAAATTGAGCTGAAAATATGATTATCACATAAAAACAGCTTTTCCTACAATTTTGCTTTAAATGCTGTTAAAGTTCTGTGTGTGGTACCAAAGTTCCAATCAGCACATTACGGAAATATAAACTCCCAAAAAAAATAACAAAATGTAGAATAACGATGAAATTGGAATTGAAAATTGGATCTAAGATGGTTCGCTATCAACGAAAATGGAGCATCGAGTAAACAATGAGTGCAATAATACAGAGACATTGGTGAAGGGGAAATGGGAATTGGAATGAATTGAAAACCCTAGAGAGAGAGAGAGGGAGAGAGAGAAACCCTAGGAGGAGCATCGGAGGTGAGATCTGGTGCGGAGGAGCGTCGCACGCGCTTCTTCTCTGCAGCGCCTCCTGATGACTTCTTCATTTTTTTTTTGTTGTTTCTGTAATCTCTCTCCTCTCCTTTTCTCTCTCTTCCCCTCTTTTTACAACCAACTCAAGTGTAACCCAAGATTCATGTGCAAAAAGCCAAAATCCAAGTTTACGTTTATTTGCACATTATTATTTGAGTTTCATGTAAAATACTTTTACATTATTAACCAACTACCCATACCCAATGCCACGTATAGAGAATAATAAATTTTATTTTAATTTTAATTAAAATAAAAATGTATTTTATGATGTGGTGAAATTTAATTAATTGACAATGTAAAATTTATTTACACAGGCACACACATTTAGTTTTATTCATATTAGTTAATTTTTTAAAAGAGAAAAAAAAAAGTAAAGAAATTTTGAAGAGAAATTATTTTATTTGTAGTTTTTCCACAATTATTTTGTTCAATTCTGTATATAATAACAGATAAATGATACATGTGAAAATATGAAATAAAAGTAGGATTAAAGGGGTGTGCAGTAAACTACACAAACATCTAATTGAATTCTGTCAAATTAAAAAATATTTTCTTCTTTTAATTAAAATTAAAAATGAATTTGACTATTTCTCTTACGCGGCATGTCTTGATTGAATGACCGTCGGTGCATATCCATAGAACTCATAAAAGTATGTAATAAGGTAGCTAATATTGATTAAGAAAGATAGAAATAAAATAATATTATATAATCTTTATGGTGATAATATAGCACAATCTTAAATTAAATAAAAATGGATGATAAATTTCTAATATAAATTAATTTGAATTTAATATATGTATATATAGCGTCTTTACATTTTGGGTTATTTGACACATCACAAAGTAAACATTTAATTTAATTAAAATAAATAATTATGTCTTTTCCTCTTGTAATAAAAAAAAAATTATGTAACTATTTCTAAACATGAAAGTTGATATTATAACCATGTTTGTCAAGGATCCGAATTGGATCCATCTTCATATGGATGGAAGCTCGGCTACTAGACCAAATCAGATGGGTGGTGGTAGTATAGTGAGCGACTCCACTGGTCGATGACTTTCGGGGTTTGCTTGTTCTTACGGGGCTGGTTGTGCTTTTCACACGGAGCTTCTAGCGCTTCGAGCTGGTTTGAAACTTGTATGGGATTTGGGTTTCCGAGAAATTGTCTGCTATATGGATTGTAAGGATATTGTGTAGCTTTTGATCCAGAACAGGGACACCCGAACTTATTGGCAACGGGACATTATTGCTTCTATTCAGGCAATGTTGGCTGAGGATTGGAAGGTTCAATTCTCAATGTTATGCGGGATAGAAATGTTGTGGTGGATACGTTGGCAAGACAAGCTTCTCAAGCAGGGTGTCATATGTGTATTTGGAAGGAATCTCCTTCCTCTAAGATTTCGCTCTTGTCCAAAGATACAATAACTTAGTTCGTTTCTTTTATTGTTTGTTTTTTATTCGTTATGTAAAAAAAACATAAAAGTTGATATTATAACCAAAAGAAAAACATGAAAGTTGATATTATAACAAAATAAAATAAAATGAAAGTTGATATAATATGAAACGATTGAAGGTTAATGTACGCATGGAAATTAAAATCAAAATCAATTTATTAATTATATAAGTAAGGGGATTTACTCTTAAATTTTAGAAAATTTCTTTATAAGTTAAGGAAGTAACCTCAATTTTTTGCCTAGTTCAAATAAACAAGAATCAAACTTAACAAAATTATTCAGAAGTTTCCTTATTAATTGCAGTAAAAAATAAAAAAAGGTAAATCCATATAATGAAGAATATTCGCATGAATATTCTAATTCATAATTTTTTTAAACAAAAGATCACTTTAAATAAATTTAAGGATTCATAGCGTGCTTTAGAGATAAGAAAAAACAGCAAACACAGAAAACAAAAATACCCAAAACCGTTAAGCTCGGGTGAAACTCGTTCCTAAAGCATCAGCTAAAAGAAAAGGAGCAACAGTCTTGACAACCCCCAGCCTTGGCTAGGAAATCCGCACACGAATTCCCCTCTCTTAGAATATGAGCAACAGCACCTCCCAATTACGGGCAAGCAAGTCCCTGACTTTGGCAACCAGAACAGCACACACATGAAAATTCAAAGAGGCTTCTCAATTAAAGACACGACGTGAACGGAGTCTGAATAGCACACTACCCGTCTGTACCCATGATCTTAAGCCACCTGCAAGCACTACTACAGATTTGCCATGTTACCACGGTTTCGAGACAGAACCGTGGTAACATCGCAACTCTGTTACCCCGGTTGAAGGTGCAACCGTGGTAACATTGCAGCTCTGTTACCGCGTTTGAAGGCTTAACAGAGGTAACATTGCATCTCTGTTACCGCGTTTGAAGGCTTAACAGAGGTAACATTGCATCTCTGCTACCACGGTTCCTTTACCAACCGTGGTAACATGTCTTCTTATTACCTCGGTTCAGTGTTGAACCGTGGTAATATGTCTATTTTTTTTTTCTTATGTTCACTCTCACCTTAATTAATTGTACGTGCAAATAAAATACATACAATGTCAAAATATATAATACCAAATTAACTAAAACATTGTATATAGGCAATTATAAATACCAAATTACCAAATAAACAATATCTCGTTACAATTCAATGCCAAAACACAGTTCAGTAACTTGTATGCATAAAAGCCGTGCAAAATTTGGAAAGCACCTCCTTAAGAACTGAAACCTGGCGTACGCTAGCTTTCGTAAACAAAAGAAGGTCATCCACAAACATAAGATGCAGCAATCTAAGATCCGAACCAAGAACTTTAATGGGAGCCCATCCGCCATTCCTCACTTTCATAGAAATCAAAGCGCTCAACCACTCCATGCATAAGACAAACAAGTACGGGGATAATGGGTCCCCTTGCCTTAGGCCCCTCTTGGGACTAATAGCCGGAAGTCTGTCCCCATTCCAAAGCAAAGAAAGCGACACCGAAGTCACACAGTACATGATCAGACAAGTTCATTTAGGGGGAAACCTAAACTCATGCAAGGTCGCTTCCAGAAACCTCCACTCTAACCGATCATACGCTTTCTCCAATTCAAGTTTGAAGATCAAATCTCCCTTCTTCCTATTAGACCTCATCATCGAGTGAACCACCTCTTGAAGGACAATGGCAATGCCCGTGGTACTACGCCCGAGGATGAAGCTACTCTGAAAAGGGCTAATCAGGTCTCCTAAAAAAGGTTGAAGCCTATTCACCAAGATCTTGGAAATTAGCTTATGGATGACGTTACAAAGGCTCACCGGTCTCAACTCCTTAAAAGAGCTCGAATTATCCACCTTCAGAATAAGAAGAATCAAAGTCTCTGCATTAGCCGGGTCAAACCTCCCATCCTTGAAAGCATCCTGGACAAAGCCAAACACTATGGCCCCCCACGTCCCAGTATCGCTTGTACAAGCAAGCCTGGAAGCCATCCAGGCCCGGGGCTTTGAAGGAACCCATCTAGTGAATCGAAACCGAGACCTACTCTTTGGAGGTGGGTCGCTCAAGCTCCGCCATCCCCTCCTGCAACAATCTCGACAAAGAAGGAGTAGAAATGCACGCCAGGTCCACCTTTTCACACGAAGCAAACAACTCTGAGTAAAAAAGGCGGGCCTCGTCCCTAAGTCTCCCCTCATCAGTGCATCAGCTCCTATCTGACAGCAAGAGCCCCTGAATCCAATTCCTTCTTCTCTGGATAACCTTCTGGGCATCGAAAAAAGTAGTATTACAATCTCCATACTTCACCCACCTTTCTCGAGATTTCTAGTAGCACAACGTTTCCTTTTGGGCTAAAATCTCCTCTTGCTCACGGTGCAACGCCTGAAGCCTATTAAGAAGAGCAACAGAGTCCACCCGCTCCAACCTCCACCGAGTATCAACAATTTTAGAGGCAACCTCACGCTTTCTCTGGAAAATGTTACCAAAGACATCCCTATTAAACACTAGGGAGTCCTGACGGACAAATACCAAGGCGGCAGAGACACTAGAGATACCTTTCTTCCACGCCTCGGAAACCACCACTGGATATTGAGGATGGTCCATCCATGCCTCTTCGAACCGGAAAGGCTTATTATGGATAACCTCCCTTCGAGGACAACATCTAAGGAGAAGTGGACAGTGATCAGGATGCATCCTGGGAAGGATCTCAACCGAGCCATCCGGGAAACCCAACCTCCAAGGAAAATTAGCCAGATCTCTACCAAGAGAAAGAAGCCACAAGCTTCGTAATTGTTCACAAACTTGCGAGCCCGAGCCTGCAAAAAGATACCACCTCTTTGACCCGATGCAACCGAGATATCATTAAAATCACCAATCAAACCCCAAGGCCCTTGAATCGTGTCAGCCAAACCATGCAAGTGATCCCACAAGAACTGGCAGCGTGACAGAATAAGGCTTACACACACACACACACACTCCCGTATAGACCTAGAAGTTGATAGCTTGAGGATATGAGTCCACAACATCCACCTAGACTAGAAGGGAAGACACCCGTAGGGCCCAAATTCCATCGGAGTGCCTTAGGGCCTCTTCTAGCGCAATGGTTGGTAACCCAGTCGGGACCAAAAACTTATCATCCCCTGAAACTGAATATGGGTCTCAAAGATGAAGCAAATATCAGGACGCTTCTGACGGACAAGCTCCTTTGAATTTCTTCTATACAGAGCATTCCCTGCCCCGCGCACGTTCCAAGCTAGGATATTCAAATTTGTTGTATTTAACATGATAAAGATAAAAAATAGGGATTCGAATACACTAGCCAGCACTCGATGGAATCAAGTATGTGAGATGTGCACCACCCCTTCATCTAAGGTGGTGGTTTATGGAATATTCTTCAATAGTAATAGGCCCATCCCAACCCTTTTGGCATCATTCAGAAGCCCCTGATCCAGATACAACTCGAAGCCCCCTTGAAATCTGGTGGATCTCCTAAACCTTCTCTAAGCTTCATGCGAAGATCACTTGTTGAAAAATCGGACGAGAGGGTCAACACATGTTGCTTGCGTTGGATGTCCACCAAGGATTGGCTGGGAACCACTTCCTCCAACATCCGCACTCCTCTTGCGTTGTTTTTTTATTAAATCTAGATGCCTTTGTGGACTCGGCCCCACTCTCAAGCCTAGCATTAAATTTCTCAACCCTAGGTTGCGAAATACCTTTTCCGGAAATATGGGGCCTTGATTTTACATTTCCATGTTGGGCAATCACACCATAATCATTGATTGGTTTCAAACCTGCAGAATATTCGCCCTGCGATTTAATTCCCTGTTTCTTGGGATTCTTATTATTTTTCTTGGTAACATTCATCCAATCCCCAAATGGCTCACCATTGTTACTGTCTGCAACTGTCTCCACTGATTTCGCAGCTCCCATATCAGTCTTACCATCCTTCGTGAGATTAACAGACTCCACCATGCTCATCCCCTCCTCCACTGGTTCCGTCGTTGTGGATTTTCCGGAGCAGTTGAGTTAGCTTCCTCACCTGGAAGGGTCCCCGTAGCGGCCCCACGCTAAGAGATAGGTGTGCCCTGGGGATTTGGTGCATTCTCTACTGGAGCTAGCTTAGAGCACTCTCTACTACGATGGTCGTAACCCCCACACTTCGTGCAAATCACATGAAGACCCTCATATTCCACCTTGTACTAGAAACCTCCGATGCAGATCTTTCCGATCACTAGTTTAGTGAGATCCAACTCCACACACATCCGTGCAAACCTTCCCCTCTCTGCTTTGAGCGTGGTAGTATCAACCTTGATTGGTGTCCCTAGCACAGAAGCTAGCGAGGACAAATAGTTGTCATTATAATAGACCACGTTCAGCCCTAGGATCCTTAGCCACACCAAAGTTCTTGTTACCCTAGTGGTTGGGGAGGTGAAATCCGGGCTCCAAGTCGCCACCGCCAGATAGTGATCGAAAATCATCCATGGACCACCCCCCATAACCTTGGTGTAATCCTCCGCCACATCAAACTTCACCGTGAAAAAACCATTATCCACATCTTGGAGTTCAACCCCCCCCGACAACTGCCACACGCTTGCCAATTTCACCTTCATGGTTCTAAAATCAAGTCTTTTTCCCAGTAAACAAACTACCAGTGCCTCCTCCCACGAAGCACACATGTCCTTGATAACCGAGGGATCCACCGTCACCATTGGCAACATCTCGTTATTATTTTCAAACTCCACTTTCATTCTTCCTTGTGTGATCAAGTTCACCCGTTTCTTTGGGGCGGTCGCCTTGCCCCCTCCCATGAGTTTATCACGAAAGGAGAGCTTGTCCTTGACACCATCCCTATCTGGTGGTTCTTTCCGGCCATACTCGCCTCCCCCGTTCGAGAGAGATAAACCATCCACCTCCATCGCTTGTCAATTATAGCGTGCTTGAGAACACCGTAAAACATAATGAAGTTGGAAACAAGTTTTTCCAGTTGAGATGTATGTCCGATCTAAAAGAAGTAAAGAACACACATTAGTATGTATTTTTTTTGGGTGAAATATTAGTATGTATTTGAATGATGATTTACAAATGCGTTCACATTATTTTATTTTTATAATTATATTTTGAATTAAAAATGATTTTGAAGAAATTAATTTGTATTTGAAATTTTTATATTAAAAAATATTTGAAATGAAATATTATATAAATTTTCAACTCTAAAAAATTACATTTCTTTTCACTTTTATTTCACAAAGAGTATGCAGAGTTTTTTTAGACTAAGACCCACCCATATATAATTGCAGCTTCCAAGTGTGGTTTTATTGTTTAGAATCTCAAAGCCAAAAAAGTAATTAATATGCAAAGATAATTGAGTTGAGATACTAAGACTAGACATTTTTATTCATGCCCAATGGATTTTGGTTTAAATTCGTAGATTGAAAATGTAACTATTATGAGTGTTTCCCGAAGGTTCCATAACTACGTAAATATCATATTGGTAAGCCGAGACGATCATTAGTCGAGCAGACTTAAGCCGATACATTCATAAGATAATTGCAAAGTTGCCTACAAGAATCATAATCTCTATAGTCTTACATAAATACTTCATCATGGCTTGAGTGTGACTCTTACCACACTTATTTTCATTTACATAAGTGGTTTTGCTAACTCATTGTTCTCTATCATTTAAGCTTCTTTGCTCGCATACAGACTTTGGTGTTAGAACGACTTTGCAAATACCTCCAATACCGTATCAATAACACATCACTGTGTCGGAGAATCCATCCAGGACTGTGCACCACCCCTAAAGATCTAATGCATCTACTAGCTGAGAATTTGGAAGATGAAGGAGCTACATTCTTAAAAAGATAAACATTCACCATACTTGACTTGAAATTACTAGACCAATTTAACTATGTTTGGATTGGCGGTAGGGAGTGGGATGAGATGAGATAATATATTTTAAAATCTCATTGTTTGGGTATGTTACTAATGGGTGGGATAAGATGGTAAGGAGTGAGATGAATACCATTCAATCCCATTGACTTCCTCCATTTTGTTCCCCTAATTTGGAGGTATGGGATGGAACCCTGAATTGTTCGCCATTATTGCACAATATCATTGGAGAAGAATAGCCAAAGAAGATGAAGAAGTAAAGAAAAAACTCTGAATTAGATGTGTAGAAACGTTGCAGAAAGAGAAGCAACGAAAACTATGTATATTGGTGTTGTCATTGAAGCAACGCCATATCTTGGTCTTTGGATTTTTATTTTCTTTTCTTATTTGCGCTGTACTTATTATGTATTGGTGTTATTATTGAATCTGACATAAGGCCTTTGAGTTTTGGTATCATGAGATTTTAGCGAGGCTAATTGTTTTGATAATTATTTAGCACTTTAATCATAATCTCTTGTTTTAAAACAAGAGTAATATAACAATAAAATAAAATAAGTTATAACTCATTCATTCCGCATCCAACTCAAATAACTCAAATAACTTTCTTCCATTTTATCACAAAACACTTAAACAATGGAGAGAGATTTTCATTCCATTCCGTTCGATTATATTCCATCTCTTCCCATCCCACTTTCTACCATCAATTCAAACATTAGTACAACAAAAAAAACTTTTGTATTCATCCATAAAGATCTGAGATGTCTAATTCGTTCAGGTATAGATTAAATTATCATCCTTCTCTAAAAATTAGTTTCTCAGGATAAAAGGATAAAAAAAAAATTGTATCATCTAATAACACATACATTAAAATATCAGGAGTGTCGCTGTCATGCTGAGCCTAAAAGGGGCACAACATTATCTTCAATTTCTTTGCTCATGTTTTGTTTTAGATATTTGGGTGAGCGAAGAGTTTAGGTACTGCAGTTGCAGTCCCTTCTCATATTCAAATGTTGTTCTCCATGCAGCTTCTTTGCTTCTATAAGCAACCACCACAACCATTGTTTCCATCACTTTCCAGACAATTAGTACACAGTGGTCAATCCATATTCAAGAACAATAGGGTCTTCATCATAAACCCATCTTCTTCTTGCTGCAAAGTTCATGCAGTGAAAGAAGATTCAGAGCAATATGAGATAGACCCAGATAAGGCCAGAGAATCTCTTAAAGAGCTTGACCAGCAAATCCAGTCTCTCTCCAATAAACAAGTCTCCTCCCCAAAAATCAGGGGTACTCTCTCTGTTTCTGTGTGTGTCTCTTTCTCTTTCTTTCTTTACTTATTCTCAATCTCAACTCATAACTAAAATTACTAATCCTTCAGTGCATTTTTATTTTGAGAGATTATTAGTATACTTGAATGCATAAAAATTTCATTACTGTAACTTGTATGTATGGTTTTAATCTGAATTCTGATTCCCAATGGACCGGGCGAGCACTTCGTCTAATAGAGGGTGACCAGAGTGAGGATCGGCGACTGAAATTAAGGTTAGTGTTTGGCGAGCCGGACGAGTTAGTTGCGCCGCAGATCCCGAGGCCCATTGGGCCGTATCTTGTATTCTCAGGTTTTAATGGGGTTTTAATTCTATTTATGATGTTTTAAGGCTACTTATGGCTCCCCACTATATATAGCTAGAGGAGGCTCATGTAATGGAGACCTCTTTTTCAAAACCTAATTCTTAGTTATTCAATGTTTCCAGCACAACCAACAATCACTTACGCTATGTCCAAATAGTAAGTGAACATGTATGCCATTGAAACTTTTGGGATATGTATGGAATGTGCTGCTGAATTATACCCACAAGGGTATTGGATTATGTATCTTATTTATATTATATGTTATCAGCAACATTATACCCACAAGGGTACTCAGTCGGCGACGCAGACTGAGTTTGCTGGAAGAGCTTTCAGGTTCGATCCTCGGACAATTCAGATGGAGGGATAAATAGGCTTAAGTGTGACTTAATCAGTAAATTCTGAATCTGGAATAGTCGACACCCGAAAAGTGATCGAATACTAGTTTGCTTATAAAAAAAAAGTACTGCAACATCATGGAACTGATTACATGAATAAAACATGTTATAATCATATCTTTAGAAAGACATTTGGATCTAAGTCATTTCTAATTGTTTCACCTAGACTTTAAATTTCTTGTTTTATATTGACCAGTATTTCAGAAAATATTGCAGATGACAATATAACTTTTCATTTTGTTGGTGATCATGAATAAACAGTATTGTCTATTTTACAAATGTAAAGCTTGTATTAATAACAATGACGGCATTCAAAGTTTTCACTATGGTGATGGTTCTTAATTTTGCAGTTTCGGACGTGAAGCTTGCAGAAGACCAGGTCAGTGACAGAGGCAGAGGCAGTGGCAGGGACAAGATAGAAATTTCAGATTCGTTTCTTGCATCCCTGGCCGGTGGCTTGCTTCTCTTTACTATTTTTTACAATGTTCTGTTTTACACTGTAATTAAGCCATCCATCGATGGTCCATAACCTGTAATTAAGGCATATCTGCAGCAAAAGAACCTTAGCATGTATAAAGTGGAACTTTGGACTACATCATTTTTCTTGTGAATTGGAGGATAAGTATGTTTGGATCCACTGATAATACTCACAAAATCACTTCTTTTCCCATAACTTAATAGCTTCTTCCGAAATTATTGAGTACATTGAGTTACAAAACTTCACTGCCTTTTCTGATGCAAACTAAGGAGGTGAAATTATTAATAGGAGTTCCACACTTCCACTTCCACTTCCACTTCCACTAGTGCTTACATGATCTATCTTGAGGCAAATGTTATTTCCTAATATTATAAGAAGCAATCCACCATTGTGGCTTGCACTCTACTAAGCGAAATGCCATCTTATTACATCAACAATTGATGAGCTCCTATAGGCATATAAACTCTTATAAGAACTTGGAATCAATTTAAAAAAAAAACTTATCATTTCTGATAATATTTGTGCAACTTTCATTTTGCTAAGTAATGATTTAGTCTTGGCATCTTCCTTGGAGGTGTGGGGTGTGAGTTGAAGTGGATAGGATATGGTAGCCGGAGGAGTTGGAGGTTGAAGATGGTGGCAGCGGCGATTTTGCGGCGCGGTTGTTGGCCAAAGGCAGTAGTTTACCGATGAAAAGAGGTTTAAGAAAGTTGAGGAAGAAAGACACCGGAGGGGCTTTATCGTAAACAACAAATTAAAATTGTAATAAATTTCAAATATAAAATTGTAGGTTTAATAGGTTACACATATAGTATCTTAATAAAATATTTCATTTCTATAATTATAAAGGTATTATGCACCGGTGCAAGAACTAATGCCTAGTACACCCTTAGACAACACTTCAAATAACTAGCTACTTGTCTCATGTACTTCAACCCATTAACTTCCTAATTTGCACAATAAACTCTATCTAAAGCACGATTGGTTTATAGATCCCTCATGCACCACCACCATCACCATCACCGCCATCACCACCACAACCACCACCGTTATCACTACCACCAAAACCACCTCCCCCACCCACGACCACTACGATAGCCACCGCCACCACCACCACCAACCATAGTCACAACCATCACCACCACGCACTATGAATACCATCGCCACTACTGCCACTAGTACCACCAATCGTCACCACCACAGCTGCAACCCCCACCCACCGCCATAACCACCAACCATGGCCACAACCACAACCACCGCCACCGCCACCGCCACCACCCATTGACAATATCATCATCACCACCCCACCACCACCCCCAACCTCTACCACAGCCACCGCCACTACTACAACCACCGCAACCACCACCTCCTCCCTCCACCATCACCACCCTCCACCACCGTCATGCACCACCCTCCACAACCACCACCTCCCTTTCCACCAGCAATGCCACAGACATCAATCACCACCATCCATTGCCACCCTCTACCACACCATTGTCACTGTCACCACCACCACCCTCCACCACCACTATTACCCTCCACCGCCGGTGTCACCAAGAAACATCCACCATTGCCGCCGGTAGGTAATGTTGCTCTAAAATATCTTACAACGATGATGATTATTGTAAATATATAAAATTAACAACCACTTTTAAAAACTGAAAACCCTTAAAAAAAAACCAAAACTTGATTTATAAAATTGAAACTAGTTTTAGTTTTAAAAATTTTGAAACATAAAACCAAAAACCACTTTAAAGAGTACCTCACATTTTTGTTTCAAAAAAAAAAAAAGAGTACCTCACATATTTTTTTTTGATTTTGACTAAACTATCCCACAGCCGATTGTCGTGAGATTAATCTTTCGCCACACGGTCAGCGCACGAAGCGGTAGGGGCTGGCCAATGAGTTTTGTACCTCCCATTTTAAAATCAGTTGTGAGATATTTATAAAACAAATGTGTTTGGTAAAAAAAATAAAATTGTACCCGGTTGAAAAAAAAAGAGAAAGCGAGGATGAAAATATCAAATACCTATTTGGTTCCATTGTTGCTGTTGTCGCGGGAATCAAAAGTGCTGCGCAAAATTTCCAAGGTGAAATCAAACGCAGTAGCTAGAAACTTCTCTTTTCCTATCTAAGCGTTTGGATTGGAGTGTCATCAGCTACTGATTGATTACAAAAACAATCACAGTCTTTTCTACTTGTGAACCTCACAAAAGTGCTCTCAGATTCGTTCCTTCCAACCATGGAGGAACAACAAACCCCATTTAAGAATCTCCATAGCAGAGAGTATTCGGGTCACAAGAAGAAGGTACCCTTTTCCTCTCCCTCACTCTCTCCCCTCCTTTCCCTTTCATGGTAAACAGTTCAAAGTTCAAAACTTTTCGTGCTTCTTGTGGTTGAATACTTCAGTTTATGCGAAAAACAAGCCCTCTATCAATGTTTCTGTTTCAATTCTGATATGGGTATTTTTTATTTCCTTTCCAAAAGGTGCACTCTGTGGCTTGGAATTGCATTGGCACAAAACTTGCTTCTGGCTCTGTGGATCAAACTGCTCGAATCTGGCATATTGAGCCACATGGGCATGTGAGTTCACTCCTAATTGCTCTCTCTCTCTCTCTCTCTCTCTCTCTCTCTCTCTCTCTCTCCCTCTCAATTCTCAATTTTCTATTGATGTAAACTTTGTCATAGTAGCTCTCAGAAGAACTAGAGCTCAGCAAGTTCATAATTTTTTTTTTTAATTTCATTGTCTTCTTGTCATAATTGACTCATTTTCAAATGGGAATTATCTTACATTCTCATTGTTTCATTTCATGGATTAGAGGAGACTGAGGTTATTTATGTTAGCCTTAGTCTTAGGGTTGTATTTTAGAATAGGACTTATGGGCTAATAGAGTGAACATGACATCTTAAACACTCAGAGATGATTCATTCCATTGGGAAAGCATAAGTTAATTTTTCCTAAGAAATGTGGTAGGTTTTCTGTTTGTAGAAGATTTGAGTTCATCTTACATATTAAAATCTTGTTTAAGATTTGCCACTTTGAAATCATTGCCGGAAATTTTAATGAATTTTAAGTAATAACTTTATAACTTTTGGTGGATTACATAGCATGACCTCTATCTAAAAGATTTATTTGGTCTTAGGTAAAATATGTCCTTTCACATATGATGTTAATAGTTCATAGTTTTTTAACGTGATTTAACCAAGGGTTAATCCTTAGAAACTGTTAGCAAAAGAAGAGTAAAACTTAATGATATTGTAGATATGCAGCCAGGGTAAGAGAAGGTTTAGGGGTCAGTTGAGATCAATGGATATCTAAGAGTCACCTCCCTTTGGTTACCTTCCATGATCCATAATGACAGTAACCAGAGGATGTTTCTAGTAGAATTATGACTTGGTAGATTAAATCAAGAGATGCATTGCGAGTTCTGTATGATCAGAAAGAAAATTGTTGTTGAAGCTATAGAGTTAACTCGTTCAACCGTGAATTTTTCCATGGGTAACTTTCCAGTTATGAAAAATTAGGCCATTATAAAGGGATTGGGAGGGGAGGGAGGGTGGTGGGAAGCTGAAGCCTGAAGATTCTCTTTCAGTTTGGCTGCTATTTTTATGTTATTGCAAATTATTTGGTTCTTCTGATTATTAGGTGGTTAGAATATGATTGTTCCATATTTTATGTGGGGTGGGGTTTATTATAGGGTAAAGTCAAAGATATTGAATTGAAGGGCCACACTGATAGCGTGGATCAGCTATGCTGGGATCCCAAACATGCCGATCTGATTGCAACTGCATCGGGTGACAAGACTGTTCGTTTGTGGGATGCTCGCAGTAAGTGATCATCCAGTTGTTACAATAAAATATTTATTCATATCAAGCAAATTATTATGAGGAGACTTGTAAGTTGTAATGAATTGTATGGTTATATTGGTGTCTTTGTTTGAAGTTTGAACATATTTCTATATGTAAGGCCAATGCTTTTATTGACGATTCATTGGAAAAGAATGTTAACAATGAATATTTATTATTGTTTGAGGTCCAAAGAAGGGGCTTGAGGAAAAGCTACTCATATTTGATTTCTGCAGGTGGAAAATGCTCACAACAGGCAGAACTTAGTGGGGAAAATATCAATATCACCTACAAACCTGATGGGACTCATGTAGCTGTAGGCAATAGGGTATGTTACACAA
The DNA here is from genome assembly GCA_030819835.1 of Acmispon strigosus. Classification (NCBI taxonomy): domain Eukaryota; kingdom Viridiplantae; phylum Streptophyta; class Magnoliopsida; order Fabales; family Fabaceae; genus Acmispon; species Acmispon strigosus. The sequence goes on from JAUAMA010000007.1 coordinate 39,611,823, forward strand.
TTGCTTCATTTGCTTAAAGCTCTGAGTGACTGGATGTGTTAAGATCAAACTATATTTCTTGTTCTAGAATCATTGAGCTTAATAGTTACTGAATAGATGTCTATGATTCTCTTGCTATTTTTTCATCATTTGAAGTATACGCGGTTTTATTTTCCTCAGGATGATGAATTAACAATACTGGATGTTAGGAAGTTCAAACCAATTCATAAGCGCAAGTTCAACTATGAGGTATTAACTAGTTACGCTTCATTCTTGCTGACTTTTCTGTTTCTGACAGTTTGTTAAGTCTTATTTTTAGGTTGAGAATCGAACTTATGAGCAACTTGTCTTTACACCACATACTTATAATCTTACAATATGTGAATGTGTATTGGCCTTTACAGTTTAATTGGTAAAATAGTATTCGATAGTTGGTTTTTTTAAACCACACAACTGTGTTCAGAAATTGGAATTGGAATTCATAGTCTGATAAAGGGCTTAATAGTTGGAGTTTAAATTGCACATTGTTTTATAATCTACATAAATTTGTGGTCAATTGGAAGAACTAAATGTCCTAGTATCAAACCGTCAGATCTAACCATGAATATCTTTGTTTGTATTCCTGTTAGAAAGTTCTTGTATGCCTGTTTGAGCCAACATGTCAAATAGTTACGTTCTACCTTGGAATGTGTTTTCATGTTGAAGCATTTTTCCAAACAGGCTAGAACTTGCATGTTTATGTCTTTTTTACTTCCATGGTTGAGTATGAACAATTTCAGTTTCCATGCATTGAAACCTAGCACATCTGTTAAAAATAGAAAAAATCCAAAGAACATTAGTCTTACTTACAAATGATGGTAAATCTGAGAAATATCACAATATGGTACACATACACGCGCGCACGCACACGAACACACACACGCACACACACACACATTACAATGACTGAACTGGATCCATAAACATTAGGTTCGGAAACTATGCTTTATTAACTATCTATGGTAACTTGGTAAGTGTATCAAGAGTATAAAGAAAGAATTACAATTATAATCAACACTTACAACCACACCAATGCAAGTTATAACTTATAAGGATTCACCCTATAGAGAGAAGAATATGGGTTACTAAATACATGCAAATTATCGAAGACTGAAGTATACAGTCTCTTTTGACTGTACAAATCCTTTGGTGTTGTCTCTGCGATGCTCCTGCTTCCAAACTCACCCTCACTTTCCACACCGCCTTGGTTTTCTGGTTCATATATCTTGTTTTCTTCTCTCTTGGCATTCATATCCTCTGCAGTTCCAACTCCTTCAATATCATTCTGTATGATGCTCTTCTGAAGCTCATTGTTTTTTCAGCAACATCAAATTTATGCCCAATCTTCAGAGGTCATATATGTCCATCCATGATTACATAATTTTAATACTTAATAGATTACTGCCTTGCAGTTTAGTTGTATGGTTGATTGATATGCAGTTGAAAACAGACATGAATTTAATTATTTGAGAGACCTGCATTGTACTCGTAACATATTTTACTCAGTGGAAGGTGTTTGTTTAGCTCTTCTGAGATGAATTAATATTTTTCCCCAATGATTCCTGTACTTTTCCTAGGTAAATGAAATTGCTTGGAACATGACAGGCGAGATGTTCTTTCTAACTACAGGAAATGGTGAGGTCATTGTTTGACTTGGCACTCTCATAATTATTAATCTCAACTCATTACATTTTGTTTCAATGGGTTCGTTTAAGGTAGAAAGAGTATCTCATATTTTATTACATACTTACTTAGGGACTGTGGAAGTACTGACATACCCATCTCTTCGCCCTCTTGAGACCCTCATGGCTCATACAGCTGGTTGTTATTGCATTGCAATTGACCCGACAGGAAGGTATGCTTCTAGTGTTTGTTGTTTCTGGTCTTGCTAATTGCACTTAGCTAGGAAGGAAACACATGCACAATTGCATATCTGATTCTAAAACTTAATCTCTATTCATGCATTTTTATTTTATGCCTTCTTTTCTCCAATAGAGTTCTTCATTGTTCATCAAAAAAGTATACATGGATATAACAGAATAGATATCCTTGTGCTATTGTAACAGATATTTTGCTGTTGGAAGTGCTGATTCCCTTGTCAGCCTGTGGGATATCTCGCAGATGCTCTGTGTGCGTACCTTTACAAAGCTGGAGTAAGTTTCCTTGGCTTCCATGTTTGTGTAGTCAGCTTTTGCTTTTCAGGTATTTTAATTGTATTAAACTTCTTGTTTCAAATATGGAATGTTATGTTTCTCAGATGGCCAGTCCGGACAATTAGTTTCAATCATACTGGGGAACTTATTGCTTCTGCAAGTGAAGATTTGTTCATTGATATTGTAAGTTATACTTGTCATTTTTTATAATTCTTTCTTTTAACAAACACATAAATGTCAGTTATCTATCGATTATAATTTCCTTAACAAATGATATTAAGAATTTGCTACTTTATGCAACAGTCTAATGTTCAAACTGGACGAACAGTGCATCAGATTCCTTGTAGGGCTGCGATGAACAGCGTTGAGTGGAATCCTAAATACAATTTACTTGCATATGCTGGTGATGACAAAAACAAGTATCAGGCTGATGAAGGTATAATTTGAGTGCCTGCAAAGTGTTTATTACAAACATAAGAATTATATCATATGAGGCTGCAATTAACTTCTGTGCATTTTTGTTGCAGGTGTTTTTCGAATTTTTGGTTTTGAAAATTCTTAGCATTCATTGCATTGACGGATCTGCCATTTTTACCTAGTTGCAAACAAAGGAAGAAAAGACTCAGTATTGCTTATCTGAATCTTACTGGTTGCAAGGACTGATCCTGGAGATTGATTTGTAATTGGAATTAGATTGTTTTTGTATTAAAAGCTTTTTTTTCTATATCTTATGGTAAATTGATTAACGGAAGGTTGGTTCAAGAGGTTGTCTTTAGTTCGAGTGTTATGTATGGAAGTAAAACACTGCTGGGAGTGCTAGCCCTATAAGAAAGTCAATGTCTACTGCCAGAGAGGATAAACATATCTTTGTCAATTTCAATTTTAATCTCAAAGGATTGATGTTTGAATTTCAATTCATGTAGCGCTTGTGGTTTTTGCTTTAAATTATTGTCAATTTGAGGAACATGTTCCCATTCAATTCAAAAATTGTCAATTTGAGAAGGATTTGCATGTTTTCAATTCAAATATTGTCAATTTCAGCAGGTTTTACATGTTTCAGTTTCGATTCAAATACGAGCTTTGCTCTTATATTGCTCTTTCTTCAAGATTTTTTTGAAAGTCCATTGAGTAAACGACATTTATTTCATAAGGTATTCCAACAATGTGATGAAAAAAATTGCTCTAAACTTGCTACAACTTATGCAAGAGAGGAATCAAGAAATATACTAAGAGGCACCAGCTAAGTTTTATTTCATGAGAAATTCCATCAAAATTGGACCAGCTCAGTTCAAACTTCAAACTGCATCATCCCAGAGTTCACAAAATTGTAGCATCAAGAGCACACAAGAGGTGTTGCTTCAGAACAGAATTACCCTCTTGAAGGATCTCCAGTCCCAATGACATCCTCATAAATGAAATCTTCTGACTTGAGAACTTGAAACCTTGTACAGAAAAATCAATGTCTCTCCTTCTTATGGTCCTAGTAGTATAGAAAAACCAAGATGATGATGGTCCTATATGACATCTGCTCCAGCCCCATATCCTTGCCAAAATCTGAGGCCAATTTTGACAGCAGATCCCTTATTAAGGTTGTGATTTAAAAGGGTTGTCTAAACTCTAGTCTATCGGACCAAAAATGCTTCATTCCTTGGCAGAGGCTGAAATTGCAAGAGAAAATACCCATAAAAACAAAACTCACAAACAAATTGCATAAATAGAGAAAAACAAGAAAAGATCTTATGACAGAAAACTTTACCACAATCAGTCCTTCAGCCAAATCCAAATCCACGCTTCACTGAATAAGGGCTAGGCCAATCAACCATCATCACAAGCCGCATAGAACAAACTTGGAAACAGGAAAAACCAAACCTGAAAAGCAAACAAGACAAATGGTAAGCAAATTGTTCGAACACCAAGTCACCGGCTTCCAATTGATCTCAACACTGGAGCTTTTCATCCTCTTCCCCCCACTCTGAGGCTCCTTGGACAAATCAAAGCTCGCCCCTTTCATCCTCAACTCCTGAATACACCGCGTCACCGCCCTCCCGTCGTTCCGCTCCCTCTGCAACTGCCTCCACACCTTCCAGTACCCCTGCAATTTCACCTGAACCAGAAACACAAACACAAGCGAAGTGCAAAGGGACACCATGGAAGGAATCCACCACTTTTTACAAACACTGTGGTGGTTCTGTTCACTGGTCCAAGAAGTGAACAAGAGGGTTAGGAAGAAGCCGTGGAAGATGAAGAAGAAGGAGCAGAGTTGAAACAGTTCAGATTTGACAGAGTCCAATCTGGTTTCTTTGCGGGCAATGCGTTTGGCAAAGAGATCTTCTTCTCTCTGCCATAGCTTCAGGAGCAAGAGGTGGCCGGGGCTTTCGGAGATTTCGGTTAAAGGGTGGTCATCTATGGCCTCAAACATGTCGTTGGTGGTCATGGAACACAGGGTGATCTTGTTGTGGTGCTCTTGGTCCACTGGGATTTCAACAATGTGGGTGTCTTTTGTTTCCGCCATTGAACCAAAAGCTTCAGAAATGAATTGATCCAAAAAATGGAATTGCAGAAAGTGAAAATGAGTAGCAGAGAAAAAAAGATTGAGAATTTGTTGTTATTGCAGAAAGCACAGAGAGAGAGAGATGTAGACGATGTTGAGAGAGAGAAACATCTGTAACATAAATACCATTTCAATCCCAACGGTTACATCGGATCCAACGGTAACTTCATCGCACCGAAGCAAAAAAAAAAAAAAAAAGTTCACCCAAATGTTAGATTTCATTTTTTTTTTGGGTTCCACTGTATCCATTGAAAATGAAGGGTATAGATACCATTTAGTTCATTTTATATTATACAAAGAAATAAATTGTAAATTTTAAAAATTTATTATGGAGAAAACATAAATAAATAGTATGAAACCCCTTCACTTTTAGAAAAATACAGAAGAAGTTGTCTTTTTTTTGTTATGCATCCTTATATTTTTCTTTCTTTGACATAATGCATTATTGTAACTTTACCCAATAAAGCAAATGAGATTTTTTTTATTGCTATTGGTTCTTGGATTTAGATCTTCTCAAGTGATTTGATAATGTTAAGTGAAACATTGTATTTATCGTTCTTCATAAATATTCAAAGTGTCAATAAATATATAAAAAGAAATAAATACAAAATCTCATGTTGTGAAAACTTATCAGAGTTTACACTTGAGAATCTTGATATTAAGATTTTAGATTTTGGTGATAAAAACTCACAATAGCAGAAAGAAAGTTTCTTTATCTTAGGTTGAATTTGAAGTTTTAGAGTTAAATAATCAAAGTTAAAATCTAAATGTAAAATCTAAAATAAATTCTTTACTTTAATTTTAATTTTAATTTTTAGGATCAAGCTTTGAGCAACTTCTTTGTTGATATTCTAATTGGATGATAGTTGAGTTTAGGGCATTGCTTTTAGTGTCATCCCGATAGCTATCTATGTCAGTTCAAAAATGCGGAAAATACGTGAATACTCCTCGTTAAACTTTTTTTTTGTTTCGCCCACAGTTTCAAACTGCGGATGGGCTACGTAGTTTGTAACTACGTCTACGGTCGCAATTTTAACTGTGTTGCAATTAAAACTTAAAACTGCGAGGCAATTACTTGCCAAATTTGCAATAATTCATTCATTCTTCCTAATTTTCCTTGCCCAATAGAAAGTATTATCCTTACAGTTATCCATATCCATAGAATCCTACAATTATCACTGAACATAAAATAAAAATCATGTCCATACAATAATCCACTCCTCAAGCATCCCTTGCATTCTGCCTTCTTCTCCTCCTCCTCCCCTCCTCATCATCCCGATGCAGATCCTGCCGTATTAGTGAGTACATGTTCTGCAATGCAACCCAGACTTCTGTACCCTCCTCCGGTGCTCCTGTGCTATCCGGGTCCACTCCAACAGCAGCCCATTTTTGCAACTGAGCGAGACACTCCTTAAAAAATGACAAATAGTCAAGATTAATCAGTTATGAATTACTACAAATTGCAAAACATAGAATGCATTTTAAAATCTGCAAAAACTAACCATCAAAGTACCAACATCGTCGTCTCTGCTATCCGGAGGCATCACGTGAGGGTATGATACGACTCTATACCATGGCCCATACTCATCACATGCCTCATAAGGGAATGTTGAATGGCGCACTTCAACTGTATGAGTATGGTATACTGCAAACATGTGGCCAGTCTCCTCACAACTAGCTCTCTGAGGCGGAGGTGAAGGAGGAATGGTCTGCAAACCACCAAACTGCCTCAAGACTCGCTCTGCCAGGTAAGGGTACACCATGGACTGTAGAGAGCCACTGCCTCAAAAGGCTTATACTGTCGGTGTGAACCATATGTCATCCATATCATAGAGCCTGCATGAACGTCGTCCAGGGAAATCCTCTTCTAATTCATTAGCGTATTACCCTTAGGAGTTAGCCACCGCCTAGCCCTAGGCATGTCCTCCGTGTATTGGGGGTTCCGCTTCCTCTCAAACACTGATGTGACAAAGTGCTCAAATATCCATGGCTATACTCAAACATTCATGCAAAACAATATATGTTAGAGTCAACAAACTACAGAATTCATATAAACTATCTATGGCAAAAAAAGACAAAGTAGATATTAACAAATAAAGTCACTAACCTGAAACAACCTCAGGCACCCTGCTAAGCTGATCACGTGCTTCCTGCTGACATACCTCAACTGGTCGTATGAATAGGTCAACGCAGCTGCACCCCAAAGGTAGCTGCTAACACCATTGAGGTCCTGGAACATCTGCAAGTACCTTACATCAAGAATGTTGTAGCAGTGCCTGCAGTGTTATGCCCACAAGCCGTAGCAAGAATGCTCTAGAAGTGCCTGTAGTGTTACATGCTGCTACTTGTGCTTGTACCATCTCAAGTAGCCAAATAAACCTCATTTGACCCTTAGCAGACTTGAGCTCATCAGTCGCCACATGACGGGACACACCAATCAACTTAATCAACACCTGTGCAACTTCCTCTCGGCTCAATTTAACAAGTGTGTAGAAGATCCCTGTGAGTGGGATGTGTATCAAGGAAGCCACATCGTCTAGTATGATGGTCATCTCGTCGAATGGCAAATGAAAAGATAAGGTTTATGGCTTCCATCTATCCACAAATACGGACAACATGGCCCTGTCCACTGAACCACCACAACACGTCAAAAGAGGTTGAATACCAAACTTAACCCAATCCTCTATGTCAGCATGATAGTACACGAGTGTCTTATTCAACGACCTCCCATGGTGGTACACCTACAATGGTCCCCGACACTCAGAGCCTGTCTCATAAGCTTCCCAAATAGCAGGTGTAACCTGCGTCTCAAAGGAACGCAGAAGGCTCAAATCATAAGGCCCCCTTAAAGTAAACGGTTGCTCACCATCATCTTCCTTCTCATCCATCACAGTGTCCTCACCATCATCCTCCTGACCCTCTTCCTCCTTAGAGTCCTCATCATTAGAACCATCCTCCTCAGAACCCTCCTCAAGAACATCCTCCTCCTCCTCCTTCTCATCACCCTCCTCAACATGCAAATCTGGGGGAGGCTCCTCATAGATTGAGGGTTCGAATTCCCCTACGTCCATTAAAATCTCAGTTAGTAGGCAACCCTCCTCAAGTAGATCTTAACTTGGGGTGAGAATAGGCCAGGTCGTTCGTAGGGACCTATGACCTAGCCTACTAGCCTACATCAGGCTCAGGCCAGGCCAAGCCAAATGAGTAAGTAGGCAAGACCTAGGCTTTTTTGAAAGAATATATAGTTAAAAAGGCTAGGCTTAGGCCAATTAAAAAGCCTTTAAAGCCTAACAAACTAGCCTATTTAAATAAATGTGAGTAATATAAATATATTTTATCGCTAATATTGTTGTTACGTTAGAAATTTATTATAATATCTTAATATTATGTACGTATTTACATTCTTATATAAATAATTCAAAAATATAAGTCTATTTACAAATAGATTTATGACATATTTAATTACTTTAAAATAAAGTATGATTTTGTCTCTCAAACCCTAAAAACCAAATATAATCTAACTTACTTACATCCTTCCTAGTAACTTATAATGTTATTAGTCCGTTTATAGAAAGACTTTTTATTGTATAATTTCACCCACTAGTCGATTAGTTTGATAGTCTCTTTACATGTAAGTTTGTTAGCAAACGTATAAATTTTATTCTGAAATAGGTCTTTCAATAGGCTATCAGGCCAAGTCAGACTTTCAGGAAGACCAGACTAGGCCAAAAAAAAATATGACAAGTAACATGTCAGACTTAGACCCTAACATTTTTAAATAGGTCAAGCCTATTTACACAAAGCCTACCAAGATCTAGCCTATTCCCATCTCTAATCCTGACGCTCCTACTTAGGAGTGGGTCTGTTTTCTCTCCGATTTATCATTTTTATTAAAAAAAATACAAACATAGCTTTAATGGTTCTATTGGTTTAAAAGTCCTTTAACTAATTTTTATGTTTGCTTGGTTCCGTTGGGCTGGTGGGGAACTTCAAAATTATAGAGCAAAACCAATTTTGAATGATAATATTGATGTTTAGGAGTTATTTTAGTGTTTGAGAGTGTTGATAGCGCTACTTTTTTGGTGGATCTCAATTCAAATATCTATTATGCTGGAAGCTACGATATTTCCAAAACAAACATTTATTTATAAATGTCATTCACTTTTAAGTAGAACAGACAAATCGTTAAATCAATTTATTTCAGAGAAGCCGCAATATTGGAAGTTCGAACCTCTATACCCAAAGGGGCTTAAACAAAACGCCTGTAAATAAAGTTATATTGCATTGATTTTCCATATATAAGGTTTTATTGACAGTCAAACAACACCTCTACCTAGAGTAAAAGGAAGTAATGAGAGAAAATTAAGAGACATGAAAAGTGATGTAAAAGAAAAAAAATAGACGGAGAAAGAGAAAGTGGGTGTAAAAGAAATAGTTGAGAAATAGAGTTGTGAATGAATCCAAGCACAAGCATAATTACAATCTCATTGTTACGCCGGAGCTTCCGTGTTTTGGACTTGTTCCGTGTTGTTACAACGACGGAGGAGCTCTCTGATGTTAATATTACTGATGCAGTTAAAGAAACAGGGCAAGAGAAGCTGCAGTGAAAGGAGGAGGTTGATGATAAAGCTACCCCAAAAATCAGAGAGGAGAATCCACAGCAACACCTCACAAGCAGCTACACCAGACAAGTGAAAGAGAATTGAAGTGATTGGCAAGCTCATCGTGTCAGCTGCTGCGGAAGCGGCCATGGCATGAGAAGAAATTGCTATAAGAATAACCACCAATGTTGGGGATGATTGCTGAAAGGGATTATTATTAGAGCCCTCGTACTTTATTGAAATTAAACTTAGTAACAATATTATTAGGAAAGTGTACCTGGACTTGTCCATAACTATGGATAATCAGAACTGAGGTGAAAGAGAATACCGTCAAAGGGCGTATTTATGCTTGTTACAGGTAAAATATATCGAAGATAGAGAGGGAGAAACTCATGTTGGGTCCACTTCCACGTTCACAAGTCCAACTTTGCGGCGTGGTTTTTTTATTTTTATTTTTTTAATTCCAATTTTATCTTTCACTACTTTTGAATTAAGTTTTCTTCTGTCTTCACACTTCACCCTCTACACAACTACATTTTTAGAGAGGTAAATGAATAAAAAGAGAGAAATAAATAATATAATAGGTGATGTGATAAAAACAATTGAAAGAGACAAAAACAAAAATTCAGTGAGAATGAATCGGAAGAAAAAGTGAAGTGATGAATATATCATAACTCACAACTTTTTGATCAATTGTAAAAATAATCAAAAAATTATATTTTAGGGTAAAAATATCTTTTAATATAAAAAATAATTTTCTTTACTTTCTTTCTTTATTCAACCAAATGAAAGAAGGAAGATTCATTTCGTTGTTTCTCTTCTATTCTCTTATATCAAATCACCGATAAAATCTACTATTTTTCTCACTTCTTTATCTCTTTTCGATTTTTGTTTCATTACTTTCTCATTTCTCACTTTCTCTTCTAAACTATACAAAACATTACAGTGTGGAGAGAGGTGATCCAATCACTTACACTATATGTTTATTAGAAGAGAAATATAAAAGAGTGACAATGAGGGTGAAAAGATGGAGAAGTCCAATGTGAGTCACCAAGAAGAGTGTCTCATCGCATGCCCCAAATAGTTGAGGGCATTTTGGAGTTTTTGCATCTATTTAATAGTTTTTGAAATTTTAAAAGACTTCCTCAGTAGTGAAGTATTTCTGTCGGAAACCAGGAGCCACCTCAATAGAAACTTAATGCGACCACCATAACCACTTTCGACCACCCCATCTCTGTCACCACCACCACCACAGTCTGAATTGCTTCATTGTTGTTTTTGCCGCCAAGGATGGTCGAACCCTCTTACCTAGAAACTATACTTTTCTTCTGAGAAAGAGATCATAGAGTTCTCCTAATCTCCAATGGTGGTATGCGTCCTTATTTGGCTTTGCTAGGGCGGTTGCCTTGCTTGTTCGTTGTTTTACTCGATCATCATGAGGTCGATCGACCTTTAGCTGGGGCGAGTAGTTTCTAGCTAAGTCATCTAGTCTGCCCTTATGGTACTCACTTAGCCGTGGGACCTTTGAGCCGAATAAGATGCTATTGGGCCTTTTCTCATTCTAGGCTGGCCGAAACAGGAACCTCCAACTTGGCATGTTAAGCGATATCTGTTTGGAAAGTGTCTTAATGGGTTCCGTTCGGACATTCAATTTTTGAAACTGATTCGTCTAACGAGTTCCCAGTTTTAAATTGTTGGCCTTTCTAAGCACAAACTTGGGATAAAACCCTTAGAGATCCCATTTCTTTTTCGTTCTAATGGAATGCCCAATTTACACTCATACCATAAGGTTTCCAAGGCTTCTTATATCGCAGACTTTGATTGTTGTGAAACCTAATCTTCATCCCCATTTCACTTTTAAATTTTCTACTAATGCTCTGCCTTGAGAAGTAGCTTTTTTTTTTTGTTTTGCGCCTGAAATCTTCCCCCAACCTCATTTGTGGTTCTCCAAATTAGGGCTTAGGATTCCTTTTTATGACTTTGAGAGTCATATTTTGTCGTGCCTTTGCATCGCTCCTTTCCAACTTCATCCTATTTCTTGGAGCCTTGTCAAAGGATTTCAAGTATTGTGTAACTTCCTAGGTATCCCGACTACTCCTTTCCTAATTTTTCTTCACTTCCAACTTAATAGAACAAATGATCAGAGAAAGAAGAGTTTCATTTTCCTTAAGATTCGTACTCATATGAAGATTCAAGAAGGATATCCAGAAGCTAGATGGTCTAAGGACGAGTTATTCATTGTCAAGCTTACTCCCAATGCTGCTCCTTATGTTATGCCTTTATGGAAAGGGAAAGATGATGTGGATATTTTTCCTCAAAGTTAGAAATCTGAACGGTAAAAGTTAGAACTGGATGACTTGATCATATTAGAAGATGCCCTTGATGTCAAGAAACTATCATATTCTGGATTAATCTAGGAGTTTGTTCGGAAAAATAACTTGCACTTACTATGCCGGCTACTACTCCGAGCTCCTTTTGGCTAACTTGGTCGTCTTCTAAGTAAGTCCCTCTTCTAGAGAACTTCCTTATATTCTCCTTCGTTTATTCTTCCTACTTCATATTTTAAACACGAGAATGACAGGTGAAATCGGTATGGATACTTACAACCTTCGGCGTAGCATCTTGGATGTATGCAGTCGCTCCCGAATTTCATATTTGATCTCCAATCCAGATCTTGTTGACAAAATAATCATTGAACTTGATCAAGATTCTCCTCATTCGGCCTCACCAGAACCCTCAAAGGAAACGAAGGTGACTTGATCAGTCATAGTCGTCTCCGACATCCTTCTTCTAAATTACAAACTCTTTTCCCCGAATCTATGAGGCCCACTATTGCAGATAACTTGGTCAATGGTTTAGAGAATAATCCTACTGTATACATTCCTGAGCCTAGAATCGATGATGGAGTGCGCAAGGTTACTGGAATAGAGTCGATGATGGAGTGGAACATAGCATGGAGCAGAACAAGGACAGACACAACGAGAAGAAGTAACAAAGCGATGCTGGAAGAATAGGAACAAGAAAAAAGAAGGTTACCTAAAGCACTGAAGAACATGGGCAATAAGAAGATGCAGCTCTCAAACGAAAAAGATGTGCGCGAGACGTTTGCTGCAAAAGGGAAGGACAAAATATTTTCAGATAAAAAAACGTGAATTTGGAGTGTGAGAATGACACGTGAAATCTGAACCCTTGATTAAAATTGAATGATGTCACCCCTCACCATAAACGACTATTCTCACCTAATAATATGCTCCCCACACACACACAAAAATATAAAGTAAACCTCCAAATTAGTCCAAAAGATGCATATGCTATGCCAATAATTAACAACCTAATGAACCAACAGTTCACATTACATCTCCAACAATCATAGTATAAGCACATGTTATCATTTCCCCAAATCCTCAATTCACAACATCATGTTAAAAATCATGTGGAACATCATCACTCAATAATTCATGTTATCATAGAATTCAAGGGAAACATCTCAGCCTCAGTAACAGAATCCAACAGTCCATCATCAATAAACAATATTCATAAACAATTAAGGCGTTCATCGTCCAATTCAAATACACAACAGCAGAAAATAGCGTAATCAATTAGAAACTCAGTTTTCGATCACTTCATTCAACATAATAACAGAGAAACAACCACAAGCATAACAGTATAAAGCATGCATGACTCGAGACTCTCTAGGACGTGAGTTACCCTTACCGTCGAATATAGAATCGCATCGGCTCCGCATCCAACCGAAGGGGAAGAGAAACGTAGCGAGATGAGAGGCTGAGATGTTTCAATTCAGGAGTAGAAGAGTGTAAGGCGGTGTTCTGCTTGCTCACATTGTCAATAAGAAGAAGCATAGTTCTGTGAAGAACTATCGTCCAAAGACAAGAATGAGAAGCCTCGTTTAAAGACATGAAGACCATCGTCTGAGAGAAAGACTGAAGAAAGCATCATCTAAAGGCAAAAGAGAAAGCATCGTCTGATTAAATGGACAACATCGTTTGATCAAATAAGAAAGTATCGTCTGATGAATTGGACAACATCGTCTGACCTACTCAGAAAGTATCATCTAATGAACTGGACAACATCCTCTGGTCAATGAAGAAAGCATCGTCTGATGAAACGAGACAGTATCATCCAACCAAGTGAGACAACATCGTCCAAGGCCACACAGAAGCAGCACTGTCTACAGCTGTCAAGTACAATCGAGGGGAAGAGCTCGAATCACGTGACAAGTCAGAATATCAACGGCTCTAATTTCTCTATTTGCAACAACATTAAATTCTCTGTTCTCGAGACACAAAAATGTTAGAATGCATTAAATGAAAAGCAGAATGCATTAAATGCAAAGCTTTCAACGACCTTTGTTTGAAGACTGAAACGAGGAAGAACAAGATACAAGGACGAAAGCAAACACTGTTCAATCTCTGCTACATGTTGGGTCTAAGTGGACCAGCATCCTGCCTGCTGTGTAGCATTCGAAACGTGGCGTGGCTGCTACGCCTTAAAGGAATTTAGTTGCGCCCTCACTAACAACAATTTCTTTTGGCGTAGTGGTAAGCGTTAAAGGTCCAACAAGTGGTATCAGAGCATGGTCACGTGTTCGAATCCCCTGGAAGGCATTTCTGTGCAGCGGGTCGCTGGCAGGTGCTAGGGGGGATTGTTGGGTCTAGGCGGACCAGCATCCTGCCTGCTGTGTAGCATTCGAAACGTGGCGTGGCTGCTACGCCTGAAAGGAATTTAGTTGCGCCCTCACTAACAACAATTGCTTTTGGCGTAGTGGTAAGCGCTAAAGGTCCAACACTACAAGCTACCTACTTCTCAGAACAGCTATGCCAAGCTTTTAACGGTCAAGAGCATTAAATGAAGAAATTCATTGAAGCCTGAAGGAAGAAGAAGAAATCACGTGCAACAACGGGATTTTGAAGAGAAGATCAAATGCTCACATTCAACATCTTCAGCAATGTCTATTTTTAATTGAAGATATAAATAGGAAGACTTGAAGATTTGAAAAGATTGAAGAGTACAAGAAAGATGAAGTGAACAAATCTCAGATTGAAAGAAAGTGAATCTCTCTAAGCAATTCAATTCCACTCAAATTCAAGTGTCAAATCTCTTTGAGTGAAATCGTCCAAGTGTGAGAAAACTCAATAGTCAAATCTATTAACCCTTTCACACCAAAAAAGATACAAAGAAACCCATCGTCCAATCATCTCTGTTCTCGAAACTCAAGTGTTTGCCCAAGTGTCATATTTTCTACCCAACACTTAGAGTCTGAGTAAAGTCTTCCAAGTGTGAAAAGATTCCCAGCGTCAAACACTATAAAGCTTTCACACCCAAACAAAGATCCCATCGTCCAATCATCTCTGTTATAACTAAACTCAAGTATATTCTTAAGAGTCATATCCTCTACCAAAAATACTTAGAGTTAGTCGTGCTTAAACTTTCTACCTCACTCTTTCTGAAGAGACTTTGTAGAAGTATAAATTCTTTTAAAAGAATTAGGAGAAGTCATGTATAATACTTGTAAGGAGAAGTCCTGATAATACTTGTTGGGAGAAGTCCCTTTAGAATACTCTGGAGGAGTCTTGTGGGAATACTTAGGAGAAGTCCTTCGAATACTGTGGAGAAGCATCTTGGTGAAGCCAAGGACTGGACGTGACATCTAAATCTAGACATACGTTCCACTTGATTGTACTTAGACGTTTTGCTTCTCTTCAACATAGTCAGACGATGCATTTGAACGTTGCTTCTTTAAATCCTTCAAGTATAGGCAGACGTTCCTACTTCTTTTTGTCAGACGATAGATATTTCCTGAAATATAAACATATAGAGTTTTTAGGATTGAAATTTTCATCTATCGTGATTAAACCTTGGGTAAAATTGTTATTACTCAAAATATGATAAACGTGAAAATGTTTGAACTTAACATTCATGGTCTTCACAAAATGAGAATGGTTATGGAGTACTAATCTCTATCCATGTGGGTGATTAATCATCTTTGATGTTATTGTAGAATATTCTTATCGGCAATGAAGGACCTCTTCTATCTCATTCTCGATCCTTCTAGGCTCTTCTTTAATTGATGACAAATATAGAGACATAATTTTATGGGCAGCGATAGAGATCGTGTTCAAGTCTTCATCATTTTCCAAGAGTCACATCATTTTTATTCAAGAGTCGTGTCTTTTCATACAAAGAGTTACAATTATTAATTTAAGAGTCATAACTTTTCACTTAAATATCAAATAATATATTCATTCACATAAGACATTTCTTACCATCGGTACTAGAGCCCCGGTATTTATAGTGAGTAAGCAAAGCATGTAGGGGTACACATTGGAGACGCTGCTTATTTTTTGTTACAAGACGAATACAGTTGCTGCCTTGCTTTTGTGATGTTGCAGTTGCTTATTTTTTATGATGTGAGGAAACAAAATATGATGTGCAGTTCAGTCAAACAAAACAGTCTTAATACATGAACGTTGGGTAGCAGGATCCTGTGGTGTGCAACTTGATACCCAGACTTATTAAGGATAATCAGAACTGAGGTGAAAGCGAAATTCATAATCGACGAAACGTCATGTTGGGCCCACTTCACATTTCAGACAAAGTGAACACCAAATCGATTGTATTTACAAAATAAATTCTAAAACAATTCTACTGGTGGACTTGACTGATATGGACGTGCAGAATATTCACATGCAACCGACGAAGAGGATTGCTTGGATCGGTACCAGAGCCCCCGTATTTATACCACATGCAACCGTACAAAAGACAAAAGATTGACACGTCATTGTGATTTTTCATATACTCTTAATTTTAGCACAAGACAAGATAACTAAAATAGTCAAAAATTGCACACACGCCTTGGCGGAGTCATGAGCAAATTGAAATTGCAAGCCAAAATTACACGCCATCAAATGGCACTATGGCAGTGTCGTGTGTTCAAAATAAATGCACCAAAATTGCATTGTCCATGACACGTCGAATTCATCACCCAAAAGTCAGCTATGTTGGGTGCCAATTGAAATAAGTTATGTTGGGTTCCAATTGAAATAATTGTCAACAAGTTTACTTTTTTGTCATCCTAACAACTGCTTCCTATCTTTCCTCGCTTGCTCACCCAGTGTTTTAAAATTCGGTCTGGTAATCAACTCGGTCGAGGTACTGAGTTAATAGATCACTAGTCGGACCGATTGACTCGGTGTATATTAAAAAAATATAAAAAAATCAAATGCTATATGAATTTAAAATATAAATAATAAAAGACATGATTAATCACTAACAGCGTTGTGGTGCAATGGTAATAGGATGGGTCTTTCACCATGTCACCGTTTCAAGTTTCACCTTGCACAAGGTTATTGATCAAGTGCGACAACCCCAAGAACCCGCGAAGAGTGCTTCATGTATCAAAGCGCATCAAGTAGGAAAGTACTTTGCATTTTGCCATGTTATTTTTTTTTTTGGAAGAGATGAACACTAGCACTTTGTTATCTTTAATTATTTTAAAGTTTATTATATGATATATACCATATATTTTCATTTATGACTTGCTTTTTTTATGTGTCTGTCACAATATATAAAACGATATGATTCATGAGTTAAAAAACATGTCTTTTAATTCGCAATTCAATTTACAGTTCAACTACCATGTTTCTCAATAAAGAATCTAGTTTTAACCGTGAGAATAAAACATAATTTTAAAGAGAGAGTAGAGATACATGAGAGAGAAAGAGAGGAGAGAGAGAGGGGAGAGAATTTATAAAAAGAAAAATTTGTAAGAAAATGAAATTTATGAATGAATATATTGTATTGAATTCTGTTATTTGTTTAATCCATTTATTTATACTCAATAATCCATTTAAAAACAAAAAAAAAACAACGGATTTTTTATGTTAAAGAGCTCAATGAATTTAAAACAAATTGAATGAGTTATTTTCCATCCACTAAATTAAGTAGAGGAGTAATTATCCATTCATTTGACTTTAATTTTATAATTGGTGGTTTAATGGATCCATATCACATCCCTAAACATAACTTTAGTAGTTCTATTGGTTTATATGTCCTTTGACTGAGTTCTATGTGTGTTTGTTTCCTTGGGGTGTTGGGGAACTTCAAAATTATTTTGGTGGAGTAAAATCAAATTTGAATGATAATATTGATTTTTAGAATCATTTTAGTGTTTGGGTTCCTTAAATATTTAGTATAGGGTTCGATTACCCACTTAACATAATCTCAGAGTAATCCTATCACTTTAAAATACTTTAGAATAAAATGTATAGCATTTCTCTTTCTCTTTTTGGAGAATTGATTTATGTTCCAATATCAGTGGTAGAAGTTTGAATATAAACACTATTATTTCATAAAAAAAGCTATTTTTCATAAATGTAACGTACCACGAATAAATTGTTTAAAAGTTTCCCTGCTAGGGTACATGGAGAAGTTCAGTTTAAACAATAAAAATTAGTGTATATATTTTAGGGTAGACCACTAGAAAAAACATAGATAAAGATATGAGATAAATGATATAATAATATACAATGTGTTTCAAAATATATACACCGGTTATATTATAGTGGTTCTTGAATGATACCTCTAAAAGGACATCGATTTATTTCAGTAAGAAGCTGCAATATTCCACTGACCCGTGTCACCACTTATTTACAGAAAGTACTATATATTCCACTGATTTTCCATATATAAGCTAAAAGCATAGCCCATAGCAATCGCATCGTTACTTACAGTGGAGCTTCCATATTTTGGACTTGACCCGTGTTACCACCACCATCACGACGGAGGAGCTCTGTGAAGTTAATGTTACTGATGCAGTTAACGAAGTAGGGCAAGAGAAGCTGCAGTGAAAGGATCAAATTGATGAAAATGGTAGACCAAAAATCTGAGAGGAGAATCCACAGCAGCACCTCACAAGCAGCAACACCGGACAAGTGGAAGAGAATTGAAGTAACCAATGAGAAGCTTATCGTGTCAGCTGCGGTGGCCATAGCATGAGAAGAAATGGCGATAATGGTGACCACCAATGTTGGAGATGGCTGCTGAAACGGATTATTAGTAGAGCCCCCGTACTTAATTGAAATCAAAGTTAATAACAATATTATGGCGGAAGTGTAACTGGCCTTCTCCATGTGGAATGAAGGTTAATAATCATAACTGAGGTGAAAGAGAAAACATTTAAAGGGCTTCAAATATGTTAGGACAGTTAGGTTGCGTATAGGCCCAGATGATTATGTCAAACAAAATATTCTTTTTATGGATGCCTTTTCAGAAAATAATGTTGGGCCCACTTTCAAATGCCAGAAGTCCAAGGACCAAATTCCAAGTCCAAGGACCGACTAAAATGATGATGTAAAAGACGAATTGCTTCTTTGATATCGCAGTTGCTTCTTAGGCAAATAAATGTTTTAAAATTAAGTAAAAGAAAGTGATCGAGATTTGAGACCACCCCAGATTCAGATATATAAAAGCAAAAACCATAAGGTACCTACCACACCTCTATCCTTATTTCACTGAATAAAAATTAAAAAAATCAATCTAAAAAAATTAAAATCTATTTAAACCGAAAAATCGAACGGATCTCAAATTTAAAAAACTAAACCAATATGTGCGGTTCAGTCAAACAAAACAATATTAATACAATATTATGTGCAGTTCAGTCATTTTAGGTGGCAAATTTAAAGGATTCATCATATTAGAATTTAGAACAGTAAATTGGGCCCAACATGGCTAAATAAAAGTACCTAGATGACTGAAGAGTTGAGAAACTGACTAAATGACAAAATTTATATTGATTAATATCCCACTTTAATGTCCCTGACCAGCACCCCACTTCAATTTGATGATGCAACTGCTCAATGCGCAAAAAATTCAACGGACTTCTATTTTAAATATAAAATAGGCGTGTGTAACCCTTGTATGGAGCAAATAGATTTGTTTTTTATTTTCCTTGTTGATCACAGTAATTATCATGAGTTCATTAGACGTCCTTTTTTGAATGTGTCTTCGCCTTTTACCTACATCATTTTAGTCGATCATTAGACTTCGGAAATGTGGAAGGGAGATATTGGAAACTAGTGCCCGTACAATGTATGGGTTTTTATTTTTAGAAAATTAAGAAGTTGCCCTATTTTTCAAAATTATTTATGTGGAAAACTCTAGTTGAAAACGAAGTAGGATGTCTAAAAAATTTTTAATGTAATTTTTGTAGAGTAAATCATGCGACAAATGTTTATTTTTTTTTATACGAGACTAATGTTTATTCAATGAATGAATTTGTAAAAAATAAAGATATTCAATGAATGAATATGGTTAAAATAAATTGAAAGGTGATAAGAAACAGTAATTGGAATTTATTTTTTTTACAAGAAGAAAACGGTAATTAGAAGTTTATGTTAAAGTAGACCAAACTGAAAGGTAATGAAACATTAAATTGAATAACTAAATAGATTTCTTTTACAATTTATATTTTTGTTTTTTAATTATGCGGTCATTATGTTATAAATTCATTTTAGTTTTTATAATTATATTTTAAGGAATTAGAACATGTGAAAAGTAATAGATGGCTAAACAAGCAGTAATTCATTGAAAAAAGAGAGTTAAGTAACCAGAACTTTTTAAGGGCTATATTTAAAAATAAAAATTATGCATATTTTGTTAGATTCAAATAATTAAATGAATTATTATGTTTTGATAATTAACAATTTCTTTAAGGTTTAATATCATTAGAGATAGAATTCCTAACACAGTGGAAATTTCTCATATCCAGGAATGTCTATCTACTGGAGGGACTGAATGAATCTCAAAGCATCATCAAGAGAATCATTCTGCCAGGAGAAACCGTCCAGTCATCACTACAAACATCCTGAAGGAAATACTGTCAAAGACATACAAAGGAAAGCACTCATGTAAAGACAGTCTGGTGACTTACGGAAGATAAAGCAGTGACTTCAAATAGCAAACATCCTCTTCGAAGACACTCTATCAAGCTATGCACTCTCAAGTCAAAGTCCACTTCAAGAAGCTGAAACAGTCCGCTGCCTGAACCAACAGTGATCAACAGGAAGATTGTTTCATCTAAAGCTGAAAGAGTATGACAACCCATGAAGAAACACCTCTAGCTTCGAAGCTTCTCTAGCATCATATAAAGAAGTTGTGGACCAACTTTCTCATATGGAGAACTTCAGTGGAAGCAAAAGAAAAGGGAAGATTCAGTCTTCTACAAGTCAAGAATATTCCCAATCTTAAGAAGGACTGAATGAAGAAAGACCGTCTGCCGATACAAGCCATTCAATAACTGAATTCTAACTACTCTATGGAGACTGCGTCTGCCAAATCCTAAGGAAGAATCTGTCTGCTCAAGCATCAGAATGCGCCAAAGGTACAAACATCAATAAATGTGCATTACGAGGATATTAGCTCAACAGAAGCATTAAAGAAATTATTCACTTCATCCGGAATAATTGCTTCTTGGATCAAAAGACATCTACCTCGTCTGCGTATTAATTAAAGTACTGGCAATGGCAGAAAGTAGAAAGGGACACAATTAATACAATATTCCTTGGTCCCACTGCTTTTCTACTTTTCCTCAAATCAAGCTGACATTGCGGAATCAACGGCAAGAATCTCTGAGCATCATACACGTTCAACGGTCGAAATTCAAAAATCTGATCAAAGCACTTGATGGGCACTAGCTGGCATGCACTGGGGTATAATGGTCAAAACAAATACCACAGCTGGAACTCCAAGCATTAAATACAGAAGACATAGCTCAAGACTACTTGCTCTAATGGAGCCAGACGATGTCAACCCAGGAAAATCAATGCTTCTCAGATCGTGTCTCAGACCTGCTGAAAAATGTAGAACTAGCCGTTACTTGCAGCAGAGGAGGAAGGAGCACTAACGGGCATATTTTCTCTCCTTCTGTGAAGGAAGAACGAAGATCTTCAACTGAAGATATATATAGAGAATCCTGCTTCCGTAGCAAGTTGGGAAACTTAGACTCAAACTTTCATATCCCAACTAAGTTTGCCCAAAGAACCAAGACTCCATTGGTTCCAACTCAGAACGCTTCAAGCCATCCTTTACCTAAGTTGAAGTGCTCGTGTGTGAGAAATTTATAGAGTGTTACTCTCATCTTAACCAACTCACACAACTCAAAAAACAGAGAACCCAAATTCCTATCCTCTCTGTATAAACCGAGCTTCATTGTTTCTACCCACTCTTATTTGAAGAGAATTATTGTAGAAAAACCAAACCTTGTAAAAGGTGTCAGGAGAAGTCCTGCATAATACTTGTAAGGAGAAGTCCTGACAATACTTGTAAGGAAGAGTCATCATAATACTTGATAGGAGAAGTCCTTCTAATACTTGTTGGGAGAAGTCCCTGATAATACTTGTACTATTTGTTTAAATAGTGGAAAATCTTGGTGAAGCCAAGGACTGGACGTAGCCCTGTCGATTATGGGGGTGAACCAGGATAAAAATTATGTGTGTTTTACTTTTCATGTTATGTTATATTTCCGCTGCATACATATACATGTGCATAATGAATAACTCTCTTTAAAAACCAATAATTAACATTTATAATTAAACCAAGAAGTTTTGAAAATAAGTCACACAATTCAAACCCCCATTTCTTGTGTGTTTCTTGCACCTTCATATTTCTAATAATTTTTTGGTGAATATACATCTATACATTATATAAAATAAGGTTTAATCTCACCTACCCCAATATGTCCTACCCACTAAGACCTTACCCTAAATAATTATTTTTATAACTATTTTCTAATTTGGAGAATTTTGATTTACCCAGCTATATTTTTCAATTAAATATTAAAATAGCAGTTTTGATTTAACACACTATTTTAAGTAATATATAATAGGTTGATTTGTTTTTTTTTTACATTATATCACGTAGGATATTTTAAGTAATGTATATGTTTTTTTACATACTATTTCAAGTAATACAATATTTTTTTAAAATTTTAAAAAATATTTGAAGAATAAATTATTATTCAAATATGTTTTAGATTCACAACCAACGACAACAATATATATTTTTTGGTAGATTTGATTTTTTTTTAAATTATACCCTACCCTAAATAATTATTTCCTACCCTAAATAATTATTTTTTTAACTATTTCCTAATTTGAAGAGTTTTGATTTGCCCAGCTATATTTTTCAATTAAATATTAAAATAGTAGTTTTGATTTAGCACACTATTTTAAGTAATCTATATATTATATAAAATAAGGTTTAAGTAATATATAATTATAATAGGTTGAGCCCTTGCCTTAAGTAGGTTTCTAACAACATCTCTAGGCCTGAAGTTGTCTGGAATACCTGTTGGCAAGACCTTTCAGAAGATATCCTCTACCGACAAAGAAGGCAACTAGATTACAGAGGTGAGCTCTTGCCATTTGCTCATTCAAAATTGGTCCTTTCAATATTTTAAATGGGTTTCTAATTGCACCTTATGAAACAATATTTATGTTGTTTGTTTCCGCTCTTTGTTATTTTTATTACACTCTTAACTTTTATTTAATTGCATACTTTGAATTTATTGTTTCTTATTCAATACAACATATGTTATGTTTTATGTGCTATTGTATTAGGCAAAAAATAAGATATTTTTCATGTCTCCAGACTTGACTTTAACAGATGAACAAAAAAAGAGCCTAGCACTCGCCCAGATTGATATAAATGCTTTTAATTTAAGTTTGAATACAAACAAAATACTTAAGAATAAACTCAAACAGTAGATAGGTTATGAGTCTTAAGGGTGCTTTATCAGAGATAATATTGGCTTTATGTGATTGACATTCTTCCGAGTTATTAACAATTAAGCAATATCATTTCTTACTTGGAATGAAATATCATGAATTTTTTTTTCTTATCCTAGATCATCAAACTGAGCAAGTAATCATTGTCCAATATATGCAAATTATGAAGAATTCAATTGTCTCATCCATGACCTCTCTGTATGTAACACATCCTTCCTAGATACAAGGTATACACAAGAATACTTGAAGCAATGTAGGGTAAGTAAGACATTTGAAGAAAAATATAATCATAATAGATTGCATTAACGTTGAGAATGTTCTATTTAAGGTGAAATATTACTTGTATTTCATTAGACTTAATTGAAACCTATGTAGCAGTTTAGTAAGTAGTTGATTCAATTAAACATCAATTCTTAGAGTAGACTAGATGCTTTGATTTCAACAAAGGCGTAAGCTACTGCTAAGAGCCTAGGACACAAGTGTATTTTACCTTAAAAATTTGAAAATATCAGCTGTCAATTCCCTCCAATGCTACTGCTTGACCTTTTCTATAACAAAAGAACAAAAGATATCAATGAATTTGGCATTGGCACAGATATGACTAATTAGATTACATTCTACACACAATCACATAGACACAGCATAGCAAGACAAATACTAATCTAGCAAGACATGAGTCGTGAGCCTCTTAAGTGCTCTTCTAGGGTTTCTGTTCCAGTAGAGGCGCAACAAGGCAAGACGAAGAAGATGCAGACGACGGAGAAGCGGCCAGCAACAGCGGTGGATCGCGTCAGGGGAAGAGGAAAGGTGGCCACCGAGATGTTGAACCGTCGATCGACAGAGCTAATGGGATTCAAAGCAGGATGCAAGGCATGCGTTATGAAACGCTACGGTTACCTCGAGATGAGACGACATGCATCGACGACGGTACACCTTAAAGGAAGGAGGATGGCGGCTCTCATCAATCAAATTTCACCCTAACGCGGTGGTTGGCCTGGAAGAGGGCTGGATTTGGATCGAGGGGGAGCTATGGTGACGAGGTTTGGTGTCCGAATGGGTACGGGATTCACGATGGCAACAGAAGGCCTCTCAGCGGTGTTTTGGATCAATTCAGTGGTGATTCAGTTGGGATTTGAGTGTTGGATGTTCTGGGTTTCTCTATTTCTTCTCCTTTCTCTGTGTTTTGAGTTAGAAATGGGGGGTGATTCTGGAGCTTTGGCCTAGGGGATCAATTGAAGGAGATGGAAGAAGGGGGATGTGCTTGTAGTGTTTGATTCAGGGTCTGATTGCCAAAATGAGGTGACCATACAAGCCAGAACGACCGGGAAGTGTTGATCAGGCTAGAATAACAGATGGAAGCCATGGAAAGGCAACGCCGACTGGGGGGGCGTGGACCAAGCAATGGTCATCCAACGACTCAGGGATCACATCAGTCGTATGGAGGAGGAACATAACCTAGAAAGAAGCCAACGTCATACTCAGTACTCTCCATCCCAAAGACAGACCATTGTAGATCAATCGGCATGGTCGGTCGACCCTCGACCCCTCCCCCCCATGACAAACGTACCATGCAACACCCCAATTTTTGAAGGTTAATTATAGTGACTTAATGTTATTTAAACATGCTTGTCATCTTTTAAAAGCCTGAAAATGCGAGTATATATTTTTTCTTTCGGAAAAATAGGATACATGAGAGAGAAATGAGTGACATAATAAGTGATGTGATAGAAATAGACGAAAAAGATAAAAAAAATTAAGTGAAAATAAGATTTAAGAAAAATAGAATGTGAATATATCATGATATTGTCTAAATGACTATAGGAAAAACTCGAGTTAAACCATTTTAATCATTGATGGATTTGATTGTTTGTAAAAACAATGGCCGATGGAGTGAGTGGCCCAATCACTAATAAAAAGGGATGGCATCTAAGCGTGTGTTCATAATAATAAAAAATCAGTATTTTTTTAAGGAAATATATTAAGATGATAAAGAAGCATTCTGGCGTGAACTACGGTACCCATGAATGTGGATCACCCAACTAAAGTTTGAAAGGAAACGTGAAGCCAATAGTGAAAATAAAAAATTAATTTGATGAGGTGGGATTGGATCGTGAAGAAAAGTTTTGAAACATTTAGAACTTGTGTTTATGTATATTAAACAAAAGCAAATTGATACGCAAAACACAAACGGAAATTGATAGGTGTGTATAATTTTTGAGGTGGCTAACACTTTTTGTTTTTATCAGCATGACGCTAACACTTAAGTGCCCATAGAGGGTATTGGGGGGTCGACGAACGTAGTTTATTTAATTAATCGGGTGCTTGCATAAGAAAGATATAAAAGACCAATTCTATCATACCGGTGAACGTGCACCCATTACAAAAATAATACCGGCACTTTTTTTTTCTTATGTTTTCCTTTGATTGGATTTGTGAGGCATGGTAAAAATAAGTGGAATGAAATGGAAGGGTAAAGATAAAGTGCTCTTCTATTTGAAATTTACCCTTTTATATATAAATTAGAGTGTTCACTTAAGAGAGTGAGATACTCATTGAAATCATTCTCTTTCACATTGTGTTAAATTACATGCATTTTAAATGTCTTCTTGAGTCCCTCTAATATGCACAAAAATAATTTGTGCAAGGTTCCACAAGCCATTATAAGTTTTGCCGGTTGAATTTTTTTTTTTTTTTTATAAAGAAAATAACAGATTATTATAGTTTGACACAAACGTAACCTAAATTATATTAGGACCTCGCCACCCCTCCCTTCCTCCACCCCTCCCCACCACCCTCTCTCCCTTAACCTTCTCCACCGCCACAAGCACCACCAGATATTCTCTCCCTTCCTCACCGATCACCAACTATCCCTTCCTCCACCTCCTTTCCACCACCATTCCTCCCCTAATATTATTGATCCCTAATCACAACCGCAAGTCATCGCTGTAACACGGTGTCCGGTTCGGTACAAGAGATTATGGAGTCGATGGAATCATCCTCCACCATCTCATAACACTTGTTCAGGAATGAAGCCAGAGAAGAAGAAGCACCAGAACTAGAACCAGAACCAGAACATTCTTGCTCAATTTCACCTTCACACACACAAAAAAACAAAGGGTTAATGGTTTACTTGGTCCCTGTGGTTGTACCAAGATTTGGAATTGGTCCCTCCCCGGAAAAAAGTTTGCAAAAGGTCCCTGTAGTTGTACCAAGTTTGATATAGGTCCCTGCCGGAGACCGGAGCTCCGGTGAGTGCACATGTGGCAGGCTGACTGGGTTAATGAAGGTGACGTGGATTTTATTTTTATTTTTATTTAAATACAGGTCAGATTTTAAAAAAATAAAAACCCCTAATTAAATAAAAAAAAAACCAAATCCCTAATTCCCCTAACATTATTCCCAAATCAATTACAATTCATTTAACCTAATTCCCAAATCAAATTGAGGGCGGTGAAGGAGAAGTGGGATGCGGTGAGGGAAGAAGAGAGTGGTTGAAAAGCTTGGTTGTTTGAGGAACTTGCGGAAGGTTGGCGTGGTTGTACGGTTGTTACTGCTTTACCCAGAACCAGATCGAGAACAAGATGAAGATCGAGACCCAGAATCCAGATCTGCGTGATGACTGGGTTAGGGTTTGAGGAACCTTTTAGCTACTCTAATTGTAGTCCAAGATTCATCTTCCATTGAAGACACTGAAAGCATCAAGATATCCCTAGCGGGCACTCAATCTATTATCATTCGTACGAGAGGAGCAGAGGGACCAGTAATCCATTCACGTTTTTTTTCCTCTTCTCCATTCTCCACCCAAAAACGACATTGTCCCCCTCCGTCTTCTCCACAACCCCTATTTCCACTGACCGCAAAGACCCACGAAACTTCAAACGGACAAACATGGAGCCATTAATTCCTTCACCCTCAAACCTATTCTCCTCCTCACCTACAACCTTGATCGACGCCCTGAAAACCAGTCGCAACATGCTTGCCGTGTCATCGCCTGGGTTGTCACCTGGTGCTTCACCTCCCCCGTACCTTTTCCATGGTCCTCTGTTCGCTAAACCTTCGAACCATCTTCTTCTAGCGCGCTATCGTCATAGAACCACCGCCCACGCTGGTTGGGGGTTGTGGTGTTGATGGTGGGGGTTTGGGTTTGAGTGTTGATGGTGGGGGTTTGGGTTTGGGTTTGGGTTTGAGTGTCTAGTTTAGGATTGTTTGTCTTTGTGATGAAGATAAGAAGCAGAAGAAGAAACGATCTAGATGATGTTGATGATTTTTTTTTACGTTGAAGATGAGAGGATGTTTTTAGGTTAAATGAATTGTAATTGATTTGGGAATAATGTTAGGGGAATTAGGGATTTGGGTTTTTTTTTTATTTAATTAGGGGTTTTTATTTTTTTAAAATCTGACCTGTATTTAAATAAAAAAAAATAAGAAAATCCACGTCACCTTCATTAACCCAGTCAGCCTGCCACATTTGCACTCACCGGAGCTCCGGTCTCCGGCAGGGACCTATATCAAACTTGGTACAACTACAGGGACCTTTTGCAAACTTTTTTCCGGGGAGGGACCAATTCCAAATCTTGGTACAACCATAGGGACCAAGTAAACCATTAACCCAAAAACAAAACCTTTTTTTTTCAAACACAAAAGATCAATGACTTATCCAAAGTACTAAGAAAATTCAAATAAAAGTTCGAGTTTTTCTTCCACTCAATGTGACGCTACGCTGCTCTGGAAAAATCCATGTCGGTCGTATCACTCTTTTCCTTAAGGCTAGAAAATATGACAAGCGCGTCGGTGTTGGCGCCCGTCCTTAAGTATCTCGCCGCCGAGGTAAATCTCCACTACAAGTCTACAACACTTGATTAATGTTGATTTCTTACAATTAGCATTTCTCATTGAATCTGGGTTTTCAATTTCTATCACATTTCCCCAATTTTAACTCTGTTGGCACCCGAAAAATCTATAGCGACTAGTTAGGCAGCCGAAGCGATTTGTCAGCCGGTGATATGGGCTAGCCATTGGAGTCATCAGCCGAAGGGTAAGGATTAGTCGTTGTGATTTTGCAGTGGAACGACTAGATGAAAGGAGTTATGTATCCGAACAAGATTTAGAGGAAGGTACAGAAGTTCGAAGCGCAGAGTTAAACATCTGAAGGGCTTGTAGAAGGATTTCACGTGCAAAGTAGCATTAGACTCAATACCTTTGATTTAGGGAAAGCAGTTATGAGCCAGCCGAAGCAAGGAGGAATGACTTAAACAAAACCTCTAGACTGACTAGGAGCGATAAGGCACTAGCATACATGTTTTGGACGACCGCAGCTGGCCCACTAAGGATGCTCTTCAGCATACACGTAAGAGGAAGCCTACATGACCTAGGCTAGGAACGAGCACTCTCAGCTTAGTGGCCCTTCATTCAACCGGCCCAGACATAGGCTGAGGGAAGCGCTACATGGCCACTCGGCTAGACAGCCACTTCCGCTAGGAAGCCTAACTTAAGAGCTTTCATTCATCACCTTCAATACCTATGACGCCTATAAATGCAGGTTCCATTCTTCCTTCTAGGACACTTCTCACTCATCACTTACATTACAAGTTTGCTACGCATTCTTACATGTTTGAACTGAGCTCTTAGACGTGCTCATTGCTCCAACACTGACTTGGGCGTCGGAGTTCTTTTGTCAGTCCCCCCAACTCACTGCAAGACGAAGGTTCCACCTCAATCATGCTAGAGCAAGGCTGAGCTCTGCCACTGCTCCGGCGAGAGCTCCACCATCCAAGATTCACGCACGAACATTTGGCGTCGTCTTTGGGGAAGATTTGATGATCCTTCATTGTTCTTTCTCTGTTTTTGAGGGAGAAGCTTACAGTGATTCTACTCTTCCTAAAATGGTCCATTCAAGAAGGCAGGTTTTACATCTAATTTCCACAAGGTCCAGTTCCTCCAGCTAGCTAGTGCTACAATTAATCTCACTGTCTCTAATCCAGCCACAGGTGCAAACACCTCAGAGTAATCAAACCCTTCTCTTTGCATGAATCCTTTTGCAACCAGCCTAGCTTTATGTTTTGCAATTGTACTATCAGGCTTCAACTTAGTTTTGAAAACCCAATTCACAGCAATAGGTACTTTCTTTAGGGGTAACTCTACTAGTTCCCAAGTATAGTTTTTCTCAATTGACCTTATTTCTTCTTCCATTGTTTCTCTATAGGTACTGTTAGAGATTGCTTCATCAAAACTGTCAGGTTCCGCATCATCCATCAAGGCCATGTGCTGGACTAGATCTCCTTCTTCAGTGATCACATTATTAAGGTAAACTTGATAACCTCTTAACCTTGATGGTAAGTTCCTGACTCTTGTTGATCTATTGTTCTCAGGATGAGGTTCATGAATGAGACCTTCTTGTATAGTTCCTTCACTTGTATTATTGTCTTCCCATTCAAGTACAATTTGGGTACAAATTCAACTCCATTCTGAGATTCCTTCCATGAATTTAATTCATCAAAATATGCATATATGTTGAATATTACTTGTTGTGTTTTTTGATTATACAACTTATGAGAACCAGTGGGGTTATAACCCACAAAAATCATGGGTTCACTTTTTTCATCAAGCTTCCTTCATTTTTGTTCAGGAATATGTCTTTAGAAAAGTGAATCAAAGATTCTGAGATGCTTAACAGAAGGTTTAACCCTTGTCCAAACTTCCTCAAGAATCTGAGAATCAAGTATTTTGTAGGGAATCTATTCAACACATATGCAGCAGTAGTTGATGCTTCTCCCCAAAAGCTGTGAGGAAGATTCTTACTCTTAAGCGCATGCTTCTAACGATATTAAGAATGGTTCTATTTCTCCTCTCTGCAATTTCATTATGTTGAGGGGTATAGGGAGCAATCACCCCACCCATGTATGATGCCTTGGTCCTTGCAAAAAACTTGAAATTCCCCTGAGGTAAACTCCCCACCACCATTAGTACTCAGTATTTTAATGCACTTTCCATATTGCTTCTCAACTAGGCTTTAAAATATTTTAAAGGCACTGAAAACATCACTCTTGGTTTTGATCATGTAGAGCCACAACTTTCTGTTGAGTTCATCTACAAAGGAACAAAATATTTTTTTCCTCCCAATGATTTAACATCAAAGAGACCTCAAACATCAGAATATACAATGTGCGGGAGACTATTGGCTCTAGAAGGAGTGTATGAATTCGAAGAAGTTCTAAGCTGCTTGCTTATCAAGAAATTATCACACCCCTTCTTAGGAATCTAAATTGATGGTAGACCATAAACCATATCCATGGACCTTAATAAACTCAAGGCTTAATTGCAACTTTGGTCCACCGCTTACACACTTTTCACGATTTTGGTTCCCAACAAAAAAAAACCACGATTTTGGTCCCCCACGAATGCTTCCGTTAGCAACTTTGGTCTTCCGTCCTCTTTCCGTTAGAAATCTAACATTTTTTGGAAAAAAATTAAAAATCTAGAACATTCTTCATCTTCTTCTAACACTCTACTCCATTCATTTCTGATTTCTTTCTCTCTCTACATTCACGTTCTTTTCTTCCTTCTTCATCTCTCTCGACGTTTCTTCTTCTTCTTCTTCTTCTTCTTCTTCTCTCTACTCCATCTTAGATTTTCTTTTGTTTCCTTCCAAGAATCGGTGGCCGAACCACCAACGGCACTAGCCCTGCTTCGTTCATCCTCCGCCAGGAGCCCTAGAGCAGGCCACGAGACACCACCACACCTGTCATTTCCTTCCTCTTTTTTCCCGCCACCACCGTCGTCTTCTCTCCTCTTTTCCAACGAGATTGTGAGCCCTGTGAAGGAACCATCAACACCAATGGAATCCCCACAACGTTCGCATCAAAACCCCCAAAGAAATTTGACGATCGGCCGTTGTCGACCGCCGCCACCGCTGACTTCATGACTGTTTTCTGACCAAACCTTTTGGCTTCTAAGAAAACGGATTGCACGATGATGAGGGAATAGACGATGGGGAAGTAGACAATAGGGGAGTAGACGATGGGGGAGTAGGCGATGGACCCAAGAACACTCATCGTCTACCTCACCCAACAATTGAAGGCTTCGATCCGAATCTGCAAACGTTTTGGTTCCTGGGTGAGTAGATTTGTGAACCGTTTACCTTTGTTGTCTTTGAATCTCTCTCGATCTCTTCCTCTTCTCTTAGATCTGATGGGTTATGGTGGTGGTTAGCAATGGGTCATGGTGGGTGTGGCTGGGTGGGGTTGCGTTACGATTTCAGAGAAGGTTGAGCAAGCACCAGAAACAATACAACAAGAATAAGGAAATAGGAAACCTGGAAATTTCAGATTCGGTTGAAAGTTTTGATTTTGTTGCGTGGATTTTGATTTGGGAATATAGGTCTTGCTTTTGTTCTGGATTGAGAAAATTGGGATCAATTGTTGTTTTCAATGAGTTCTGGGATTTTTAACAAGATTGAAATGAAGGTGATGAAGATGGTGATGAACATGATGAACATTGATGAACATTCACCATGTTTCTGGATTCCTATTTTTTTATTAATTTTTTATTAACTTATTTACCAGAAACCATTAAATTTTAGACGAAAGACCAAAGTTGCTAACGGAAGCATTTATGGGGATCAAAATCGTGATTTTTTTGTTGGCGACCAAAATCGTTAAAAATGTGTAAATGGAGAACCAAAGTTGCAATTAAGCCTAAACTCAAGTATCTGAAGTTTAGGTGTTCAAACCTTAAGTTCCATAACCATGAATCATCATACAAGGTTGCAGCGGTAAAACACTAAGATTCAATGGTGTCAAGGCTTGCCTGGAAAGTCCTGTTATGTGCCAAGGGAGCTCAAGCACCTTCCTTTGTGTACCATAACAAATCTCCAGAAATTCGTGTTTCATATCCATGAAAAAACCCTTTTCAAGAAGTTGTCCCAGACTGATCGGGTTGCTTTTCATACTGGGGACATACAACAAATCTGAAATTACTACAGTTTTTCCATCTTTTCTTCTTATCAGAATATCACTTGTGCTTTCAGTTTTACTAATTCTATTATCAGCAAAACGAACATTGCATCAAAATTGATCAACCAGTCACTATGTCCTGTCATATAGTTAGAACATCCAAAATCTATATACCATATGTCATTACTGCTGGCTTCATGATTGGTGATCATCATAAGCAGCTCTCGATTATCTTCCAAAGTTGCATATTCCAAAAATCAATTTTAAGTCCCCAATTTATCCTTTTTACTATCTCTCCCAAAATCAAGTTCAAGAATCTATTTTTCAAGCCCCAAGACCTCTACCTCATTCTCGGCCTTCACCCATTCTTTACCCAAAATTTTTATTTCTTCCACTAATAATTTTACCTTATCAAAACAAGTATGTTTCCTAAGTCAAAAATCAAAAATCTCACCCCAACAACATAGTGTAGATTAGGCCATCATAGGTTTAAGGGCTGGACCCAATTTTTTTTCAAAACATATTTATACATAGACTTATTTAAGCAATATCTGTGGTAGGAATCGCTTTAGAAGTCTCAAAATCATTTTTCTCAAAAAGTCACTTTTCAAGAAACTAACTTTTTGAAAAACAATGTTTATGGGCTTGTAGCGGTAATAGATTCTAAGGACTCTTAAGAGAAGAAAAGTGATAACCTAAAAACTCTTAACCCAAAATCACTTTTAAGAATGACTTTTCAAGAAAAAACTTTATGGGAGTATTGATCAAAACATTGTCTTCTACTTTGGTGAAGAGCAAAAGTTAAAAATCCAAACTTAAAGACAAAACTCAGCTCTAGCTTACTTTCCTATGAAACTCAACCATTTGAAAAGAGAAGACTATGAAACTAGAGCCTAAGAAATTACCTTTTTCTTTGATGAAGAGTCTTAAGCCAAAGGAAGAAGAAAAATGGAGGAGAGTGGAGGATTGGTGGTGCGGTTTTGGTGTTGTATAAGGAGGAGGAAGATGAGTTTTCTTCCACTTTCTCTCAAGTTTCTCCTAGAATTTTTCTCTCACCAAAACACAAGAATGAAAAGAAAAAATGAAGGGTGTGAGGAAGAGGAGGAAGCCGCGGGTATTGGAGGAAGAAAGAGAAAAATCTTGCCAATTTAGCCATTAATCTCTTGGTTAAAGATTTAAATCATGACAACCCAGAAATTGAAAGATTCCATATCCATTTGTGGAAATAGCTCTAATCAAGATCCTTTAACTCAAATCGCGTCATAACGTGTTTTTTGATGACTTGCTTCGGTCATTCGCTCGTCTCGTACGCCGTTCGTGAAAATATCCAGTTTATTTTCTCGAGGTTCGGTCCCAGCTTCGACCTGAAAATGTCGGGAGACGAAAATATTTTTATCGCGTTTCTAGGATCTTCTTGACATTATAAGACTTTAGACTTTTTGTCTCGTTCATAAATCTAAAAAATGTCTCGGTCTACCATTTTTCTTTACATCGAATTTTCTACAGAAACATCTACGGTGCGCCTAGAACTTCCTCTGGCTCTAGAACGAAAGTATTCCAATATTATAGTCAAAATACTCCAAAATAAACATAAATATCTTACAGGTATGGAGAAGGTCTTTTTCCCGCTCTAAATTTAGTCTAAATAAAAATAGGGTTTCTTTCTTTCGGGGGTTTGCCATTTTTTTACTGTTTCAAGATGAAACCGAAATCTTTCGGCGGCGTTGTGAATTACCACTTGAAGAATGACCTCAAATTAAATGAGTCATGGATATTATTACTTTATTCATTTTATTCAAACAATTTCATGCCAAAGTCCGCGTAATAGCGTTTAATACTCACAGATAATTAATTATTTATTATTTAAAATATTCAGGGCCTTACAAAATTCTTTGATACCAAACACATTGAAATAGTTTTCAGAAGTGGTTAAAATTCTAATGTAGGTGGAAGTGTTCAAGAAGGTGGACTTATACTTTGAAGACTAAAAATGATGACTGTGATGAGTTCAAGGAATTTCAAATTTCAAGTCTCAGTTCTGGTAGAGACTGAGAAGAAGCTAAAGTTTGTGCAGACAATGGAGGTAAATACACAAGACTGTTAAATGCTTATTGCACACAACAAGGGATTAGACATCTGAAGACTCCTCTTAAGACTTGGTAGTTGAATACTTTTGGCATAAAGGATGAATAAAACACTTGTTGAAAGAGTTAGATGTTTGCTTTCACTAGCAGAGCTCCCACATTCATTTTGGACACTTAGAACAATTGTGCATGTTCTAAATCTGTCACCATATGTGCCCTTGAAATATGAAGTACCACAAAATATTTGGTTCGACAAGGATGTTTCTTATGATCATTTACGTGTCTTTGGATGCAAAGCATTTGTGCATGTTTCAAAAGTTGTGATGCTAAGTTCATAGAAGATCAAAGGTTGAAAGACATTGACAGGGAAAAAAATTACCTAGTGTCAGTAGTAATGTGGTTGACTTTGATTTGGTTTCTGTTACGGCTAGACTAGAATTCGAAAGAGTTGAGGTCACTAATACGCCATATACAATTGATGTTGATGACCCTGCCCAAGATGAATATTATGAGATTGATCATGATGAATAACCACAGTCAAATTTTGATCATGTTACACTGAGAAGATCCATTAAAGCAAGACTATTTTCTAGAAGGTACATTGGTGATGATTATGTCCTGCTAATGGGGACCAAAATATTTTTATGTGACTCATGCAGTGAGTACAATTAGCTGTTTTACCTTTAATCCAGGGTAAAGAGCATTGGAATGCAATTAAGTGGTTATGAAATATTTGCGAGGAGCCTATAATATGAAACTTAGTTTTGGTGATAAAAAAACTTGTATTGGTTGGATATACATAGATTCTGACATGTCGGGAGATATTGACTCTTGCAAATCTACTTTAGGTTTCTTGATTACTTTTATTGTTATCCATGACTTCCATGTACGGAGCGAAATGTTCACATGCACTACCAGATCAGCCTTCTCGAAAAACGATCAGTTCTACATCAATTTACTCTATCAAACCTAGTGGTAGTTCTAAAGCTCGGATCTCTTCAGAGAAATGTGCGTAGATGCCACCTTGAAGCTTCAAAGAACATGAAGAACGGACTCTCGTCATGAAGCCTCTTGATTCAATTTGGTAGTCTCGTGGCCTTTTCATTGCGATGAGAATTGAATACGAAGTCTCAAGTCAGTATGAGAGTAAGGAGAGATAATCTTAAAGTCATATAAGAACACTGAGTTAGCAAAATGAGTAATGTTTGTGTAAGTGAGCAACCAAACCCGTAATTATAGTAATAGTGATCTTTACATTCATGATTTGGGTCTCTAGGAAGTCTTAGAGAAGGACTTTCGAGATGTTGACTATCTTTGGATAACCTTATGAAGTTTTATTAATCTACTGTGTCCGCTCGGCTTGCCCCTCGACGGAATGATCTTTGTCCCAGTTGTCATTACGATCAATCAACATGGTGCTCACTCAATTATAAGATATTTTTAATTAATTAAGATGCTATTATAACTCGTGGTCATTTAGGCCGACCAGAACAACATAAAATCAAATAATAGCATAAGTTACTTGAAAGAAGAGCATCACCAAATGAAAAAAAATCCTTCTTTTTACGCGTTGAATGGAATATTATTAAACACTCAGTGTGTTATTCTTGACTTTTCAGCATAAAAACGAACAATATCTACTTTGACGAGAGATGGTGATCAGAAAGAGGACAGTGTTACAAAGAAAAGAATATTCCAAAATTCTGAAATCAGACACATGTATAATTCGTAACTGTATATCTTGTTATCTATTTCGTTGATTTTGTGGACCGGAAGTAAGTATCTGAAGAATCAGATATCACGTCGATGCAGCCGCAGGTATCAAATATGAGATCCAATGTTGCTGTGTCATTGTAATGGTGACATTGAATCAAAGAAAAAAGTGAAGCAAGGAAACACCATGTTGACATGTTCCTAATGGACACCTTTATGACCAAAAAGATACTTACCCCACTGCTCCAAGTTTTAATGCCCTCCACGCATGCCACCCTCTACACTTTTATCATGGGTCACACTCTTTCTTATCTATCTATTTTCGTTATTTACTGTTGATTTTCAACTACAAATAACTTTTTGGTTTCACTAAACTATTTTCACATTTGAGAGCTACAAAACTAATTCTCTCAAAATTCAAAAATTATATTAAATGAGAAGGTATTTTTTAACAAATTATTTTCTATATACACTGCTCATAATCGAATTAAGTAGTATTACACATTTATTCTATGACATAAATCTGTAATTGCAGCTCTCAAATTACAACTCGAAAATCTTCTCTCTCATTGACAAAATAAAACATACATAACAAGAATATTTTTTTAATTGCTATAGTAATTTCGAATAAGATAGGACCATATGAGCGGTAAAACTCTCCTTACTAACTATTTAACACAGTTGCATCCATAAGAACCTCTGCTTAAATTAGAACAATCACGAGTAAGTTAATTTACACGCTTAGTGGTTAATGATAGGAAATATGACATAATTTTCTTCTTTCTTAAGTTATACCGATAAATATCTTTTTCCTTAAGTAAGATGCCGTATGTGTCAGGTTAGACTTTGAAGAAAGAAAAAATTGATTTCAGACTCACTAGTATGGAGCATCAGGGATCAACTAATTCTATTTACTATAAATTGTTTCACCTTTATCTCGTATTGAGCAGTAAAATAATAGGAAAAGAGATTTATTACTTTAAATAACCTTACTAGGAAGAAAATTTTCAATATTTCACAATGATATAATTTGAACATTTGAAGAAAAAAAAGACCCTATTCTCATCAGATATTTTTTTTTGACGAGAAAATGAATATTCATTGATTTAAAAACGGAAGAATATTATTTGTAGGAGTCATTGGTCAACTAATTTATTTATGATCGTTACACGTGAATCTATCACGTAAGGTTGTCACGTTTACACGAAGACAAATTATAAAAACCTTATGTAAGCCAAAAAAATTTATAAAGCTTATACTAATTCTTTTCTTTTCGCCCAAGACAGGAAAATGAATGAATGAGAAACACTATTCCTATCTTTTATTTTGACGGTTATCTTACAATTTATTCAAATTGCGCACCATCGTGCATTATATATCTACTAGTACTGTGATCCGTGCGATGTATGCAAATATTTATTTCTGTTTATCGCGTGAAATTTTTCTAAATTTGCATTATTTTTATGTGTAATGAATGATAATTTATGAATTAAAAGAACAAAATTAGTTTTATATATAAGAAAACAAAAATTTATAAGGCTTTTCGTGATGAATGTGTTTGTTTTTATTTTGTAGATACACAATTATTTTATTTATTTGTGGTTTTCGTCTTTTATATCTAAATGTTGCATTAATTAATTTTATTTTACATATAACACTTTAATAGTTTATTGCAGACAAATGAAGTAACATATATGAGTTAATAATAGACATTGACAAAATTCTCATTTTTTTGCAACTGGAATAATTTTATAAACATACTGAGAATAATGATTGTAGTGATGAATTTTCTAAAATAATAGAAAATATTGTAAACGAAGGAATTTAGGGCTTGTTTAGATTACTTGAGATAAAATTATGTTGAATAAAATAAAGTTTGATATAATTATGTTTCATAGAATTAAGTTTAAACGAATGAATTGGTGTTTGAGAATGAATTGGTTAAAACTCCATTAAGCATAAGAAATAGGCATAGATGCCATTACATCTCGACGAAGATAAGGGGAAATTAAATTTTAAAAAATGAATGTTGTTTAGATAGAATAAAGTGAAACCACATTTAGGATAAAAGTACTAAAATAAATACAAGATCATAGATATAGACATGAGTAATAATGTAAATGAACAATTAAGACACTTTTTCTTAATCGAGAAGAGAAGTGTATGCAATATAATTTTTGTGAGGCTAATTCCAAGGTTTTGAGATCATCACTCTCCTAATAAGGAGATCGAACTCTGAACTAGATGTTTAAGAAGTTCAGCTATCAACTAATTGTGCTACACCTTGTTGGTAACAGTGTAATTTTTTTTTTACATTCTTAGTGTGTAGTAATTAAACTCTATAATTTTTCTAAACCCGCTTTTACTCGTCAGAAAAATATCCAAATGAAACGATATGCGTTACGATACTTTAACACTTTAAAATCACATTAAGTGGATAGACGCCTCTCAACAAATCAATCTTGCAACCATGTACCATACAATTTAATTAAGCATAAACCTATTGGAATTGGATGGCATAATCCTTGATTTCATAAATAATAGTTGGATTGGATGGCAAATCCTTCTTGATTTCAGAAATAATAATGACTGATCACTGTTTTACACTTTTACTACTACTGCTACTGTAGCTGGTAACCTGGAGTGTTATTGGTTGCAAACAATAAAAACTCCCCTTGAATGAATCAATCTGATAATGGCGGCCCTAAGAAAAGTGAAAGTCAATTCTGATTTGTAATGTGAACACCCCCAAGTCACAACAATTTTTACACACACTACTACTCTTTTCCTTTCTCTTTCTCCGACTTTAGTTTATTCACCTTCCTTGTTCAGAAAGTTGCTCTCAATCTTCGATCCTCACCCTTTACACACACATATATACTATATAGCAGCGAAAACTACCATATTCCCCTCGCTGCTCATCATTCTCGTTTCAATTTCTCGCACAAAATGCATCTCTACAATGCATGGCTTCCGCCGCCTGTGGCCGCTCAGACCGCGGCCGAGAGAGACTCGTTCGCTCGCCTCATCGCCACCGTCAACTCCTCCTTCCGCCGCGACGATCCTGAATCGGTGTTCTCCACTATCAAATACATCTCCGTCCTTGACCTGTCGGTTCCGTTTTCCACTCTCACTTTCAATTGTTGCTTTCTTGTGCTTGATTTCCCCCTAAATTGTTGTTAATTTTTGGTTTGTTTTTGTTCATCAGTTTTCTGCAATTTTTCTTTTTGCAGTACAACTTAATTTCGTTTTGATTGGTTTTCCTTTTAATATTTAGCAAATTCAACTGGTACTGCTCCTTATGTGGTAATTGCGTGATTTAATTTCCCCTAAAGTGTTGTGATCGAAGGTTTGTTAAGTATTGGAAGAGTGGAAGTTACTGAAAGGCAATTTACTTATGACTTTTATAGTGAGGCTGTGTGACTGAATGCTTTTTGAGCAAGTTGAAATTGTGCAGATTACTTGACTGAGAATACAGTTTGGGGGGAGTAGGAGAGTAGTCGATTGGCTTTGATTATAATTAGTCTAATGTGTTTGGTTCAGTTTAAGGGTTTAGGCCTCTTCTCAGGTGGTGGGGCTTTGGCCTCTTCTCAGGTGGTGTTTTCTGCTTCAGAGTCCGTTGTTCACCCTTCTTCTCCCCGGTATCTGATCATGTTGAGATATGAGGCTAGGGTTGCCTCTCCTGGGGGATGGTTTGTTTGACGTTCCAATTTTTGTAGAGGTGCCAGGGCCTGCGCCCTTAGATGCGGGTTCTACTGGAGGGTATTTCGCTAGAGCAAAAAATGCGTGGCTTGTAGGAAAATTTAAGTTGTACTGAAATTGTGCAGATTACCTTCAAGCTATTCTCGCGGGATGGAGGAAGAATTTAGGACGATGTTCTCTTCTTAGCGTCCTAATGGTGTTGTTTTGGATGCTTTTTTCCTGGCTTTGGGAGCCTTCTTTTTGTGCAGTCTTTATAAGTTTTTGAGGTTTTGTTTGGGGTCGTTGTTTTGGGTGTTGCTTTGGCGGGCTTTTGTTTTTTTGCTCATTGGAGGTTTGGGGCCCCTCTTTTTGTTGGGTTGCCTCCCTTCTTGTCCCTTGAGGGGACTTCCTGTTGATATATAATCATTTTGCTTTCAAAAAAAATAAATTATGAGAAAACAGTGGCTTGCTTCTCTCTCAGGAAGCTGTCTAAGAAAAGTGACTATTCTTTTAAAATAATAGCTTATCCAAACACATAATGCTTAAGAATGTTGTCAGTGGCTGCAGCTGCATATATTATATTTAAATAGTTACTTTTGTTTAGCTGTTGTGCTAATTCTATTATTACTCATTTCGATGCTTGTTATCCAGCAAGAGAGATTATTATTAGTATTATACTGGCTAATTTTTTGCTTTCTAGAGGTGCATTATAAGTAATGGACTCGTGGATTGTATCTGGATGGAGTTAGTTGCTGGAATGAAATCTTACTTTTTTTATATGTGGCATGCAGTTTCATAAAGGCGAAAAGTGATGTTTCCTTGGAAGATGTCCGCACCCTTATTCAAATGGGACTTGAATTATTTCACATGTCCCGTAGTAAGCTTTACGCTCAGGTGCTGCATTTTGTCTCAGATGAGTTATGTAGTTTTCTTGTTTTAGTACTTATGTGCATGTTCTTAAATGATATTGCATTTCATGTTTATTAGGTTAGATGGGGAAATTTATTAGTCAGATTACTCTACAAGTATAGGAAAAAGGTTGCACTGACTATTGAGTGGAGGCCTCTTTATGATACACTGGTTAGCACACATTTTACCAGGTATTTTTTTTACTATTAAGTTGCTGTTGTTGGCCTTAATTGGTCAAAACTTGCTTGGTGTTGCCCATAACTTGTGATTCCTAGCTTAGGAATCTGCGGTTAAAAATTGTTCTGTTTTAATTTGCGATGCTTTGCTCTGGAATCTCTAATTTCTTAGTTAGGTGTATGAAAACTGTTAGAAATATAATATAAATCATTCATGTGTCTTAATCTAACAACTTAAGCTTTTGGGGTAGTTGACTCATGATATGGCATCGGAACCTCTATGACTAAGTGGACAAGAGTTCAATCCTTGTTACTCCTATCATTCTAGTAAAAAGTTGAATTTCACCAAGCTGTTGCGTGAGAGGACATGCTAAAAATATAATATATTCATGAGTCTTCACCGAATATTCACGAGTCTTCCCATCCTTGGACGGCTGGTTCATGATAAAAGCAACCGAAAAATAAAAGAAAAGAACCAATTCTGAGGATTTACTCCTTCATATGACAGTAAACGCTTAAGCTATGTTATAAGCTTAAATTCTCTTTGAATTTTGTGTCATCTTCTTAAAAATTTCTTCATGTACCTTTGACCTTTAGTAACTTCTTGCTAATGCGAAATATGGAATTTAATATATGTTGAATACTCTATTTTCTTTCTACATATTAGGTCAACATTTTAAGCTGCTGATTTTAAATTTTACTATTGTTGCAGAAGTACTGGTCCAGAAGGTTGGAGAGTAAGACAACGCCATTTTGAAACTATAACTTCTCTTGTTCAATCTTGTCGAAGATTCTTTCCATCTGGTTCTGCCTTTGAGATATGGTCCGAGTTTAAGTGAGTGCTCTGACATTGTTTTTGCACAATGTTGAAATATCATGAGAGCATTTCTTTTTATGCTTTTATTTATTTTGTGCTTTATATTGATCTTGATGCTGAGCAGAAATGAAGTGAATTGTCTTTGGTTGGTTCCATTTCGTGGAATTATGTATTAGGATTTTTTCTTCTATTCTTTTTTCGACTTTAAGCTTTTGTGTAATTATTTTTTCTTTGGGTCGATGGGTAATTTGTAGATCTTTATTGCAAAACCCATGGCATAATTCGTCCTTTGAAGGATCTGGCTTTGCAAGACTGTTTCTTCCAACAAATTCGGACAACCAGGCCTTTTATACACAGTAAGAAGCATAACTTTATTAGAAATTTAATTTGTGAGATATCTAAATTACTACCTATGGAACTAAGTTGTATAATTCGACTGGTAGTGATTGGATAACAGAGTGTATAGATTTGTGGGGATCTATACCAAATTGCCAATTCTGGAACAATCAATGGGCAGATGTTGTAGCTCGTGTTGTAAAAAGTTACCACAATGTTGACTGGGAGTGCTTCTTGCCTTTGCTCTTTGCCAGATATTTGAATATGTTTGAGGTGAGCATATAAATTCCTTTAGCAATGTTGGTCTTATTCACATATTGATTAGATATTTTTTGCATTGGCCATTTGGCCTCAAATTATTGAAAGTGATCAGGAAACATACTATCACTCTCTTTGTCACTAAATTTGAAGCTTATTTCTTGTTTTCCTTTTTAAATTAATACTTATCACTTCACTTGTTATTGCAATGAGATTTCAGCTAATAAACATTTTAAAAATGCTTTTTAATACTCATGTCGTGAAACATAGTGAATTATATTATTATATACAAGTGTACAGTGATGATTATTAAAAGAATGAGGTTTCTCTTACAGGGTAATGGTGGAATTTTTTTTTTTTGACATTTATTGATCACATATTCATACCTTTAACTATTTTATAAGTACATTGGGTGTACCTGCTGAGAATCACTCATGTTAGAAATGTAACATAAAAACCATTCACATGTCTTCACCAACAATTGAAGCTTTTGGGATAATTGATTCATGACATGGTATATAGTTGTCTACGCTCCAAGCCCTATAGGCTCTTGCGTGAGGGGGCGTGTCATAAATATTATATAGAACTATTCATTTGTCTTCACCTATTACTTAAGCTTTTGGGAATCAACTAGTAGATTCTATTATTTATTCATTATTTTTCTTTTTACTTCCCCATGGATACACACAAATAAATATGCTTGTGATTTGCAGGTTCCTGTTGCAAATGGAAGTGGATCATATCCTTATTCATTGGATGTCCCAAGAAACACAAGATTTTTGTTCTCCAATAGAACTTCCACCCCTGCAAAGGCCATCGCCAAATCAATTGTAAGAAAATATGTTGCTGTCTACATTTTTGGAATTCTGACATTGGAACCATGTTGCTAGTACTTTTAGTTAAGTGATATTTTGTAATTGCCATCGCAGGTATATTTTCTAAAACCTGGTAGTTCAGCACAGCAGCACTTTGAGAAATTGGTCAACATTTTAGAACAGTTAGTTTACTCGCATTTTGTTGCTTAATTAAGACTCCCTTCTATTCAACTCAGTCATTTCCTTATTTCTTCTTTTTTTTATTGGCTTTTATTTTTGCAGATATTATCATCCCTCAAATGGAGGTCGATGGACTTACTCATTGGAGCGCTTCTTGTTTCATTTGGTGATTCAATTTCAGAAGCGTCTACAGAATGAGCAATTGTCAGAATCAATTATAATTTGTCATGTATTCTTTTTTTTTTTCTGTGTCTATTTTATGCAACTGAAGTAGTTATGTACTACAGGGGAACAAATAATAACAAATCCACTGAACGGCATCTTGCGGAATCAGAGAGGATTTTCTTTGTTAATTTAGTGCTAAAGTTAATTGATCGTGGTCAGTACAGCAAGAATGAGCATCTCTCTGAGACAGTTGCTGCAGCAACTTCTGTATTGTCCTATGTGGAACCCTCATTGGTTCTGCCATTTGTGGCATCTCGGTTTCGTATGGCCCTTGAGACGGTTAGTAGTGCTGCATGAATTTCGTTTATGGTGAAATTTCAAAAGTCATATGTGGTCAATGGCTGTCCAAAGATTAATTTTTCTTCTTGAAATTATGTCTGCTGAAGGATAGGATATTCTTGTACTCCTAAACAATATATTTTATTAGATTACTTTGTCTTTCTGACCAAATTCATTTTGCCTAGTCAGATGACTGCCACCCACCAGTTAAAAATTGCAGTCATGTCAGTGGCATTCGTTGCGCGTTCACTATTTTATACATCCGTATCAGCTTCCTCAATGAAACCAGTG
Source organism: Acmispon strigosus (assembly GCA_030819835.1). Taxonomy (NCBI): domain Eukaryota; kingdom Viridiplantae; phylum Streptophyta; class Magnoliopsida; order Fabales; family Fabaceae; genus Acmispon; species Acmispon strigosus. Next base: position 39,655,663 of record JAUAMA010000007.1, read on the forward strand.
GATCTTGGTGGTGGTGATGAAACATTTATTGATCTTGTGGGGGTTTCATTATCAAATGCATTACTTGGCATGGATGCTAATGACCCTCCAAAAACCTTGGCTACGATGCAATTAATTGCTTCCATTTTTTCAAATGTGAGCTTGCAACTTTTTGATATATTGAATACACAGCTTCTTACTCCTTTATAGAAAGCTTGATCTGTTTACCGTGTAAATGCAGTTGGCTTTATTGGATGATAAAATCGATGACTTATCATTGATGCCGATGATCCGCATTTCTGAATGGCTGGATGAGTTCTTTTGCCGTTTGTTTTCTTTACTTCTACACTTGGAACCAAGCAGTGTTGTGTAAGTAATGGTGCCCAATTCCCCTCTCTTGCATGCTTATTTGGCAACAATATCAACTGGATTTAACCTGTATTTCTTATTATGCTTTTACAATTGGATAAATGGTTTATGGTGTAATAGAAATGAAGGTCTGCACTCATCAGCAGCATCAGGAACTTTTCTAGTCGATGATGGTCCATATTACTTCTGCATGCTCGAAATTCTTCTTGGGAGGCTTTCAAAATCACTGTATAATCAGGTATTATTTCGCCACTTGATACTTACTACCATTTTGGGCTAATATATCGTCTTATACTTTACTGACATCTCAACCAGGCTTTGAAGAAAATTTCCAAGTTTGTCAGGACAAACATTCTTCCTGGTGCTATTGCCGAGGTTGGACTACTCTGTTGTGCATGTGTTCACTCGAACCCAGAAGAAGCAGTTAGCCAACTTGTTGAGCCAATATTAGCGTCTGTGATATCCTCTTTGAAAGAAACACCACGCACTGGTTATGGAGGAGGAAGTTTTGATGCTTCTGTTTCAACCAAGGTACCTTTGTCAGTTGTGATTAACTTTCACCATAGTGTTGCTCCTGGATTCTCCTGAACACAGAGAGCTTCCATTTTTTCAGGTTAGATCCTCCATTTCACCTGCTCTTGAGGCTGCAATTGACTATCAACTGAAGATATTATCAGTTGCAATCACATATGGAGGTCCAGCGCTCCTCCGCTACAAGGATCAATTCAAAGAAGTTATCTTCTTGGCTTTTGACTCACCTTCTTGGAAGGTCTTATTCTTTGTGCACTTGGCATATTCCTTCAAGCTAATTGATTATGTTCTTATGTTCTCTTGCTAATAAACGTAAAATTTGGTCGTTAATATTGGTCCATTGGTTCTATATCTAAATTTGATTGTTGTAACTTTCAATGACAGGTTAATGGGGCTGCTGATCATCTTCTGCGATCCGTTCTTGGAAGTCAGATTCATTATTATCCAATAGACCAGTATAAGTATGTATATAGAAGGGATGGAAACATTTTCTTATGTTTATTCTGTGGTTGTATCTGCAAATCTAAACATGGAATTTTTGTTTTATAGGTGTGTTCTTAGTCACCCTGATGCTGTTGCTCTAGAACATTGGATTAGCATGAAAGATTTTCCCACGGATGAAAGGTTGATCCCAAAGTGGCATGTTCCTAGTGATGAAGAAATTCATTTTGCGAATGAGCTTTTAGACATTCACTTTAAGTCAGCTTTGGATGATTTGTTGAAAATATGCCAAACAAAAATCCATGCTGATCAAGGTAATAACAAATAAGCATGTGTTTCAAGTAGTTAGTTAGTTAGTTATCCTCTGGCAAGATTACTTATTTAAGTTTCGGGTTTTGACAAAGTTAGAAGACTAGTACCAACTACCAAACTACCAATTGTGAATTTTCATTTCTTGATATTATCTATGTTCAGCATGTTGATATTGCTTATTTATTTCTTCGATTTTTCCACTTTTTCTGATATAACGATTTGTTGATCATGAAGACATAGCATAAAGGATGTTTCTAATAGGCTAATACAAATGTATGCTTTTTTAACTGTTATATTGAATGTAATTTTCCATGCAGGAGATGAGAAAGAGCACTTGAAAGTGACTCTTTTACGTATTGAATCATCATTGCAAGGACTTTTTTCTTGCTTGCCTGATTTTGTCCCAGACTCTAGTAATGGAATGGTCGAAGATTCAAATCATACATTTCTAATTGCTGGGGCAACGGGCTGTACTATTGGTAGTACTGCTCTGCGAGAAAAAGCTACTGAAATTGTTCATGCAGCATGCAAGTAAGACTCACAGTTAATGCTACTTTGTACAGCATTCATTTGACTTATGTGCTTGTGGTTTTTTGTATAAATTCCATTAATATTTGTTCATGAAACAGATATATTGTTGAGAAAAAATCAGATGATAGCATCCTGTTGATACTCGTTATTCGTATTATTGATGCCTTAGGAAACTATGGTATGGAATTCTCAATCTAAATAAGTTTTCACATGTTACTTCAAATTCTGTTTGCATAATCTACTCTCTCTTGGCTTATTTCCTACACAGGAAGTTTGGAATATGATGAGTGGTACAGTCACAGGCAGGCTTGGAAGTTGGAATCTGCTGCCATCATAGAACCCCCAATTAATTTCATTGTATCATCTCATTCTAAAGGAAAGAAAAGGTATCAATACTTTGACAACTCATCTTTCTTAATCACAGGAACATAGTGCCAAGCACTTTGCGATAAAAACTTTGATATTTGTTGTCATTCCAGACCTAGGTGGGCTCTTATCGACAAGGCATTCATGCATAATACGTGGAGGTCTTCACAAGCATCTTATCATCTTTACCGTACAAGTGGGAATTTCCGTCCATCTAATCACGTGACCTTGTTGATGGATGATTTGTTGAGTCTCTCTTTACATAGCTATGAAACTGTCCGCCTGTAAGTGTTTGAGAAATCCACAGCTAACTAAAATAAAAATGTCTTTTATGATTTTATATTTATGTATAAGCAATTGATTTGATATATAGATTGTTCATTTCTTTCATATTTGACCTTAGCTGGTAGTTTAGTCAGATATATTCAATGAATAAACCGAGACTCGGAATACTTTTGAAGGAACAAAACAATAGTAAAGTGGAAAAAGTTCAAAGACTGTGTTTATGTCGCATTTATAGAGTATTACATCTTTAATGGTCCTGGATATGGCTTCTCTAATGTCAGCTTGTCAAATAAGAAAGTAAGGATGTTGCCTGTTGTTGGTTTAATTTAGAGTATATTATAATTCTTAGAATTTGGGTTAGGTCTAACTCTACTCCACAAACTAGCTTAGAGGTGAGGGTTTCTCTACCGTTTATAAACACTAGGTTGGTCATATCCTTAGTCAATGTGGGACTACTTAACAGACCCCCTCACGCCCAAAGCTAGGCATCTGGAGCGTGGAATTTGCAAGAATGAACATTTGCCGGTGACCCATATACAAATGATTTCCAATAAGCAGATCTAGAACAGGTCCTGGTACTGTCTTATAATTTAGGTTAGGCCTAACTCTACCCAACAAGCTAGCTTAGATGTGAGGGTTGCTCTACCCTTTATGAAGAGTTATTTGGCCATATCTCTAGTCAATGTGAGACTTCTCAACAATAATCATAAATTCATAAAAATCCAAGAGTTAATACACCTTTACTTTCTCACTCTACAATCAAGCTCACTTTCCACTGGTTTGACATGGCGAAGACCAGGGTTGTCAATAGCTCACTATTGTGCCGTAGCAGTGCGCAACAGCTTCTTGCTACTCCTTGTTGCTATGTAGTCCTACATTTTAATGTAGCGGCCGTTGCGTTTACTAAAGCGGCAGAAATGGTGATTGTCACGGCGCTATTTTGCCACTATTTGATGGGATCGATGAAAATAAAAAAATGCCCTCAGGAAGTTAATGTTGGGCCATTTTCGAGGGGGGGGGGGGGTATTTTACCCTTTTTCTTTCGGAAACATAGTGAAAAGGGTCTGGTTTGAAAGATGAGGGGAAAGAGATATGCAACTATTATAGTAGTCAAGGTGATAAAAAGGAAGACTTGGACCTAGAGGAGAATAATTGACTCCTTCTCATGAAACTTTTACTTGTATTTTCATGTCTTTAGGTCGTTTAGTTTACTTGTATGTTCTGTTTAAGACACTTGAGTATTTTATTGTTAAGTTTTTATATCATGATTTTGAGTAATCTTTTATCATTTTTGAACATTTGAATATAAACTGCACAAAAAATTCAGCATAGCAGCCATCCCATTGTGCGCTATACCGCTATAGCATTTTTGGGGTCGGCCGCTGGGCGCTGCTATCCGGGATTGACAACAGTGGCAAAGACTAACTTTTAAATTGTGTACCGTAAATGGGCAATAGTTTGTAAGGAACAGATAGGAGTAAGAAAAGGGCATAAAGTATTGTTTGTCAATGCTCAAGTGTTTAAACATCAAGTTATAGTTTGGTTCCCCATGTCAAATTTTATTACATGTTATAATCAAAGAAAAGATGCTTTATATTTTGGTAAATAGAAAACCTGCTCACATGGCCTGTAAGTCAACCACAATTTATTCATCTTGGAAAATGAAAAAAATTAACTTGAAAGTTGAAAACCACCAGTCAGAATCATCTATATAGTAATTGTTTAGGAGGATATCGTATCACCTATTCTTGCACTTGTTTATATCCTTCTCTATTGAAACTTATTCTTTTGCAAAAATAAAATAAAAAAGAACAATATGGGCAGTGGCATCAATGTAAAATTCAAACTGTCTTTCGTGCTTCTTTGAGGTATCATGTGTAAAGAAGTTCAGTTAGTTTTCATTTCTTTTAATTGGTCTGTAAATACTTATCTTGATTCTGTTCATGTTTTGATGTCAGCTAATTTCTCATCCAATAATCTGAGATGCTTTGCTTAATACTACTACATGCTTTTTTCATGCCTGACTAAGATAAGTGTTATCAAATATCCGCCATGGCGGTTTTCTTGGCTCACCGCCATTGGCCGATATCCCGCCATATGGCCGCCATTGCCGCTATTTTCCGCCATATTCCGCCATTATTTGTCATGTATATCGGGATTTTGGCTTTCCGCCATGACCCACCATCCGCAATTAACAACACAGACTAAGATTTCTTATATGATCCAGACTTGCCGGGAAAGCTCTAGTGAAGCTGATCAAGAGATGGCCATCTACGATTTCAAAATGTGTTGTTTCTCTTGCTAATAACTTGCAAGAGCCCAACGCCAAGGAATGTGAAGTGCTGGGTTCTTGTTCAGTCCTTGCCTCACAAACAGTTCTCAAGCATTTGACAACGGTGATTGTCGAGGATGGTGTTAAAATTGTTTTTATGGACGGTTGATACTTTTATTTCTCTTACATATTTTCTTTGATTCCAGGATCTGAAGTCATTCTCATCATTTATCTTGGCAATTCTTTCAAGGTAATTCCATTTTTGCTGTTTCTCATTTTAGATAAAAGTTATTGTACCTTTGGTAACATCAGAGAATAATACTTTCCTGGCTTGTTCTTGAAGTTCTCATCATGAATCCTTGAAAGCACAGAAAGCAATTAATGAGGTAAACTTATCTTGCATCAGATTATTATAATTTTATTATTTGCTTCTTTTCATTTAACTTATCCTACCTTCAACAGCTTTTTGTAAAGTACAACATCCAATTTTCTGGAGTATCTAGAAGCTTTTTCAGGATATCAGAGAAAGATAATCATACTGGCGGACTGGGTTTTTCAGATTTGGTTTCTCAGATTGGCTCTATGAGTTTTGATTCTACTGGCTTGCATTGGCGGTAAATATTGATTCAGTTGGTTTGAAAGTTGTTTGACACTCATGATAAATGAAATATGTGCATATTTGGGTTCTGTCTCTGCTACTTTTTTCATGTTTGTTTTAGTTTACATGCTACCTCAGAATTTGTTAACAAGTTTAAGCTTTATGTTCTGAGACTCATAGTTCCTGTTTTTTTGCAGATACAATTTGATGGCTAATAGAGTTCTGCTCCTGCTGGCTCTGGCATCTCGGAACCACCCAAATTCATCATCTAAAATCCTGAGTGAAACTGCTGGTTAGTATAGCTCTTTGTTGGCTTTTGGATCTTTCTGTCTCTGTTGTTTTTTGGCTTACCTTTTGCACATGCAACGTCAGTATTACTGCACTATTCTTGAGTAATTTGATAATGCTATTCATGTTGTTTCTTATTTAGGACACTTCTTGAAGAATTTGAAAAGTCAACTACCTCAGACACGAATACTTGCAATTTCGGCTCTGAATACGTTGTTAAAGGAATCACCTTATAAACTGTCTCCTGGTGAGAAATCTGCTGTGGTTGAGGATTTGCAAGACAATGTCAAGTCATCCCTCGAAGGAACTTTAACTCAAACTTTTCAGGAAGAGGGTTTCTTCAATGAGACACTCACTAGTCTTTCTCATGTTCATATAATAACTGATACTGAATCTGCTTCAAGAGGAAATCATGGAGATTCCAGTTTCCAAAGCTTAGCAGACAAATCTATAACCCGTTTTTATTTTGAATTTTCGGCTTCATGGCCACGCACACCAAGTTGGATCTCCTTTTTAGGAAGTGATATATTCTACTCAAGTTTTGCACGTATTTTCAAGCGGCTAGTACAAGAATGTGGCATGCCTGTAGTATTGGCTCTTAAAGGTGCAGTAGATGAGTTTACAATTGCCAAGGAGAGGTCTAAACAATGTGTAGCTGCTGAAGCATTAGCAGGCGTCTTACATTCTGATATTGATGGTCTATCTGGATCATGGGAAAGCTGGTTGATGCCCCAATTGAAGAACATCATTCTAGCACAGTCTGTAGAATCAGTTCCTGAGTGGGCCACTTGCATAAGATATGCTGTTACTGGTAAGGGGAAGTACGGAACAAGAGTTCCTCTTTTGAGGCAGAAAATTCTGGATTCATTGATGGAACCTTTACCTCCAACAGTACCTACCACCGTAACAGCCAAACGATATGCTTTTTTGGCTGCTGCACTTATAGAACTATCCCCACAAAAAATGCCAGTAGCTGAAATCCAGCTTCACAATACACTTCTGAAGGAAGTCCTTGGTAATATGTGCCACTCATCAGCCCAAGTAAGCATTCCATCTGATCTTTTTGTTTAATCAGTCATCTTTTGAATATTCCCTTTTTGTGCTCCTTTATTGATTATCTTCCCCTCTGCTTGTTGCCAGCTACTTTGAGTCTAGTAACACTATAAGACCATGAATTGCTTACAGTTCTAATTCCTATTTCCTAATGTCATTAAATAGTTTTATTTAGAATATACAGTGCCAATTAATAACTGTTATTGTTTTCGGAAATTTATTCTTTTATACTGCTACACAGTACTACTAATCTTTTGTTCATGTCAAATGCAACAACTAGCCTCAACAACACTAACTAAATTTGCAATGTTAAATCAGATGACTCACACGATCAATTGAATTTTTAACTTCCATACGTGATTGAAAGTGATTAACATGTCAAATTACAAATGTTTCCTTAATTATTCAGTTCTCGTTCATACTGGACTAAGTTGTTATGCTATGTCTTCTGTGCCTTTGTGATTTGACAGCCAGATAAGTTGATCAGATTCAAGATATTAATTTGGTTTGTTGATTCATATGCTCATCAAATGTGGATCAACAATCTGAATTGAAACTTAATAATTGAGGAAAAGCACTGGATTTGAAATTCATATTGGAAGTTCATTCAATGGGTTAAAACACCAAAACTATGACTTATTAAACTGATCTTGTGGAAATTTAATAGAAGAAAAAAATATTCGTTGTGGTGATTAAGTTTGAAAATCCACCTCTTTCAGCATGCTTGTTTTAAAAAGATTGTCTTGTCTTAAACTAAGTTTAAGTTCCCATCATTGGAGTTGAGTACAAACACTTAATGCTATTGAGTAGAACCTACATCATTAATAGGATGGTATATGTTAAATTTATTTTTTGTAGAAGATATATGATTTTATGCAATAAAATTAATTTTTTATTTACTTTTGTAGTTTCAGTCCATCTTTATATCAGTTTTTTATTCATTAATAAAGTACATGATTTTTCTTGGTTATGCTTGCAATTGTTTTGGTCTTCATGTCACCTTGGTTTTCATCTGTTTGAACGTACCATTGCAACACGTTTCTTTGTCTCCATTAGTTAACAGATTACATAGTTAAACTAAATCTCTTCCCAACATTTATTTTGGGACTAGGGACAAGGGATAACTGATCTTTCAGGCTGTTAGGAATATATTGTTATAGTAAATTACAAAGTTGTACAAGCTGAAAGCTGTCATTGTATGACTCACTAGAATAAGAAGATTCTAGTGATCAGGTTGTTTGTCCTTTAGGACAGCTGTCCTTTGACAGCTGCATCCTCTTCCTCTCTCTCTCCTTCCTATATATATCATACATGATGTACTCCTCAATTTACCAATTAATGAAGAATGATTATATGAAATTCAGTTTACTCTCTGTTTTCTTTACAGGCCTAATCAATCACTCGATTTGGTTGATTGTTTAGGCATCTACTAGCACGTATCCATAAAAGCATAATTCGTGTATATAAAACTGCGCACTGGTTTGTCTCCTTATAGAATTAAATATATAGGGTTTGTGTAAATTATCTGAACTCATATACTAGTTTGAATTTAAAATAGTCCTTATAATAAGAAGCTTCATTAAGAGACTTTCAAGGAAAAAATCCACAAGGAAAGTGGGAAATCTCTACAAGAACTTCTATATAGTAATGAATCTATATATTAACTAATGCATGGTTAGGTTGCATGTGTACATATAAGATCTCTATTTCTTTTTCAACTCATGCATGTTTTAAATTGGAGAGTGATTGGAACAAGTGGTAGACACTGGAGATGATGTATTATTTTTTTTTTTTGTAAGTAACTTGAGTATATAAGTGGATACAAGTTTTGTTTTTTGCTTATGGTTCTTAGCTACTTCAATTTTCCATGCAACAGGTGAGGGAGGCTCTAGGGGTTACCCTTTCTGTATTGTTCTCTAACATTCGGCTATATCATTCAAGTTATATTGATGATGCATGTGATGAGAGAGACAACAATGTTGATAGTTTGATGGAAGATAAAAGCTGGGTTCAGTTTCTTACAGAGCGAGCAGCTGAAGCAGTTGTGAACATTCAGATTGCAACCCAATCAGATAAAGTGGCTAATCCCATGGATACAAGTTCTCAAAATGGGCATTTAGATGGTGATTCACAAGATGATATGAAATGGATGGAAACGGTAATAATGGATGTATATAGCTAAATAGGTTTTATTTTGCCTATCAAAACCATTTGCTAATAGTTTACTATTTCAAACAAATGCAGCTACTCTACTTCATCATCTCATCATTGAAGTCTGGGAGATCCTCCTATCTACTTGACGTGATTGTGGGGCTTCTTTATCCTGTGATTTCCTTGCAGGTTTGGGCTATAGATTTGACTGTATTTATAATAATTTGAATTTTTACTTCTTGTTTGACTGTATTCTTAACTATTATCTGATTTCTTTAACTATTGTGTGATTTACATTAATGTTTGCTTCATTTTGACAATTTATATAGTTTGTTGTGTATTCTGACCAGAGTTTCATGAAAAAACAGTAGTCAAAAACTCAAAATTATGAGTCTCATCATCTCTCAGGAGTTAATTTCCGGATGTTATAGCATGATTTGTTCTTCTGTCAGCTTTAACTTTCTTCTACGATACTGATTCCCACGAAGTAGTAACAACAATAATAAGGCTGTAAATAAAGCATATAATCTAATCTGGAATACCAGCCCTTGAAATCTTAATCCCTTAATTGAGCCTATTAATGTGTTCTTGCGCATGACCCTCGTTTGTCAGTGTGCTTGTATAAAATATTAATATAGTTATTCTTGATATATACAAGCCTTCATGGCTTCTGCTTATTCTAAATTCACCTAAGGGCATTTTAATTGAGATGTAACTTTTTTGGTTGCATAAAGCTCAGAGGTTAAACAGAAACAGAAGTGTCAAATTATGAAGGCTAGAATGCTTCTTTAACATTCCTATACCTTTTGAGAACCTCTATGTAAAAAATAGAAAATATGTTATTTTCATTTCGTGTTTTATTTGATTCTGTTGCCATTCAAGTACATCAGTAATCATACTTCTGAGTGATTTTGTTTTGCTTTGGAAGGAAACATCAAATAAGGATCTGTCGACATTAGCCAAGGCAGCATTTGAATTGCTAAAATGGATGATCGTCTGGGAACCTCACCTCCAGAAGGCCATATCTGTGATTCTTTCTGCGGCTAATGATTCCAATTGGCGAACTCGATCTGCTACTTTGACATATTTGCGTACTTTCATGTACAGGTATGATGATCTTACAACAGTTTACTTTCACATATTCAAATGATTGCACACTGAGAAATTTTATGTATCTAGCTTCATACGATAATATTTTCTTCTTTTCATCTTATTTGCACCCATGTTTTGAAATATCAGCAAAGGGTCTGTTTTTAATAATTACATTCTCATTTATTTTGAGGTTTCCCTTTTCAGTTTGTAGCTCAAGTATTTTACCTTTTTTTGTCTGTTACGGAGCGCATGCAAATAAAGTTTTGTTCCTTCCTTCTGTGACAGGCATACTTTCATTCTCTCAATTTCAAAGAAACAAGAAATTTGGAGAACCGTCGAGAAGTTACTAATAGACAACCAAGTTGAGGCAAGTTCCTTCTTTCTTTGAAAGTTATTTCAATTGAAGTGCAAAATACAGTTTTTTTTTTAAGTTTTAAATTTGGGTATTTACTATTTAGGATGAGATGCCTGTACTTTATGAAAAATGTTAAACATGTAGAGAAGGTTTCCCTTGCAGACCCTGTCGTTTATTAGCATGCCACCTTGTCCCCCTTTGTGAAAAATGCTAAATATGTATGGCTCACCTGTTGAAAGTGTTTTATTTTTCAAAATATTTTTGTCTTTATTGTTACCAGTGGCAGTTGTTCTTTGTACAGGCAAGATCTATATCAACATATATTTTAGGAAACCATGCTCTGACTTGTGCCGTGTTGCTTTTCTTGTGCTTGTATCCATTATTGATGGTTGCTATTTACATTTAGGTTTACATGATTCTGATTGTTTCATTTTAAATCATCTCATTTGGGGGGATTTAATCTTTGGTCCAGGTAAGAGAACATGCTGCAGCAGTTTTAGCAGGCTTAATGAAGGGTGGAGATGAGGATCTAGCGAAAGATTTTCGTGATAGAGCTTATACGGAGGCAAATAGTGTACACAAGAGAAGAAAATTGAGGTTATACTTTTCCTCATAATTTTGTTAAGTTCAGTTGTTACTTTTGTAGAAAAGTGGACCTCAAAGAAAGCCTAAAATGTTTGTCCATTTCTTTGAATTTCACATCATCTTCCCTTGTGTATGGTCATTTGAAGTTATATCAATAGTTTTTAGTTTTGAGCTTTATAAAAATACTATAAAGTAATAATGCCAAAGCTTATACTTTTTTCGCTGTATGAAGAATATGCTTAGTTGTTTAACTCTAGAATATTTGATATTCATGAGAAATAAGTCATGGTGCATGCAGTTTTTGTCATAAGATGATACAAAATGGATCAAAGAATCAAGAAAGTAGTTCTATTGATGAACCCTAATACCCCTATTCTACCCAATGTGTTTATTAGGTCAGGAATGATGAATTACACAAACAAGTTCCCTGAGTTTTGAGAGCCCAAGATCTCTCCTGCCTGCAATTTACATAAAACCTTACCTCTTTCACTCTCCCTTCTCCTATTTTGCCACCTAAGTCATTTAGTTTGTAACAAACTGTCCTAACAGTCAATATGACCTAAGTTTCAGTAATAACAATCAATACCACCATTAAAAAAACAATTAATTAATAGTGTTAGTTACACATCCAGAAGTTCCAGGAGCCTGTTCCCCTATTTCTCTCCTGTCCTTCTCCTATACACTCTAGTGCGGAGGTCTATCATAAAAATATTGTGTAAAGTGTAGGCATGAAAGCAATATGTATACAAGGCGATATATGTGAACATAGTTTTTTATTTGTTAATTAGACAGCTGATATGATCATCTACCTAATTCTCTCTCTCTTAATATTTTTTTTTAACTAAAAACATGTCACGTTTGATAAAGTGTGGAAATCTTCTAATGCAGAAATGCAAGTTCTGGTTCATCTGTAGCATCTGTTCATGGTGCTGTACTAGCTTTGGCAGCTTCTGTATTATCAGCCCCATATGACATGCCAAGGTTTGTCCAAAAATAATATTAATATGCATGCAGTATCAGTACTCGTTAAAATTGACTTGTGAAATATTGAGTTAGTATTAGGTCCATAGTTCTTTTGTTTAGTTGAATTATTATTAAAAAAAATCCATGTTGACACATTATGCAATCCCTGCATCATGTGCTCATATTAGCACTGCACTGCCATCTTCAAGTTCAAGTTATGCATCACATCGAAATGTAAGTTCATCTGGGTATAAAAGGAGCATAGGATTGATGCTCCTATCTCACGACTCATGAAAAATCTAAATTATTTAAGTGGTAGTGCCACTGCCATGTTGTTAATACACAAGCATTTTTTTCTCTAATTGATGGTAATTTAATTTGACTGAAGTTCAGTGAACCCAGGAGAAATCCAGAAGATTTTTGTGAAATCACAGGCACTAATATTTACTCCAATTGAACTCTTGATCACAGCCTTCTGTGTGATAAGCTCTATACTATATTTATAAGGATCACTGAGTCACACTCGTGATCTTTTTTTTTTTTTGGAGACATTTGAAAGGATAGATTGTGCATCTTTTGATTCTTTCTCCATTGTATTTTTTCTCTTGTCATTATTTGACAGCATTAGTTACTTTTTTTTTCCAGTTGGTTGCCTGAGCATGTTACACTACTAGCTCGCTTTAGTGGGGAGCCATCCCCTGTGAAATCTACAGTGACAAAAGCAGTTGCGGAGTTCCGGCGGACCCATGCTGATACATGGAATGTTCAGAAAGAGTTATTTACTGAAGAGCAACTTGAGGTAGCTTTCTAAAAAATACAAATATATTGTGCCCTGTGATTTAGAAAATCTGATTTTTACTTCTGTTTCTGTTTCTTCATACTTTTTCCTAATTTTAATATGTTCTTTTTCCACATTCACAGATTCTGGCAGATACATCCTCTTCATCATCCTATTTTGCTTGATCTAGTGATCCAAAGATATTGTTGGGAGAGTATTGGAAATATTGGTTAGGGAAAGTATGCTTTTCATTTATTGTATATCTATAATTGGTAAAAATAGCTCTTATTTACATTTTGTACCATTGATTAGCTTCATAAGAGGTTTATTCCTTAATCAAGTCTCACAAGTTGAGCTTCTATTCTAACCTTCCTCTGTTCAGTAATCTTTTCTTATACCATGGGGTTAATCAAATCATCTGCTGGTAAATCCCACACCACACAGTCCGAGTTGAATATATTGGATAGGTTTCTAATTTCTTTTGTAGCCTCAGAATCGTCCCCATTTTCCTCTTCTAGTTTTTCATGTAGTTGGCTTTGCTGATCCAAGGCTGTGCATGTGCTTCCCGTGCATAAACTTTGGCTCCATGGTGATGCATCCTCTTTATTGCTGAAAGGTGCAGGACTGAATTGAAACCCAGGCATTGTAGGGAAAACACTGTATGGCATTGCAAAACTTGCAGATGTAGTTGCAGTGGAGTCCCAAGGTCTATAAGCGGGTATCATTTCAGGATCTTGTTGTATGGCCTTCGACACAGTGTCGTCCTTTTCTTGTGGCTTACAGTTAAAGTAATCAGTGATGCTATTCCCCAGTGTTGCAGCAGAATGTTGGCCCTGGTAGTTAACTGGCTTCTTGGTAAGAAGGTGGAGCACCTCATCTTTGAAGCAGCCAAGGGCTGCTTCAGCTAGGTGAGCCGCCTCCGGGGGTGCCAATGTTGTCGCAATTTCAGCCATTAGATGGGAGAATGGCTTGTGGGTCACAGGGTCTATTCCCATGCCTGACAGTTTCTTTTTCAGCTTGGTGTTCCAGTGGTTTTTGACATCATTGTCAGTTCGTCCTGGCAGTTGCGCTGCTATCAGTGACCATCTGAACATCCATTTAAACAAGCCTTTAGGGAACAATGTTACAAAGAAAAGAGAATCCCCTACCCAAAGGCTACAAATTAACATTTAAAATACCTGTTACCAAAAACTGAATGAAGCTTCACAATAGTTTGCTCTTCTGAATCCGAGAATTGACCGTGTTTAAGGTCAGGACGAAGGTAGTTAGTCCACCTTAGCCTGCAGCTCTTTCCGCATCGCTGGAGTCCTATTTCATCACCAAAATCAAGTATCAAAGTTTAGTTTGTTGAAATTTATATGAATGATATAGACGCATAGGGAGATGAGAGGGACTAACCAGCATTCTTGGGGATGAGACGCCAGTTGCGAGTGCCGTGTTGCGCAATGTAGGACGAGAGCTTGTTATCTTCCTCAGGTGTCCACTGTCCTCTTTTCACATTGTCCTTCTCACAGCATGGAATACGCCCCATTTCTCTATTCCTTTGTTTTTTAACACTATGTTATGTCTTCAATCTGCAAGAAATGCCAAAATAAGTGCCTAAGTATAAGAATTGTCTGTCTCTCTTTCTTCGCTCTCTCTACCAGTCTTGAAATTCTTTGAGGCAAAAAGGGAAGACGTGGAATATTTCTTTGTGTGTTGGTTTTTGTTTTATGGTAATGGCTCTCTATTCTATATATATTATGGTTATTACATTGATTACATGGTGAAGGCCAAAAGGCATCAAAGGCGCATGATTTTATTAAAGAATTCAACGCCATTGAGCGTGAGAGAGAGGCAGGTAGCTCACCCACAAGATGCTTGGTCAACATCTCTCTCTTTCTTTGTTGACTGCTTTGCTCATAGTTTGTGTGTTTATGCATATGTGGGTAGGTTACCTCACCTTACTTCAGAGGAAGAGTGGCAGGGTTAGATCCTATCTAACGTTGCAGAAGTCAAGGTTTCACGTGCGGGTTCTTTGTCTATCTTGGAGCAAATTCTTAGTTATACAAAGAGTGAGTTGAATCAGCAAATTCTTAGTAGAATTTAGTAGCATAACATAACTAAGGTGTAGACAGAGAGTGAGGTGAATCCCACAGGGTGTTGCACTTCGTTATGAAAATAAAGGATTGATGAATGATGTTTTTGTTTAATTTATCACTGAATGATTATAAAATAAAGTACAGCTTACATTTATAAGCCTGAAATCAGACTTGAGGCATATGAATGGGGCTTCAATATACTCCATGTCTTCATGACTTGACTAGCACTTTATCCATGTTTAAGGTACAAACATGGAGCTTTGATTTGAATTTAATTGGTCTTATTAGTCTTTACTCACAATCCCTGAAGTGAAGAAAAATGCCTTTACAATTGGTTGCAACTTCTTGACATGGTCGACTTAGTCTTTCGAGTAAGTTATCTTGTTCATTCGACTGCTGGTTTTTTAGCTAACTAACAAAATCATTACCTTATTTTCATAGTTAGATTAAGTCTATAATGAGGTTCATTATTCAAATTTGATACTTTAAAAATAAAAATTCATTCTTAAATGACTCTTTAAAAGAGGATGAAGAGAGTACTTGAGTCTGCACGAGGCCCAAACACAACTCATGTATTTGCGGCTTCATTAGATTTTTCCCCACATCATAGTTGTGAAAATTTCTGGAAATTCTATTTGTTCCATGTTAAATGCACAAACTAGAGGGCCTAGATCCATCATATATGCATGGCTTGAGTTTTTTTTTCTTTCGGTGCAAAGTAAAGAAAGGCTTAAGTTTGAGTTTGTTCAAGGTTTATTTATTTATTTATTATGCTTTCATTCAACCAAAGATTAGGGATACAAATCATTTCATAAAATAGAATCTAGTCCTGAAGGACCATCCTCAACCCACATATGGAAAGGGTACGAAAAGTTTTATTTATTTATTATGCTTTCATTCAACCAAAGATAAATAAAATAGCATCAAGTCGCGAAGGACCATCCTCAATCCACATATGGAAAGGGTATGAAAAGTAACGTTTCCATAAAATGAGAGGCTAAAATAAAATTTAGACTTGAGAGTATTTAGATTTTTATTTTCAAAAAAAAAAGTTTTCTGGCTAAAATAGAGTTAATTTATTTTTTTAGCTCAAACATAAAACACTTAGATCCTTTTTTTATGTACCAGATTTTTTTTTGCATTTTTTTACTGTTTTCTATTTTTAAAAATTAAAAAATTTATTTGTTATAACCTGTTTTCAAAATAGTCTTATCTTCAGTTTTTTAAACTAAAATCTCAAAACAACTTAAAATATTCTTTTTTATTTTTAATTTTCAGATTACTGTTTTTAGTGTTATAAAATATCTCATTTATATAGTTTTTTATCTTTTACAAGATCTATTTTAAGAATTGTTTCTGAAAACTGTTTATAAATACAAAAAAAACAAAACAGTAATCACTCAATAAAATGACTTTTTATTATATTTTTTAGTTATTAAAAAAATATATTACACTTCTATCTCCACCATATTTGTGCATCTCATTTTTTACTATTCTAATCCTTAATGGCTAAACCATGGTGTGGCAGTGGTAGTGATGGCGGCCACCCTGCTCTCTCAAGCTCTAGTGGAGAGTGCTTGACAATGTTATGTTTTTTGAAGGGAAAGCTCGTCATTAATATATTAATATATAAGAAAAGTTTAGTTATGAAAATATTTGATAATAATAATTCAAAAAAAAATATTGTAGGCTCTTTTCGGGTTCCCCTCCAGCTTTGATAATAATAATTAAAAAATAATAATTAAATAAATTTAATAACAATATTCAGCACGAATAAAAGTATGAAAAAATAATGATTTATATGAAATGCTTGATATGTTTTTTATAATAAAAAAAGAGTTTAATTTTGATGTACCGACATGTAAAGAAGTCTTACACATGCATTTAAATTTGAATTTAAAATTATTTTAAATGGATAAAGAGACGTGATAAGATGCATGTGTAAAACTTTTTACCCAATGTATCAATATTAAACACAATAATAAATAGGAATTCACATTCAACTGCAAAGTCTCAAATTATTGTGTTGAAACTGTTATTCATCTGGTCGTGGCAAAAATTAGATACGGAAGCATAGAAGTGAAAATAGATTAGGCTGAGTCTTATCTACTTCTCAAACTTTCTCTTGATGTCGTCATTTTTTCACGGTTTAGAATAACCATTTTAAAAGTTTAATTTGTTTGAAGGCCTATTTAAAAGTTTACTCTATAACAAAACATCTAAATATTTCGCAAGTCTATCTCTATATAGACTTATCAGCTGGAATATTTAAACAAACTAACATATTTAAATCTTCAAATAATTCAATAAGTATTTAATTTCAATGTATTATAAGAAACAGGTCTTATAATAACAATAATAAGACTTTTAAATAACTCATTAAGTATTTAATATCTTCAGATAGTAATTATAATAATAATAGTAATTATTATTATATTTATACTTCCCTAAATAATTCAACTTGTAATGTAAAAGGCTTTTAAATTGCCTGAAACGTGGCCCATTTAGTTAAATAGGTCTTTTTATTTTTCACAAAACAAAAGGTTAAATAGTTTTTTCAAGAGGTCTTAACCTTATTTATCAGTACGGTCTTCATCTATTTTCATCTCTACAAATGACCTAAGTCATCCCATTTAATTATCCTGTTATTATGGTTTTCTTTCCCGTTAATTTAGCTGAAGCTGGAGTGAGAAAATTAAATATAAAAAAAGGAGGAAAAAACAGAGAAGAAGTCCTATAGAGCTGAGAATTTTCACAAATTGTAAGTGAAAGGTGTAGTTCGTTTATTCAGGTAGAGAAGACGTCGGAAGTGAACTCAAGTTATTCTTCCAGCTTCAAAAACCGGACCTGCTCAACTTTGTGCTTCCATGCCAACATTGCATCTCAACAACTACTTTTCAGTATTACTGAGATTAAACTAACTAGTTTCTCAAAGATCATTCTAAGGGACAAATGCAATTTTAAGCTCCAAACTAACTAGCATTTTTATAAGACCTGACTAGGCAGAAAAGAACAGAAAAAAACTTTGAACTCATCAATGTTCCAGGCATAACTCTTTATGTGTGTGCTCAAAAAGGGGTACCTATGTTTAATGCTGGTTTCAAAGTAAGGGTAGAAAAATGCTACCATCCATAGTCTGATTCCTCAGTGTCATCTTTTAATTCTGGGAGAGAGGGCTTTGAAGCTTCTCTCACCTTAATTTTGCACTTACTATCCCTTCAATGGACCCAGTGAGAGTGAACAATCCCACCATAAAGCCCACGATGCTAAAAGTCCTAAGCATGATCCATTTGGCTGTCCATGCTTGAATGTTGCCCTGACTCAAGTACATTTCTACTGGGAAGTATATGGTCAATGGATAGTAGATTATGCCAGCCAAAACTCCCAGAATCTGATTGAAGTAGGGAAAGAGCATTGCAATCACAGTCGTTGATGCAACATACACGGTCCGGAAAGTAAGCCTGAGAAGGTTTAGTTTAAGATCTGGCAGCACTGGGAGTTTCAAGAGGTATGTGTGGTTCACAAATTCACTCTCTGGGAACTTGAAACGAAGCCAACTCTCAACATTTGCAAAAAGTGGCTGGCTATACACCTGCACCAGACCAAGATAGAAGATAAATACATTACTTTGCAAGACAAGTAGTGAGGACTAGAACTGAGTATAGGACTAGGTGAAAATGTAAAATCAATGTTGTTAATGACTAGGAGCCAAAAACCCGCCATATTTGACAAATAACGATGCCGGATGACTGATTATGGCGGAACATGGCGGAATAGCGGCGATGGCAGAGAGCCAAAAACCCACCATGATATTCCGCCATAGCGGATATTTGATAACATTGGGTAAAATAAAGGTCCGTGTGAACACGGACTTTCTTTGCCCAATCTTTAAACCACGGTTAAAACCACATATCAGCCCACATGCCACTTAAGGACTAAAGAAGCAGTGTCAAGAAAAGGAAGCACCAACATGAAATTTGATGATGTACCTGATATGCACCAACTAGGTGGATCACTATGCAAGCATTGGCAAAGTCTACAAGCCAATGAAGCTTATAGGATGCAAACCCTGCTAAAAGGTTTCCTGGTGTATCATCACCAAAGGCTGCATATCCGAAGCACCCACATAACAGGTAGAAAATTGTTGTGACAATGACTGATATTGTTGAGGCCCTCCTCATGGTTACGTTTTCTGGTGGAGGTGACTTCAAAGTATCCTTCAAGAATTGCAGTGAATCATATTAGCCTTTATAATGTAAGGCTGTGGATCTGAGATCACAGGAGATCACATACCTGTATTTCTATAAGAATTACTGAGAATGGATAGGAGAATGCTATGTCACCAAGAGCTTGAGCAATCAGCCACAGTTTCTCAGGTCCACTGGAAGTGGTGATTCCTTTAATGCTACCCTCAATATGTCCCTTTTCTGAGCACACGATTACAAGAATTTTGTATACATGTGTGGGATGACAACAAATAATTAGTCTCATTATGTGCTTTCAAGGAACTTTTCATGCACAAGTCGATTAGAAAAGATACTGTCCCTAAATTGTCTCTTTCCTGTACCGCCAATGAATGAAATCTTGCCATGTCGATTAGAAAAGATATGAGTGTGCAATCACAAACTTATGGTTTTTAATTGACATGCCAAAAACTTATTGGCAGGACAGAGAATGAGACACTGTTTGGGGACACAAGATTTCAATCCAACTAATAGATACTATTGAGCATCTGAGCATCATACCTTTGACTTGCGTGATGGCAAGCCCCATTCCTATGAAAGCATAAGCAAAGGACATAATTGCTGCGACAATTGACAGCCATTGAATGTCATGGAAGTTGGGTATCTGTGAGAGAACAACTTGGATAGCCCCAAAAATAAGCATGAAATATCCTTGCGAAAATTCACATGCTGATCCATTCTCTTGGTCTTCGTAACAACTTGATTTTTGGATTGATCTGCAACCGCAAACACAAATAGCAGTCCAAATCAATGAAATTATGATCGAACAGTTTTGGTATAGTGAGGTTTTGGGAACAGCTTCATGTTTTCTTGTTGTATGAATAATATGTCTGAACAAAACATGAGAGAAAGCAGTGTGATAAGTTAATGAACATACTTCATGCTGATGGCTGCGGTAATGACATAGGCAATTCCAAACCCATATAAGCTCACGTTCACAAAAACAGCAGAGGCGCGTCCACTCCCAACTCCTGTCACCACCCAATGAGGATCATGTAATAAGAGGCTGTTCCAAATGTACTAGCACATATTATGCAAGTCCCATTGGAAACATGTTATGCAAACTCACTTAGTGAAATATAATTAACACTGATAAGCTAATACTAACAAATTGTTAACCTTAATGCTATGAAAGGGGAAAGATGCCAAAAGACTAAAAGCTTACATATTGAATTAAACACGTAACCTACCATAGCTCATCTATTACCATTGCTTTCATCCCCATCACCATCAGTCCATCATCACCATTTACCAGATCTCTTGTTAATACTATATAGTAAAAGTAATATTTCTTAGTACTGAGTTAGCAAAGGTGAACTGTGATTCTTAGACTTATCCTTTTACCAAGTACCAACAGTTGATGCTTGAGAAGGTAACATATTTCTTTTCGTTGTATAAAAAAACAAAATAATAAAGTTAAAGTTAAACAAAAGGCGCCATACCCCTGTGACACGGACTTCGTGCCTTTTTTAAGTTATTGTATTATTGAAGAATTTCTGGGTTACAGACTTACAGCTCATGAACAATATCCGTCATGGACCAAAAAATTTCTTGAGGAAACATTAATGAAAAGATATATAAGAGATTCTAAACATAATATTGGGAGAGATACATAAAAAAAAAAAAAAATGAATATCATTATGATAAAATATTAGTAAGCAGATTTATTAAGTCGCAAACTACTACTAAATTGAATACACCCTCCGCCCTATTATATTTGTTAGTCACACAAGAGCTACCGAGAAATATATGGGTTAATTGTAAAATTAGTAACTAATTTTGTAAGGAGTTTGATTTTAGTCTTTCAGCGGAAAAATGACGTTTAGTGGTGGTAAAAAACAGCCCACTAAATGTTATTTTCCCGCCGATGGACTAAAATCAAACTCTCTTACAAAATCAGGATTAATTTCACCATTAACCCGAAATAAATTTAATATTATATAACTAATTTTATGTTACTTCTTTATCTTTCATCTCAAATTTCTCTCCATTTTTGTTCAAAATAAATATACAAAGATAAAATAAATAAAAAATTTAATTGTTCACCAATTTTGTAAAATAATAATAGAAACACGATAAAAAATTACAAAAATGTTAAACAAAATGTTGTCACTGTGTGTATGACAACTAAATCAGACCACCTAATCCATGAATAATTAACTAGTTATTATGCGAACTAATTAAGAGCTTGTCACTAATTTCAACATTTATTTACTTTTATCTTTTCTGATAAAAGGGAGGGCCGAAGCCCACTAATTTCAACATTTAGAATCATTCGTGAAATTTGTAAAATAACTTTTCGTAACATTTATCTTTATCCTAGAATCATAAAGTTCTGTGATCGTATATGACATGGCGAAAGTGAAGGGTGAAGGTGTAATGGGCAACACAAGAACCACGTGGAACCATTAAAAAAGGAAGAGGGAGGATCTACACGCAACAGAAACGGAGGATATCGTTGCCGTAACACAACTGAACTAGTTACACATGACACATGGCACATTCCAAATGCCCCTCTACCCTCTCAAATCACACAATTACCAATTAGTCCAGGTGGTGGAGCAATTTAATAAATAAAAAAGTTTCATCCACATTACTCTAGGCTCTCTATCTTATCAGATCAGGAAGCACTGGCAAATTGTCAAACAGATAGCATGCACATTGAAATCAAATTGATAAACCAAACAATAACACTAAGAACATGAACCATGGAATCGAAAACGATGATCAAATTGAAAAGCTCACATACCCTGATGCAAATTAACAGCGTCAAGATAGGAGGAGCTTCTGTTAGGACCAAACTCAGGGCAGGGAGAACGATAGGTGTCGCTGAGAAGGAAAGCGGAGAAGAGCGTGATGGAAGCGAAGAGAAGGATCGCCAATGGTCCTCCAATCCATCCAATCTGCGCAATGCTCCATGCCAGAGACAACACTCCTGAACCGATCACCCCTGTCACTATGTGCGCCACCGCAGTCCATACCGTACCTGCAACGATTCATTCACCACAAATTCATTCCTCAATTCCACAAATGCAGAACTACATGATTCGTATTGAAATTGAAGATGATGAGAAAAACGCGAACCGGTTCTTTTGACGTGAGAAGAATCTGCGTATTGGGGCTGCAAAAATGGGGCACTGTCACCTGCTTCACTCATTCTGTGATTCTGATCAGCTAGCTTTTTCAAACGCAAACTCTGGATTCAGCTGATTCGGTGTTTCTTCTCATTATCAATTCACTGAGGCGAATCGCGTTTTCTTTCGCGATCAGAAATCGCGTTTTCTTGGATCAGTCGAGAAAATTCTAACTAACTGAACTTCCCAACCCCAGCGTTTTATACAGGGAGAAGTGCCGTGATTTCAATAATATTTTTTATTATTGAGTTAAATTTCATTTATTATATTTAAAATTTATGTATTGGTCTTCTTGGAGAAGGAGTAGTGTAAAGGTGTCACTAATCAGAGAGTGCAGAATGGGTTTGTATCAAAAAATATATAAAAGAGTTTGTGGAAAAAGTCTACAGAAGAATCTGCTAAAAACAAGAAACCAATAATATTATTTTTGTTATTTATTTTGCTAAAAATTCAAAAAGAAAGTATTAAATAGTTAGTGCGAAATATTATTTTTTTATCTCGACCAATGTATCACATATCCAATCGTTATAAGGTTAATGTGTCGCTCGATGATCAACGCATTAAGCGGTAGGAGGTTGACTAATGAGTTTTTTATCCACAAATAGTTTTTTTTTTACCTGCAAAGACAAATTCGTTAGATAATAAAACGAAAGGATATCGGAAAGAATACAAAACTGAAAAGATCTCGGATACTCGGGATCAACATAATCGGCGTTATTTATTACAAACAGGAATTCCGAGTCAACATAACCGGCGGGTCACCTATCACACATGGACAGTTAAAATGGCTGGCTAGAGGATATAGACACACGATGCTGCCATACAGAAAAATAGAATGCTAACTTTCTCAGACGATAGTGCCAGACTTAGTAGTATCAGACGATACAGACAATAGGTATAGTGTATTTCTCTAAGCTTCACCCTCATGAATATTTAGCAACTGCCCCCCCCCCCCCACCCCCATTTTCCTTCCTTCCTTATTCCGAAGCTTGTTTCATTTTTTAAGCACCCTCCATGATTCTGAGTTTTCATAACTTCTTTCACAAAAGATTGGGTTGCTGTGTAGATACGGTAGCACTCTCACTTTGCTCTACAGTTGTAAGCGGATGTAACAGTGAAGTAACCATCAACGGTTGCTGGCTCGAGCCCTAGATTTTGCCTTCAGAATATTTGTTCTGGGGAAATACCTAGCTTTCAGATACTTAGCCAATAGAGAGTCTGGATATTGCAAGATACACAAAACCTGTTTTTCCATCAGTAAAAACTTTGAATCTTTTGAAACTCATTTCTCCATCTTTCTTAACTTAACAGAGCACAAAGATTTCCAAGTAACCAATGAATCTTCCTCTTCCTCTCCCTCTCCCCTGTTTACGCGCGAGTGAATAATTTTATATTACAAATGGTTTCTCATTTTAGATTATCTTTTGTAGTAGCTATTCGGTTTATTTGATTAGCTGTTTTTCATCTACCAACAATGTATTAGCTTGAGTAAAAGGAGCTCGGATCTCTTAAGTGTATAGTTCAGGGTTAGGTCCGAAGATTTATGTGTATGAAAAAATACGGTTGAAAAGGATCTCCACTTCAGTGCCAGACAATACTCCGCGAGAAAAAAAATTCTATCCGGCAAAAGGATACTTTGGGTAACCAAAATGTTTTTTTTTTTTTCATCTCTTGTTGATTGTAATTAAAATTATTTCTTCAATTATTTAATATGATAAATAGGTTTATGCCTATGGTATCAAAATATTAATTCACATATATGTTGTCTCTCTCATAAATAATTTTTACATTTTCTCTCCTGTTATTTCATAGAGAATTCTATAAACTAAATTACTTATAAGAGTGAGATTTTTCATAAAGAAAAATAATTTAGATTCAAAATTAAAACAATCGATCCCTTTTTTTAATAAAAATTCAAATTTTTATCCTTATTATATAAGTTTGTTGAATTTCATTTTTCATCATGTAATATAAATTAAATTTCAACAGTTAAATCTGACGTGTGATCATAATTTAAAAGTAAATAATTGGCCAATATAAATTATAATATTATAATAATTTATATTATATTGGTATTAAAGCTATGAAGGATTAAGTGTAAAGGATTTGAAACTCTTTAATTCGGCTCTCTTGGGCAATTGGAGATGGCGTTTAATGAATGAAAGACATTGTTTTTGGTGCCGAATCCTGTTAACAAAGTATCACAATTCAGTTTCTCGACACGATTCCTTATGGTGGAAGGATCTCTACCTTAGTTGTTTTGATAACGATGAGGGAAGCTGGTTTAATTCGACAGTGTGTAGACAGATAGGAGATGGATCAGAGGTTTTGTTTTGAGAAGAGAAGTGGATGGGGGATGATTTATTACGAGAAAAATCCCACGCCTCTTCACTTTATCACTGCAACAATAAGCAACGGTGGGTGAAATGGGAGGTTTGGTGGATGGAAATTGGGTATTGGGTGGAGGAGAGCGCTGCTAAGTCGTGAAATGGAACGGGTAACAGAATTGAGACAAAGAATTTAGAGTTTCAGTCCAAAGATTGGTGCGAAAGACAAGTGGTGCTGGAAGAATGAAACCTCGGGGGAACATAGTGTAAGCTCGGCATTTAAATTATTGCTGGGAGAAGTGTCAATCGAAGCGTGTGGAGGGGCTTTTCACAGGCTGTGGTCAACAAAAGCACCTTCCAATTCAGTATCGTTGGCCTAGAAGATTATTATTAACAGAATTCAAACAAAATCAAATCTAAGTAGGCGAAATGCTCTACCTTTGAATGCCGGGACATTATGCCCGCTTTGTATGACAATGGAAGAAACAACCGAACATCTATTTCTAAATTGCCAAGTACCTTGTAGGCTTTGGTCGCGGGTGCTGCAATGGTTGGGACTGTTAACAGCAATGCCGGTGGAATGCAATGCTCATTTTATCCAGTTTGGTACTCTTGTTTCAGGTACAAAGATGGCTGGAAGAGTGATGTCTATGATTTGGATAGCTGCTGTAAGTACTATTTGGAATTTCAGAAATAATGTTGTGTTCAGAGGAAGGATGGTTGAAGTTGAAAGGATGGTGGAAAGCACTCAACATAGAGTTTGGCTGTGGTTGAAGGTAAATTATAGGAATTTTCCAGTGTCCTTCTTCAAATGGTTGATGAACCCAATTGTATGTTTGAAGATGTTGTTGTAATTGAAATGTGGAGTAGCAGATGGAAATAGGAGCTTTGGCTACTGAAATGTGAAGATATTCTAGTGTGATCTGAAATAGGTGGCGAGGTTGGTGTTGGAATTTGAATCTCTTTGTTCTCGTTGTATGCTGCTGGTTGAACAGAGTGTGATGGCTTCTCTTAAAGAATGCTATAGTAATGTGCTTGGGTTGTTGACAGAAAGGTGCAAGGACTATTGCTGCTAGATGGTATGGAAAACTGGATTAGTGTAGGGATAGGAGATTGATATTTTTTTGTGTAGGAAGGGAGGTCTCAAATAACTGATATAGTGTTTGATCTGTTTGTTTAATTTTATGTTAATTTGTGTAGACACACTCTTCCCCTTTGTGTTGTGTCTCTTTTTTTCTTTCATATTGTTTAACGGGTTGGAGTACCCCTTGTACTCCTTTAATACAACTTTTGGCTTACTAAAAAAAATTATAATATTTTTTCCTCATATTTTTAGTTCAACTTCTACTTCTTATATATTATTTTTTATGACAAAGCCTATCAACGTTGACAAGTTCATTTGGTGAAGATCCTCTTATAGCTTATCAGAAACATAGCAACATGGAATTGGCAAGGTAGAAAGCAAACCAAATGACTTTAAGTGGGAGATTGTGAAAATATATGATCATTTTCTTGTGGTAAGAAAAAGTCAAGCAAGATAAAGAGAAAAGTACATAACTTTGGTGCCAATGTCATTATAAAAGGAGAGCTGATTGTTTAGTTTTATATCATCCCATAAGATTAAAAGTTGACATATGTAGGGAAAAAATAATTTTAGGTTGCATGTGATAAATAGTAAAAAGGGATTTATAAATTTCATGGAGCCAGAAAGGTACGGAGAAAAAGGATGAACAAGCCAGGTCCACAAAAATATGGTCGAATTGAATTAATCTCCCCTTACTACAAACTCTTGTATTGCCAAATCGAGAAGGTTTATGAGTTTATACTGTATATTTTATTTTGTATGCTGTGGAAATATATAGAAGCATCTTTTTGTCCAAATTTGGAACATGCTCATTGGTCAAACTTCTTTATCAATTTGTTCTTGTCTGCTCAGTGCTGAGGAACGCATTTGCCACGGCATTCACATCATTATCAACTAAGAAAATTTTAAGACGGACATTTTATCATAAACATTCAAATGATTGTTGGCATACATAAGAGTATGCAAATTGGAAATGGATACTCTCAATTCTAAAAATAAAACAAAATTGACGATATCAAGTTGCATCATATAATTATGAATTTAATCCATTTAATAATTATAGAATTAAAAGAAATAAAACCCTTGCAAATTAAAATAAAAGTTTAATTTTGATGCATTACAAACTGGATAACTTTTGTACACTTACGTCTAATCATTTCATAATAGATCAGCTTAAAAATTACATGATTTATTATTTTAATTTAATTTTTAATGTGATAAACAACTATTAGAGGTAAGTGTAAACTAAATAAGTTTTACACTCGTAATACATATAAATTACATCTTCATAAAATTTTATACACGCCCATAGTAATTTTATAGTTATATTATATTAAAAAAAGTTATAACGCTTAGATCACTATTAGTGGTAGACACTCAAAGAAAAAAAAAGGTAAGAAAAGTAATGAATGTAATATATAATATGATGTGATAAAAAGTGAGAGATAATTGAAAAAATAAAATAAGACGATACACCATATCTCTAACAACTCCGCTTGTTGTATCAAATTCTTGAGCTCAAGGTGTGCTGACTCCCATCTGTGTGCCCCGCTTGGTCCTCAGATTCTTGGCCTGTTGCGTCGCTTTACTAGTGTTGTTTGGGTTCATGCTTTTAGAGAAGTTAATACGGTTGTTGATATACTCTTGCCAAACACGGTCTGAGCCTAACCATGGAGAATAGGATTTTTTATTTCTTTCCAAGGTGTTGTTAAGATCCTTTCATGCTTGATAGTGCTTCTGCTATCTACTACAAGGGTCTGTAGTTTTGTTTATTGTTTTGTCTCTTCGGACTGCTGAGCTTGCCTTCTTGATCGAAAAAATATAATAACAATTTACTCCACCTATTTTTTTAATAAAACACTTATAATATCTTTTATATATTCATATGGCTTTCCTATCATATAGGTCTATCCACATAGGGGTGTCACATTTTCGCCCTACAATCTAGATGTATAAACACTAAAATGAGTAGATTTAATTTATATGTATTAAGTATAAAGAATTTTGCCCATCCGTTCAATCACATCACTCAATTTTCTTTTTTAAATATTTTAAAATTTAAATTTAAAGTACTAAAAAATAAAAATTTATAACTTGCAACTTGAAGTAAAATAAAGTAAAAAAAGCAATAAATAATCAACATTAGAATAAAAAGGCTGAAAATAACCTACAACTTATAAGATACCATCAATACCATCTCAAATGCATTGGCATGGAAGAAGCCCAACTGACCGAACTCAAAAGAGTATATCAGTCTTTTATTTCATTCATTTTTTCTCAATTTATGTACTTTTGTGAAAATATATTACACATTCATCTATAATTAAGATACATTCTATTGCCATGTCATAAATAAACTAAAATAAAAAATACTAAAAAATAAATAGTGTGTATAAATTTAATTTGTACATATTTTTTCATGGTACATCTCTCTTTTCTTTTCATTCAAGTATTATGCACACCAAGAATTTCTACCAACTTTAAAAAATTTCTTATAGGATGGCCCAAATATGTCCATGACTTGGCTGGCTGCTGGCTCAAGTGAGCATCCATTCGAAGACTCTAGAAACTTGTTCAGAACCCACGTGTCTATTCAACAATGAATATGGGTGCCTGAGTCACTGCAGGATAGGGGTATAAAGGCCCGTCCATTAACCCGTATTGATCCATTTTCCTTAAATTCTCATTTCATCATGTTACTTAAGAGTTGGACGAATTCAAGTTTAAAAACCGGACCCAGTAAATTTTTATGGTCAGATGAAAGTTAAACCCAATTCATCATAATCTGTCCCACAAACACTCATAACCCATTAGCTTCAAAACATGTATATTTATATTAATAGTTAGGTTTTAAGTGCATAAAATTTATATTCTTTTCTGTAGATTAGTATTTTGTTATGAAAAAATTCAGTTATATGTAGTTTTTTTCGTAATTCACTAGTAGGATTAGAAATTAGTTTTTTACATAATGATAAGTATTTATAATTCTTTGGTGATATTTGAAATTACATTCTATTTGTTATTCGGGTCAACTCAAACCCGTCCTTTTGTGACCTAGTCTATATTGAGCTCGCACCTCATCGGGTTTCTTCGAGTCTAAGGACGGGTTCGAATTTAAAAACTGATCCGATCAATATTTAGGGTCAGATGAAAGTTAAGTCGAACCCGTCTCACAAACAACCCTAGCGCAGGGTGTATGAGATAGTTTCAAACTATTTGAAAACATAAAATAAAATAAAATAAAAACAAAAACTTAGAATATCTTATTTGGATATTAGACATATTTTTCATTCCATTTTAAAAACCAAACCAATCAAAAACTAAATTAAATTTATTTACCTAATAATCATTGTTCACAGAAACAGCAATTTAGATTTCGACAATCACATATATTAAATTACATATTGTACCAAAAAATATATATTAAATTACGTATTTGTTAGAACTTGTTCTTTTGAAGGGTGTTATGCACCAAGCAAAACTCAAAATTTCATGACTGACATTTCATTCATTTTCAAGGGATTCCCACAATTGTCAACAGCAGGAACATCAAAATGAAACTGAAATACACAAAAATATTATTGCATGTTTGGAAAACTCACCCAGGATCCACGTCTGAGTCGGATCCACGTCTGAGTCAGATCCACGTTTCCAGAAGCAAATAGTTGTTTTTGAATTGCTGGATCCACGTTTGGCCTCTCCAAACGTGAAATCAAACACACCCTTACACGACCAATTTAGAAACCTATGTTTGGATCACCGATCCACCCCGCACAAACGGACCAATACAAAAATTAACATAGTCCTCAACTGTCATCTGAAACACACCAAACCTTTCATCATTCATAATCCTCAACTGTCATATGAAACACACCAGACCTTTCATCATTCATCCAAGTTTTTCTTTTATGATTCCTTCAATTGATCCGATCAGGCCCGCTATCGTAACAAGAAAGCAAGCAAAGCTAAATGTCTTGAGAACAACCCATTTTCTTGTCCAAGGTCCAACTTTCTTCTGCATAGAGTACATCTCTACTGGAAAATATATGTTCAGTGGCCAGAAGCTTATGGCTCCTAACACTCCAAGTACTTGGTTGAAGTAAGGGAACAAGATTGCAAGTCCAGTGGTTGAAATCACATAGGTTGTTCGGAAACAGAACCTGAAAAGATTCAGCTGAAAACTTGGCAAAAGAGGCAGTTTCACTTTGTAGAAATTATTCACAAAGCCACTGTCTGGGAATCTTCTTGAAGACCATCTTTCAACAACACTATATATTGGCTGGCAGAAAATCTGATGAGAGTTTACCAAGCAAGATGAAACACAATTCAGGTTACGTCAGAAAAACAGTGAAAGAAAACATTCATGAGTAACTTGAGCATATTATTGTTTCTACTAAAACATTCATATGAATGTACTTTTTGGATGAACAGTATTAGAAATAATAATATAAAATAATTTATATGATTAATTTTTTGGAATAATTGGTTGTTTGACATGTTATTAGAGTCTTTATGATGAAGTGATTCAGAATTCGATCCTTGCTATACCAAATTTTTTAGTTTATGCATTGTCCACACTTCTATCTCAAACAGGTTCTTTGCGTAAGTGGTCGTTTTAGAAATAATAATATAAAATTATTCATATACCCTTAATTTTGGCTAATGGGTTGTTTGACATGTTCTCTATGAGCAATCATAAGTCATGATTTTAATGTAAACAAAATGATCTTTGATGAGTAACACTGGTAGTACCTGATATCCTCCCACCAAGTGAAGAACAATGCAAGCATTGGCAATGTCAACAAGCCAGTAAGGTTCATAAAACCCAAACCCAGTCATGAGGTTTCCTGGGGTAGCATTTCCAAAAGCAGCATATCCAAAGCCTCCACAACAGAGGTAGAAGAATGTTGTAATGATGATTGAAATCATGGAGGCCTTTTTCATGGTTTGATTTTCTGGTGGAGGCGACTCTAGAGTGTCCTTTTTATCAACAAAAATCAATGCTTTGTTTAAGTTATCAATTTTTCTTTTCTTTATTGTTACACAATTTGAATATGAAATGTTAAGGTACCTGTATCTCAAGAAGGATTATTGCATAAGGATAGGCATAGGCTATGTCACCAAGTGCTTGGAAGACTAACCATAACTTGTCACCAATATTAGCAGCTGGTACTCCTGTTAGGCTCCCCATAATTTTTCCATTTTCTACAATTGGAACAAAAGTTAACAATTTTCTCCTATTCTCTTATTCAGCTCTATGCTTCTAACTACATATCATGATATAGTTTTTTAGCAATTGTATCAAAACAAAAATTACCTATGACTGTTGCTATGCCAAGTCCTAGTCCAATGAATGAGTATGAAAAGGACATAATTGCAGCAACAACTGAAAGCCATGCCATGTAGTGGAGATCTGGAGTGAATGACACTAGAATCTGAAGAAGTCCATACAGCACCATATACAAATTACCCCCATAATTACAAGGAGCATGGTGTCCTTCCTTGTGATAACAATTTGATTTCAGAATGGCTCTGTATCAGAAAAACAAACATGTGTCGAGTCATTGATTAACTTAAGGCCAAGATAAAATAAAATGAAATCAATAAACAATCTCTTTAATATGACATGAAAAGAAAAAGGGATAGATGCAAGATAAAGCACCGATTCTTCCGACATAGGCACCGGGCACGACACAGTGACACGCCATATATATATATATATATATATATATATATATATATATATATATGTGTGTGTGTGTGTGTATATATATATATATATATGTGTGTGTGTGTGTATATATATATATATATATGTGTGTGTATATATATATATATATATGTGAGATGTAGCTTATAAGAAAACTCTTTTTATATAAGGAAGTGAGAATAAATCACGTCCGTTAGATCTAAGTATTAATGGTTAAGAATATTTTTATATGAGAATGGTGAGATTAAATCATGAATGATTATGATTAAAAGATAATTAATGGTTACACGACCTTTTAAAAATAACATTTGACTTTTTTAAAAAGTTATGTGATTATGGTCATTCATAATTAAATCTAACCGTCATGATTTATTTTCATAATTCTTATATGAAAATATATTTCTCATGAGATAAATCTCATATATATATATATATATATATATATATATATATATATATATATATATATATATATATATATATATATATTTTAAAGTCAAGCCAAGTTAGTATATTTATAAAGAAAAAATAAAACAAAGAGCTTAGAAAATAATTAACACTCATTTTAATCATTGAAAACAATACATTCTAGGTCATCAAATGACAAATTAGTAAATTGAAGAATTTCACTCTCATCAAGTGATCCAAAATGACCTCCCACTACATCTCACATGTTAATTTAAAATACAAAAGATACTTTATAATTTGGCTTTAAAAAAATTATTAATATTAGCGCCTCATGAGTGTCCAACCAACAATAGATGTCGGCTTGAAGTGTCTGAGCCGAAGAAAAAAAATTGCTTGCAGTGTCTGACACGTGTCGTACAGTGTAAGCATCCGACATCGGGACACTCCTTTGAAGAGAGGTGTTTGTGCTTTAGGGTGTGCTTGTGAGATGAGTTTTGGATGGGGAAGGAGAGAGGGAGGCTTATGAGAAGCTCTTCCCTTATTTGAGAGATTTTTAAAAGGACGGGAAGGGTTTGGAGAACTTTTAAAAACCCTTGCAAACCTAAGTCCCTCATTCAGTTATTTTGTGAAGTTCTCCCAAATTGTGGGGTTTAGAGGAATTTGAAACTTGCAAACAAGGGAATGACTTACGCCATTCCCCCTCATTTGTCTCTCCTCCTCTTTTCCAAAGTCTTCCCCTAAAAACTCACAGACAATAAAATAGTAAAGGCTTAAATATGTTTGGGGTCCCTAACATTTGAAAGGGAATCAGTCCGGGTCCCTGAAAAATTAATTTGTTAAATTGGGTCCCTGACATATGTTTTTTAATCAAATTAAGTCCTTTTAACCAATTTTGACTAGTCCTTTTAATCAAAATCAAAATCCATGTAGGATAAGTGGGATGATGTGGAGGTGATGACTAGGTATTGACTAGTAAAAATTGGTTAAAATGACTTAATTTATTTAAAAAACATATGTCAGGGACCCAATTTAACAAATTAATTTGTCAGGGACCCGGACTGATTCCCTTTCAAATGTTAGGGACCCCAAACATATTTAAGCCAATAGTAAAATAGTATTTGGGTGATTTTCTCATTTCATGAGGGATTTGATAGGAGAAGTACCTGAGACTATTTGCTGTTGTGAGTACATAAGCGATATTAGTTCCATACAATGTCAAAAATTGAAGGAAACCAGCCAGCCATGTACTGCTCTCACCTGAACAAGCACTATGTGTAATTAGACATTGTAATTATAGTAATACTTCATGAAAAGCATACCAATATCTGGCTACAGTGATTGCACAAGAAAATGGACAAGAGTTTAGTACCAAGGTTGGCTCTAACAGCAGCTATGTATGAGTAGTTTCTTTTCCCAGTAACAGGATCAGGGTACCTATAACAATCAGTCATGAGGAATGAAGAAACATAGGTGACAACTGCAAAGCAAAGCAAGGCAACTGGCCCTCCAATCCATCCTAGCTGGGAAGTGCTCCATGCAAGAGACAGAACACCAGAACCAATTACTGCTGTGATGATATGAGCCACAGCACTTCTTAAAGTCCCTGGAAAAAATATGATAGCAGCAGAACTAAAGTTGAGGATTCAAACTCAAGTAAATGAAAATGTAGAGGTTATGTGGTCTTAGAGAGTTTTATTTTACCAGTCCTTTTGGCTCTGCCATCATCATCATAAGCACCAGAAGCAGCTGTAGTTATTTGGAGAGAGTTTTTCACATCCATCTTTATCAAATTACCCAACTCAGTTGAAGGAAGCTCAAGGAGTTTAGTTTACTGCAAGTGAATACCATACCATAGAAATGACACAAACTGTGATGTGTATATGTTGTCAGTGTGTAACATTTGGCACAACTTCAAGTTTTTGCCAAGTAATGTGTGTAAAACAGATTACAATGCTAGCTTACTTGAGAAAAATGTCTCTTCTCTTGACCGAATGCTGATGATTTTGAATTTGATTTCAATATATTTATAAGGAAGGAGGGATTAGGCAGAACAGGATGCTAGTGCTGAAACAGCTTCTTTTTTAAGCTATATGAAGCTGTTTTTAACATGAGATTTTGAGCTGATTATTATATTATGGCCTTCCAAATAATTGCGGAATTTGATGCCATGCTCACTTGAATTTTTTTAATTTTCTTTTGATTCTTTTATATCCACTTTCACCATTGTGCACATGTTTTCGACCTTTGAATTGTAAGCATCATAATCGTGGTAATATTGTAGATTCGAAGTATCTCTTATAGTGCAATGACAAGTTTCTTTTAACATTCACCCTCTAAGCATCTTCCTCATATCTGAAGGTTACAATTGGATCATCAACATAATTGTAAGGCTTTGAGTCATAATCAACTTGAATCACTGTTTTCAAATGCCTTCTCCGAGCTTTCGAAGAACTTCCTCCTCTAGCAAAACCTCTACTTGTGCTGTCCTTTGATGTAGAGTTTGTCATTCCGCGCAACGTTGGGTCACGAGATGTATTAAACACCGGAGGATCCCCACATTGACACTTGAACAAACCAAATGTGGATTAGATGATAGATTTTTCACCCAAAACTTTTAGGCATTTGGTGTATGGGTCATCTTACTTCTAAAGTGCGGGAAGTGGAAGCCTCCAAATACTTACATTGTTGGGAAGACTTTCGACATAAGGAGTCATCACCATGGTCAAACCAACCATCGGCTCAGATACCACTGAAAGACATAAAACTCTGGGGGACTAAACATCATATATTTCACACAAAATCTGAATGCATTGAGTATATAAGTCCTCTCACTTGTAAACTGCTAAAGGCTTAGTTTTCTATCCAATGTAAGATTTACTTACTCATACCCTCGTTTAGTGGGCCAATAACTTTTTTTGGTTAACGTAACGGTGATTCATAAAAAAACAGCCCAAAGTTACAAGATAGTGCTACAAGAGTCTAGGGTCTCTAGATAATGTTATACAGACATGAAGCGAATCTAGAGAGACTATCACTGTGAGTCTGTGACTCACTCATACACTATTATAGAACTTAGAAGTACATTAGCTTAAACAAGATAAGAAGTTTACAACCTCAGAGCTAGCGACCGTGCTCTGCTAGGGTTAAATCTCACATAGCAACGTTTCTCTACCTTGGGGGTTTCTCCTCCTTTAGGGAGGCTCCCTTTCCTGCTTAGTAGGTTCCCTCCCCCCCCCCCCCACAATAGGTGGTTGTCTTCCACATTAGGTGGATCTCTTTCCCAAATAAGTAGGTGGTTCTCCTGTTTTGTTCTTTGATTTTTCCCCTCCTTTTTCTCTAGCCACCGCTTAGTCTGCACTCACCCCCAATGCGCCCACCTTGGCCACTACCGCAACCGCCTCCTCCAATAACCTCCGCGAGTTGGGTTGCAAATCTAGCGTTCTGACGCGACTTCCACCACCTCCTCGCCATTGTTGGTGTCGTAAGAACCTCTCCAACCTAGATCTGAAGCTTCTGTCTACTCCTTCTCTGATAGAGATCTGGGTTGAGGGAGGTGGGTCTTGGTGTGTTTCGGATGTGGGGAAGTCTTGCCATGTTGTCTTGCACGTCTGTCGCCGCTCTCAGCCGCGACCACCTCTACTTTCTCCTACACCATCCTTTTATCTCCTCTATTCGTTCTGGTGCAATTTATAGATCTACAGGTGCCCTTTTTTAGGATCTCAGACCGCTGGAGTGACTCACCTTGGTGTCGTTAGGGCCTCCACCCAGGCTTCCTTGAAGCCTTTTCAGAGCGCAGCAACCCCGGCAAAGTCAGTTGAGTTACTAGAAGTGGAGCAGTTGTTTAAAAAGAGGAAGTTAATACTGCTCAAAAAG
Source organism: Acmispon strigosus (assembly GCA_030819835.1). Taxonomy (NCBI): domain Eukaryota; kingdom Viridiplantae; phylum Streptophyta; class Magnoliopsida; order Fabales; family Fabaceae; genus Acmispon; species Acmispon strigosus. Next base: position 39,691,473 of record JAUAMA010000007.1, read on the forward strand.
TCAATTTGGCTCTTTGGTGATTTTTGGAATTTTAAGGTGTTTGTTAAATTGTTGGATTACTTGTATCAGCTTAAGTGTAGATGTTGTAAGCTTAATGGTTTCATCTGCATTGCATTGTAGTATCACTCATCGAGAATTTAGTCTCACTAACATAAGTGTCTGTTGTAAGTGTTGTTGGACGCTCCTTGAATATTAATCTATAATTCGTTGATGAAAAAAAAGCACGTTAGTTTTTTTTTCAAAAAAGTACATTAGCTGAGAAAAGAAAGAAACTAGAGAGACTAAGGGCCTGTTTGATTACAGTTTTTAAAAACTGTTTTCTGTTTTCAAAAACTGAAAAATTTAAAAACCTGCTTGGTAAAACCTTTTTTGAAAACTATTTTCGAAAACAGTTCTTGTTTTCAGTTTTAAAAACTAAAATACCATAACAGCTAAAATACCTTTAGGGCCTGTTTGATTGTAGTTTTTGAAAATTGTATTTAAAATGAGTTTTTAGAAATTGTTTTTGAAAACTGTTTTTCAAAATAAAAGCAGAAAAAAACTGTTGAATAAGACGTTTTCCAACATTTAAAAAATTGAAAATTGAAAACTAAAAACAGAAATAAAAAATATCTTTTAATTGTTCTGGTATTTTAATTTTTAAAACTAAAAATAGTTTTTAAAATGTGCCAAGCAAATTTTTCAATTTTAAAAAATAAAAAAATAATTAAAAACTGTAATCAAATATACTCTAAGTAGCGTGTGTGATCCTTATCCAATTTCAAACAAGTCTTCGCGGCCCCTTGATGAGGTTGATCCTTGGTTTCTATAGTGGGCCAATAACTTTAAATAAAAGAAAAATAAAGAATTATATGTTTAATGGGCCGTGGCCTCGTGTCCTTAAAATTTTCCTATGTAACCAAAAACATTGGGCCGTAGCCCATATTTTCTTTTAAAGGGTTAACACTCCTATTTCTCTTGTAAAAATTTAGTTACGCATGACACAGTGATTCAACGAGAACAATTGTTGTAGAAGAAGGTTTGATATTTGTGATACATCATTTGCACTCCGTCTTGGCTCAATGTCATTTCCTATAATTCTTATTTTGACATATATTATTTAAGTTTTTACCTTCTCTAGCTTCTCGGGTAGTGTTTAGTTGGTTGGGTTTTTACAGGGTCTATTTCCACCTTTAAGGTGATGATTTTGATACTCTAGTGGTTATAGAAAGACATTACTTGTACCCATACTTGTTGGAAGAAGTTCTGTAGAATACTTGTGGGCCTGTGAATACTTGATAGTGAATATTTGTCTCCGCTGCCTAACGTTTACGAAAAGTTTTTCTAAAACTTATATCTAATTTTGAAAATTAAGGTTTATAAGAACACAATTCGAACCCTCAATTTTTTGTGTCATTTCTTTATTTATTATTTTCTTCATTCCACGAATCAGTTAACCTATAGTTAAATCTGGAAACAGTACAAATGTTCCAATTTTGGAAAAATGTCGAGTTGCTGCCAGATTGAAGAATGTTTCACGAAACGTTATCTCTGATATTTTCTATGCTCATGGTTTTCATCACAATTTATTGAGCATGGGTCAGTTTTCAGAGCAAGTATATAACATGCATATTCATGATGGATTTTGCAAGTTGATTGACAGATGTGGTAGATTTGTTGTAAAGGTAAAAATGACTCCAAATCACCTATTCCCTTTGAACAACATGAAATTTTTTCTTGTTTGAATTCTGGCATTCCAAATTATGATTGGCAATCACACATGAATTTTGGGCAATTTCATTTTTTGGGGGGAGGGAGATCATGGGTTAGGGAAAAGGGTTTTATTGAGGTAAATTTGTAATGACTTATGGGTGCCAAGTCAATAACTTTAGCAACCTCATATACCAGGTAAAATAAGGTGGTGTAATTTTACACCATTTTTTATGGGTCTAAATCCTTAGATTTTGACAATGACAGATAACAAATTTCATTTTTTAGAACTTCCTGTTTAGAAGGGTGTTCTGCTCCAATCAAAACCCAAAATTTGATGACTAGCACCTTATTCACTTTCAGGCATCCTCCCACAATTGTTTACCCCTCATCTAATTTTCAACAACAGTTACATCAACATGAAACTGAATTGCAGAAAAACATTATACAACCAATTTAGAAACTTCTAAATCTATGTTTGGATTACCGATGTACCAGTACAAATGGATATTAGTACATATTTCAAAATAAAAATGAACATAACTCTTCTTATGAATTGGGTTGAGAGTCCATTCATATTACGCTAAACTGGTATCCGAACACACACTAAACATTTCATCTTTCATCCAAGTTTTTCTTTTATAATTCCTTCAATTGACCCGATGAGGCCCACTACTGTGACAAGAAAGCAAGCAAAGCTAAATGTCCTGAGAACAATCCATTTTCTAGTCCAAGCACCAATTTTCTGCTGCACAAAGTACATCTCTACTGGGAAATATATAGCCAGTGGCCAGAAGTTTATGGCTCCCAACAATCCAAGAACTTGGTTGAAGTAAGGGAACAAGATTGCAAGTCCAGTGGTTGAAATCACATAGGTTGTTCTAAAACAGAACCTGAAAAGATTCAGCTGAAAACCAGGCAACAGAGGCAGTTTCACTCTGTAGGAATTATTCACAAAGCCACTGTCAGGGTATTTTCTTGAAGACCATCTATCAACAGCACTATATATTGGTTGGCAGAAAATCTGATGAGAAGAAGACCATGAAAAATGAAACACAAGTATTAATAATCAGGTAACACTAAAAAGTACTCCTTAGCCATGATTTTAATGTAAAGGAAATCAACTTTGATTAGTAACACTAGAAGTACCTGATATCCTCCCACCAAGTGAAGAATAATGCAAGCATTGGCAAGGTCAATAAGCCAGTAAGGCTCATAAAACCCAAAACCTGTCAAGAGGTTTCCTGGTGTAGCATTTCCAAAAGCAGCATATCCAAAGCATCCACAACAGAGGTAGAAGAATGTTGTGATGAAGATTGCAACCATGGAGGCCTTTTTCATGGTTTGATTTTCTGCTGGAGGAGACTCTAGAGTGTCCTTTTATCAACATAATTCCATACTTTGTGTCAGCTTTAAATCATTTTTTTCCTTCCTTCCTTACTTAACTCACCCTCTATCTACCTAATTTTAATAAGAAATGTTAAGATACCTGTATCTCAAGAAGGATAATTGAGTAAGGATAGGCAAAGGCTATGTCACCAAGTGCTTGGAAGATTAGCCATAACTTATCAGCAATATTAACAGTTGGTACTCCTGTTAGGCTCCCCATAATTCTTCCATTTTCTGCAATTGCAACAAAAGTTAACCATTTTCTCCTATTCAGCTTTCTTCCTCTAACTAAATATCATAATATAACTTTTTCCTTCATTAATTAGTCAGCCTTCTAAAATTTTGTCCTTCATTATTTTAACAATAGTAGCTCATAGAATAAAAATACTTTTCTTCCTTCATCCTGTTTCTTTAATCATCAGAAACTTGAAATTGTCAAATAAGTTGAATCTTAAATTGACAGAAAATGAATCAGAACTAAAACTACCTATGACTGTTGCTATTCCAAGTCCTAGTCCAATGAATGAGTATGTGAAGGACATAATTGCAGCAACAACTGAAACCCATGCCATGTTGTGGAGATCAGGTATGAATGACATTAGAATCTGAACAATTCCAAACAGCACCATGTACAAACTACCCCCATAGTCACAAGGAGCTTCATGCCCTTCCTTGTGATAACAATTTGATTTCATAATCGCTCTGTATCAGTAAAACAAACAAGTGTCATTCATTAACTTATGGCCAAAATAAAAAAAAATTATGGAATCAGTAAAAATTCTCTCTAATTTCACATGTTCATACAAATAGTACTAGGGTGATCTTCCATTTTCATGAGGAGTTTAGTAGTAAAAGTACCTGAGACTATTTGCTGTTGTGAGTACATAAGCAATACAAGTCCCATACAAGGTCAAGAATTGAAGGAAACCAGCCAACCATGTCCTTCTCTCACCTGAACAAGCACTATATGAAATTAGACTTAGTACTCGTTTGGATACAAATCAAAGAGCACTTATTGAAGCTTATTTAGTGCACTTTTTTAGTCGATAAGCTCTGTATACAGACTCTTAGTCTCTTACAATTATAGTGGTGGTTCATGAAAATCATATAAGTGTAAGGCTACAGTGATTGTTTTAAAGTGTTGTTACCAAGATTGATTCTAACAGCAGCCATGTAAGAGTAGTTTCTTTTCCCAGTAACAGGATCAGGGTATCTATAACAATCAGACATAAGGAATGAAGAAACATAGGTGATAATTGCAAAGCAAAGCAAGGCAACTGGCCCTCCAATCCATCCTAGTTGGGAAGTACTCCATGCCAGAGACAGAACACCAGAACCAATAACTGCAGTAATGATATGAGCCACAGCACTCCCCACAGTTCCTGCAAAATTTAACTAAAGTTAAGGATTCAAACTCAAGCAAAGGAAAATGGAGTGTTTATTGTCTCAAAGAGAGTTTGATTTTACCAGTCCTTTTGGCTCTCCCATCATCATCATAGGCACCAGAAGCAGCTGTAGTTATTTGAAGAGAGTTTTTCACATCCATGTTTATCCAAGCAACACCCAACTCAGTTGAAGTTTACTGCAAGTGAATACAATAGAAATGACTAAGCTAACTATATTAAAGACAAACTGTGATGCATGTCTCCAAATTGAAGTTAATGTTTGTGTTGGGGAGCTGCATAATTTTGGCCTCATGTAGCAGGAAAATCTATGCCAATACTTTGTTTAAGATTCAGATTGTGAAACACATATTTGTCCCCTTCTTCATAGACCGACAACTGTACTAAAAGTTGCACTGCTTGAAAGAGCAGCATTGGAGGAGTTGCAGGAATTTGTGTATATAAATATGAAAATATGCTGTGATAAAACATGTGGTTGTGTGTCATGTTTATCAGTGATTGGTACATGAGCAACTTCAACTATTGTAAGCCATGTTTTTGCTAAGTAATAATGTGTGCAAAACAGATTACAATTCTAGCTTACTTGACACAAGAGAATATGAGAAAAATGTCTCTTCTCTTGAACCAATGTTGATGATTTTGATTTTGATTTTGATTTTGATTTGAATATATTTATAGGGTAGGAGGATTAGGTAGAACAATATGCTAGTTGCTGAAACAGCTTGTTTGAAGCTGCATGAGATGAGATTATGACTTATGAGGTGATTATTATATTGAGACGTTCCAAATAATTAAGGGATTAGATGCCATGCTCACATGAAATTTTTTAGTTTAGTTTTGATTCTTTTTTCATTACTTTCATGGTTACTTTATGGTCGTAGTAAAAAGAATCAATGTGACTGTAGCAAATTAGTGGGTGGATTGTCGCAGTCGCCAAAATCCAAATGTTTGAAAAGCACATGTCTCTGACTTTGAATTGTAAGCATCATAATCGTAACTAGTCTTGTATATCGGACTTACATGGCCAAATAAGTCTCATGCAACAAGTTGCTTTAATCAATTCTTAACATAGTAGCAAGAGTCTCCGGAATTAAGTTGTTAATTGTGCATTGTTCACGCTTTAAGTTTAATTTAAATTTTTAGGATAATTAGTTTATGATAACATGTAAATTTGAGATCTCTTATTAAAGAGCGATTCTATCACTTAATTTTATTTCTAAGGTATTCTATGAAGGCTATTAATTTACTCACATTTTATATTTTCTTTATTCTTTTATTGTCATTTGTTGTGAACTTCACATACTATTTGAGATTCCATAAGTTAAAATTTTCTAAATTCAAATACTTCTAAATTTCAATCCTTATTTTTAAAATTTATATTCAAAACTTTTTTTTTCCTTCTAAATTTCCTTCTTATTTTTAATAGAAACTCAAGTTCTTATCCTTATAATTTTAGTTTCTTTGGTCATCAATTATAATGATATAAATTAAATTTTAATAAATCGTTCAACATACTTTGCTAAACATTTTAAAATTGAATCGTAATCTAAAATTATTCAACCTTGATATATTTATACCAACTTTTCTTACAACTCATTTTCACTTAATTTTTCTTTCTATCACTCTCTTTTATTCCTATCACACTACTCATCATATATCGCATTTCTCATATCACTCTCTTTTATTCCTATCACATCACTCATCATATATCACATTTCTCACTCTTGTCTTCATATATCTCTTTAACACTATGTTTGGTTGGAGAAAGTTAGAGAAAAGAGAAAGAAGAGATAGAGAGATGGTGAAGAGATAGTCGGGGCAACCTTGTTTAATTGCACGAGGGAGGGGAGAGAGGGAGGAGTAAGGTGGGCCTACCACCTTTTTCGTCTCTCTCCAAAATGAGATGAAATGGAACTTGAGCGTGTGTTTTCAATTTTGCCCGACTTCTTAAACCGTCACTACAATCATTTATAGCCGCCAGAAACTATTTATTTTAAATTGTAGTTGAATAAAATTGTCTTTAAACATAAAAATTAACATTCTTTCTTTTTCTTCTGTCTTCTATTTTTATTATACCCAACAACTTATAAATCTCACTCTATTTCTCAATTTTTTTCTTTCTACTCATCTTATCTCTTCATTCTTTTTCTCATCTATTTTCTCACCTAAACTACAAGAAACGTAATAGTGTAGGCGGAAGGTGTGAATACCACATTATTTTCAAAATTATTCTAGCCCAAAAACAATGTATTGACCAGCTCGGTAACACATTGCTAACATTTTTTTAATGTTGGAATTTTTTGTGTGGATTACCCATTACTAATATTCGGTATGGATATGGTATGGAGACACAATAGTTATTATAATTTAAATCATGATCACGTTAATGTAAATTAGATAATAAAATTTTGTATAATAAGACATGACAAAGTTATATTAATATATAGAATGTAAAATGAGTAAAACAAAAATTTATATCAAAATATTTATAGTTTAAAAAAAATTAAAACTAATTAGATTGAACTCGTAAGGGTGAGATCAGAAGATCGAATCCTGAAAAAGTCATTTGTATAGATGGACCATCACTGTATCTCAAATATATTAACAACCGTGGAGAAAAATAAATTAAAAACTCATAAACAAACCACACATTCACTATATTATATTAGGGGGAAAAGATAAAACATTGGATGGGTTAAATTGGACAAAGAAAAAATGAGAAACAGAGAAAGGTTAGAAGAAATTAGCTTCAACGTGGGAGAGTTCTAATTGATTGCAGTTTTTGAAAACTGCATTTAAAAACAGTTTTTAAAATCTATTTTTCAAAAGAAAAGTAGAAAAAATTTTATTGAATATGATATTTTTCAACATTTAAAAAATTGAAATTTAAAATTAAAAATAGAAACTGAAAACAGAAAACAGGTTGCAGGTTGTGTTAAGCAGGTTTTAAAATTTTTTAGTTTTTACTTAAAACAGTTTTAAAAAATGGTAATTAAACATGCCCGTACATCTTTCGGTACCCATCCTCAAAACACAAGCGACTCAAAATTTGCATAATTTTCTTTGATTTTATCCTCTTCTTACAGAAATCGAAATATTAAAAATTATATAAATTCTCCCCGAAAAATCCACCACAAAAATTAGTAGAAAAATTCGTAAGGATTTTTTGCTCTGCCACAAATTAATCACTGCAAAATATATGATTGAGTGTCTGACAGGTGATAGGTGTCGCTATTATGCTGGGATTCAAATATCATTTTTCAATATCTTTTTATGATAAAGATTGATGAACATTTTGTATCCGTAGATAAAAAGAGATAGAAAGAAATGAGAGGCAGATGGTAAACTGGTAGGTGTGATATATGATACAATGTGTGCAAAGATAGAGAAAAAAAGAAGGTGTATCGAAATATTTGCACTACGTAATAATCTAGAAATCATTACACATTTTTTATTTCTGATAGGCATTCCCATATATGTCCAATACATGTACGGCTAACAAATTATTGAAGTAAATGCAATAGCTATAGAGAACAAACATGACCAAAATTTTGGGTTCACATTACAGGACGCGTAGAATTGTTGTCGTATAAGCAACATTATTATGTGTTGTCTTCAAGTTGACATCAGTTTGATTGAAAATGCCAAAATAGAGAGTCCTTTGCCTCATCCAAGTTGATACTGATCTATACTATTGGTACATTTTATTAGTTAAACCTAAAGGGATTGAAACCATATACATCCGAGACATGTTAATGGGACTCTATAGTCTATATTATTCATATTGACATTATTAATCGTATGGGACTATATGCTAGCTCACAACGTGCCAAAAATTATTGAGTGGCGTGATGGTAAAGGAACAAAGGAAGTTGAGATATGGGTTCATACTAAAATGACTATATAAAATGCTGTGAGACCTATAAATCTAAGCTACTATAGTTAGAAAAGTTTGTGGTTAAGTGCCTCTCAAATTGTGATATAATCTTGGTAGGTATAAGGAATCTGCGATATGATTGGATTTTATTGGCGTCATGGTTTTGTAGTATTTCCTGTCCAAATTTCTACAATGGATGAAGCAGAATTTCTGAGAAACTATGGTCCATGACATGTTTATCCTGATCACGAGCCTAAAGTAGTATTTGAGTTTTGATCTTTTATTCCATTTTAGCATTTTTTTACTCTATTTTTTTTTTTTATATCTCCCACTTGTTCCAAATGGGATGGTTATGAAACATTAATAAAAATGAGATGGAAGATCTCAAGAGAATATGATTATATCACAGTTTAAAATGATTTCTCTTCAAGCCTATTTTGTTTAAATTTATAAAAAAATTATATATTGAGAAAAAGCATATCAAGTGACAACATATGTTCTAAAATTCTAAAAAAATTCAATATTATTATATTAAATATACTTGAATACGATCAAATATAGCTAGTCCAGGGACTCTGTCAAATTGCAAAACTTCCTCTACAGAATGCGGGTGGTGATAATGTGTTGGTACGGACAGCAAATAGAGATGCTATTTTCATTGTTAGGTCAAGCATATCACTGTGTTAAATGTTGGGAAAAATTGATAATCTTGGTCCTATAGAGGGGGATTCATGCTTGCTTTGACAACGTCTTTGGAAGCTGCACACTCTCCCTAGACAAGCTCATTTATATGGCGTATCTTGAAGAGGGTTATACTTACAAGGAATGGGTGGTAGACGAAGATTTCATAAATTTTGTTTAAGAGTTCAATTATGACATATAAAAGATTTCCTTAACTTTGTGTATTATTATTTTCAGGAAATATTTTTATCGTCTACTACTTCAAAGAAGAAGTATCGTCAAAGGCTGAGCAGAAGATTGTGGAAATATCTTTATCGTCTCTGTGTCAAGAGAAGTCTACTCTATACTCAATGGCTCATTAGGGATTTCTGATCAACTTTTGGCTTTTGGCCGATTTCAGTATTTTCGACCGATTTCAAGGTTTTTTCGCTGACTATATAGTATAGGGTATTTGGACGATTTAAGGGCTCTAGGTCAATTTTATGGTTTTTCAGTAGGCTCTAGGCCTTTAGACTGATTTTAGGGTTTTCGGCTTATTATAGGGTTTTAGGCCGGCTTTAGGGCTTTCTGATCAACTTTAGGGCTTTTGGCCGATTTCAGCATTTTCGGCCGATTTCAGGGTTTTTTCGTTGAATATATAGTATAGGGTATTTGGACGATTTAAGGGCTCTGGGTCAATTTTATGGTTTTTCTGTAGGCTTTAGGCTTTTAGACTGATTTTAGGGTTTTCGGCTTATTATAGGTTTTAGGCCGGCTTTAAGGCTTTTGGCCGATTTCAGCATTTTCGATCGATTTCAGGGTTTTTCCACTGACCATATAGTATAGGGTATTTGAACGATTTAAGGGCTCTTGGTCAATTTTATTATTTTTCTGTTGTAGACTCTAGGCTTTTAGACTGATTTTTGGGTTTTCGGCTTATTATAGAGTTTTAGGCTGGCTTTAGGGATTTCTGATCAACTTTAGGGCTTTTGGTCGATTTTAGCATTTTCGGCCGATTTCAGGGTTTTTTCGCTGACTATATAGTTTAGGGTATTTGGACGAATTAAGGGCTATGGGTCAATTTTGTGGTTTTTCTGTAGACTCTAGGCTTCTAGACTTATTTTAGAGTTTTCGGCTTATTAAAGGGTTTTAGGTCGGCTTTAGGGCTTTTTGATCAACTTTAGGGCTTTGGCCGATTTACAGGTTTTGTCGCTGACTATATAGTATAGGGTGTTTGGATGATTTAAGGGCTTTGGGTCAATTTTATGGTTTTTCTGTAGACCTTAGGCTTTTACACTGATTTTAGGGTTTTCGGCTTATTATAGGGTTTTAGGCCGGCTTTAGGGCTTTCTGATCAACTTTAGGACTTTTGGCCGATTTTAGCATTTTCGATCGATTTCAAGGTTTTATCGCTGACTATATAGTATAAGTATTTGGACGAATTAAGGGCAGTGGGTCAATTTTATTGTTTGTCTGTAGGCTCTAAGCTTTTAGACTGTTTTAAGGGCTTTCGGCTTATTATAGGGTTTTAGGCTTGCTTTAGGACTTTCTGATCAACTTTAGGGCTTTTGGCTGATTTCAGCATTTTCGGTCGATTTCAGGGTTTTTCCGCTGACTATATGGTATAGGGTATGTGGACGATTTAAGGGCTCTTGGTCAATTTTATGGTTTTTCTGTTGGTTCTAGGCTTTTAGACTGATTTTAGGGTTTTCGGCTTATAATAGGGTTTTAGGCCGGCTTTAGGGCTTTCTGATCAACTTTAGGGCTTTTGGCCGATTTTAGCATTTTCGGCCGATTTCAGGGTTTTTCCGCTTACTATATAGTATAGGGTATTTGAACGATTTAAGGGCTCTGGGTCAATTTTATGGTTTTTCTGTAGACTCTAAGCTTTTAGACTGATTTTAGGGTTTTGGGCTTATTATAGTGTTTTAGGCCGGCTTTAGGGCTTTATGATCAACTTTTGGGCTTTTGACCGATTTCATCATTTTCAGCTAATTTCAGGGTTTTTCTGCTGACTATAAAGTATAGTAGGGTATTTGGTGGATTTAAGGGCTCTGGGTCAATTATATGGTTTTTCTGTAGATTCTAGGATTTTACACTGATGTTAGGGTTTTCGGCTTATTATAGGGTTTTAGGATGGTTTTAGGGCTTTCTGATCAACTTTACGGCTTTTGATCGATTTTAGCATTTTCGGCTTATTACCACGGTTCCGACATGGAGCCATGGTAATAGAGCACCTCAGTTACCACGGTTCCACACGGAACCGTGGTAACAGAGCTCCGTGCACCATTTTACCACGGTTCATTTCGGAACCGCGGTAACAAGGACGTGGTTAAAAGACAATTCTATAGTAATGTGATAATTAAATAACATTTAATCTCAACTATTCAGTCATTGGTTGTACGATTAAGATTTATATTCCAATTGTTCCATGAGAAATTCTTGTGAAGTTACTTCGATTAATAATTTTTCATGAAATGTGAAAAAAAAATTGGTTATAGTAGGAAAGGAAAAAAAAATAAAAACTAAACAACAGACTAATCTAAAACATCCCGGCAGAGCAACAACGGAATGAGAAATGAAGGAAGAACCTTCCATATTCACAAGGCATAACACAACCGAGAAGCTTACTTGCTAAAGCTGTTGAATTAAAGTATTAAACTTATAATTAAGTAAATCAAGAGTACAAAATTTAATAAAAAAATTCTATAATTGGTTCATACTATCATAAAACTCTAACTTAACGGATAATATATATTTTAAAGGCTTAATAGCCACTTTGGTCCCCCAGGTTTCACGATTTTGCGTTTTTAGTCCCCCTTGTATTTTATTAGCACCCAGCATCCCTGTAAGTTTACACAAGTTGCAAAAGGGGTTTCCGTTACCCTTCCGTCACTAAACTAACGTGCTGTGGGACCCAGAAGGAGAGAGAAAGAGGCTGAAGGTGAGATAATTTGAAGAACATGCGTTCTTCTTCTTCTTTAAAACTCAAATTAATCACCAGATTCAAAGCAAATCCCAGAACTTGCACAAGCTCAATCAGCATCAACTACAATCAACCACAAACCACATCACAAACTCTGCCCCTTTCCTTGCTGTTGCAAATCGCAGCCATGACCAAACAGAAGCAACCTCAACCCTCACCTTAATCAGCCACCATGGCAATTAACTTTCACTAAACCATAATCAGAAAATGGAGAAGATGAAAGAAAGAGCTGAAACCCCCTTTCTGCAACCAAACCCTTGCCTTGCCTAAGAACCCCAACCAACAGAACGAAAAAACCACAACGGCATCCCATCTCCTCCAAGACCGTCACCGCCGCCATTCCCAATCCAAGCCACCGTTTTGCGCCACCTCTGACCCAAGGACCTCATACCCACGATTCCAGGTCCACCCACCGTAGCCTCCGCCGTCGATCGCTTGTGTCACCTTCATAGTGGACTGAAGTCGCGGCGTTCGCAGTCACCTCGCAGCACCTTTCGCACCCAGAACTACCGTCTATTCCTCTTCCTTTCTTCTGTCGTGTTTTCCTTTTCCAATTGCATGTTTCTTTTCATTTTGGCACTAGATCCAGAAATTTCCTCCCTCCGTGAAATACCCATTTCACTTCTTTTCATGCCCAGCAGTTTGATCTTGTTGAACTTTACAATTTTCTTCTGCTTCAATGTTTGCTGGGCGAAAATGGGGGAAATTAGGGTTTGGGGTTGCTTTGTTTTGGCCTAGGTTGCAACATTAAGAAGGGTGATGCGTTCTTTGTTCTGTGTTCTATTTGGGGATTGGGTTTGTGCAAGTTTTGAGATTGTGAGTTCTGGGTTTCTACATTTGAAGAAGATGAAGATGAACACTTCGAATCTGGTTTATCGTGCCTCTTCTCTCTCCTTCTGGGTCCCACAGCACGTTAGTTTAATGACGGAAGGGTAACGGAAACCCCTTTTGCAACTTGTGTAAACTTACAGGGATGCTGGGTGCTAATAAAATACAAGGGGGACTAAAAACGCAAAATCGTGAAACCTGAGGGACCAAAGTGGCTATTAAGCCTATTTTAAAACATAAGTAAATATTTACCATGAGATTTTTTTTTTTGAAAAATAAAAATACATACTATAAAATACATACTTATGAATATCTAATTTAATTACCATGTTAACAAAAATATAATTTAACTTAAAGTTAATGTGGTCTCCAACTCTTATCACTTAAGCTATCTTTCGAGAACGCGTGATCATCGTATTAATATCACATAATTTAACGATTGGATTTATTTAATTCATATTGGTAAAAGTTTAACATCCTCATGATCTGTTTAAAAAAAAACATCCCTCATGATATCAGTTTCAAAAAAAAATCACTCATAATAAAATGTTCTCTAACATAGTCGGTATAAAATAATGGAATTTATATTAAACGAACTACACAAGTCTTTCTCCAAGTGGGCTCCTGATACAAGTCTCTATGGGGCGTCATCTCGTAACTACTCAACATTTTTTTTCCTATTTTTTTGATATAAAAAATATAAAGGTGAGGTGATGATGCCTCACTCTATTGCGAATTAAAGTAATACTTATAAAAAACTTACATTTACCTCATATTAAAAGAATTAGTAGGAGTCTAGGTCTACAATTTCTCAAATACGACACTCTATCATGTTATACTTGACCAACCCGTTAGCGTTACTCAATATACTTTTTTAATGATGAAAGATTAATGTATGTTTTTTCGTTTAACTCTTGAGTCCAAAGTTCAAAGGGCAAAAAGCAAAAATCGCAGTTATTTATTGACCTGCATTGACTTTGTCGACTTAAGTTTTTCGTTATGGTCTCTATTTTGGATTCTGGATTGGCTTTTTTGGGTCAAAGTATAGACGTATAGCTAAAGCTGACATTTTAACACAAATAATTTAGGGGTGGGCCCAGTTCTGATCTTTTACAAGTTACAATCAACAACTTGTAAGTATTGGTCTTTATCGAATATTACAAAGTCACACACATGACCCATACATACTATTTATTTCTATGTCACAATCTGTTTATTTGAAGAGATTTTGTTATGTAAAAAAATATATGGTTTTTTTTATAAATATTAAAGAAATGAAATATTATTAAAACCTATATAAATATTTTTCGAAAAATGAATATAATTTTTTTTCGTAATTTTAGTATATATATAAAATTCTTAGAATATTGGCCTAACTAAATTATCTTGGTTGGTGAACCCACTTGTGTGTCCTCTTAATTTGAATTGAAGAGACAAATAGTCATATGCTCCCCTTGTTTCTGTCATGTGTTCATCAAGCCATTGACCTCAAATAATCAAGTCATTGACTTCAAGGTACATGGGCATGTGATGAGGAAAATAGTTTCCCCGAGTGACGTTTTTAGGGTTTATTTTATTAAAGGCAAATAGGGACTTGGTAATAATTAACTATGGAAAATAGTTCCTTCACGTTGAAATTCTACCTCCATTTTAAAGAGAGTAAGAAATAAAAAATATTTAAGTTAGAGATATAGTAGATTATGTGATAAAAAATAAAAAGTGAGTGAAATGAGATGCAAATACCAATAAATTTTAGCATTTCCTTCAAATGCTTCTTACGGAAGTTAGAAGAGACACATCCTCTAGCAAAAACCCCAGTCAATTGAATTCACAAATGGTTAAACCGCTTCTTAAGCCGAGTCGTCTCCTTCATTGCCCGGTGAATACAGACTTTTGTTTTTTCTTTGCATCATCTTTTTCTATCTCGAAAAGAAGAACTATCCCGCCTTGACTTCCTTGGAGAGCGATTTTCCTTTTCATCTCGTCTAGAACATTGGTTTTGAGGACTCAAAGACCTCCTCTTGTATTACTTGTATGAATTTCCTCCACTGTCATGGTCTTTCTTAACGTACTTCTTCAGCTTTACTTCTTGAATCATTTTCCCGATTGTGTTTTTGAGTTTGAACGCATTCATTTGTGTTATGGTCATAGCTTTCGTGGAAATCATAATATCTTGTATTATCAATATATTGTTGAGGTTTCTTGAACAAAGGAGGTGAGGTACATGGGCAAAAGCAGTGTTTACCTCTTTGCATATTTTTTTAGGGCGTAATGTTCAAGTGGGTGTAATTCTTATAGTGTCTCCTAAATCTTTTCTTGTCATGACTTCCTCCTTCAAACAGAGTTTCTTTCCTGTTTTGGTTCTTCGACTCGCCATGCTCACATTAAAGATGTGAAAATCGAAAACAGTTTCTTATTTAATCTAATTGATTGAGATCTGATTGGTTATAGCTCATATATATATATATATATATATATATATATATATATATATATGAAAGGTGAAAGTTTTGAATGTGCACATAAAATTGTTCCACGGATCAAAACCTTCTAAGCTTTCAGGTGTATTAGAAAATAAAGAATGGGGTTGATATATAATCATTGATTAAAAAGTGTTATCAACTTAGATTTTGATAAAATACACAAATTTGTTAGAACTCTCTCTCCTATGAAGGGAGTTCTTCATCAAGCAAAACATATATTATTCCATACCTTACTCCTTATTATTAAAAATAAAGGCATCCCTAATATAAATAACTTAACCCCCTATCTACATGTAGAATAAACTAGCAATCTAGATCCAACATATATAATTCACATGAAAGATTGTGCAACCAATCTAGAGACTCAAATAGAGTAAGCATTATTCAGGGGAATGACATAAATCTTTGAGCTATTTAAGTTTCTCATGAATGATTCCTTCAAGTGATCCAACCAAGCCCATTAGTGTCACAAGAAAGCAAGCAAAGCTGAATATCCTGAGCACAATCCATTTTCTAGTCCAAGCTTCAACTTTGTTCTGCACAAAGTACATCTCCACTGGGAAATATATAGCCATTGGCCAGAAGTTTATGGCTCCCAACACCCCAAGAACTTGGTTGAAGTAAGGAAACAAGATTGCTAGTCCAACAGTTGTAATCACATAGGCTGTTCTGAAACATAACCTGAAAAGATTCAACTCAAAACTGGGCAACAGAGGCAGCTTCACTCTGTAGAATCTGGTCACAAAGTCACTGTTGGGGAATTTTTTTGAACACCATCTGTCAGCAGTACTATATATTGGTTGACTGTAGATCTGTTGAGAAGACCACCCAGATTCAGCACAAACAATAGTTAGGTAACATGTACAGAATACATGTTGCTAACAAAGCAATTTCATTATTGTTGTATTTGGATTATAATAAAGATTGCAAGTGATCTAATTTTTGGAACTTACTGTGATGAATTAAGTTTGAAATGATTTACAAACCAAATTTTATTTCTTGCATACAATTGGTTTTATACTTAGTAATTCACTTCATTATTATCGAATAGGTTAAATACTAGCTAACAAAGGCAAAAATGTCAGCTTAAGTAATTAAAAAAAAAATCAAATTCAGACAGTTTTGTACACATTACAATAAAATAGCCCAACATGGCTTTGTTTTTATACACAACATAGATGAAAGTTGAATATTAGAATTTGGGTTAAGTGTAACTCAACTCCAAAAACTAGTTTAGAGGTGAAAGTTGCTCTATATTTTATAACCACTTATTTGATCATATCTCTAGTTAATGTGAGAGTTCAACACACCCGCTCCCAACCAGGGTTGAACATCTTGATGGAGGAGTTTCTCATACAAGGTTGGTCTCCAATAAACAATCCAGTAGTATAGACTCTAATACTATATTATAATTTTAGTTAAGCTTGACTCTATTTCAAAGGCTAATTTAGGAGTTAGAGTTACTCTACTCTTTAAAAACATTTATTTGACCATATCTCTAGTGAACGTGAGACTTATTGAGTATTTTCTAACAGTGCCCCTTCTATGTTATTTATTCAGTGCTTCTATTTCACTGTTCCATGGATACCTTGTTGGCTGCTTAACTGCCTATTGAAATTGTACTCTTGTCATGAAACTATTATTTCATCAATATGACATTAAGAAGATAAAGAAGGGACTTTCATAAGAGCTATCAGAAAGTATGATTATAGAGTAAAAGAAAGTAAATTTTGATGAATAAAACAACACTAGCAGTAGTACCTGATAACTTCCCACCAAATGAACAATAATGCAAGCGTTAGCAAAGTCAACAAGCCAGAAAGGCTCATAAAATCCAAACCCAGTCAAGAGGTTCCCTGGTGTAGCATTTCCAAAAGCAGCATATCCAAAGCATCCACAGCAGAGGTAGAAGAATGTTGTGATGAAGATTGCAATCATGGAGGCCTTTTTCATGGTTTGATTCTCTGGTGGAGGAGACTCTAGAGTGTCCTTTGTTCAACAAAATTCAATACTTTTGTGTCAGCTTTAAATTATAGTTTTTTCTTTCTCAATTTGAATTAGGAAATGTCAAGGTAGGTACCTGTATCTCGAGAAAGAGAATAGCATATGGATAAGAAAAGGAAACATCACCAAGGGCTTGGAAAACAGACCAGACTTTGTCAGCAGGATTAGCAGCTGGTACTCCTGTCACACTCCCCATAATTCTTCCATTTTCTGCAAGTGCAACATAAGTCCTATGAACCAATATAATAGTTTCATATGCATTTTGTTAGAATTGATTTTTGGATAGAAATAGTGGTAGGGCTCGGAGAGGCACTAGGTCTAACGGACAGGGTGTCACCGGCATAGTGGGGATCTCTCAAACAAGAGGATTGTCTCATCTATTACCCCTGTGGAGGTCAGTAGAGGTCCACTCCAATGACATGCTGGAGTGTCAGGGGATCTCCCACCGGTAGAATTGATTTTGAAACAATCAAAGTAAAAATGAAATTGATTTGTGTTTAGAAATGATATTTTAAAAATGGGTTTAGAAAACTGATTTTGTTTGGATGAAAAAATAGAATAACTTTTGAATTGTAAAGGAACTTCTTTTTGGCCCACAAGAACCAATTTTACTCACAGAGAAAAAGTTTTTTCTTTTTAACTTTCTGCCTAGCTCAATTCTACTCACCAGAAAAGTGATTATTTTCACCTCAAAAAAAGCCAAACAAAATCAATTGTACATGCCAACTGCCAGTTAGTACTGCTAACCAAATAGGCAATTAATTATCAGATGGCTTGAAATTAACAACAAAAAAGAAGAATCTTGAAACTGACAGCAATTAACTGAATATGAGCCTTACTTATGACTGTTGCTATGCCAAGTCCTAGTCCAATGAATGAGTATGTAAAGGACATAATTGCAGCAACAACTGAAAGCCATGCCATGTTGTGGAGATCTGGTATGAATGACATTACAATCTGAACAAGTCCAAACAGCATCATATACAAACTACCCTCATAACTGCAAGGAGCCTGGTGTCCTTCCTTGTGATAACAATTTGATCTCAGAATAGCACTGTAGTAAAATAAACATGTGTATCATTAGCTTATGGGGGAAAAAAATTAATAAGCTAATCTCTTTAGGGGTGGTAATGTGGGTTCGACCACCAAGCCAACCCAACAGACAGGGTGGGTCAGGCAATCCAACTCAACAATTCATATAACTCGCTCCACTTAATCTACCAATCCATGCGGAGCAACCCACCAACCTAGTGGGCAAACTCGCAAGCCAACTTATCTTTCTATTTTTTAGAAAATGTTTTTTAAGTGTTTTAGACTAGTTTTGGTGGGCAAACTTGCCGACCCGTCAAAAACATTGTTTTAATGTTTTTACATCATATTATTATGTTTTTTTTTTATATTTTTTGTTACTATTACGCCAACCCGACACTAAATAGGGCGAGTTGAGTTGGATTTTCTCGCGGGCAAACTCAACTCGGCCAACTTTTGATAGGTTGAAAGCATGCCGGGTCGGGTTGGTCTGCGTTGCTGACCCTAAATCTCTCTAATATCACATAAAAAAAGGAAAAGGAAAAGGAAAAGATAGTCTTCTTCATGAAAGGTTTAACAGGAGAAGTACCTTAAACTGGTTGCTGTTGTGAGTACATATGCAATACTAGTCCCATACAAAACCAAAAATTGAAGGAAACCAGCAAGCCACGTCCTTCTCACCCCTTAACACACAAAATTTAATTAGATGTTTTACTTATAGTGGTAGTTCATGATAAGCATATTAGTGTTTGGACACAGGCTTATTGGAGCTTTTCAGAGTTTCTCTACTAGAAAATGCATTAAATAAACTCCAATAAGTGTGCTATCTGGTTTGCATCCAAACGGGTAGAAAGGCATATGAAAGAGTTTAATGTGTTGTTGTTACCAAGAAGGACTCTAACAGCATCCATGTATGAGTAGTTTCTATTCCCAGTGACAGGATCTGGAATTCTGTAACAATCAGACAGGAGGAATGAAGAAATATAGGTGGCAATTGCACAGCAAAGCAAGGCAATTGGCCCTCCAATCCATCCTAGTCGAGAAGTACTCCATGCCAGAGACAGAACACCAGAACCAATAACAGCAGTGATGATATGAGCCACAGCACTTCTTAAAGTTCCTGGAAGAATTCATGGCAGGACTCAAATTCAGAACAAAGAGAGAAAAGACACATGCTATAAAGCTACCGCTATGCGTAAGGCCCAGGAAGGGGCCAAACCTACTTTGTTGATCTAATACAGGCAGTCTAATCTAGCATTTTAGCAAGAGACTGATTCTACGGCTCAAACCGTAGAGTTACATAGCAGCAATCTTACTGTTGCGCGGAACCTCACCTTCCAAATTTAGAACTCAAATTCAAAGTAAATGAAAATGGAGTGATTATAATACTAAAAAATTTACCAGTTCTTTTGGCATGCCCATCATCATCATAAGCACCGCCACCGATTGTTGTTATTTGCATAGAGTTCTTCATGTCTATCTTTAGCCAAGAACCAACTTCAATTGGAGATCATTCAATTTACTGCACATGAATCCCATAGAAAGCTCTAAGCCAACAACATAAAAGATAAACTATGCAGCATGTACTAGAAACCAAAACTGATAATCTATCTTGAGAAACTACATAATTTTGGTATGCATTGGATAACTATACTTATTAAGCTCACTGCTTGAAAGAACAGCACATGATGTGTTGGTAGAAAGTGGAAGGTTTAAATTAATCCAAATTATGCCAAAGAACATGTGCTGTGTGGCTTGTTTTTAGTCACTGACATTTCTAGGTAGAGAAACTCCATGATACAAACATCCTTCAACTTTTGAAAGACATGTCTTTTCTAGAAAATTAAAAAACAGATTATGTTACCAGTTTTTTCTCTGCACTTGACCTGATGCAAATGCTAGCTCTTTGTTAAGTTATAATTATAGGCTTTGAAGAAAAATAAAGGTAGAACAGGATGCTAAGGATGACGTTGCTTCTCTAAAGCTATCTGAAGTGTGATCATGAGGTAATTATTATTATTATTATATAAGGCTTATGTGAAGGTAACCGACTTGTTTTTTCAGCAGATACAATATTTTATTTAAGCTATCCAAATAATTGAAGGAATCAGCTGTCATGTTCACCATGGAATTTTTTTTAAAGTCTTTTGTAAGTATTTTCAATCTCACTTTTTGAGGGCGAGCCTATGCACAACAACAGTAAAGTTGCTGCCGTGTGATTGTTTTGTCATAAATTTGAGTCGTAAAATCAACTTCTTTCAAAAAAAAAATTATTTTAAAATTATCCACATAAAGTTAGTCCAATCATTTCCTGAACCTCTTCTCAGTATTAGTATTACTTTTTGGTGTAAATGGTAAAAAAAGATTCAGTATCTGTGGACCAGAGGTCAGTGGGTGGGTTGTTAGGTAGTCTTCAAGAAAACCAAGTGGTTGAAAATCAAAGATTTCTGACCTTTGAATGGAAAGCAGCCCAATTGTTATGGATCATACTTAAACATCAAATTTGTCTTATGCAGTAATGGGGGTTCCTTCAAAATATTTCCTTATCATACTTTAGGCCATTTCCGTCTAGCATCTTTCACCTCAATGAACATACACGAAATTTTGTATACATTGATGGAATGATGGCAGAACATGCAGAATCATTGGCCTAAATACAACATCTTTATCCAATTGAGTCACATATTGTGCTGAAGCTAGTTAGCTCCAGAAGATTGAATGGAATATTATTTGGTTGGTACATCCTATTAGGTATTGATTTTGTCCTAATTTCTAGAAGTTCAGGTCTTCCCATGCTGATTTCAGAGAATAGAGAGTAAGAAAACAATGAAACAAGTAAGGTATTTATTCCATTTGCACCAATAAGCAACTATGAAACTAACCTATGATTCTAATGAATTTGGTGCAATTTGGCTGAGAGGGTCCTTCTGCCAAAGAGTGTTCAGAACTCAGAAAACAGAATATGGTCAGTGTATTATATAAATTAGAACCTCAAGGGAAATTAAATTCATCCTAGGTCTTACATTGGGATAATCCTATACATATCATCCGG
The DNA here is from genome assembly GCA_030819835.1 of Acmispon strigosus. Lineage (NCBI taxonomy): Eukaryota > Viridiplantae > Streptophyta > Magnoliopsida > Fabales > Fabaceae > Acmispon > Acmispon strigosus. The sequence continues at coordinate 39,712,873 of JAUAMA010000007.1, forward strand.
CTAAGTGTACGTTTAGTTTGATGTTTGTGCAAACCTAAATGTGATTTCTAACAACAAAAAAATAATTATCTCAAAAGAAGTTGTTAGGTAAAGATACATGAATGGTTTTATATTATTATTTCTAGCACGCTCCTTCACGCAATAGGGCTTGGAGTGTGAACAATGCTTATCATGTACTGATATAGAAGAATGGGGACCGCAAGAATCGAACTATAGACTGTTTGGTCATAGAGACTCTTATACCATATCAAAGAACTAATTATTCCAGAAACTTAAGTTTTTGTTATAATTAGTTCTATAATAATTTCATGTATCTCTAGGTATTAAAAAAAAACCTAAAATTTACTAAATTGAGTATAATGTAAATCAAAAATGCTAAATTTTACCGAAAATTTAATAAGTAGAAAATCTAAGATAGAGATTATTGAAGCTTTTACTTTTACAGGTTTTCTGCAGAAATTTCTGCAATGGATGAAGCAAAACTTGCTAGTGTGTTTGTCCTGGTCCAGTCACATGGATCATTTGTTTATAATGGTGACAAATTGTATTCAATATATATATACATATAGCTCCAAAAGCTGCAAACTGCTTCCTAACAATTTGTTGTGTAGCATCTATGGCTTCGTAACACAATGTGGCTGTTTATTAAACAAATGAGCCTAATTGATTAAACAAACAAATGAAGAAAGTACAAGCAACTTGTTAATAAGTTTAATATAAGTAGGATATCAAGTGAGAGCGATGTTTGTTTATTATAAGTTATGAGAGTACTAAATCTTAGCCATTAAATCTACCATTAAAGGTCAAAATTAAAACAAAATGGCATGTAACTTGCGTCGCTCTCACTTGATACCACTCAAGTCCACATCAAAGAGATACTCTGTATTCTCACCTTTGCACAGTTATCTTCAATCAACCACTAATTATCCAATGGTCACATAGGCTTGCCAAACGTCCTCTTCTAAGTGGTCACTCCAATGCTTCAAACTTTAGCATTCATCCAAAAAAAGAAAGAAGAGGTCCAGGTTCTGCTTTCTGTTGTGTCAGAACATGATTTGAGGACTACAAAAAAAATGTGTTATGGGATACCCTGAGTGAAGAACGAGTGGTGAATGTTTTCCTGGAACAGAGAACGAGTGGTGAATTTCTGATGCTGCAAAACAAGAAGAACAAGTTTCGTTTTGAAGATAGTGCAGTGCATATTTTTTGAGTTTTTGATTTAACTCGTTATTCTTATACTTTTAAGAAAAGCAAAATCTGTTCATTATCCTCAATTATTCTTATCCTTATTTTTAGTTTAATGGATATAACTTCAGTTTAATGGATATATCCTACTTAGACAGTCAATTAATCAAATTTATTTAAACTGCTAAATCATGATTACAATTTTTAAGACATTAATTAAATTAAAATCTAAAAAGAGTAAGTTCATATTCAAAATTTACGGAGAAAGTCTTGTGATTTTAAATTTAATTTTTGAATTTAATGGATATACACTATTTACATTGACAATTAATCAATTTTTTTTAAAATGCCATATTATGATTAAAAAATTTTAAAAAGATTAATGAAATTAAGCAAGTTATTATCCAAAATTTATGGAGAAGTCTGGTAATTGTCCATTCCAGTCAGACTCTTATCTTATCTCTTATTCCTTGATTCTCTCCTCAACAGTTCTCCTTCTTCTTTCTTAATATTTTTTTTTGTTAAATTCTTCTTTCTTTTTTTAAACGACATTCTTCTTTCTTAGTATTAAACTATTAATATATCTGTTCATCAAAAAATATTAATATAAAGTTTGTTTTAATTGTCTAAAAAGAAATTCTCCAAGATAAAATACTAATTTTACCGTGTTATCTTACTTGAGGTTAGAGCTGTTAATATGGATTCCAACCCGCGGGTTGGTCCGGCCCGTAGACGGGTTGGGTTGATGAAATCACAGCCCGTTTAGAATACGGGTTAGAGCAGCCCGGCTCGTTTAACCCGCCAGTTAAACAGGCCAGCCCGCGAGTTGGGCAATAAAATAAAATAAAACATTTTTTTGGCTTATTCTCTTTAATCTTGGGTTGGGCCACTAAGTCTAAGTGTCACGTGAAAAGTGATGTGAGTCTGCAAAGATAAGGGAGTGATTTTCTTCCATCTTGGGTTGTGTTTGTATTGGAATTCAAGAATTTAGATATGCACAAAGTGTATGGTGCAACATTGTTAATTTGTTATGATCTTGAATTAGTAGGTTTGGTAAAATGCATCTGTTAGTATTTATTTAATATGATTTTTTTTTACTTTTTCATCATTTTTTAATTGAATTTCCTAATTTTTAGATTTTTTTATTTTCCTACTGCCAAAACGGGCCAGCCCGCGAGCCGGGTTGGGTTGATTAATTCCTGACTCGTTTAGAAACGGGTTGCTCCAACCCAACCCGTTTTGAACCCAACCCGTGACGGGCCAGCCCATATGGGCCGGGCTGGCCCGTATTGACAGCTCTACTTGAGGTAGCACCTCATATTTGAATGTTGTATAAATTTCACAGTGAGAGAAATACACAGACGTAGTGAATAAGAGATACGGTTATGAAAGAGAAATAACGACGAAGAAGTAGAAGATGATGAAGAACGAAACAGACCTTCGTTTGGTAAGAAAATTGCTTCGTGGGGATGATGAGAGGTTTGGTTAGAGGTTGGAAGTGAATGAGGTTAGGGTTTAATGGAGGTAGGAATGGAGTAAGAAGGGTGGTGGTGGTGGTAATGGTGATGAGATGGAAAATGAGGGTGGTGGAGAGTGAAAGATGAAGAATGAGGAAGGGGGTGGTGGGTGGTGGGTGGAGGGAGAGGAAGAAGGAGAATGACATGAAGGGAATGAAAATAAATTTTAAAGGGTAAAAATGTATTTTCACATATAAAAGAGGGTGGTTTTAGAACCAATTGAGGTGGTCTTAAAACCAACACCCAATTACTTTGTTTTGGTAAAAAAATACATTGTTGATTCATAATCAGACCTAAATTTTCCTGCGAATCTTTTCTGTTTTATTACTCATTAATATTGTAGCCATGCTTGCCACGTTGACTTATTTGACTCAAGAATTTCCCTTAGCCATAGTTTAATTTCGATTGCCATGCTCAACCTGACTTTTGACACAAATAATTTATGGATCCAATGATCTTTAAGTTCACTCAAATAATACATTGACTTTTTTTTTTTTAAGATAACAATACATAGATCTCATGTACACTATATTTTACTTTAATTTTTAAGGCTCTCTCTTGTTATTATTATCACATTCTTTACATTTTTATCCTCTTCTCATTCTAGAGGTGATCACATCCACTGAGGATATCTCCAGATACTCATTAATGCTTACTTCGTGTTAACACAATTGATATCTAAGTATACTAAACGCAACAACCGTTCAATCATCTGGAAAGGGTGTTTGTTGTGGGAGGAGACGACAAGCCTCTAGTGGTTACTGTTCCACTAACTTAAATATTTATACTAAATGATCGTCTTACTTCACTACAGATCGTGTCTCGGAGGATCCCTGCAATGACACTCTGATGCCTAAGTCAGTGGCAGTGGGAGGAAATGTGGTTATGTGAGGTTAGAATCATGTACCTTATGTGGTGAGGGGCCTCGTCCTTTATAGATGCTTGGAGCGCCTCAAGAAGGCCACCAGCACCTGTAGACATCTGGACAAAGGTAAGGGTCCTTCTAAAAGTCAACCCGATAGGGAGACTGACAACCGTACACTGAAACATCTGAGGGGAGGTTGAGCACGTGGTTTGACCGATGAGGAGAGACGGTCGTCCGAGCGGCCCAATCGGCCGTACTTCCCCTCAAATCATATTGACTAATTCACTATGTCTTACCAACATTTTCCATAATAACACATGGGTCCAATCTAAATTCATCTTTGACTTATGAGCTATTAGGATTCAAAGCAATGTTTTCATGATGTGATGTCCTTGGCCTAATAACCTTTGCTTGCTCACAAACCACTTGTGTTGTGTCCTCTTGATCTTAATTGAAGAGACAGAACGCAATGTATAGCCCTACACTCATTTCGCATGTGTTCGTCAAGTTGTAGATTTGAACCTATTTAACGTGTCATCTCTTTAATAATGGAGCAATAATATATAGACAAGAGTTGCAATTGATGTCCCAAATTATAAGACCCTTTAGAGATAAACTTGGTGTCCCAAATTATAAGACCCCTTCTAGATTTCAGGAAAAAAAAAATAAGTTTTTCCTTTTTTACCCATTGCATTCATTATATTTTAAATTTCAAAACTTTAATTACTACCTATACTAATTACTTCTTTCATATTCCCAACTAACTTTAAATAGGGGTAAATTTGAAATATTTGTATAGAAAATAACAAAATAACATACTACCTCCGTCCCAAATTATAGGATCATTTTCAAACAATCACGCCTATTAAGAAAACATGTAATAAGCTAATTAATATGTTAGTTTTGTTACTTTTTATACAAATCTTCCAAATATGCCCCTATTTAAAAAAATCTGGAAATTGTTAATATAAGTATTGGATATACCAAAAGTTGGTTGGGAATATGAAAGAAGTAATTAGTAGAGGTGGTAATTAAAGTTTTGGAATTTAAAATATAATGAATGCAAGGGGTAAAAAAGGAAAAACTTAGTTTTTTTTTTCTGAAATCTAGAAGGGGTCTTATAATTTGGAACACCGAGTTTATCTCTAAAGGGTCTTATAATTTGGGACGGAGGGAATATTAATTAACTTATTACATGTTTTGTTAATAAGCGTGATTGTCTGAACAGGATCCTATATTTTGGGACGGAGGGAGTACATCAATTTACGGCAAACACCAAACACCATTAACACTTGCAATTTATAACGGTTTTTTGATAAACTTTCCATACAATCAAACACTCTCTTCTGCGAGAGAGTGTTGTTTAATTTGTTTGGTTCAAGAATGTTTGAGAATGGAAAATATTTGGTTTTCTTTTGGTTTCTTGTTTTGTCACATTTAATGACCCCATTAATGGCATCGAATCCTGGAAAGTTTTTATGGTCCAGTCTCAATACGGGTGAGGACCGTATCCCTGACATCCTCGCCACGAAAAAGAAGATAACGGTGTGATTATTTTGGAAGGTGTGATGTTGGTAATAGCAGTACTGGTACATGACGAGTTTGACATGCAAAGCCAATGGAACATTTATGATAATGAATTTTTCTTTTCTTTTCTCAGTACACAAACGCTAGGTGTAACGGTTGGCGGCGGTGGCTACACTGGCACATTGATGAGTTGACATGCAAATTCAATTGAGGGTCACATACCAGTGCCACACGATTAGGATAGTAGAAATGTTTTTATCGATCATCCATAACCTAAGAGAAATAATCACCTATAATGATGTTCAAAATAGAGAGAAAATCCTTGTAGAATGAATATGAAGAATCTATATTCATTAAATTAAGCTTTACTTATTTAGAGACCAAGTAATTCAGTAGACAACTAATAGAAATTAAGGGTCTATTTGATTACAGTTTTTAAAAACTGTTTTCCATTTTTAAAAACTGAAAAATTTAAAATCCTGCTTGACAAAACCTATTTTTGAAAACAGTTCTTGTTTTAAATTTTAAAAACTAAAATACCCAAACAAGTAAAAGATGAATACCAAAATAGTTCTTGATTACAGTTTTCAAGTTTTATTTTTAGTTTTCAAATTTCAGTTTTTTAAATTTTAGAAAACATTTAATTCAACAATTTTTTTTTGTTTTTATTGTTTTTAAAAACTGCAATTAAAGATACTCTAACTCAATGTTTTCCTAACTAACTGAGCACGTGTAACAAAATGAAAATAACAAACTAACTCCTAGTATGGACTTAACTAACTGCAAGTAAACTGGTAGGTTGATTAGTATTATAACACCAATGTTTGACATATTTTACTTCCAAATTAGACCTAAAGACAAACTCTTTTATAATGAAAAAATTCACTATAAAGATTGTCATTTTTTGAATTCTAACCAAAAAAATTAGCATTGCTACTTATCATATTTGGGTTGAAATTAAAATAGTCTGTATAAGATTACTTTGAATATGTGACAATGGTGACGTGACATTTTAATCACCGGTTAGCTGTAAGATTATAAAGCAGAGATTGAAACTAAAGTTATACGTAAAAGTATGAATCATAACCATAAAAATTAGATGGTAGAGACCAAAACTATATTTGAGTATAAAATTGAAAACTAATAACTTATTTAACCCAATAAACAAAATTTAACAACCTAGAATATGCCTTGGTAGAATTGTTTAAGTACGTTCACGTAACACTAAACTGGTAACCAAACAACACATCATTTTGCCAAGAACTATTGTGCTTTTATGTGTATCATCAAGATTGGGATGAGACTTCCAACTCAATGGGACTTGCCTTGATAGTAATTTACATTTCTCCATACTCTAGCATGTATAAGTGGAAACTGAACCTATGACATCTATAAAGCACAACTAATTCTTCACATTTGCATCAGGGAAACAGAACAAACCTCATCTCAAAAATAGAAATTACCAGAGAAAACTAAACGTGATGTTTAAGTTATTTTGTAACCTACTGTGATGAATCTACATGTACATAAAAACCTGCTGCCACTATCAGATAGCAAAAAATTAGCACTAGTCCTTTGAAGTAATTAGCAGTTCCTTCCTGTAAAAGCAAAGCAGATGTCAAAATGAGACTTTTTTTCACCATAGTGATAATCAAATTGGAGTTTCTTATCTACATGTTTGGGGCTCCTAATACCCCATAATGATCCATACACAAATTTATTTTTCATTTTTCTATCCTTGAATACAAACCTGTAACATGAAGGCTACCACTAAAACAGTTAGAAAGAGTGATCCAGTCTCAAAAAGTTGAAAGTTTAGGTCCATAGGGTTTCCCATTATCCATCCAAGAACCACGCAAAATGGTATCTGCATAATGAAAAGGAAAATATGAAGGAAGCAGATAACATCATAATTTAAAAAAGATGGTGGAAGTAGATAGCTGATACAGAACTATACGCTATTAAGAAGTCAAACTCCCACTCTTCTCCATTACAAAATATGAATTGTGAGGTCTTTCATGGATTCATGTACTAGCCATACGAAACTTTCTGGGCTTCACATAGAGAAGGGGGAGGCTAGACGAATCATGACAGAAATATAGTTTTGATTCTAGGGAGGGTAAACTCTGCTTGTTTAGAAGTTCAAAATAACACAAAAACCCCGCAATTCGGGGAAACTTAACAAAATAACTTGAGGGTCTTGGAAGGTTTTCGGAAATTCCCCAAACCCTTGCCCATTTTTTAAAATGAGAGGGCTTCTCATAGTTCTCTCCTGTCCCTTACCCCCCCCCCCCCCCTCCAAAATCCAACTCACAAACATAGCCATTGAGAACTGGTGAGAGATTATTGTATTGTAAGGAGGCATCTGTTATTCTTTTTAATGAACAAACCATCCAAGAAAGAAATGAAATTTCGCAGGCCAGGCTACTACAAAAAGGGAGAAGCTGAATATATTCTGTTGTTTCATTACTTGATTTAATCCAAAAATTCTTGTTATATGTTAATCCTACAACAAGTTCGTCTTATTCTGACATCATGCCAACCTTTCAGCATATTGTACACGATCAGTAATATTTACTAGTAAAGTTCCATGTGTTGGACACCAACTAAATTCCACCTTAACACATGCACGCTTGCATATGCAAAGACAGCACAGACAGCCACAAACATCAATATACGCTTAAAAACTGAAATTAGAGAAAGCATTGTCTATTTACTAAAGTAAAACTAATTCTAGATAGTAGTTCAATCCCATCCGTAATGCTTACCACAAATATAGCTATCTGTGTGGATGACCCTATTGCTACTCCTAAGGAAATGTCCTGCAAGGAATGTAAAAGTCATTAATGTGCATCTCTCTCCCTTTCTCTGTGTGTGTGTGTGTGTGTGTGTGCGTGTGTGTGTGTGTGAGGACAATAACTGAAAGCTCACAAGTTTATCTTTCATGGCAAACATTATAGCACTGGCATGTTCAGCTGCATTCCCCACTAGTGGAAGCAATATGACACTAATAAATGATACTGGAATTTTCCATGCAGTAGATGCTCCCTGTAAAACAGCTCATCAAACAGAAAGAATGACCTCATGTAGATAAGCACGAAGGCAATGATGAAAGAAGAATAAGGTAAACTACTCGAATGGATTAAAGACAAAATCAAGATTAACTAGTGGACAGAGACAGTATAACATCAGAAACATTACATCCATAAGTAAAAGATTTAATACTAAAAAATGCAGATCATCCCCATTCTCTGGGTATTGTTAATGATAACACAAAGCTTAGTTCTTGCCAAGCCAGCCATTTGAAGACTTATATTGACACGATATACTATGTAGTGGATATATTATCAGTCAGAAATGTGACCTGTCATGGAATCTACTTTAATTCAACTAAGTTCTATTAATAAAAATTGTAAAGGTATGCTTCTGTAATATATATCAGTGGCTAGAGATAACACTAGGTAGAAAATTTCAGGAAACAGCAAAATCCCATAAAGCTGAAAATGTGAACATTATCTACCTCTATAGCGCAAACCAAATATTCTGACAAGATTGATATCCAAGCAGTCATAACTAAAAGCCAGATTATTGATTCCCATTTAGAAATATCTGGAAATTCATCATTTGAGTCGTTTCCACTCTGACCCTCTTCCTGAATTCACATCACGTTACCACATCTTCGTGAGCCAAAATGTTATATCAAGCATGAAAAGGAAATACATAAACATATGATAAAATGTCTTATCCCAATAATGAACATCGAAGTCAAATAAAATATAAAATTATTGGTGAGTTGTATAATTGAAAAGAATGTTATAGTTATTTAAGCAATAAACAATGATTCTGTTTATTTATAAGGAGAAAACTTCTCCAGCTAGTTAATTATCCACCTGCATCTGTTCACTTTCAAGTAATAACATTGTGGCAATTGTTATAAATATTTTTCATAATAATCCCCAGGAATAAAAATATGAAACAGTCATAAAGATCAGCATGAAGTTTAGAACTACATGGCGCCAATTACAATCTTCCTCTGTTTAATCCCCCCTTCCTGAAGTTAGCAGAAATGCCAGACAGATCTATTGAAGGTACAGGACATAGCATCGCATACAAAAGATAAACAAACAATAAATGAGAATCAGAAAGGAAATCCATATTTCTTTGAATATATCAAATTCTACGCCTTTGCAACCTTGATCATTATAGATTTTACTTGCATAATGTTAGTCTAGAAGTTTCTCTAAAAGGCTATAACAATCAAGCCTTGCGAAAAAATTCCAAATGAGACTTTGCTCCTCCCTCACCCTCCCCCTCCAAAATAATGATTATGATTCCTTACGCTACACAACAAGCAAATCAATATCATCACATGTTCACGTGGCATACCACAAGCTACAATGCACAAAAAAAGAAAATGAATAACTGAGGAAGCAAAAAGGAAACTTGATATAAGACTGCTAACCTCGTTTACAGACACGTAGAGACTTTTTTCACTTCTTAACTGAAAAAATAGGTACGTAGCATATGCCAAAAGCATGACACAGCTGCTAAATCTTGAAAGCCACAGCTCTGATTTCCCCAAATGGACCTCAGTGTGTGTGTAATGTAGAACAGCAGGGAAAAATAGGCCCATTACTGACATCAGCAACAATCCTGAGTTCACAGAAGCAGTTGCCTGCATGCTAAATTGAATCAGCTAAGGCCTAATGGTAATAAAAAATGAAAGATGCAAAAATTAACATGTTTACCTTGTTAAACACTTGTGCCTTCTCATGAAAAACAATCCCACCACATAAGAATGCACATCCAAGCACCAACAACATATTTGACAAAATTGAGCCCAGTAAAGAGAGCTTGACAACCCGGGTCATTCCACTTTTCAAAGCATATATTGAGATGATCAATTCTGTTGCATTTCCAAACGTAGCGTTTAAAAGACCCCCAACTGCAAGATACAATAGAATTAAATGAGAAAAAACCACACTTGAATGAACCACTTAGATACTGCATGCTTATTAAATCCATATTTTGCCTACAGCATGGAATAAATAATTTCAAACGAAATATGCCATATTGCGATGTAAAATGATAACTGAAAATCAAGAGAGATTTCTCCTAATACTTAGTCATCACGATATAAAAGCAACATCTATTAAACAGGTAACAAAAACGCACAGGCGCAAACATATTGTATCACATTTAATATTTGTGTTTTAACTTCAAACTTATTTCAGCATCTGTTCTGGGATGATTTAAAGGAAGATAAATTTAGTAGAATGCTATAACTTTACCAGTATCTCCAGTGTAAAATGCCAGCTGCCTATATAAGACCAATAAAAGAATAAGGTCAGAAACCATAAAAAGTGAAAATCTTGAGAGAATCCTTGAAGGGTACATGTAACATTACTCTGTAGCATAACCTAGACGCTCCGCCAGAGGCATTATACCCAATAAACTCAGAGCAAAGACCCAGCCCTGCAGTCAACTTTAACAAATCAATAAGATATTTCAACCAAATGTGCAGGAAATTTGAGAATTTTATGAACTACAACTCACATTATGACCAGTCAACTCATGTACAAGAATCGCAAGAGGCCCAAAAGGCATAAGCATGTTGAATCTGCTAGAGAAAACTACAACCCGGATGCTCCTGCAAATAATACCCCCCAACTTTTTATGACAAGGAGTCTGCAAATCTCCAGACTGTGATCCATGAACATCCACCAGAACAGATTCTGACTGTTGAAAATTTATTTGAGTGCCGAAAGGAACATCAGCCTCAGACTTATGCAATAGTGTTCCATTTGGGGAATCCATCTGTGACACAGATAATGGACATCATCTAGTTTTCAGATTAACCTTTGACTGGTGCACTATGATTACATGACAAGTAGCCAAGTATTTCAAAATGTCCCAAAGGAAAAATTGACTCATACAGAATGAAAGGGGGAGGATAAAGAATAACCAAACATGATTATATTTGACATTTGAATCCTTTCATTGAAGTTCACTAGGCATCAATTTTCTAGTGAAACCAAACATGATTACATTTGACATTTGAATCCTTTCACTGAAATTCACAAGCCATCAATTTCCTAGTGAAAAATTCATCATATCTCTCCCACACTGGTAGTAATAGTAGGCATTGCCTTGTGAGTTGTGCAATTCCCACATCACAAATGCATAAAACCGTGGCTAACAAAACAAGACATTCATAATCATAAACACCCACAAACTATGGAAACTACTAGTTGTCTTTACAAAAATGCAACACAAATTTTAAAAAGAAAGTAAGTAAAACACCACCCACATTCAAAATTCAAAATAATTTTACAAAGGGTTCACCAGGATGAGAGAAAGAACTGACCTTGCAAATGTTAGACAAGTCATCTAAGAATCCGGATGAACTGCCCATAAAGAAAGAGTCAGTGAGAACATTAGGGGGGGAACTTTTTTTATATTCAACAAAAATAGCACGAGATAATATGTTATTGATCAAAATGGACATTAAATATTAATAAATGACAAGACAAAAAGAGAGTTAAGATTTAAAAAAAAGAATTGAAGAATCTAATCTAAGAACTTGCCTCAGAGTTGGTTTGACTTGAACTTTAGTCTCCATTTTGTGCGAATATACTAAGGAAGCAAGTCATGAAGAATTATGACAGTGTTGGTGGTTATTTGGGGTAATTTTTGCTTTCTGTTGTTGTTTTGTGAGGAATGACGAAAGACGAACATGGGTCTTTTGGGGATTCAGTTTCAGTTTCGGTGTGGTTCGTTGTTTATTGCATTGAAAAGGAAGTTTCAAGTGTCTGCTGCTGCTGCCGTTTCTTCATTTTGCCCCTTTTCTTCGGTTGTTACTAGATAATAATAAAGCATTTATTATTAATTGTTGTTACCAACCAAAAATTAAAAACACACTGAACGTGGGGTTCACTTATTGTGGGTTCAGCCCATTTTTATCTTTTTTTTTTTTTAGTTTAAATTATTGTTTTTATACTTTTGGCTCTCACATGGCAAGTATAACCATAATGGCCCCGAGCTAACTATTAAGCTGTTCATTTAGGTATATCATTTATTTATAATTAGAATATAACCCCACCAAATTTAACAGGTAGCAAAATAAAAAACAAAAATGGGGCCAGTCAATTAGGTTTTCACATATTTTCTTGGGATGAAACATTGTCCTAAACTTCTTCATTTCATCTATGTGTCGTCTCCCCTCCCATTGTCAACCATTGCACCCACCTTCTCCTTAACTTCTTCATTTTATCTCTGCGTTGTCTCGCGATGAAACTTTCTCTTGAACTTATATCGCACTTTCGTTGGTTCGTGAAGTAGAAATAGGGTGGACATGGAAGTTTCTATTATCGCGATGCTTCCCATCTGTTGAAAGATTTCCAGATTTATCATGGTCCGCGATGGATGTTTTGAAGCAGATAAGTTTCTTTCATTGTTTGATTTTGTGATTTGGGGTTTTCATGTAGAGAGGGTTCCTAAATTTGGGGGGTTTGGGGTTTGTATAGGTTTCGCGTTAGGGTTTTGATTTTGGGGATTTGGGGGTTAGGGGTTCGTATGGGTTCGGGTTAGGGTTTGCGACCAATTGGGGTTTCTGAATTTGGGGATTTAGAGTTTTGGTGGTTTGCGACCAATTGGGGTTTCTGAATTTAGGGACCCAAAGATCTCTTATCAATCTTCCCGAAGCAACCCACTTCTGATTGATCAAGTCTTCTTAGCAATACTTGTGCCAAGGACCCTAAGAGGACCTATCAAACCCCAGAAAGCAAACCACTTTCTAATGACACCGTATCACCACGGTGGACTTTGAATCAAACCCGATTCAAAGGACCTTTTTACAACCACTGAAAACCACGGTGAATGAATCAACATGATTCAAGAGATGAAGAAGAAGGTGCCTTTACAATGGCTGATTCAATCCTTTAGACAAGATGGATTGATCTTAGTTTGTATGCTCCAGGAAATTACAATGAAGGCTCTTCCATTCTAAGTTTCTCAAATGTTGAACATCATGAGTGTTCTTATGAAAAATGAGAGAACCGAAACTCAGAATGATGACTTTAATGAATATGAAATTTATGGACCAAGTCATTAATGTTTCTGAGTGTCTAAGGACTTTATATAGGCACTAGAGGTCGTCCATGAACCAACACAACCTTTCCCAACCGATTTGAGACACAATGGTTCATGAAAAGACACATCTGTCGACCTGGTAATCGATTACAGCAGTTAGTGTAATCGATTACATCATGCCATTGAAGTTTGAATTCAAATTTCAAACTTGGTAATCGGTTACATACTTGTGGTAATCGATTACACACTTCCTGTAATCGATTACACACATCTGTAATCGATTACAGACAGTCCAGAACTCAGTTTTAACCATCTTAAACCCTAATTGAGTGTTCCTACCAAGTTTAACTTGTGAGAGCATATTGCACTCAATTAGTTGATCTTTCATGAGCCTTCAAATGCAATTAAACCTTAATAAAGCATAGCACACTAAGTTGACAAGACTTACTTAAAACTAGAACCTTCATGTTTGATATTGACGTTCTGAGCCGGTTCTTGAAGTCTTTCTTCTCTGAAGTCTTCTTTGAAGTCTTCCTAAAGTCTTCCTTCCTTTTTTGAAGTCTTCGTGAAGTCTTTCTTCTTTTTGTTCCTTTCTTTCTTGAAGTCTTCTTGAAGTCTTCCTTTTCTTTTCTGAAGTCTTTCTTCTTTTTGTGATGTGTTTGTCTTGATCAAAACCTCAGTCGAGTCCAAGGACGAGACCTGATTTACAATCTCCCCCTTTTTGATGATGACAAACATCATGCTTGAACATTGAAGGATTAATAGACTTTCTTTCTTGTCTTGTATCTCCCCCTTGGTTTTGCAATTATATCTCCCCCTTTGTTTTGCAAATGAAGCACAGTATCCTGAAGATGATCAAGCATACACAAGACTTTTCTCCCCCTTTTGACATCATCAAAAAGAAGAAAAAGCCATACAAAGTATTCCAGGATAATCAAAATAAAGAGAGGCATGATATACATCAGAACTATTCTCCCCATTTTTGTTCCACTTGTAGCCTTTCCTTGTAAATAAACTTTTCAAAGCACAGAACCCTTTCTCCCCCTTTTGACTTCATCAAACGGAAGATGAGGCCAAGCATACTCCACGCATGCTAACAAGTAGGGTAGACATTTGAAATGTAGAGAGTGGGGGTAAGCAAGACAGAATATAGAAACTCTTCATTTTCATCATCAGAATGATGTGTTGTCATCAAAGCGAGACATGCTTCTCCATTTTCTGAATCGGATGATGAACTTGCTTCATTTTCTCTCATGTATGCCTTCTTTGATTTGGAAACCTTTTTCTCAGATTTCTACATGTACAGGTAGTGTAAAGATATCTACATGTACAGATAATTTTGCTTATTCTTTATCCCTATGGATGATCAGATTTTGAGTGCTGATATCAGAATTTAATATTGTCAAGTTATTTTTTTTTCTATTTTTGAAATAAAAATTGATTGGCATGCTGAATTTGACATGAATTATCGGAAAATCAGGCTCATGTATGTGGTGTAAACTTTATTAGTCTCTGATCATCAAAGAGTAAAGTCATGCATCTGTAGGAAATTGAATTTGATATCATGATTAATAAGGCTGGCATTAATTTATTTGTCTATTTTTTACTAAGAAATTCAGTATCATTTTGTCTTCTTTGGATCTGTGTCCTTATTTCTTAATGGTCAATATAGCAAAAACCATTCCAATTTAGTTAACTCAAATAGTTGTTTTGTTATGAAAAAATGATTCTCTAATTGTGATAAACTATGACAATATGGTTATGTATCAAAGTGAAAGAATACTAAAATCGAAACTGCAACAGTTTGTATAAATTAAGGACCATTTAGGCTAAATTTTTAGTTTAGGGACCAAAACCGTCAAATCGTGAAAAGTGAGGGAAAAGTGAGGGACCAAAAGTGCTATTAAGTCAAATTAAAAACACATTGAATGTGGGATGATATCAAGATGATAGTGGAAGTTGGAGAAATACTTCCATACACACACCTAGGTGGCAAAATGGGCTTATCCCGCCTTTTTTGGCGGGTAGGGTTGAGACTTTCAACCCAAATATTAAAAGTGGGTCAGCCCATAAATATTTCCAGAGATTTTCAGTAATCGATTACTGGAATAATGTAATCGATTACTGCAGGGCAAAAATGCAAAATTATTGGTTTTTAAACTTTGACTTGTATTTTCATATGCTTTGGTCTGTTTCCAATAACCCCTATAATATGCTATGATTATGCAATATTTGTTGGCATAAATTCTTTGTCATTATGCTTCCCTTTATTTCTATTATCCTGGAATACTTTGTATTGTCTTTTCTTCTTTTTGATGATGTCAAAAGGGGGAGAAAAACCTTGTGTATGCTTGATCATTTTCAGGATACTGAGCTTCAATTGCAAAACAAAGGGGAGATATAATTGCAAAACAAATAGGGAGATATACGAGATAAGAGGAGAAAGTCAAATGATCAATCAACTTTCAAGCATGTTGTTTGTCATCATCAAAAAGGGGAAGATTGTGAAGAAGGTCTCGTTCTTAGACTCGGCTGAGGTTTTGATGAAGACAAATACATCACAAAAAGAAGAAAAACTTCAGAAGAGAAAGGAAAGACTTCAAGAACCGGTTCAAAACGTCAAGATCAACCATTAAGGTTCTAACTATTAGTAAGTCTTGTTAACTTAGTGTGTTATGCTTTATTAAGGTTATATTGCATTTGAAGGCTCATAAATAATCAACTAATTGAGTGTAATATGTTTCCACAAGTAAAACTTAGTAGAAACACTCAATTAGGGATTAAATTGTCATGAACTGAGTTCTGGACCGTCAGTAATCGATTACCATAAGGCAGTAATCGATTACCACATATCAGTAATCGATTACCAAGTTTGAATTTTGAATTCAAACTGCAACGACATGATGTAATCGATAACTAGGTTACTGTAATCGATTACCAGGTCGACAAATGTGTTGTTTCATGAACCAATGTGTCTCAAAACGTTTGGGAAGCTTTGTGATGGTTCATGGACGACCTCTAGTGCCTATATAAAGTCCATAGACGCTCAGAAACCACAATGACTTAGGATACAACTTTCATAATCATTAAAGTTATCATTTTGAGTTTCTGCTCTTTCATTTTCATAAGAACACTCATGTTGTTCAACATTTGAAAAGCTTAGAATAAATGAGCCTTCATTCAATTGCCTGGAGCATACAAACTAAGATTAATCCAACTAGATTAAAGGATTCCATCAGCCATAGCAAAAGCTTCTTCTTCATCTTTGAATTGGTTTGATTCATTCACCGTAGTGTTCGGTGGTTGTGGAAAAGGTCCTTTGAATCGGTTTGATTGAAAGTCCACCATAGTGTTCGGTGTCATCAGTTGGTGGTTTGCCTTCTGAGGTCTGACAAGAGTTCTTAAGGTCCTTGGTGTAAGTGCATGTAAGAAATCTTGATTATAGTGGATAAATCCTCAAGGGTTTCTTGAGGGACTGGACGTAGCCTTCGATGGATTGAAGGTGAACCAGGATAAAATCTGTGTGCAAATTCTCTCAACCTTTATCTCTTACTTTCAGCAAGTTCTTATTCCGCTGCATTCACAATCAACAATTGTGATTATCATTATCTTAAAAGTAATTGAGTTTTGTTAAGGAGAAAATTGAGAGAACCTAATTCACCCCCTCTTAAGTTGCCATCTACACTTACAAAACAAACTTAAGTAGAAATATCATTTCAAAGCCAAATCTCTGCAAGAGATTATTATTGAACTTACAAATAAAAACCAAAACTACCAATGCATGACAGAACCAGTTGCAAGGTCGCAATTTCAATGTTCACATGAGCCAGCTAACATAAATTGTAAAAAGCGATGCAGTTCACTTACAGCAGTTATAAACATATTCAAGCACTGTTTTTTTTTTTCTGATTTTTTTTTTTTTTTTTTGCTGAAACCGGTTTTTTTTTCTTAAGTTGTATGTTGATAATGTGTGTAAGCCCAATTTGACAAGCCCATCAATTATTTAATAAAAACGTGAATTTATTTTTAAAAAGTGCTACAAGAGGGAGTTGAACACAGGACCTTGAAATAAAAAAGCAACACTATTACCACTACACTACAACATTATTAGTGATTAATCATGGCTTTTATTATTTATATTTTTAAACTGATTAAAAAATTAAAAAATGAATAATATTATTTTTAATATGAATTTAGAAAATATTAATATTATTTATATTATGATACATGGATGAAATATCTAATACTTTAAATTTTTATTGATTACAAATTTAAATATTTAATCAATACATATTTAAGAAATGACTAAAATAAAAGCCAAAACTACCAATTCAATTTAAAATATCTATATCCAAAACTTTGAAAATTCTTCATTAGTCTATATTCAGCTACTGTGGGGGCAATATTTGTTTGTTTCAATTTTGGTGGCTAGAGACGGTAGAGGTATAATGAAAATTATTTTTATAAGCATTCTTTTAATTTTAGATATCAAAAGATAATTAAAAAAAAATCAGCCTAAATATATATGGTGGAGTAGGTGAAATTAAACCTAAAATATCAAAAATAAAAATCTAAAATGCAAAATTTTATAAAAATCTGAAATGTTGAATTGACAAAAATAATATAAAAAATAATTAGTTAGGGTAAAGTCTTAATGGGTAGGACATGGTGGGGTAGGTGAGATTAAACCTTATTTTAGTATATATATAGAATCCATATAGCATTGAATTTTTTTATATTTTTTAATAAACACCGAGTCAACCGATCCGACCAGTGACCCCTCGGTCCGACCAGTAACCCATTGACCAAATACCTCAGTCGAATCGATCACCGGGCCGAGTTTTAAAACACTGTATTCAAGCGTGAATCCACATAAGACCGATAAATGTTTCATAAACAATTTTGAGATGCTGCAACATGTAACCAAGTGGAAAATGAGAGAAAATGAAACTTGGTGAATAGATTTTAGAAATAAACCACAATTTTTAAAAAGATGTTACCAAGACACTAAATCAAACAACCTCAGGATCAATGAATACCATCTAGATACCAAATGGGTTTAATGGTTCTCCAACAAGGCAGAGCTCCCACACTTCAAGAACCCTCACTTTCACTCTCCATAAATCTCTTCAAGGAATAAGACTCGTGGTTGAATTAACCATCTCAACACTATTATTTGCTTATCTACCCACACTATTGTTTCTATGCTTATCTATCCCTACACTATTATTTGCATCAACACACAAACACACACAGCCCCATCAAGGAAGATTTTTTTGAGGAGAAAAAATTTAAACTTCCTCGCAATTTATTTAACTTGCTGCAGAAGTATGGAAGTGTAATGTCAAACGTCAATCATATTTTGTAACAAAAAAAAAAACATCAATCATATTTTGATTCACTAATTTCCAAAATGGGGGATGGAAGAGGATAAAAATGTTAGTTTTCTAGTTTTACACCATAGTGTATTTGAAAAGGGAATTACAAACCTAGGAGAAAGTAACATCATCCATGGAACTCAATAAAACTCAGATAAATGATCTAATGTACTCAGATGAAGGAACTCAATATCTAACGCACAACACACTTAAAACCTCTCAAAAAAAACATTTCTAGTACACTAGATATATTGGTCATGAGCATATAAACAAATCCAACTGAGCCAAATGGATAATAATCTAACTTAATCCACAGCACATGATTGTATCACCCCACATGAATCTTGCTCAACATCATCAACATGACAAACGAGATAAGCAAACAAAAAAAACTGAGAAAAACTGATCTAATAAAGAGAGCAAATCAAAAGAAAAGGGAACCTCACATTTGTTCAAGATTTAGCAAGAGAGACAACACCTTGTTTGCATGAATCTAAATGAAAAAGCAATGGAAAAATGTTAAGGAACACAAAAATATAAAGGAAGAATAAAGAGAAATAACATGGATTTTACTAAGTTAAATGTTCTTTCAAAATCAACCAATTAAATTAAAGAGAACCAATTGTGGATTCCAAATAGCATCCTTGTATTGGCTTACCTACCATAGAGAGGATAGTCCAGCAAGAAGTAAATATCCTTTTGGTCACTTGTGATAGAATAACTCTTAGCTGCAAGATGAGTTTGTCCTATAAACATATGATGGTTTTGTGAATACATATCAAGATAGCTAGTTTGAGGAACACATTTGTTGCACATCCTTCTCAATGGAAGAATGATGTAATAAAAAGCTCAAGTATCATAAAAAATTCTGAATTAGACTGCATATGCATATGAATTAAAACCCCTTAAGCTGAAAAAGCTTTGTTAACCATCATTGTAAATGAAAATAAATAAATTTATCCGGTAAAAAAGAACAATTCTCACTGTATAAAGAGAACTAAACATTGAAATTATCTGGGACTTGGGTTTCCGCGATATTGTTTGCTATATGGATTGCAAGGAGATTGTAGACCTCCTGAGTCAGAATAGGGATACCCGATCTTTTTCGCAACGGGATACTATTGCCTCGATTCGGGCAATGCTGGCTGCAGATTGGAAGGTCCAGTTCTCTTATGTTGTACGAGATAGAAATGCTGTAGCAGATGCGTTGGCGAGACAAGCATCTCAATCAGTGTGTCCGATACGTATTTGGAAGGAGCTTCATTCTTCTGTGATTTCGCTCTTGTGCAAAGATGTGGTAGTTTATTGTTTCTTTTTGTTTGTTATTTCCTCATAACCAAAAAAAAAAAGTCAAACCTAATTCAAAGCTCCACTGAGTTCACTCTTCTCCTTCAAAGTTGCGCTCGAATCCACTCTTCTCCTTCCAAGCTTACAGCCGGCGACTCCTTCCACTCCCAAGCTCGTCGCCGGCGAGTCTTTCTCCTTCCAAGCTCGCCGCTGGCTTCTCCTCCTCCTTCCAAGTTCGCCGCCATCATCAACCGTTCAGCTTCGGTTCGTTCAACTTCAATCAGTATGCCCTTTTGAACTTTGATGGTAACTTGATTTTCTGTTCTGTATTGGGGGCTTTCTATTGGTTGTAAATTAATGTGGGCACAACATTTTTTGAGAGAGTGAGAGTGAAGGATTGGGAAAATTGAAACTGGTGCGATACTAATAAAGATCGGGAAAATTGACTTTGTGGGTTGGTGTGTGACAAAAAGGGGAAATTTGAGAACAAGCTAGCTTTTGCCTGGTTCATATTTTTGCATCTGTGTCCTCATTTTGTATTGAATTTGCTTCGTTGGTATGCTGGCAAATTTAGGCATTGAGGTGATTGAGTTAAGATTATGTATGAACTAGAAAGATGTGTTTTTTTTTTGCCATGGCAGTGGGCATTGATTTAGCCTTTATTTGATTCCCAATTTGAAACCAAGGGTGTAATCCTTATTAGGCATTGATTTATCTTATCTTTATTGTTTGAACTCAAGCTTTGCTCAAATTCCCCAGCTTCATACCTGGTAAATCATGTGTCAATTACTAGGTTCATATAAATGTGCATACTTTGATATAGCTACTATAATTGAGTTTCATTTACAGTCTTGTGGGTTTTTATAGCCTTGTTCATGTTAGTATTTTGGAGACCTTTCTCTTTGTTCTTCTACAAAGATCTTGATTGATACTGCCCCCATGCAATACAGTTTTTGGATGCAAACTCGGTAAGCAAGGAGAAGGGAGGAACACTGTCGTCATTCACCGCCGGTATCTTATCTAAGTGACTTTCTTCAATTTTTTCTTCATTATTTTGAAACATTGTGTGTTTTCTCTTCAAATGAATTCTAGTAGCTGGAATAGAAGCTGCTAATGTTGTCTTTTGATAATGTTATCAAGCTGCTCAAAAGAACCTAGTTCATTATTTCCCCTCCTCAAGGAACACAATAATTAGCAGTAAAAAGAGGAAAAGAATGAAATTTAAATTAATTGTGGAATGTGATTTTTGTGATTCGTTATATATATATATATATATATACACACAAATATATTTCGACATAAATCACCACACTTGTAGGGTCCAAAGAGAAGCTCAACTTAAAAACACATCATTTATTTCAGAGAAGCTGCAATATTCGAAGTTCGAACCTATGTCCAAAGGGGCTTTTTAAACAAAACGCCACTGACCTGTGTCACCACTTATTTACCGAAAGTACTATATATTCCAGTGATTTTCCATATATAAGCTAAAAGCATAGCCCATAGCAATCGCATCGTTACAGTGGAGCTTCCATATTGTGGACTTGACCCGTGTTACCACCACCATCACGACGGAGGAGCTCTGTGAAGTTAATGTTACTGATGCAGTTAACGAAGTAGGGCACGAGAAGCTGCAGTGAAAGGATCAAATTGATGATAATGGTACACCAAAAATCTGAGAGGAGAATCCACAGCAGCAGCTCACAAGCAGCAACACCGGACAAGTGGAAGAGAATTGAAGTAACCAATGACAAGCTTATCGTGTCAGCTGCGGCTGCCATAGCATGAGAAGAAATGGCGATAATGGTAACCAGCAATGTTGGAGATGGCTGCTGAAACGGATTATTAGTAGAGCCCCCGTACTTAATTGAAATCAAAGTTAATAACAATATTATGGCGGAAGTATAACTGGGCTTCTCCATGTGGAATTAAGGTCTAAGGATAATAATCACAACGGAGGGGAAAGAGAAAACATTTAAAGGGCTTGGAATATGCTGTACATGTTATAAAAAATTGTTGGGTTGACAAAAAAGAAAGCTTGTTGAAAAGTACAGGTACATTCAAGGGGTGGATGTATCCGGGACTTACAAGTTGTGGGAGCAGCAACTTATACAAATAAATTTCCAGCTCTAAAATTATACTCCCTCCGTCCCTAATTATAAGTTAAAATGGTTAAATTCACGCTTATTAAAAAAATGTTAGTTGATGCATTGGTTTTAAAAAAAATGTAAAATCTTTCATATTTGCTCTTATTAATGGTGGTCCAATATCAATTGGAATTGAAATTTTGGAATCGAAAAACCAATAAATGCAAGGGAAAATATGAAAAGAGAAATTAGTTTTTGTTAGGTTAGTTTATATTTAGTGACGCTATATAGGTGTCTTTGTTAGCTTATAATTAGGGACGGAGAGAGTAATATATTACTCTTAAAAGTTTGAATACATATCATAATTGTTCTCTATTATATTTTATATTTTGCAAACATTGAACAATTTTTTTTATTCTCAACACCATAAAATATTTCTCTCCGTGTAAGTAGCTAAACAATCATTCATTCATTCATATCTCATACGATTTTGCATCTGGTTCTCGATAATACTCATAGTGAAAAAAACTCTTTCAATTGTAGAAGTTGTCACTAATATAGTATCAAAGCTAGCTCTAAAAGCAAATATATACCAGTAGATATACAATATGCTTCCTAATCTCCACAAGGTTTATTGCAAGATCGCCAATTTCTCTCAATCCTGAAAATGCCTATGAAATAATTTTGAAGTTGGTTATCTAGCACAAAGCAACTTCAATATGTTGTGTTTGCTTCATTAAAACTTTACAATTTCTCCAAACTTGATTATGAGGACTATTTGAACTTTTAACATGATTGTAATTTGGATTATTGTTAAAAGCTTTTACAGAGATAGCTTTTAAATGCTTTGATATAATCTGGTTGAACTTTTCGTTGATTATGTTTCCTAAAATTGTTGGGTTGACAAAAAAGTAAACCTTGTTGAAAAATACAGGTACAGGTATGAGTATAATAGAGTCACGTTGGGCCGACTTCTCTACACTTCACAAGTCACCGACTATGCTCTCCAGGTACAGGTATGACTAAAATGATGTTGGTAAAAGACGAATAGAGATGCTGCTTTGCTTCTTTGATATCGCAGTTGCCTCTTAAGCAAATAAATGTTTTAAAATTAAGTAAAAGAAAGTGATCGAGATTTGAGACCACCCCAGATTCAGATATATAAAAGCAAAAACCATAAGGTACCTACCACACCTCTATCCTTATTTCACCGTAGAAATGTTCAAAATCGATTTTATCCAATAAAAATTAAAAAATCAATTTAAAAAATTAAAATCTAATTAAACTGAAAAATCGAACGGATCTAAAATTTAGAAAACTGAATGAATATGTGCAATTCAGTCAAACAAAACAATCTTAATGCAATATGACGTGCAGTTCAGTCATTTTAGGTGGCAAATTTAAAGGATTAATCGTATTAGAATTTAGAACAGTAAATTGGATCCAACATGACTAAATTAAGGCACCTAGATGGCTGCAGAGTTGAGACACTGACTAAATGACAAAATTTATATATGATTCATATCCCACTTTAATATCCCTGATCAGCACACCACTTCAATTTGATGATGCAATGCGCAAAAAATTCAACAGATCTTCTATTTTAAATATAAAATAGGCGTGTAACCCTTGTATGGAGCAAATAGATTTGTTTTTTATTTTCCTTGTTGATCACAGTAATTATCATGATCAGTTCATTAGACTTCCTGTTTTGAATGTGTCATCGCCGTTTACCTACATCATTTTAGTTGATCATTAAACTTGAGAAATGTGGAAGGGAGATATTGGAAACTAGTCAGTGTCCCGTAAAATGCATAGGTTTTTATTTTTAGAAAATAAAAACCGCCAATGTTGGAGATGGCTGCTGAAACGTTATTATTAGAGCCCCCGTACTTAATTGAAATCAAAGTTAATAACAACATTATGGCGGAAGTGTAACTGGCCTTGCCCATGTGGAATTAAGGTTAATAATCATAACTGAGGTGAAAGAGAAAGTATTTAAAGGGCTTCAAATATGTTAGGACAGTTAGGTTGCGTATAGGCCCAGATGATTAAGTCAAAGTACAAAACATTCTTTTTTTTTAATGGGAATCAAACAAAATTTTCTTAATACAAAGACTTATATTCTTATAGGTTGCTGTAACTTGCAGTTGCTTCATTCTAGTTCATAAATTAATTTGCAAAATTTCATTTCTAATAATTTTTTTTAACTAAATTAAATCTAAATTCCAATTTAACCTGATTAGTTATCTAATTTTTACTGCCATCATTTCCACGTGGCTTATACCTATTTTTTTAATTCCACATTATATTAAAACTTAAAAATTAAAGTTACTACTTAATTTACTAACATACCCCTTACCACTCGTTTTAATTTTGATTCTTTAATTGTCTATCATCATTAATTTAAGGGTAGAATTGGTAAAATATAATTAATTCTCTCTTAAAATTATAAAAGTGATAAATAATTATAAACAAAAACAAGATTAAAATAATGACAGAAAAAGAGAGAAATAAGTGATATGATATGTGATATGATAGGAACAGTAGAAAGAAACACAAAAAAATAGGTATTGTTTGGTTGAGGGGAACGGATGGGATGGGATGGGATGGGATGGGAGGGGAGGGGAGGGGAGGGGAGGAAAGGGAAGGGTTTTTAAAAATAGATTGTGTTTGGTTCAAATTTTTGGAGGGGAGGGGAAGGGAATGGAAGGGATAAAAATCTCTCTCCTCCCATTCCCTCTCTTCCCCTCCCCTCTATTAAAATCTCTCCCTCCCCTTCCCTCCTTTCAACCAAATATACCCGAAATTCATTTTCGCTTAATTTTTAGAAACCAATCAAAAGAAAGGAGTGGTAACATGTGGGAGATTAAGCAAACCATCTTTACCATCTTTAGACGTAACCTTAAACGTACCAAAGTCTCATTTGTTTGTTTCAAATTCCACATTTTAGAACACGTTAACTCGGAAG
The DNA here is from genome assembly GCA_030819835.1 of Acmispon strigosus. NCBI lineage: Eukaryota > Viridiplantae > Streptophyta > Magnoliopsida > Fabales > Fabaceae > Acmispon > Acmispon strigosus. The sequence continues at coordinate 39,737,781 of JAUAMA010000007.1, forward strand.
TGGTTTGTAACACACTAAAATTTGTATAATATTTTTGAATCTGGGCCTATTTTGTTTCTATAAAATTAGGGTGTCCTATCGGTGAAAATAATAAATCCCTAAATCAATTAAACATAAATTAAAAATTTCCCAAAACAAAAAATTTATTTCCTGACTATTAGATCTAAACCAATCATACACCATCACATTCTTATGGTGTAAAAAATATAATTGAGAGTTTATTAATTTATAAAATAAAAATAAAAATAAATATCACGTTAACATGAATAATATTAGATTTAAATTGTTGTCTAACTATTTATTAATTTAATTTGATATGATATCACATTTTCAATGAAAAAGTCCGATGGAAAGTCTAATAATATTTTTTACCAGTTTAGTTTTATTTGAAATATTGAAATATTGTTAATATATAAACTATAAAAGATAAATAAATATGGAGAATGATTGGTGGCACGTGCAGTTCTCAACGACGGCGGGCATGACGATTGATTGTTCATTATTTTGTACTCGCTCCCTCTAAATGTTTCCTATTATGCATTTATTATAATATATTCTCTCTCCCCTTATGATTGGTCGAGAACATGATTTGTTGCTTCACACTTTCATTTTCTTCTGACCAAATAGCGTTTTGCTCATATACATGACATGGCACAGTATGAAAATTTAACATTGAATCATTTAATATTTAAATTGTTGTCTAACTATGAATTTTATTTTATCTGATTTATTCAAATATCACATATTCAATGATTTTTTTATGGAAAGTCTCATAAGATCTTTTACCAATGAAGTTTGTCATTTTTTTTTAATATTTACTTTACTAATAAAAATTTTCTTAGTTTGTTGAATTTCTCTCTTAATTTTGAGACAACCTTCCACAGATGCTCAAATCTGAGATGTGAGACACATGCTTAAGTTAAAACCAATATTTGCAGAACCAAATCGGATATTGAACCGTTCGAGTTACTAGTTCACGGTTTTTGTGGTTCAACAGAGGTTAAACCATGGTTGAACTGATTGTAATTATATACATAAAATGAAAATTACACATGACATTAAAATTCTCAACCTTCAAAAGGTTGAGACAAATCATTTTCATATCAATTTTTATTTTTTCACCTTTTTTTTTTTTACAAAACTAAACTGGTTCGACCCGGTTTTTGTCTGATTTCTTCGATTCGTGATCGGTTCGATACTCAACCGATTTCAGGTGTCAACCGAACTGGCCTGGCAAGCGGTTCTTAGTTTTTCCGATCAAACCGGCCGGTCCGATTCAATTTTGTCAACTATGGTTAAAATAACCTTATACCAACTGATCTACACGTTTGGTGATAATAAAATTATATTTTGATATCACCTTGAATTTGGATAGAAAATATAATTTCAACTTTTAGTATATAAAAATGACATCAACCTCTTCAAACTTTTATCAAATATTAGTGGTAGCATCATTTATACATGAAATGAAATATATAATGACAACTAAGTTCATGTACTTAATTCAAAATTTATAATATGATTATAATTGGAAAAGTTAATGTTTTTATTTAATTTGCTATATATTAATCTCAAAAAATTAAATCTAAATTTCAAATTCAAAAACTAAAAAAAGGACTTATACATTGTAGGAGTTTAATCTAATTGTTGTTATTTGTATTAATGATGATAAATAATATTATTTATATTTTTGTGCTTTATCAAAAGAATCTTATTAATTTAATTTTTTTATCATTGATGCAGGTTGAGTCTTGCAGTATAAACTAATGATAATAAAATTATTATAAAATAATTATAATAACACTATAAAAACTCTATATGGCATAAAAAAATGTAATATATACATCAAAGTGCTTAATCTGCACTTATATAATGAAAAGATAATAATTAAAACGAGTTGAGTTTGGAATCTTGACCAGACTATTGATGGTGTGTAAATTGCTTAATTTGTTTTAATCTTGTCCCTGAAGATAGTTCAAGTTGTAAGAGTTGGGGGCATATGAGTTAGCGAAGTGAAAGTCCAAATCTCAATCTCTAGAAAGGACATTTGGCCGATCAAAAAGAAAGAATGTTTTTTCGTGCATCGCACGACACCAATGCTATCCTAGTTCATACTAATTTTCTCATCCATCTCATTGTAATTTATTTTTCTCATCACTTTATATCTTTCCTAGAGAAATGTTAACAATACTTTCTTTAATATCATTTTTTTAACACTCTATTTGATTGGTCAAAATTCATATCGGGTTCATTAAAATAAATGGGGTTCATTTCCATTTAACGAGACTCACATGAATTTTAACCAATTAAATAAAGAGTTAGAAAGGGAGTGTCAAATAAGCTTTTTTTTTTAGAAAGCCAAATGGTAAGTTTTTTTTAGAAAGCAAAATGGTGTATTGATCAAAAGCTTTGAGAACAAAAAGCCTGCTGGTAGCAACTCGAGCCCCTTCCAAGAGTGTTTCCAACCATGCGATGCGTCCAATGACTGTAAAAGATTCTAACGCATGTACTTCTCCTACAGAAGAAAAAATACAATAAGTCCGATATAGGTTTTTTTTCCTTCGTTGATTTGCTTTATTTTTTTTTTTCTTTGCGCTAAAAATTAATAATAAAATGTTTAACGCCAAAAAAAATTCTAACATTTGAAAATTTATAATAAATACAAAGTAATTAAAAAATCGTTCCTCTGCATATTGTATACTCATATTTTTATTTTTAATTTAATTCAGATTTTAAATTTAAACACATAAGAATTCAATACATTTTGTAAAAGATGAAAATAACTTATCAAATTAGAATAATGCATTGAACAAAGAACTCTAAAATTTCAAATCAAGTTTGAATTAATTTCTCTTTTACTCTTTTTTGGGTGTATTAAATTACTTCACAATTTCAACACAAGTGTGGTGAAGACCAAAAGTCTCCCCAAGAGTACAGCTCATAGGAATCAAACTTTCAACTTAAGGGTTCAAACAACCACTTTTTCGTGGTTTCCCAAGGTATACGCATAACTGGCAGTCATGAGACTAATCTCCTAAGACTTTGAGACCACTTTAAGTGGGTAAGCTTTTCTCAATAAGTGCTTCTGTTAAGAACCAAGGGTTCTTTGAAGAAGAAAAATTGAGAAATCGAAGATACTGAATGTTCTTTATATTCTGATTAATTCACTGTTACAAGCTCTGTTTATATACAGAGAGAAAACAGACAAACAGACAAGAACCCGGATACTCCAGGTCAACATAATCGACGTCATTTATTACAGACAAGAATTCCGGGTCAGCATAATCGGCGAGTCACCTATCACACATGGACGGCTGACATGACTAACTGGCTAAACGATACAGTTATGCATTCGATTCAACTAGGCAAGCAATGCCGCCATATAGATAATGGAATGCTAACTTACTCAGACGATAGTGCCAGACTTACTCAGACGACAAGTATTAGATGATACAAACGACAAGTATCAGATGATACAAACGATAGGTATCAGACGACACTGTATTTCTCTAACAGCCCCCCTCAAACTCAAGGTGGGTGAAAAGGAGCAGCCTTTGCAAACACATTGAGTTTGGCCTTCATTGCTACAAAGTATTGAGGCGATAGAGGTTTTGTGAAGATATCGGCCAATTGATCCTGACCAGGAATGTGATACACAAGTAATGACTTGTTTTGAACTTTCTCTCGAACGAAAAAGATGTCCAATTCCATATGTTTGGTTCTGGTGTGCAAAACAAGGTTGTAAGTTAAGGCCACAGCTCCCATGTTATCACAGTAAATTGTAGGAACTTGGAAAGGAATCTTTAACTCCATGAGAAGAGATTGAATCCAAAGAATTTCAGCAGTGGTTTTGGCCAAGCTTCGATATTCTGCTTCAGTGCTAGACCTTGCGACAATCGTCTGCTTCTTGGAGCTCCAAGGCACTTAGTTTGGTCCACAGAAAACACATGAACCAGAAGTGGAACGTCTGTCGTCCGGATTCGATCCCCAATCAGCATCACAGTAGGCAGTCAAGGGCACAACAATGTTATAATTGTAGGGCTTGAGAAGCAGACCATGAGATATAGTACATTTGAGGTATCTTAGTCTGCGCTTAACAATTTTAGGTACCGTTCAGACGGGCTATGTGGGGTGCTAATACCTTCCCCACGCGTAATAGACTCCCGAACCTAGATTTTAGGTTTCACATACTATTTTATCTTTTTTTGGTTTTTCTAGTGTTTTCCTCAAATAAACATTAGTGGCGACTTTGTCTGATAATAATTGTATTTTTGCGTCGTCCCGCCACGACCCCGGTTGCGACAGATGGCGACTCTGCTGGGGATGATTGTATTTTTGCGTCGTCCCACCGCGACCCTGGTTGCGACAAGATTCGTCGCAGATGATCAGTTTCGCCCTTATGAGTAATTTAGCATGAGGGTTGTTATGCTTTATGTTGCATGTGGAGTCCTCGGTTATAGGTATATGAATCTTGAACCTTTAGTTTGTCGTCCTTCCTCCAGGCAACAACAATGCAACAATCCCACTTGAAGCAACATTTATGATGATATCACTTATTGAGCGAATAGATGCCGACATAGTGTTCCATACAAATGTTTTGCTTGTTCCACCATAGCCATATAGGAAGAAAAATCCACCTTTGTTTCCATAGACAATGCTCATAATTTTATCATATGCATGCCTTTGTTCATCAGTTATTGAAGTGAGAGCTTGCTCTAAGTAATGACGCAACGCAAGTCTATCATAATTATCTTCTTCGACGATCAATCTTTGGTCATCGTCTGCCACATAACTGTCTGAAGGATAAGGCATGGATGCAAAGTTGACCAGACTCCTACCATTTTTTTGTAGTAGGTCCTCAATCTCGGCAAGTGCTAGATTTTTTTTCTGATCATCTGTTAAAGTAAAATTTGCGGACATATAAAATACTCCCTCCGTTCCAAATTACAAGGACATGTTTAAACAATCACGCTTATTAAGAAAACATGTAATAAGCTAATTAATATCTTGGTTTTGTTATTTTTTGTACAAATCTTCCATATATGCCCATATTTAAAAATCTAGGAATTGTTAATGTTAGTATTGGATATATCAAAGGTTGGTTGGGAAACATGAAAGAGAAGTAATTAGTAGAGGTGATAATTAAAGTTTTGGAATTGAAAATATAATGAATGTAATGGGTAAAAAAGGAAAAGCTTATTATTTTTTTTTTGAAATCTACAAGGAGTCTTATAATTTGGGACACCAAATTTGTGTCTAAGTGATCTTATAATTTGAGACGGAGGGAGTAGCTTAATTTAGTCAAACACCATAACATATGAAAAAGAAAAATCTTCCATTGAATATGAAAGAATAAAATCAAAATGCTTAACTAAATATTGAGTATAATAAAAATAACAAAGAATAGAAACAATATCCTCTAGTAAGTAATCCAATGCAATGCACGGGTTTGTTTCACTCTTAATGTTGAAATTATTTTTTGAATTGTAAAATTTATTTTTTAGTATTCAGATATTAAATTAAAATAATTGATTACAAATTCAAAGGTAGGAAATGTATCATTTTTAAATTCAATAGACTGTATGACCAATATTTAAATAGATATATACATAAAAAGCAAATTAATATAGGGAACGATATGTATCAGTACATTTTTCTCCTATATTTGTTTGTTTGACACATTACAAATCATATACTGTGAATGACTTTTTTTTCTTTGACGCCATTACGAAAAGAAGGCTGTGAAAGATAGACTCATAAATTAAAATAAACAAAATTCCTAATAATTAGACCTTAACATACTTCCAAACTCAACTTTTTATATTTTTTAACTACAAAGTTTTGACATGTTTGACAGGCAACTAACTAAGCACACTACTAGAAATTTACTCATTTCCTGCGCATTTTCCTGCCAAATTTTTCCCAAAATTTTATAGGAAAATGTTTTTCTGCCAATTTCAAATACGCTGTCCAGGCCTTCGTGGATAACTATATCTACGCATTAAGAAAACACAGCAAATTTCCTGCGAATTTTTCTACAAATTTTGTTGTCGTAGGTAATTCCACAATAAATATATCGCAGGTAAAGCAGATGATAAGTTTGAAGAAAATTTCGTAGCAAACCCTTATCCCAACCATTTTCTCAGTAAATTTCATTGGTAAATTCCCAGCTAATCTCATTTCCCTGATAAATTTCATAGGTAAATTTAATTCATAGGCAAGGTCAAGCATCGTCTGTGAAACAACAATCTACATCAACCCCTTCAAATCCCCCAAGAGTTGTTCCAAAGGCACTGCGGATTGCACCGTCTGAGGAATCCGAACCATCGTCTGCTCCAAGGAAGACGATAAGGATAATGTCTGGTGGAGCCCCATTGTTTAATCCTTCTTCAATCACAACAAGAACAAGGTCTACTCGACCCACTTCGTCTGCAAAAGTGGCATTGTCTGCAAGCCAAGTTCAATCGTCATCTCAACTGGGTAAACGAAAGAAACCTGAAGTTCCAAGGCCCCTTCCAAACTATGCAAAGAGACGACTGATTGTTGATGAAGTAGAAGAGGAGGATGATGAAGATATGATGATTCCTGATTCGACAACCTTCCTTGGATCCACTCAGGTAATCCATGTATCTTCTCCAAACACTGCCTTTGTCAATGCTCTGTTTTTTGATAATGTGGAACCTGTTGATGATGAACCCAATGTTCTTACACCCCTATATGTTCAAACCACTGAAAACCACCGAGAACACCTCCTACCACCACTGCTCAACCAAAATCACCACTTATCACCACTGAAAAACCACCTACTCCTCCAACCACAACTCAAAGATCACCCACTCTAATAGAAAAAGAAAACACCACAACTCACCCTCCAAAATCTCCAACCCCCACAGCAAACGACCCCTCTGTTAACCATAAATTTTTTGGTTGAAACTGCTAAAATTAGACCAACCTCATTGTCTGAAAGCACCACTCCTGCTGGAACCATGATTGCTTCATCCTCAAGGGCACCACCCGTTGCACCTCTTGCTGTATTAAAGACACGTAAGCGTCTTCTGCAAAGGATAGTGCAAAGCTCCACCAAGAGAATCAAGCAAACGAGGCAGACTGCAAGACTTCACGGGAAGAAGTCGTTTTGGAAAAATTAAGCATGGAAATCAAGAATTCAGATTTTGGGTACATAACTCCCTCATGGGTTTCTTCGTCTGCACCTAATGAGCGTTACACGATTTTTGCTCGAAAAGATGAAGTTCCTCCTCCTCATGAAGATTGGGATATTCAAGCATCGTCCGCTTATATTGGCCATGTGCCATTCTATCTAATCGGAATGAGACCATTAGTTATTGCTCTTGGTTCTTGGATTTTCATTTTATTTCCTGCATATGTCTATGGATGATATGGTATTGATGACCTATACCCAATCCCAAAGCTTCCTGTGAGGATACCCTTACTTGAAGAAGTCATTCCTGAACCTGCTCAAGCTGTACAAATCAATGACTCCCCACCTGAAGCATAATCTGAAGTCGGTGCCAGCTCTATGCAAATTGTAGAAGCACATCTAGTAGTTGTTGATTCTCAAATGGCCATCGTTCAAGCTTTTGAGGAGCACAAAGTATATGTGGATCCGAAACTCTCAACAATTGAACACGCCCTTGCTTTGATCCTGAAAAAGCTGGATTGAAATTTATCTCTATTTATATTTTTGTTGAACAATTTACTATGCTGACATTTTATCGTTTACGGTCTTAGCTTGCTATGCAATATGCTTATCGTTTTTAGTTTATCGTTTATATGCTCTTATGCGTATATATGTTGTTAATAATTGCATATGTTTTTGCTAATGACAAAGAGGGAGAAGAGGGAAAAAGAAGAGAATTATCGTTTAGAAAAAGAGAAGAAAGAAAGAAAAATAAGAGAGCTATCGTTTTCTCATATTAAGGGGAGTAGAGAGGAAAATGAGAAAGAAGAGAGTTATCTTTTTCTCATATTTAAAAAGGACCCTTTTATTGAAAAAGAGTGGGGGAGTATACAAACACATTTTACAAAGTTTTCATATTACAAAGTTGTCATATTACAAAGTTTTTATAAGAACCTTTTTCTCTATAAAATTGTCATCATCAAAAGGGGGAGATTTTTAAGTTCAAACAATCTTACAACTTTTATCATATTTTGAATGATAACAATATTGATTAAGATTTAAATTATGATAGATAAAAATTTCCTAAACTTTGTGTATTATGTTTTTCAAGAAATATCTCCATCGTTTATATTTCAAGAGAAGTCTCGTCTACACGCATTGTCTAACATCTAGAAAAGACTAATTCACTCTACCAACGTCTACTCAGACGAAAGGGAAATCATTGTCTGAACAAAAGAGAAGCATCGTCTAAGTCAAAGCAAGAGACTATATTATATCAAGAAAATATCTCAAGTATGGTCTACAGCTGGAAAGGTCAAGCACCGAGGAAAAGAAGTACATATCACGTGACAAGCGTCAGAGTGTCAATGGTCACATATTCCAAGGTCCTGTACAATGTTGTCTATAAGACAAAATGGATCAGCTCTTTCTCTTTCCTTCAAATACAAAAGATTCGGTACAACAGAAAGTCCACTTTTGAATACTTCATCGTTTAAGAAAAGATTGCAGAGACAAAGAGACAAATGCATTAAATGCAAAGCAGAGACCCGTTGATGAACGCCCAAGAGGAATTGCGTGTCTCACACTGCTTCACTACCACATCTTCAGAAACCCTAATTTGAAGTGAAGATATAAAAGGAGGACTTGAAGATTTCAGAACAGAGGATACAACACACAGAACTCTGATATTCAAACCAACTTGAATTCAAGTGTCAAAACCTCAAAGAGTGAAAATTTTCTAAGTGTGAGAAATTCCATAAGAGTCAAATACTCTCAAGCTATTCACACCTCACAGAGAACCTATTGTCTGATCCTCTTTGTTTGAAAACTCAAGTATATTCCTAAGTGTCATATCCACTACCAAAAATACTTAGAGTTACTGAGCCTAAATCTTTCTACCCCACTCTTGGAGAAGAGACTTTGTAGAAGAAACCATTCTTGAAAAGGAATCCAGGAGAAGTCCTTGATAATACTTGTTTTAGGAGAAGTCCTTGAGAATACTTGGTTCAGGAGAATTCCTTGAGAATACTTGTACTAGGAGGAGTCCTTAATAATACTCTGGTGAATAGAGGAAAATCTTGGTTAAGCCAAGAACTGGACGTAGCCCTATCATTTAAGGGGGTGAACCAAGATAAAATCCTTCGTGTGCTTTATCGGTTACGTTTCTGTTTATCATTCCGCTGCCTAACGTTTACGAAAAGTTTTCTAAAAACTTATATCTGCTTTTGAAAACTAAATTTTAAAAGAACATAATTCGAACCTCTCATTTCTTATGGTGTTACTTTATTTATCAATGTACCGGTCTCCGAGCCCTGTTTGAATTAACATATTGCATATCTTCCTTAAAAAAAAAAACTAGTGAGCCACCATCATTGAACAATGGATATAATGGTAAGAAGTTGGATAGTTAAGTTATTTATTTGCAATTAAATTTTTTTTGTCGATATTTAATTGCAATTTATTGTGATAGTTTTTTTTTTTGGCCAACTATTACGATAGTTTGTAAACCCAAGTTTTGGGAAATTTCTTTTTGGTCAAACCCAAGTTTTGGGTTGCCAACGAGGTGAAGACCGAGAATATTTGGGCCTCTGTAAAACCCACAGATGCATTGAAGGGATAAACTGAAACAGAGATGTGGCTTTTGGGCTCGGTTCTGAAACATTTTGCGCTTGTTTAATTACAGTTTTTAAAAACTGTTTTATTTTTAAAATCTGAAAAATTTAAAAATCTGCTTGACAAAACTTGTTTTTAAAAACAGTTCTTGTTTTCAATTTTAAAAATTAAAATAACAGAACAGCTAAAAGACGTTTTCAATTTCTGTTTTTAGATTTCAATTTTCAATTTTTTAAATGTTGGAAAACATCTCATTCAACAGTTTTTTTCTGCTTTAATTTTGAAAAACAGTTTTAAAGAACAATTTCTAAAAACACTTTTTAAATACAATTTTCAAAAATTACAATCACACATTAGTTCATGGGTTTTAGACTAGATCTTTGTCTATCTAACTGGATTCTACTGCACTAATACGACTACTATCAAATAATCCTGTGCATCTTGAAAAAAAAAAAATCCAGTGGATGGTTTGGCTTTTTAGTTATGAGGAGTACTAGCGACACAACTTTTTTAAAAACCCGGTTCAAATACACATTAGTTTATTTCTTGAAAACTGAACACGTTAACTTTTTAAAAAATAAATAAATTACAAGAAGTGTGTTGAAACGTGTTTTTAAAATAAAATAAGTGTGTTGATAATATTTCTCTTTTCACATTTGATAATATAAAATGACTGTGCTGTTCAAATTGCAAATTTGGGATTACAAGCGGGGTTAAAAAGCCTAGTTTTTTTATTGCCACTGCTTCAATTTGGTGCTGAGTATGCTCAAATAGCGTAGTTTTCGAGTGAAATGCTAATGTTTTATATCGCAATAATTGTATTGTAGTTTAACATATTCAAGAAGCACGCCCATCCAACAATGAAGCACATGCATGTCAAACCCATCTAAACGAAGATGAAGCCTATGGTATGATAGAGTCCCACATTGAGGGTAAGAAGTGTTTGAGAAGTGTAACATCAACTTGATAGAATATTGATATTGTCACCTCTAAGTTAATTCTAATATTAAGAATGAAATAAATGCAAATGCATGTACTGAAGCTATCATTCAGGGACAATAACATTAGTTTTATGTGAGTGTGAATGATAAGATAATTATAATAATAATAATAATAATAATAATAATAAAATTAGTATTTTAGGAAAAAAGTCATAGAAAGAGAATCAAAGAATGTTACATGTCTTTTCCTCTCGTAAAAAATAAAAGAATGTTACATACTAAATAAACAATAGAGCTGATAATAGCTAGGATAAGGTAAGTTTTGCCTAAATAGGTCAGATCTGGTTAAAAGTTTTAAGGTTTAACTCTGGCATGTTACCTCTTATACGTTTTTTTCAGGGCATGACCTAATATTCTTGAAAGCCTGTCATGGTCAGATAGTCTATTTAAATGTATGTTTCATAATAAGACTTTTACATTTGTGAGTTAAATTATACAAAAATAAATATTTTTATAAACAGACTAATAAGCTACTAGGTAGGGATAGGGATGAAGGTAAGCTAAATTATTTTGAGTATTTTAGAGTGAGAGAATCTATTTAAAATCATATTTCATTAAGGTATTTTAATAGGTCATAAATCTATTTCTGAATAGACATATCTTTAAATCATCATATAAGTAAATTTGCTTAAAATATAAAAGCGTAAATAAGTATATAATACTAAGATATTATGATAAATTTCTATGTAACAATAGTATCAATAATAGAATATATTTATATAATTCACATTTATTTAAATGGGTTAGTTTGTTAGACTTATAACGTAATTTGAAAGTCATGAACTTGACCTTTTGAACTATATAGACTTTTAAAAAAGTCTAGGCCTTGTCTATTTACTAATTTGACCCGGCCTGCCTGATGTAGGCTAGGCCAAAGTCCCCTACGAACGATGTGGTCTATTACCAAAGATTCAAGTCATGTGGATAGTAAAAATCTCAACAAGAAGGCTAATCCATGAATATGTGAGTGTTCATATTTCAAACAATTTTTTTTTTGGTTATATGGAAGGGCAACGCCTCGAAACGAACAAACACTACCTAGGAGCAAAGACAGAGGACGTGATCTCCCACCTATCTGAACTATCAAACTATAACATTCTCCAACCGAGAACTCCACCATATGAGTACCAAAGGGAAAGTGAAGCCAATATGAGCCAAATAATCAACAAGAGTATTTGCCTCTCCATAAGTATGCTGGAACATCATTGCACCATGCTCCACCAGTAGCTAACAAATAGATCGCGTCATATCACCGTAAGGATGAGAATCAACATTAGGGGATGCAAGAAGCCTGATAAACTCAAGAAAATCGCTCTATAATGACCCTTAGAATGTCTAAGCTAATATAGCAATCTCCGCTGCTGTCTGAATCGGTGAAGTCTAAGTCAGAAGAGCATTGTCAAAAGCCAGATTCCCCAAAATCCAACAAAACCCTATCAACCATTGCCTAGAGGAGTCTCGCAGCACTCCGCCACAGCTCGCTTGAAGATTCTCTATCACAGCGTCGTCCACATTGAACTTCGCCCAGCCATTTTCAAGAGCCTGCCACCACAGCTGCTGAGGACGAGGCTCGCGCCTGTCGAACACGTTCCTCTGCTCCCCACTGACGCCAGAAAGATGAGCAATCGAACCAGGTAGCTGAGATTACATGGCCATGGAACAGACAAATCCCTAGAGCCGCAAGGTTATAGGTTGGATCTGATTGAAAACTCAATCGTTGACTTTGGCTTCACCGGCCCAAACCACCTGATCAGACCCACTCGAAATAGCATGAGCAGCAACACTAAGAACTTCCTAGACGAACCTAGAAGGAAGAAAGTTAGTAAAAAGATACGTCTTCCACCCTCATCCCTCTTCGTAGCAATGTGCAAGGGGAAGATCAATGATTTATGTCGGCACCTCCTGCGAGAGACACTTCTCCAGAACATGCCCCAAAAGCAGCCAAGAGTCTCTCCAAAACCTGATTGCCTTGCCGTCCCCAACCTTCCATCTACAACCCGAATATAAAGTATCCCAAATTTTCCTAACGCCTTGTTACATGAGTGAATCCCTTCTACCTCTCCACACATCCGGCATAAAAAGACTCTCACACCCATACAACCGTTGTTAATACCAAAATTTTATCTTGGTGTAATTTTCAATACCAAGAAACCAAAGATAATAAATTATGTTCTAAGAATTTTAATTTCTTAGTCGAAATTTGGTGTTAGTAATATTGGTCGAAATCACATTGATGTGAGACTATTATAATTGGTCGAATTTTAAGGCTTATTGGGTCGAAATTGTTGGAACATTTTCTTGGTCGAAATCATATGCCAAATTGACAAAGACTTGCTCTGAGCGTGGAGTTTTCATGCATGCATGCCTACATCGTTTGTTGCTGTTGCATCGTCTGTTCCAGTATCGTATGTTGCATCGTCTGCTCCAGTATCGTCTGATGCGTCGTCTGCTGCTGTTGCATCGTCTACGGGAAGACGATAAAAGATAAGACGGTAGAGAAGACAGTGGAGGAGACGATAGAGAAGACAGTGGAGGAAGACGATAGAGCAGACAATGAAGCAGTAGCAGACGATAAAGTAGTAGCAGATAATGAAATGCAGTTTCACGTTGCTTGTTCATCAACAACAATATCTCTACTAACCGTTATTGAGTTACAAACAGATCCGAAAATTCTGAGATGCTTTAAAAGAAAGTTGCTAGCAGTTACAAGAAATCAATGGCTCTAGTTAGGAAGTAATTTTCTATGTTTGAATCTTGACCATAGGATTATGTTAGCAGTTTTATTTCAAGCATTATAAATAGTAGGTTGTAACTAGGAATAAGGCAGATTCACACAACTACTCAAAACTCTCAAACAATGCCTACAAGTCTTATGCGACAGGCAGCTAACTAAGAGAACTCGAGGGTGTTGTGATTCTCACTTTTGATTCAATGCAATTTACTTCTGCCATTTTGATTTCTCTTTACTTTTTGATATCTTTTTCCCTTTTAATTCCTTTCCTCTTTTGAATTTTGTTTTATTTTCATTTTCTTCAAGCTTCTACCATTCTCTTTCATCTTCTTCTTCATCCTTGAAGAGCATTCTTTCGTTCTTCATCAAAAATCTGGAAAACAAACTTAAACGTTTTCACATAAAGAATCCGAAGAGGATCAAAATCCACTTTTTTGTCTACATTTAAATTTCTATTTGTTTATAAAAAAACCGGATAAACACCCGTGCAAAACCCACACCCAAAGGGACTCCGGATAATTGATTAAGCCGCACCCAACCTTCATCACATAACTTGATTAAAATGATGCATCTTTCTAAACCCCCCAATCCCCCTTGAATTCTTAGGGCTACACACCACATAAAGCCTCTTTGCAACTTAACAAGTTGGTTACTAACTGATATTTCAAACAGAATTACATCCTGCAATATGACATAAACTGGAGAGAAGTTTTAAAATTCGTCCCAATAAATAATGTGATTCCTGATCTCTATCCATTAAACGGCAAATGAACACAACCGACAATTGTGAGAAAATAATAGATATTGAAAAGAAGTTATTGTCACCTTCGATATCTTTTAAGACAAATTAGAATAATTTTTTTAATAAAATATTAATAATATTAGAGTCGTTCTAGAAGTCCTGCCACATGGGTAGACCACTATGTACGTGTAGGGCACCGCTTGAAGAAATTAAATATCAAGTCTCATTGTAGGGTCCTACTTGAGAGTTAGAGATGGTAGTAGGGCTCACTACAATTGTATCTTTCTTCTTCACAGCTCATATCAATTATCATTTATCAAGGCATATAACATTGACAAGTACTGTGTACTGACAATGAATCAAAACATTAAAATTAAGAGAAAAGACAAGAGCTTCTAGAAGTAAACCCCTCTAGCTACTTTTTATTTTTCCACCATATGCAGTAGTTTATAGTTAGTAGTTAGGGGTGACAGTGCGATCCAAGTCGTTACATTCTAATTTAATGTCTAAATTTTTAGATTTTTTTTTTTTAACTTACTAACCTGTTTATGAATCTGTTTAAAAAAAAATAAGGAGATCAATAGGCTAGAAGCTGGTTAATAAAATTTCTATGTTTTTAACAAAAGGAAAATATATGTCTTTTTTAAAAAAAGTTATATTTTGAGTTTTAAAAAAATTAATTAAAACAGTATACTATATTTATTTATATGATTAATAAAAATAATATGATATATAAGTAGGCTGGCCTATCCGATCAAATAAGTTTTTTTATAGTCCTATTAATTGGACTTTTTAAAAAAATTAACTTGGCGCCAAACCACATACCGTCTAACCTATTTTCATCAAATAGTAACTAATTCTCTAAATATATATGTTTATGTATAAAAAAGTAAATAACTAGCCGTAAAATATCGTCTATTCTCATGTGATGAGGATCTGACTTCATAATTATGTATAAGGGATTAATTGAACAACCCCACACACACATGCAGCACTTCAGGTTGTTCTCTAGCTCCACTTACCGATGTGGAATCTTATCTGAAATCATAATTCATGTATTATAAAGAAATAATTTTCTTATGCGCTGTAGAGATCTCTTCATATTTTACGTAATTACTAAAATAAAATATGACAAGTGGAAGCTGTTGCTTTTTTTTTAATATTAAAAAAATAAATATATGTTAAAAAAATAGCAGAATGTGATTGTTTGGATTTTAAGCTTGGAGTCGCATGGTACATTGCGACTTGTAAAGCTGGGAGTTGCATGGTCCATTGCGACTTGTTTTGGATTTTGATCTTAGAAATATTATTGTTTATTATTAAGAAATATAAATTTTTAAATTTATTAAATTTAGAATTATTATTGTTTAAATTATAATTTCATCTTGAAATTAATGTTTAGATATTGTTTATTGTTTAGAAATGTTATTGTTTAGATTGTTTTATATTGTTTATTTTATTAATTAGAAATATAAATTTTCTAGAAATTAATTTCTTGTGAAATACAATTTGTTTATTGTTTAGAAATATTAATGTTTATATTATTATTGGGAATTAAAAATTGTTTAGTTTAGTGTTAAATTTAGAAATTTTATTGTTTGTTGTTTAGAAATAGTATTGTTTAGATAATTGTATATTGTTTATTTTATTATTTAGAAATATAATTTTTGTAGAAATTAAACTATTGTGAAATACTATTTGTTTATTGTTTAGAAATATTAATGTTTACATTATTGTTTAGAAATAAAAATTGTTTAGTTTAGTCTTAAATGTAGAAATTTTATTGTTTATATTATTGTTTAAAATTTTTATTGTTTATTTTCTTCTTTGGAAATTTTATTTGTTTAGAATTAAAAATTAGAAATATATAATTGTTGATTGATTAAAAATGATTAAAATTGATTGTACGAGCCTTATGGCGAATGAAGCCTATATCAATCCCGGCCCTTTAAATCTGGGTCTCCTGCACTTACAAGACAAGCACGTGTTCAATCATGTGTGGAACGAAGAACAAAATAGAATTATTGGTGTGAGAAAACCCGCGATGAACCGTCACGACGTTCCAAACCTGATTGTAGGCTGCCTCCAAAGGGTCGAGCTTTATGAGGTGGCACTTATTAGACATGAACCTCTCGACAAAGAGTTGATATCTGCTTTGGTGGAGCGTTGGAGGCCAGAGACGCACACATTTCATGCCATACAGGGAAGTCACAATCACGTTACAAGATTTGGTTGTGCTTCTAGGCCTGAAAACAGATGGGCTACCCATCACCGGCAGCACCTGGCTTAACTGGCCACTTCTCTTGGAAAATATGCTAGGAGAGGCTCCGGACCCAGATGCTAAAGAAACCAAGGGAGGTACTATTAAGTTAACCTAGTTGAATAGGCTTATGGAAGATATGGTGTTGGTCGAGGGTGACGAAGTTGGATTGGACCGGTATGCTCGAGCGTACATACTTGTTTTGCTTGGAGATTTCATGTTCACTAGCCACACTAGTGGAAGGATAGCAATGAGATATCTAGCACTACTAGGTGACTTTGATGATGCGGGACATTACAGCTGGGGATCTGCATTTCTTTCTCATTTATACTATGACTTGTATACTGCAACCGATGTTCGTAAGAAAGAGATTGTGGGTTGTACATATCTTATCCAATTGTGGGCCTGGACAAGGATACCCGGCATTGGCCCACAGCTCCCGGAACTTGAGGCTAGAGTCAAACCTCCACTCGCAATAAGGTATACTCTTAAACTTGTTACATAAAATTATTGACAATGTAACATATACATTTCCTTATTGGTGACATATGCTTTATGTACTTAATTTTTTGTGTAGGTGGAATGACGTGCCGACGAGTTATGATAGGTTATCAATTGATGAGTACCGGACCATATTAGATGCACTTCGCAGCAATGAAGTGAGTTATATGCACATTTCTATTTGTTAGATAAATGTTCACTTATTGCACGTTATTAACATTGTCGTTGTTGTGATGTAGTTTCGATGGATGTCATATACTGATGATGTATTGGCCGCGCTCCCTAGCGAATTGCAAAGAGGTAGCCACCTATTGAGAGTTGTTGTGCCAATGATCATCTACTGGCGTGTTGAGTGGCATCAACTGGATTGGGTAATGCAGCAATTTAGTATGCAACAACTCGTACCTCAACAACCTCTGTAGAATGAAGAGTTGCATGACATTTCGTTGAAGGGAAAGGAGAAAGAGGATTGGGTTGTGAAGATGCAACACTTTATAAATATATGGGACCACGGGCATGAAAACGTCTTCGCAGGACCCTCTCTGGACAACTTTGTAGGCCCCAATGATGAGTACTCGTTGTGGTACGCGCAACACGCGAGACACTAGGTAATGCGTAAGGCTGCGACAATTGGCCAAGCGGTAATACTTTATAGTTCCTTGTCTACTTCTTTATTGATAAATATTCTTACAATTACTTATGATTCTATTTTATTTTGTTCACGTAGGCTGAGCGTATTCGTCATATCTGGTATGCATTATCCCTGGCTAGCCAAGTCCAATGGTCGAATGACCAGGTGCTGATGGAACTTGAGCGTTGCCTTGCACTGATACACGAGGTCGACAGGATCACATGACTGTCTACTCTCGCTCCAGGCAGGCCCATGGAGGTCCCAAGACCAATCCAAGACGTAATACCTGCAGTTGGTAGAACTGAAGGAAAAGGTATTGGAAGGCGGAGAACGTCGCATGTTGCACAATTAGTTCCTCATTCGAGAGTCGCAGAATGAGACTCCCTGACAGTGCACAGGAGTTGCAGGGGTCAACGCAACTCTCTGTCTGCATCTGGTTCCCCCCTATGCAACAGCCCCCACATGGCAAAAACAGCCATACCTTGCTTTTTTTTTTTAAAACATATTTGTCTAATTTTTTTGTGTAATATTGGAAAAAAAAACTGGAAGCTGTTTTGAGATTTTTATAATGTAGTATATTTTAAAAGGGAATTTGTTTGGACGATGAGTTAAAAAAAAGGAAAAGAAAGAGATTCGATGCCAGACCACGCTACAGCTCCTGAATTGGAATCTGCAGTCCAATCTGACATATATTGTATTCTAGAAATAATTGATGGTTAAGGTTAATAATGTACTACAAATTAAGAATTTTTTAATTGATATAAAATATTGCTATAATTGTCTTATTTAATGGTGTAGCTAAGAAAGAGGGAGAAGTGGGATTAATTTTTAAAACGAAGTGATGTGTCAGTTGAGAGAATTTTAAATTATTATTCACATCATTATTAAGCAAAGATGTAGTGGGAAAAATAATGGCATTTAAAATTGTTTTGACATCAATAATTATGAAATAAAAAAATTAATTTTAAAATGGTGGTGGTAGCAGTAGAATTGATAAGAGGGACGCGTTGGATTATATGCTACCATGTCTGGCTAGTAATGCATATATGTGTATGTTTCCAAATTGAATAGATATTTTGACTCCACCACATGTCTGTGCCAAGTTTGTTTGTGATATCAAACTCATGCATTATGCACTCGGTTTTTTCTTACCTTCCAGAAGCTCTCTTCAGTGCCACATAATTTCGTTTAACTCATAACTTCCATTTTTATTATATGGTTTTTCCACAAATTTAAAAAATATCTTGATCTATGTACATTGGGAGATTCACAATTTTGATTATGTTTTTACTAACATTTTTATTTCTTTTAAATATTATTAATTACTTAAATCTAGTCAATCATAACCAAGCGGGTTGGCGTAGTGGTTCAGTACTTTGTCGAGTCTCACGGCAATCGGCTGTCGGGATACCTTGGTCTAAACTAAAAAGAAAATCTAGTCAATCATAAATTTTTATACTGTCATCTCAAAACTTTTCATGATTATAAGTTTAAACTTTGACATATTATAGAAAATTAATAACATAAAAAATGGTGTCATTCACATAATTTATTTTATAATTTTTTTCATATTTAAAATTCCATCTTTGACATAGTTTACTTAAAAAAGTTTGTCGACCATTGAGAAATATACAAGTCATATGATTTTTAAAACTTAAATGATTATATATTTCATGATGTCAAATGGTAAAGAAATACATAAAAAAAAGTATAAGTAAATTAGTCAATATGTAAATTCACATTAGTTAACTTTGGATTGTAATATATTTAATTTGATAAGTCAAAACAATTTTTCTATTATTATTAAACTGAAAGGCAGGTAAGCAACGTATGTCCATTAACAAACGAAAAGTATGAGACGGAAACCACTACTTAATTTTTATTTTATCAGGGGGAACCTCTACTATTGAGAAATGTAGGATGTAGAAAATATAAGAGAAAAAATATAATTTCTCATTGAATGTTATCAGAATACACGTTTATATACATCAGCTCTTATCTAACAAAAAAAAAAACTCTTATGAACGAGTTTTGGGTCAAGTGATCAACCTAAATAAGTTGATGCATACTTGCAGCTGAAATATGTCTAATTAATGATTTGATGAGTTGAAAATGCTTCTGAATGTAAAGGCCGGAAAGTTCTGACAATTATCTGAGACTTCCTACTCTTATTGATAAGTCAAAGACCCATATCTTTAGTTTTGTAACTTTGTTAAAGAAAGGGTGTTGAAAAAACTTAAAGATTGGAAAGGAAAACCTCTCTCCCAGGTAGGAAGAGAGATAAAGGCGATGATCCAAACTATCCCGTCTTACATCATGTCTTTTTATGCCGGATGGTTTATGCTCTCAAATTGAGGCAATGGTGAGCCGTTTCTACTGGGGCACCAATGTCTCTGGAAGGAGTACTCATTGCTTGATTGGAAAAGGCTTTGTCATTCCAAAAATGAGGGGGGCTTGGATTTTTGAGATTTTAAGGCGTTCAATTTAGCGCTAGTTGGTAAGAATTGGTGGCGTATTGTTAATAACCCACATTCTTTGTTTGCTCGAACATATAAGGCTGGGTATTTTCCTCATGGTTCCATTTTTGTTGCAAAAAATGACTATAGACCGAGTTATGCTTGGTCTAGTGTTTTTAAGGCAGGTACTTCTATGAAGAATGGTGGCTCTTGGCGTGTTGGAAATGGCCGATCTATTAAGGCATGAGAAGACCGTTGGGTCCCTTTGGAGGCCTCGGTAGTGTACTGTGATGATGTTGCAATTGATTTGAGTGTTATTTTGGTGTCTGATTTGTTGCTTCCTAATTGACTGGGTTGGAATAAGGAGCTTATAAAATTTCTACATTGGCCTCCAACAGCCCATAGGATCTTGTCTATCCCTCTTCCCTTGCATGCTCAAGAGGATGTTCTTTTTTGGCCCCTCACAACGGATGGTATGTATACCACAAAGTTTGGGTATCATTATATTCGTTCTTTGGCCAATACTCTCGTGGCTTCTTCTTCCTCCGCTCATTCCCTTCTTACGAATTGTTGGAGGAAGTTGTGAAAAGGTGACATCCTCCCTCGGTGTAAAGAGACGGCATGGAGAGCTTGCCTTGAGGCTCTTCCAGTGCGTGAAACCCTTAACAGGTGAGGTATGATCCTTGACCCCTCTTGCTCTTAGTGTCTTGAGGCTAATGAAGCGATGCAACATGCTCTTCTGTTTTGTCCAGTTTTGAAACCAATATGGTTTGCTTGCTCGTTGGGTTTGACTTTGGATAATGATTGTTCTATGCATGATTTTATAATGTTTTTTTTTATATTGTGCTGATACAAGTTCTATGGGCTTGTTTTTGGCGATGTTGTACTCTCTATGGCAAGCTAAGAATGACATGTTGTTCTGTTCCAGACCTTCCACACTTGATGGTGCCATCCAACGAGCCTTACTCACGCGACCCTCAATTGTGGTGTCTCAACCCGTTTCTCTGCTGCAATGTGTTTTTCCTTCGGCCTGGTCTCACCCCTTTCATAGCGTAGTGAAAATAAATATTGATGTGTATGTTTCTCGGAACAATCTTGCTGGCTTTGGGTTTATAGCTCATGACTACCATGGCAATGTTCTTGCAACGGCTACTTCAGATCATGTAACTTTCATGTCCCCGCCTCTAGCTGAAGCTCTTGGGTTCAGATGGGATCTCTCCCTTGCACCCACTCTTTATTTTCAGCGTACTATTTTTTAGACCGATTGCTTGCTCCTCTTTGAGGACTGAAGCATCGCGCAAATGGCAATTCCTACATGGACTCTGTGCTTTGTGATTGTCGTTTGAGCATTCCAAACTTTGATGTCCTTAGTTTATCTTTTGTTCGTAGAACTGGTAATGGCGTCGTTGAAGCTTTAGCTAAGTTTGCTTTACATCATGGTTTTTTGTTTGAATGGAGGAGTTTCCTCAGAAAGTATCATCCTCTATCCAACTTGATGTAATGGCTTCTGAGCCAACTATTTCTTCTTAATACATGATGTTCAGTTTTAAAAAAAATTACTACAGCAAAAAAAAAGAGCTAAACTAGTTGAGATAAAATAACAAAAATCAGGAACTAATTCCATAACTAACTAACTAACCACTATGATTAACTTATCCTCAACTAACTTAAGCTAACTCTTAGTAGTTACAATTTCCTGATAATTACTTAACAATACTACCAAATTCCAACTCAAATTTTTCACTCCTTTTTGAGTCGTTTGGTTTGCGCATTTTCTATTTTCCTTTTTAAAGAAAATAAAAAGCAAACTTGGAAACATTTTTAGTTGATATTTAGAAAATATTTTCTAAAATATGATCAAGGTAAAAAGAAAAAAAAGGCGCTTTCACCAAAATGAAAATGATTGAAAGCATTGAGATGAAAAGTAGCGGTCTTGGAGGATTGTGGTGGTGGTGGAGGCAGTGACGGCGGCGGTAGTAGTGCGGGGTGGTGGCGGCGGCAGAAGTGGTGGCAATGAAAACCTAAACAGTAAGTCATAACAATCATATATTCTTAGGGTGTGTTTGTTTTGAAAATGAAAATTTGAAAACAAAATTGTTCTCAATGCACAAAATGTGCTTTAACTCAATGAAACTTGACTCTTGGATTAACTAAATGTGTTTCTACACAAAATAAGCATGTTTGGATTTCAGTTTGGGTCCCCGGATGTGCTCTTGAGCCGTTGTAATTATGTGTCATCATGTTTGGATGTTTTGAAAGAACATTAATCTAAATTAGTTTGAGCCCCAAACTCACATTCATCTAAACTCAACCCTAACCTATCTTTTATGTTCATTCAACTCACATTCAACTGATCATGCAATGACAAAAATGACATTCCTTCTCCTTATCAAGTCTTTCACGCATACCAATTTTATTAATTATACACAATAACAAGTGTTTTTAACTAATACTATCCGAACAAAATTAATTTATCAAACTTACTTTTAAAATAAAAATGTCCAAACATAAATGATATTACAAAAAACCCTCATTAATTCTAACTCTATTTCACAAGCTCACATTAACCCAAACTCTATTTTCCAAACTTAAATCCAACTTTCTTGACATTCCTCAAATAAAAAAACAAAAGTATAATTAAAGGTTAAAATATTGACATAAAAAAGGTTAAAATAACTTTTAAAACCCAAGCCTAAAATAACCCGAAAAGAAAATAAAAATTTCGGTAAAGTATCAGTTAAAGCATATTGAATATATTTTCAATTGCTTAAAAATAATACAAAAAATATTAAAGATATAGAAATAAAAAATATTTATTGCATGTAGACGAATTATTGAAAACTTATTCAAAATATCAAAAATGTTTTAACTTATTTGAATGGTCAGGGTTCGATCACTCAAAAAGACTAATTTATATTAATTTATTAACAACTAATATTTACCGAAAAAAAAGTTGAGAATGTCATATGTTGGAAAAACTAACACGTATTCCGAATAAATTAACATCTATTAAGAAAAAAAATTGTCATTTACAAAACTCTTAATTGTAATAAGATTTTTATACCAACAAAGTGTAGCACAACTTGTCGATAGTTAGACCCCTTAAGTACTTACTCAGAGTTTGATCCCTGAGCGGTGCACATGAATTAGCATTTGCTGGAAGGTTTACCCATTTAACGTGATCTCCTATATTTGGAAAAAAGTAAAAATAAGTTTTTTATGAAAAATATCTTGTTGTATAGTGCTATAAAAGATATTAAAAAAATTGAAGCAAAACTGGCGTGGACCCTACTGTTGTCCCATCCAAAACTTGGCCTTCTAGAAGCCTTCGCAAAACGCATAGTATCATTTGTTCCACCCTCTTTTTCTTCAACAGACCCCACCCCATCATGCATCCATCCCTCGTGGCATGCGAATTGACCCTTATGCCCCTCCTTCTCTCCTCACTTTCTCTCTCTACATTTGACCTCTATATAAACCCCTTCTCTCAACTTTCTTCGCTCACCGTTTAAACGCACGTCTGAGTATTTCTAGCGCTTCTCATTCTCCCGGAAAATCACATCGCCACTTTCCCATTCAACTTACCGATGGCGGCAACGCTCAGCTTCGCCGGCCTTTCCGCCGCCGCGCCACACCGCCCTTGTCGGACCCCGATCCGTGCCATCGCAGCGGAGGCGGTTCAGTTGCGGCGGCCGGCGGCGAGCCTCTACGAGGTGCTGCGGGTGGATCAGGGCGCGTCGCCGACGGAGATCAAGTCGGCTTACCGGAGCCTCGCGAAGGTCTACCACCCCGACGCGGCGGTGCGGAGGTCGCCGGAGTGCGACGGCGGGGACTTCATCCAGATCCGCACCGCGTACGAGACGCTCTCCGATCCGTCGACTAGGGCGACGTACGACATGTCCCTGGCGGCGGCGAACGGCGGGAGACGCCGCCGGTTTTCGTCTCCGCTATCAATGAACCGACGTCCCGGGTCTTACCCGACCCGGCGGTGGGAAACGGATCAATGCTGGTAGAGGGAGCGTTTAACTTTGCTTCGCCTATTAACAAAGGAAACAAGAAAATGAAAGTGAAAATGAAAAGAGAGTGAAGAGAGGTTAGGAAATTACTAACATTAGCAATGTAGAACAAAGGAAGGAGTAAAAGAAAAGAAAAAAATTCTGTCTTCTTTTGTGAGAATGTAAATGTTTCTTTTTGTTGGCTAATTTTTCATTTTCTTTTTTTTGCGGAAATTGGCCAAATAAGCCAATAAAAATGAAGAAATGAAATTTGTAATTATTTATCTTAATTTTTGAAGTTTTTATTTCATAAATATGTGAATCTTGTGTGGAAGAGACTTAATTTGTCTCAGTTTCATTTAAACACATTTTTCGGGAGGGTAATGCTCCAACGAATTTGATGGCCAAAAGGGCACCGCGTCGTCAATGTCTTTATTGTGCACACTTCTTCTCCTCCTAGTCTCGTCTCTCTTCCGAGCGCGATGTTTTCCCTATGCATACTCTACCAAAAAGGACAGTTTTATCTATCTCTCTTAATTAACTGCAATGGAAAACTCATGAGAGGAACATAGTTCCAACACTTTTACTTTAGGAGTTGACTCAAATTTCCAACTAATCCTACGAACTAATACATGCGAAGAAATTATGCATATTTACCTGCCTCAACCACACTTTACTTGTTGACTGATTTTTTATTGGTTCCGTGAGTTTTTCATGAAAAAAATTTCCAGGCCTAATAGGTGTGCTCATTTTTTCGTACCCATATTTAAGTCTCCTATCTATCTCACACATAAACGGTGAGGAAATTCTTGTATGAACTTAGTTCTTATGGAAAATATGAGGGATGTACCTCCCCATAAAACGGGGTGGTGCACGGTGGCGAATGAGGCGGAGAGTGCGGTGAAAATTTACGGCGGGTGGTATGTTTGTAAATGTCACCCTTAACGCTTAAGACTGTTCAATATTAAATAGTATCTAAATGATAAATGCTTAAGTGCGAATCTGAAAGTACCAAGACTAAAACTGATATTAGAAAGACTCTAGAAGAAGAAATTTCAAAGAAAGAAAATTCAAAATGGTGTGTAATATTTAACGGTCCATTGTTAGGAATCTATGTTGAATGGTCCAAAGCAACTCCAAACTGAATCCAGCACAAATCATTCTCACCCAAGGAAGAAGGCAAATTTAAGAATACATTGAAGAAGAGGAAAAACTAGAAAACAAAGAAATCTATCTTGGACCAAGAACTTTTTCTAAAACCATAAAAACTTCACCATTCCCATCCTCACCTTTCAAAGTGTTGGGAAAATTTCCTTGTTTTACCTTTAGATGATTTTAAAATTACTTCAAGAAAGATCATGATTTAAATGTTCAAAGAAAGTTTTCTGAAACATCTTAAAAGACTGGTGAATTGGAATGAAGATGAAAAAGTTAACTGTTTCTATATGGTTCATCGAAAATTTTGTGGAATTAAAGCATTTCTCCTTCTAGGAACTCCTGCAACCTTAGCCTTTAATTTATTACAATTTGGATTTATTGATAATATGTATGTAAGCCAAAATCTTGAGAATTAAGCCTCTTCCCACACTACATCAAAGAAGCATTTCATATGTTCAAAAGAAATGTAGTCAATGACAGAGGGATATTTCCGATGTTTTTCTCATTATATCCAAATGTTATGACTAAACGACCAGCTAAGGATTTGGTTTATATATTGGGATTAGCAATAACTCGATTCCCTTAAAATATGAATCGATAAGAATTATTTTTGATAAGGACCAAATTGCTTCAATTCTAATTAATCAATTGGCAAACATTTTCTCCCATTGCGAAAGCATTGGCAAGGAATCCTTCATAAAAGCACTATACAAAGGAAGAAATACTTTGCTCTTCAGCAAAACAACATGGAAAGTAATTAAAGAAGGAGACATGCAATTATTATTAGGATTTGAATTCCCCTTCTACACTTTTCAAGGACAAAAAATGGAGTACAAATCAGCTATCCTCCAAGCAGTGTTTTAAAACTCGGCCCGGTGATCGACTCGGCCGAGGTACTGGGTCAATGGGTCACTGGTCGGACCGAGGGGTCACTGGTCGGACCGGTTGACTCGGTGTATATTAAAAAATATAAAAAAATTCAATGCTAAAAATAAAAGAATGCTTATAAAAATAACTTTCATTGTACCTCTACCGTCTCTAGCTACCAAAATTGAAATAAACAAATATTGCCCCTACAATAGCTGAATATATACTAACGAAGAATTTTCAAAGTTTTGGATATAGATATTTTAAATTGAATTGATAGTTTTGGCTTTTATTTTAGTCTTTTCTTAAATATGTATTGATTAAATATTTAAATTTGTAATCAATAAAAATTTAAAGTATTAAATATTTCATCAATGTATTGTAATATAAATAATATTAATATTTTTTAAATTCATATTAAAAATAATATTATTCATTTTTTAATTTTTTAATCAGTTTACAAATATAAATAATAAAAGATATGATTAATCACTAATAACATTGTGGTCTAGTGGTAATAGTGTTGTTTTTCTATTCCAAGGTCCTGCGTTCAACTCCTTCTTGCACCACCTTTTAACAATAAATTCACATTTTTATTAAATAATTGCTGGGCTTGTCAAATTGAGCTTACACCAATTATCAACATACTTAAGAAAAAAAAAAACCAGTTTCAAAAAAAAAAAAAACTCAGAAACAAAAAAAAAACTAAAACAGAAAAAAAAAAAAAAAAAAAGAGAAAATGGGTGACTCGCCGGTTCAACCAAAACCGGCCGAGTCACCGGTTCAGGCCGGTTCGCTTGCAGAACCGGTCCGAGGAGTGACCCAAACCGGCCATGACATCGGTTCCCAGTCGGACCGGTCCGACCGGCCGGTCCGGTCCGGTTTTTAAAACACTGCCTCCAAGGACTTTATCAGAATATAAAAGCAAACAACAATCATAAATAGGGGAGGTGCTCAAAGGAAAAGCAGGTTGTCGACACAGAAGAAGACAAAGAACTCCGTGGGTGCTATAATTGAAGACTAAGTGGTAGCTCAAATAAGAAATTACGTCAGTAAATTATTAGGTCAGTGGTGTAAGCGCTTACGTATTATGTAAGCCTCTAGACACCCTGCTATAAATAAGCCTCTTATGCTGAGGCAAATGAGAGTTGGATAGAAATTGAAAAAACCCTCAGTTGAGAGTTGTTAGTCCTCTAATAGAATCAAGTTAGGCACTTGAGAGTATGTTTACCCTCTTTCTAATATTTCTTCTTATAAATACCATTTCCCAAATTATTCCTTAACATTACTCTACGGAAGTCATAGTGGGCAATTATTCATCTAAGAACAGGCACTGCTGCGCCTGAACTCGAGGCGGTGGCTCTCTCGATGCTTTGGTAGTGGTTCTTAGCCTGGGCTGGATATGGTGCAAGGTGTCTCCGGTTGAGGTGTGACGGAGGGAGGACCTGCAAAATACACTCAGAGCTCAAGCGAACTCAGAAGTGTGAGAGCAAAGAGAGAATCCTAGAGCTCAAGCAAACTCAGAAGTATGCAAGTTATGAAGTGAATTCTAAGTAAATGAACGATAAAACTTGTATTTATAGGCACGATGATTGCGTTAGTTGTCTCTATAAGTCTGGAGGAAGTCCTTAAGTGGGACTTCCGGCCGGGATATGGATACAAGCCGTTGTGCTGGTGACATTCCCCTCGTCCCTTGGTCAGGCCGCTTAGACACATTGTCAGGAGGGTCGGGAGGTGTTGTTCCTGAGCTAGGTCGTGCGAGTCGTCCTGAGGGTGGTGCTTAAGTGCGACCCCTCATGGAATGGCTTAGACACACTTGGTTCGTGTGGCTGAGAAGCCGACTGGAACAGGAGCCCCCCAGCTTGGCGTGTCAAGGATTGGAATGTTAAGCTTATGACGCTCCTAACCAAGACCGTTGCGCTCGCGATCCCTTTATTTATGTTCGAGACCTTTTGGCAGCTATGAAGAACTCCTGTGACATGTACTTGCTTTTACATGTTTCCCATAACTGGTAGTGAGCTACAAATTCCGCTCAGTGATACAGCGCCTCGAGGGCATGTGTGTTTCTGGTCAGTAATGATCGATACAACTAAACTGTTACTTCGTTCCCGCTCGGTTAAGCCATAGTGACTTTCCGCATGTGAGATAGAGAGAAAAATGAAGGTGTTTACAAGTGTCTGCACTGTTTATATGTTCATGAATCATTTTTGACCAAATAAACATCCGGGCCAAAGCATCCACATACCACATGATGACAAACCACTTGCGGGAACCAAAGAATCTACATGGGATAAATAGGATCGCATTCAGCATCAATTTTACCAAAGTTACCTTCCCGCCTTATTCAAAAGCCTCCCCTTCTATATAAAAGGGATTTAGATTCCAAATAGGAAGACAGAAGATATGAGCGAAACATACTAATGGATTTGAATTTATTTAAGAAAATAAAGAAATATAAAATTATAATTTAATCATCATCTTTCTCATCTCCATCTTCCTCAATTGGTAGACCACATCCACAAGTAATTTGAAGGATGAATAACTAAGTTTTACTTTAATGAATCTTCCCCCTATCATTACCTTTTCTGCTTCTAAGTATTCTTTATCATCAATAATGTTCACTTTATTAACATCAGCTCCACCACATGGTTCCCCCTACAAAAGTAAATAAACAAATCAAAATCCAACCAACCAATAATATTATTAAGTTTAAAACAAGTATCAAAAAGCAACTTACAATGTCAACATCCGAATCTATAAATAATGTGGTAGAATATTCAATCTTTTGATTCAAGTCCATTGATTTTGATTGTGAAGAATCTGAAAAGAGAAAAAGAAGTTATTTAAAATTTGCAATAGTGAATCAATCTTTGTTAAGTTAAAGTAATACACTTAATTACCTTTCACATTACTCCATAGCCAATTTTGGTAACAGATCATTGCTTCTAAAGTATTTGGTTGTAATCTACTACGATGTGGAGTAAGAAACCGATCACCAGTGCTAAAAGAAGACTCTGAAGCAACAGTGGAGATGGAAACTGCTAGGAAATCTCTTGCAACCATTTGTAATATGGGATATTTCAATCCATTTTGTTCCCACCAACCTAAGATATCAAACTGTTCATCAAAACGTAACACCCCTCATATGAATAAATGTCTAATTCCGACATGCGATTTCCTTTGACTCTCCCCCTTTGTCCACTAAGATGATTTAGCCATGTAGTCTTCCAAGATGGAACTCCACTAATATTCTGCTCCTCTACATTTGGGGTTGTGCATGGAGATGAATTCATAGTTTCCTTCCCCTTGAGTCTCTTTTCATACTCTTCTACTAAACATTGACAAGTCCATTTTATCCTTTGATTTTATAAGAAGACTTTTCTCCATAAATTAAAGGGGAAAAAACTTTGATAAAGTTCATTTTGTACCTCAGGTCTAAAACAATTCCTACAGCCATCACACCATTAACCTCACCCCAATACTTGTTAAACTTTTCTCTCATAAGTTTAGCCATTTCATGAATAACCTCATTAGGAGAACGATGTCACTCGTCCAAAGTTTGTTTAACTTCACATATTTTAGGGAAAATGACATTTAACGTTGGATACAAAATTCCAAAGAACAGATTTGTTACATCATAAAATATTTGCAACTTAGCACAAATTTCTTTTGCCATCTCACACTCATCTTCTTTTGGTGCGGTTTTTTGACATTGTCTCTCCCGTCTTGACAATCGATCAAATACATCTTTGTATTCAATGACAACTCGCAACATTAAAAATGTAGAATTTCACCTAGTTGGACAATCAATGACAAGATCTCTATTATAGGGACGGTTCAATTGGTCACATGCATCTTCGAATCTCTTCTCTTTCAGGTGTTGATATCTAGGTCTTGATATCTAAAAAAGAACATTCCTCTAACCTTTTCATTAGCACTAACAATAATAGATAAACCATCATTCACAACTGAATTTAGTATGTGCGCTCAATACGACCTGTGAAATAATTGACCACCCAAAATAAGTGTCATATGTGAAATCTTTTCTTACATTTTTTCAATCATTTTATCATTTTCAATAAATTTATGAAACACTTTTAATATGATAAATGTATATCTATACATTTATTATTTAAAAATATATGAACAATAAATTTAAAATATAAGTAGGTTCATCAACTAGTCCAAACCAGTGCTTGAACCAAAGTTTCGAAGGGTCATCACTCATCAACTAGTCCTAAAAGTACCAGATCCATTGAGAGTAGGTACATCTTCAAAAATCAAAGCTTGAAACAATGACTCTAATTCAAGGGAGGGCTTTCTCTTTCTCCTTCCAATCTCTTCCATTCATCGTTCCTGCTGAGTGTTGAGATTCATTCTTTTGGGCGTTGAATTTGAAACCACATCAAAGGATTTTTATTTTTATTTTTAATTTTTGAAGGCTACGGGAATCGAAAAAAAGCGAATTTCAATTAAAACTCTGACTAATTACAATACTGCCATCGCGTTTTTCACAGTTTTCATTTTCAAGAGTTTCAATTGAAAGTGCATAAAAACATACGTAGCTTCTGGGGTGCATTTACACCATTCAATATGTATAGTAAAACAATCCATTGTGATGGATATGGATGAGATGGATATGGGTGATCTTTGATTAAAAAAAATTAAAATGTAAATTACAAAAATACCCTTTTACATTCCCTTTCTCTCTCAATCTCTCTCTTCTCCCTCTACCCACTGAAAAAGCAAAAAAGAATTCAAAGAAACAAGAAGAAATCAAGAAACAGAGGGCACATATGGTAGTAGTAAAATTAAAGAATAAAAGACAATAAAAAAGGAGTTGTAGCATTTTGCTAGAACTATATGTCTCCTCCCAAATGATTTAGACATATTTACACAATTACACTATTCATTAGCAAGTTGCGTTTTTGCTTGGATAAAAGAAGGAAAACTATATATTAAGAGAAAGTAATCTTTATGTAGTTTTCAATATTTTATGATTTAAAAATAAATATTATTCAATAAATAATAACTTTAATTAATTATTTTCAACTATTTTTTAAAAATGATTATTTATAGTTAATATATTCATGAAATGTCCCAAAATTATAACTCAAGTGGTAGTAAGAGCTGGGGACATATGAGTTGGGTGGGGAAGTCCATAAATCAATCCCTAAAAGAGGAATTTAAATGTTTTTCGGTGTAAAAAAAATATATTGATGAAATAATTTTAGTATTAATATTTACAAATATGAAATTAACTTTTAGTGAATAATTAATATATTTAATAATATAAACAATCTGAATTATATAAATACAAATAATCATTAAACATAACTGAAATTTGAAATTAAATAAATTTGAATGAAAACTATTGTTAGTTTTTCAAGTCCATTTCACGGATATCTAGATATATTATAATTTATTACCGAAAAATGATATATTTTAATTTTAAATTTAAATTATATAAGTTGATTGGGTACCAAAAAAAGAATTATATGAGTAGATAATTATTATATTTAATAAGATAAAGTATTATTAAGTGTATTTAAAATTTTAATTGACTGCATTGAGAGTATAATTAATAAAGTCAATAATATTTAGTCATAGAACTTTACGTTTGTAGAAGTTGATTTATTTATATGGGTTAATGGTTTACTTGGTCCCTGTGGTTGCACCAAGATTTGGCTTTGGTCCATCCCCGAAAAAAAGTTTGCAAAAGGTCCTTGTAGTTGTACCAAGTTTGATATAGGTCCCTGCCGGAGACCGGAGCTTCGGCAAGTGCACATGTGGCAGGCTGACTGGGTTAATAAATGTGACGTGGAATTTTTTCTTTTTTTATTGAAATACAGGTCAGATATTACAAAAACAAAAAATCCCTAATTAAATCTAAAATTCCCCAAATCCCTAATTCCTCTTTCTTCTCCTTCCCTAACTGTTCTTTCTTCTTCTTCATTGAGGTTCATTTTCGTTATGTGTCTTCTTCCTTTTTTTCTTCATTTTCGACCTGCCCCTTGTTGTGAGTTGAGACTGTCACAAATGTGTGATTTATTACCTCAAGAAATTCAGCTCCAGCTTCAAGTTCAGAGTCTTTGGAAGAGCATTTTTCACGGCCCATGGTGTACATGTTTTTGGCAAGTGAAAAGCTACGCACTATGATTTTCCTCTTGTTCTCCATTTCCTTGTTGAGTTTCAGAGCCTTTGGCATAGATGTTAAGCTGTTCAGCCTCTTTTGATAAGCAATCACTGCCTTTACAAATTCCTGCACAGTTTCCACCAAAAGTCAAATTCAATATGCTTAAAAAAAAAAAGCTAAGTACCTCTTGATGATTTACACCTAAAATGAAAGATTTGATAGGGGCATATCATCAAACAGAAAGTAATCATCAAATTTCAAAGATTTACGCAATCAATCAGGATCATGAAAAAGTAACAATTTTTCAAACCTTGTAAGCAAAAGGGCATCCAGGTAATCAAATTCCTCTGAATCAGGCTTCCTCCATGAAGAAGAAAAAGAACCACGAACATGTGATGTGTGAGTTAGGGAAGGAGAAGAAAGAGGAATTAGGGATTTGGGGAATTTTAGATTTAATTAGGGATTTTTTGTTTTTGTAATATCTGACGTGGATTTCAATAAATAAATAAAAAATTCCACGTCACCTTTATTAACCCAGTCAGCCTGCCACATGTGCACTCGCCGGAGCTCCGGTCTCCGGCAGGGACCTATATCAAACTTGGTACAACTACAGGGACCTTTTGCAAACTTTTTTCCGGGGAGGGACCAAAGCCAAATCTTGGTGCAACCACAGGGACCAAGTAAACCATTAACCCTATTTATATTTTATATGTACAATAATCTTAATATTTAGATATTTTATGTAGTTACTTAATATATTCAATAATATAAAAACTATTAAATGTATAAATATAAATTAAAAAAAATTATTGAGTTCACATTATTGAAAACGCGGTTTGACTTGATAATTTAGTTAAAAGTTTATTTCACAATAAAGACATTTGAGTAGATTAACAATAATGTGTAAATACTAAATAGGCCAACATGTTTATATTCTAACGGGTTAAAATATATTAATAGAAACCTATCCGTGTAAATGATTTAAGGTGCGCATACGTCAGTATAATTTTTTTTACACATACATCTAATTGGTCGCAACATAAAAAAAAATGCACTTTAATTAAAATTATAAATAATGTAACTTTTTTAGTTGTGACATTAAATAACTAGATGTCAATGGAAAAAATTACACTTACAATGAACAAAAGAGTTGTCTAAATGACCCCGGTAAAATTTGGGTTAAAGCACCATAGTCTTAGGTTGATAAATGATATTTAAGATAAGTAAAATTACTAGCCCATTTATCTAAAATATCAAAGATCGACCTTAGATAAGAGTCATTTAACCCATGTTTTTTCTAGATTCATTTAGACAACTCCTACATCAATCTAAACTCATCTATAAGACTATAAATATCATTGGTGCCAACAAAATTATAATAATTTTACACATTTAGAATGATATTTTTCAATTGTTTTTTATATTTCAAGTTTTAAGTTTATTTTATTATCATATGTAGAACATAAAATACTCGTCCAATGTGCAGGATATTTGTTATAAATTAAAACATCTTAAATCATATCACAAGAAAGATGTCTAAAGATCAAATATATTTTACTCATATGTAGTACAACCACGAAATACAAGACATCAAACACCGGAGAGGATAAAAAAATCACCTCATATATCAAGTTTTATACTTTCTCTCTTTTTTCTTCCTATCTCTCCCATCATTCCACCACCTCAAATTGAATAAGATTAGCCTCTTCATATTATTTTTAGAAAAACTAATCATTTTACCTTCAAAACCCAATTTTTAGAAAATACTAATCTTATTCAAAGGCAACCCTGATTCTAAACATACTACTAATGTTTCACCATCTAATTTTAATCAAAATATATTTTTTATTTTAAACTTTTCTATAGTCTAAATAAAAATTAAAAAGGACCTCCTTAAAAATCATTCAAGCCCCACGTGATCATCAGAGCCATTTTTTGGATGGGTTGGATCAATGCCACTCTTGTCAGCACCATTATTTGCATATAAAAGTATTTCGACATTGGGTGATGCTTTCCAAGAATGAAAGAGATGGTTGTATTTGGGTGCATCAGTTAAATTAAAATTAGAACCCTTCTTTGCTTTGATGAAAATCAGGCGCTCCAAAAACTTTGACCTTTGTAGAAGAAACTTCACCAACACAAGTTCAGACCGTTCAAACTTGAATCCTTGTATCTTAACAGTTCTGAGCTCATTAAAGTAGTGATTGAACTCGTTAAGCATAGGTTTATGATGTACCTCCCAGAACATTCCACTGGCGAAATTGAAATTATTCATCTGCAAATCAATATAGTTCAAAACAAACAAGATTCAGAACTGATTGAGAATGCAAAACAAGCAGGAATCAAAACTATATATGCTTTTTGATAGTAAAAGCTTATCGTTGATTAATTAATTAATAGCGCAGTACTCACATCAATGAAGAGTCTCTCCAGGTTTGGACAGCTCACGAGAAACAAGAGAATGTCTAATGGGCTGCAATAACTTGTGGCTCCCATAAACAACTGAAGTTCCTTGAGAAGCAATAATCTAAAATCTGCTACTTTATGAACCCATTCACGTCGAACCCTAGCAAACAATGACTGAACTCCGGGTTTAATTAGATCAATCTAATCTATCAAAACTCACATACATATATATTGGGATAATAAATACGAAAATAATGTTATGTATACACTTCAACCATAATTAGCATGAGAGTGAAATGAAGAAGTGAGAATAGGAGCACTTATGGTTACCAATCGAAAAATATGAAAGGAGAAAATAATACACCTCAGGAACAATTTTTGTTTTACAAAAAGTATTCTAAACACACTTGATGAAAAATGAAACTTGTAAACAAGCAAGCGGACCCTAAATAGATGTTATTGAAACATCGAGATCTCTTCCTCATGTTGGCTTAGTTGGTAATGACGAATCACTTCTCCTCAAAAGGTTGTGTGATTGATTCTTGCTGTCGATGTGAGGGTTGTGCGAGTGAGCGATTTCTAAGTACCTCTGTAAGCAACCTATGGTCCAAGAGGCAAGCCCAGATCTGTGGTGGTGACCATCGGAGCCGAACCCACCCAATTTTTTTTTAAAAAAAAACCAAGATAAAACAAACAGTGTAAGCTACCTATAGCCTCGGAGACAAGTCATAGCTTGTGATGGTGACCGGAGCCGAAATCACTCACATTTTTTTAAACTAGAAAAAAACATCGAGATAAAACAAACAAAAAAACACTAGTCTAGTTGTTGTAAGAAAACTAGATCTCGTAAAAGTGAGATGAAAATCCTTTTCTGCTATGTAGCCCTTCCAACATCAAATTAACGAATGAGATACAATTTTTATAATTCAATTTTTCATTAATCAATCTCAACCCTTCAATATAACAATTAATGGATATGCAGAGAGAGACTAGCATGAGAGAATCATTTTAAAAGTGACAACACAAGATCAAATGCTGCTGGAAAAATCATTTATTAGTAAGAATTATAATAGTTTCCATAACAAATTATGACACCAGTCAAAGTTATCAAGCATAGATAGATAGAAAGATAGATACCTCTAGAAAATGAGCTGAAATTGTGAGAGTGGTGACATTGTGGAGGACATTGACCATATCTTCCACCTGATGATGTTTTGTGCAGCCTCCTTTGCCTCTGCGAGGCGAAAAGTTGAACATGGCATCTTGCATGGCCAAGACGCCATTACCACCAAAATAGAGTGATGGCTGAATCCCAGAATACCAAAACGAACAAAGAGTAGGGGAATCAATATAAACCCAATCCACATCATAGCACTCAAAAATTTTCACCACTCTCAAATGGCGATGATGCTCCCTAGCAAATAATCTCACCCTGTGAATCTTAGAGCAATGAAACAATTCTAGAACCTCAAGCGCCCGACAATTGAATAACAGAAGCTCAAACTGCGTTGTCGTGATTACCATCCCCCCCAGAACCACGGTGTGCAAGAATGGCATGCTCCTCGCCACAGGTGCCGTTAATCCACAGTGAACCAACTTCAGAATTCTGAGATTGTTCAAGCTTTCGATGGCAGCAGGAATCAGGGCGAAACCGCATTTGAGGAAATTAATCTGGATATCCTCTGTGTTCTTCTCACTGCAGATTTTAAGCCATTTCAGGATCAGAGCCTCGACTCCAATCGGATCCACGTGCAGGTGAAAGCACTGGATCTCATCACCCCTGTGAGAATCGAAGATGCGATCAACGAGCGCGACTAGCGCTCGTTGATCGTTCCTAATAGCAAGTTCTCTACCGAACAAGAATTTCTTGTTGAAGCACCAAGTTCTCCTAAACCTGGTTGCCACAGTGCTAACCATGGCTGCCTCTTTCAAGGGTAAAAGAGTCAATGCAATGTCAAGGACATCCTCTGGGAGATAATGAGTCAGGGGATTTTGGTTTTCGTTTTCCTTTTTGGCTCTCTTTGCGGGGGGAGAGGATTTTTCCAGGTTGTTAGCCATGGATGGTGGTGGAGAAAATGAAGAAGGTCACAAGTCACAAAACAACAGTGAAGTGGATGGAAGCTGATGGAAAAAATGAGTTCATTGGAGGATTTATATAGCAAAAGAATAGCTGTGTGCATTTATGATTTTTGTTGTTTGAGAAAATAGAGATTGGGGAAGAATAACACTATTTTTCTTTTTCTAACATCTTTACCTTTTCTGCCAAAACAACAAACTAAGGAAACAACTTCACTCTCCTCATTGAATGCAAAGAAAAAAAGTGACGTGGGGTTTGTGTTCCTATCAGGAATCCCGGGTCAAGCCTATGAAACGACATATGCTTGAGAAGAGGGTGATGTCGTTTCGTATATGTTATTTGTTTCCTTGTAATTAATTACATTTATGATATATTGACCACTAACAAGTGCATACATTTTTCAAAGGTTTAAATATAGTCGGGATTTCTAACATTATAAAGAGAATTTTGCTAATAAATTAATTTGAAAAATGTCATTCCTAACAATAAAAGTTTAATCAAATTAAATCTAAATCTCAATTTAAGCTGATCAGTCATCTAATTTTACACAGTCATCATGTCAACGTGGCTT
The DNA here is from genome assembly GCA_030819835.1 of Acmispon strigosus. Taxonomy (NCBI): domain Eukaryota; kingdom Viridiplantae; phylum Streptophyta; class Magnoliopsida; order Fabales; family Fabaceae; genus Acmispon; species Acmispon strigosus. Next base: position 39,775,064 of record JAUAMA010000007.1, read on the forward strand.
TTACTCATTTTTTTAATTCCACATCATATTAAAACCTAAAAGTTAAAAACTCAAAATTAAAAAATCTCTTCTTCTTCCTCCCAGACTCAATCTCTTCTCCTTCCGCTCTTCACCATCTTCTTCCTGCAAAACCCTAGCCGCAAACCTTCTCCTTCCTCTTCCCCCAACCCAGAAATTTCCAACTCAAAACCCACATCCCGCCGTCGATCCTTCTTCTTCAACACCAAAACCCACATCTCATTCTCCTTCCACCCCTCGATTAAGCACGCGTCCACCACTCCTCCTCCAATCGACCTCCACCGCCGCACCTCTCCTTCCCCCCATCTATAAACCTTCATCAACACCCCTCGCTGACAAGCTCGCGATCCTGACTCCAACCCTTCATCTGGGTGTTGGTGGTGGCGTGGGATCAAAAACCCTCTCGCACAACAAAACCCCCCACATACCACCTCCTCTCCCTCTCGCACAACAACCTTCGAATCCTCTCCTCCCTTTTCAACACCAGCCACCGTGTCCTCCCTCTCTTCCCACTAGAAATCACCTTCACAAGCCAATGCGATGGGAAGAAGCAAATGATGAAGATCGAAGCACTTATGTAACCTAATCTCAATAATCTACTCTAACGTCTACTCTATCGTTTAGTGCTTAGCACCGTCTACGTCTTGTGTCGTCTTTGTTTCTTTTCCTTTATCGTCCACTACCATCCCCTGCCTTTATGTCTTCGTCGACATCAAAATCAACCTTTTTGGGTTCTGAAGATTAACGGCGATTTCTAGGGTTTTGGTCTAGTGATTTCTGGGTTTGGTCCTGTGTGGGTTGAAAGAAGAAGAAAAAGAAGAAGAAGAAGGAAGTGAGGCTAGAAAGGTTGCTCGACAAATCTGGGTTCCTGCGTTTTTTGTACTGGTCTGGGATTTTGTGCGATTTGGAGTTTGATTTGTTGGATTTTTCTTTGGGTTCCGTGTGCTCCTACGGGCCCTCCCTGTGGGGCTTCTTTCCCCCCGGCTTCGTGCGATGTTTTTCTTGGGGCGGAGGAGAGTGGCGTTCAGGAGGGGATGGTTTTGCAGACTCCTAGAAGACGTGGTCGTCCTAAGAAACTGAGAGGTATTGGCAGCTCTTTGGCGGCTTCAGGTTCCGCTAAGGATCGTGGCCTTGGGGTGAAGAGGGCTCGGGGCCGTCCCAGGAAAGAGGTTTGTGGCCAGGAGCTGTGCATCCCTGTCGTTTCCTCTCTTTCTTGCCCTCCTGTGGAGGTCGTGGCGAGAGGCGATTTAAGTGAGGATAATCCTTCTTCCTGCTTTCCGCCCGAGCCCTTAGTGCCTCCAGGTGTTTTGACGAGAGCCAGGCGAGCAGTTTCAGTGGGCAAGCGGGTGGGTGTTGTGTTTGATTGTCCGGATGATGTGGCAATTAATCAGATGGTGGCCCAAATCATGGAGCGTAATATGTCATAGGAGGGGTTCTTTAGTCGCAGGTGTGGTTGATTGGGGGAGTCGGTTTTTGTGATTTCTTTAGGTGTTTCATATGTATGGGGTTTTGTTCTTTTTAGGCCTGAGACTGTGTGCTGTCCCTCTCCGGTTTTGGAGGCCTGTTTTTGAGGCGGACGGGCAGTTCCCCCTCTTTTTTTTGGTGGTGGCCTATTTTGTGATTTTATATTTTATATGAATATATTCTTCATCTTTCGAGAAAAAAAAAAAAGATTGGATCATTGGAGTGATTAAGAGAATTTTTTTTAAAAAAAAAAGCAGCAGAGACATGGCAACCTGTACAATAAAAAGGGGTTGTACTGGTGGAGTCCCAAATAAGGGCTTTACCGAAGACGAAGAGGACACCAAAAAATATATGTGCCAACAACGCAAACAATAGTGAGGATTCTCAACAATGATGGACCAAGGACTGTTTTTCCCGAGTCCCCCTCCCTCATGTTTTTTAAGCATAATTTTACTCACCCTTGATTTCTACAACTTTGTACACATGGTAAAGAGATAGAGGCAAGCGATGACAATGGTGGGTGACATAAAAAAGAAAAAGTTGTAAAAGATGTTATAGAAAGAGAGTAAATAAAATTTTATTTTAGCTTGAACTCCTCTGCCCATTAGATAATAAGTTGGTCAAAGAGTCGATGACATTTCTTTACAAAATACATTTACCCAATTTATAAAAATTATGCATCCATCCCTACTTCTCAAAATCTTGCATCCACTTTTGAAACCCAATAGTTTTAGAATAATAATAATAATAAAATGCATCTATTATTGACTTTTTAACTTAGATAATAACTCGAATACACACATATTCCGCAAAGTGAAGTGTTTAAAGATGCTAATGCTCTCTGCGCATTATACTTCCTGAGGGTACGTGTGAATAACTCATACATTGAACACTTCTTGACCTTGGATCAGTCTAAATTTTGAGAACGGACAACCATGTAATAAAGCTATTTACATATCCCTACAAGACCCAATTGTTAAAAATAGAACTTTCATCTCTTTAACACAATCCTAAACTAATCAACACATTTCAAAGCTATGGGGCTGGAAGAGCGTATAAATAATGGAGTCAAAAGAGCGCTCTGTACAAAATTCCAATCATATTAGAAGTTCAAAGGGCAAATTTGCACATTTTCTGGAAAGAAAAATCATTTACAAGTTATAAGGACGGAGTTGACAACATGCATCAAAAGACGGATACTTGAGAGATCAGGTCCGGTCATGGTAGGTAAGCTGCGTTGATGATTGAGAATTTGATAGACTTGCTCAAAGATAGGTCGCACGTGCAATGTGATCATGGGGTCTGACGGATTTATGGCAGCGGCGACATCTGTCATCCACGCAAGCTTCCGGGGAGTATCATTGTTAATATCGCAAGCCAATTGCTGTAGAAGTGAAAGCACTACACCTTGGCTTAAAGGAAGAGGAACCATTGACAAAAGTCCATGTAAATCAACCTGTGTTTAGAAAAAATGGAAGAAATTGGTCAACACATTACAGCAGCAAGCAATTCAATTAACAATGCTTGGCTGAAATATAGAATCAATATAAATTAAGTGAATGCTACCCCCCTCAACATCCAACACCACCTATCATAATGTAAGATCTATTTGTATATTAGTGAAAATTAGTGAATGCTCCCCCCTCAACATCCAACACCACCTATTGTAATGTAAGATCTATTCGTATATTAGTTGCAATAAGGTTAATGCAGAAAGTTTCCTAACCTCACCCGCAGACCAAGAGAAAAAATGCGGGATTTGGAGGAGAAAGATGATATTTCAATGTGACTGTCGTGATTTCTGATGACAATTCATATGAAACTGGTACTACCAATTCATAAACATGACACGAATTGCTGAGAACCTAACTAAATTTGAACCCAAGGATTTGGGTTGCAAATGATTATGACCCAGTAAACAATTCTCCTTTCTTAAACCAATCAGAGGTGTAATTAAGGGATAGCATTCGAGTAGATTTTACCCAAGTTAACCTAAAGTCTATTTGATTCAAGATACGGAAACATATGTGGCATACCTGAGAACACACCCAAGATACAATGGATACATCACTTCTTTGTAGAGATACAGTGAACGCCTCATCATATTTCCGTTCAGAAATCAACCTTGCTAGCTCCTTTGTCGGATCTAGTGGCACCTCAACCTGAAATGCAGAGCAAAATTGCAAGAGTGTTTATTACAACGTACAGCTCAAAAATAATATATGGTTTGTGCTAAAAAATATGGGTTACTGTTGACCCGCACCCACGAGAAAGGCCCCGAAGTGGTATAGCAAAGTTTCCCACCTTTTCATGAAGTAAAGGACCATTGTTCAGCTGGATGGGCAGAGGGTTTAATGTGCCAGAGTTTGTACTTGCAGTTGCCAGTGTCAGCAGCTTTCTCTGACCCTCAAGCACTTCTCTACTTAAAGTTTGAGTAACTGATGATGCTGAATTAATGGAATCCTACAAATAGCATTACAAGGAATAGCAACATTGAGAGACAGGCGGTTCAACAAGATAAAAAATATAATTCAATGGGTAAAAAATGTCACTTCAAATATGTCAGCTGAACATATTTTTTAAAAGGTGAAAACATTTTTGCCCAAATAAAAGAAGAAGGATGCTACAGAAGACCCAAAGGAACAAGTATATATATATTTTCCGTGACTCACCCTTAGAGCCATTGCCAACGATGTAGGCCCAGATTCAAGACGTTGTTGCACCGCAGATGAATGTTCAAGCATGCCTTTTTGAAATGTAGCATCCACTTGTTCAAACATGGCTTTACATGACATCTCAAATGCAGGAACCGCTGATGATTCAAAACTGGATTTAAGTGCATCCTACAGAAGAAATTATTTCACTCTCATGAACAAATGTAGCACTGACACCAAGAAAGAATTAGTACAAAATGCAACACGCTCAAACTGAAAGCAAATCAAGTGACATACCTGAAGCACCTGTTTGCCGGTTGTCTGAAATTGTGCTTGGATTTGCCTGGCTACAGTAGCTTCAAGTTTTAAATTAACTGACTTATCAAGTTGATTCACTGCCTTGTCACCGACTCCTCTCTATGCCATAAAGTTCCAGTTAGATCCAGAAAGCCAACTTCATTGAATTCGTTCTAATTTCTACAAGACATAAAGATAATACACAAACCTGGAAGGACTCCACAATAGTAGAAGATATTATTTTCTCCACAGCAGGAGACATTGCACGGACCACAGCTGGCCCAACTGAAGCCATTTCTTTCTTTACTGTTTTCTCCAATATCGCTGGCAGATCCTTATTTATAAAGTTACTAACCAAACCTGTAACATGTTGGATACGGTCTCGTAACACCTTATCATTTTTTGCATTCTCCTCTTGAAATCGAGCCCACAAAGCTTCAGAATTGACCTTGATAGCTTTTTCCATGCTTCTCCCTAGGGAAGCCTCAAGCCTTCTACCCTCTTTTGTAACAGGGACAGCAACCATCATAGACATCTGTTTCTGCATCTCTTTTTGCATCGTAAATAACTGCCAATTAATAGAACAATAACTTATTGATGAGTTTAATTGCACAAACACGAAAAATACAATTCTGTAATGTTACTTGAATACATTTGTCAATCTATACTTTCAAGAAAGTAAACAATTAGTACGTAAACAAACATATGTAATTTACATAATCCATAAGGCCTTAATATTAGGAAATAAAAAAAAAATTGGATGAGTATTTTCAAACGAACAAGTACTTGTAAAGAAGCAATAAACTAACTTCTTTACCATTTTACATAGGAAAATTTCTCCATCATTTTAAAATTAAGAAGATTAATTATGGCTAGAAGTTTTTTCTACAAATATGCCCATCCAAACAGACTATAGTAAATTAAAATATAATGCATTATTAGCTATCCACTGTTACCAGCAAAAATCGCGAGTAATAACCTGATTGAGCGTTTCTTGCATTGCCAGAATTTGAGGAGCAGCATTTTCAGTAGATTGGAGGCATGAACTTCCATTTGGTTCATTGGACGAATCAGTTGAATTGCATGCACTCGGAGATGTGGAAGATGGGCCTGATGCTTGAGAATTTTTACTCTTCTGCCTCTTTCCTTTAGTATTAGGTGCAGGTGATGGTGGTACTGTCATGGATGTAGATGAGTCAGAAACCTTCTCATGGACATCTTTTGTCAAGTCTTGGATTCCATCGCCCCCATTAGAAGGTTGGGCCAGCGAGTCCCCTACAATAGAATCAATTTGTCCAGGTTCCTCTGTAATACAAGTTTCCCCAGATATTGCACGACATTCACGAGCCATTTCAATACCGAGATCTGAAGCCTGAGAGCAAAAGAATTTTTCTTTATTATCATAAACTGGGTTTTGTTGTGCCCCCTGCCGGCCAAAATCATCGCTTTGATTAGATCTCGCTTCACCTACCACTTGAACTTCCACTTCAGCATTACCCACATCCACCATGTCCTGGATCATTGTTTCTCCCTCATTCTTTTTATCAATAATATTAGCCTCAGAGGAAGAACCGGCTTTTATGATCTCAGACGGTGTAACCAGATGAGTTGGTTGCTTAAACATGACAGAATGATTAAGTACACCAGAAATTTCATCCTGGTTAACTTTCTTTTCATCATTCTTTGAATCATTATTCAATGAATCAGACAAGTTCCTGTGAAGGGTATCCATTTGCCTGTCAACTGAATAATCATTAGCAGATTGGTCCACAACATGATCACACAAGTTAGACTGTGGACTCCTGAAATCAGAAAGCTTCCTGGACAACCTAGGGCTCAAAGGAAGAGGTGGAGAAGGAACACAAACAATATCAGCATCACTACTAGAAGGAGCCAATGTAACAGATTTAGCATCAATATTTGAACTGCTAATTTCTTTAGAAATAGTCGACTCAATATGGCCAGAGCTTAAAGGGTATCTTGCCACAAGACCACTCTCAGTGCTGCTTGCTTGTAACATTGTTTTGGGAGCAGAACTGGCTAAAGACATTTCAGATGTTCTACCTGCAGATGAGTCTAAAGAGGTGAATCCTTCAGCAGTCATTGCATCTCGTGAAACACTGGAATCTGACTTCTCTAGTCCCACATTTTCCAACAGCGGAGGCAAGCATTGTGCTAAATCCAAAGCATACTGCTGAATAGCCTGTGTCTGAACACAATAAACCTGAACAATATGTTCACCATGAGGTAATATATCACTTGTTCCAGTAAAACTCAGAATGGGCATGGTCACAGTAAACTCAGCTATATAATCCATGCGTGTTGATTCTGGATTAGGACCATATTCTAAGTGCACAGCATATATAGCATTCCTCTGGGCATTTGCAAGAAGAAGCAGGCCTGCATGAGGTAGTGCTGCAACTTGATTAAAGAATGCATCCTTAAGAGATGGCTGAGCTGAACTCTTCAACTCCAATGTCTGAGTACACTTCCAAGACTCGGCATCACTAGGGAGAAGCCAACCTTCTTCACTTGCCGAGACCCAAAGCTTCACTTCCCGATTTTGTGGTCCCTGCAAATTGGTGGTAATTAAATAAGCAAAACAAATATCAATAGAATAGTGAAATGATAAAAGTTGTTCTAAGGAAGACTCTGACTATTCTAATGATTTATGGATACAGGCCTCTCCTAAATTTTTCAAGTTTTTTAACCTATAAACAGGTGCATTCTAGTCAGTGAAATTGGTTAGTAACATAAAGTTGCAGTACATAGAAGTTGATGAATACACTTACTGCTGTGACAAGGACAATATGGTCGGGCCGGTGCGGAGCAGTAAAAAATGTGGCCGAAAATACAGGATGGCCATCATGTGGTCTCAAAATCGCCAGAGGTTGCATCTTCCGATCTTCCCATATTTTTATCTGTCACATTTGATGATAGAAACAAATATGATTGAGACATCTAATACAATAAAACAAAGAACAACAAAGGATGGCAAAGGCAGACATGAGGATGACAGACAAGTTGGAGACAATATACAAGTTAATGAAGGGAATAGGAGCTAGTTTTCAAAAAGAACCTTTTCACCATTACTTCCCAGATGATCCTAATCTGTCACATAATTTTGACAAAGATGATAAGTTTAATGTGTCAGTTTAAAATAAAATAAATCTGAAATTATTACATCCCACTTTTCCCTAGATTCATATCTGTTCTCTACCCTTTAATCTCACTAGTTTTTCTGTCACAGCATCTACTATTTTATTTTCTATCTCCATTCCTATCCTCAAGTGCACTCACACATACGTAATTGTATGCTTGATTGTCTAGGGAATACTAAAGCAGGCTAAAAGAAAACCATAGAAGTTCAAACAACAGTCATGCCACTGAATTATTTATCCAGATCAGAGAAAACTGTTATAACAAATTTTGTCAGCTTTCAACAAAAAATGAATCAAAATTGGAAAATGACATAAGGTAGCAAATAAATCAAGCAAGAAAATACAAACCGTGCCATCCTGAGATGCAGATACCAATCGATTTGTCATCCATTGGCACATTGACAAATCAGTCACCTCCCCATCATGTGTTCCTACAAGCTGAACCCCCTCAATGAGTTTGTCAAGAGGACACTTTGGAGGATCTTCACCATTTCCAACTTTTGTTGTGTCAATTCTCAGCACATGTTTTCCCATACCAACGATCAAAATCTCCTGTACAGAAAAACTGAATTAATATAGCAAGAATACAAGGAAGAAAATTAAACCATTGTTTCAAGCTTTTGGAATTGAGAAGCAACGAAACAGGAGAATATGGGGCAATTACTTGTTTATGGCAGTGCCAGCAAATTTGAGGATGTTCAACTTTTGCCTCTACCACTAGTTCAATAGCAATAACAATATTAGCAGTAATTTGAGGCTTATCTTCATCATCAGGACCTTCAGAGATCTTCCACACATAGACACGGCCATCTGTGCCAACACTGTAGAAAAAGCACGTTCCCATAACCCATAGCCAAACAAAATGTGCAATTGAAAAAATTTCAGGCAACAGAACCTACCTTGCCAAGAGATGAACATCTTCGGCAAAGAACGCCAAGTCTGTGACCCTCTGACATGGGGAAAAAGGGAACATTAGTTGAAAGATGAATTGATTAGACTTTTATAGACTTCTGCCGTTAAAAACACAGACACATTTATATATGTAGCAGGACAGTTTGTAATAAGGGGACAATTCATGAGGCAGCATGCAGAAGGCCAACAAGCAACTATTAAAACTCTGTTACAACAAACACAACATAAAGATGCCTTTCACCTACAATTATAGCAGCATTTCAAAGTAAATCTCACAACGAAGCGAAGTTATGCTATCCGCTATTTTCATCCATGAATTTGACACTAAAGAAAATAATAAAGTCTTCATTGATGCAACATGTTTAAACTAGAATTATCATTCAAATTTTAGATTAGCCACCAATGTTGTTAAGATCCCGATCTGGATCCTAAGATCTTAGGATCCAACCAAGCCTCAGCAATCTGGATCTGATGAAGGATCAGTCAAGAGCAAGGGTCGCACTTGGATCCCGATTATGGAGAAAGGATCCCATGGACCCCGATCTTGCGATCCCGAAGAGGAGGATTTTTACACTTAAGTTTTCCAATTTTTGGCCCACTTTAATATGCGAACTAATCCATTTCTGCTCATAAAGCTTCATCAGTCATAAGAGTTCACACTTTCAAATTTGTAAATTGTGAAGTCGTGAACCCTACCTCAACTTGAACTCTCTCAACCGAGTCACACCTTCACCGTCATCAACCCAGGAAGCTTCACCGCCGTCGACCGTCGTTGGTCGTCGCGTCTCTATTTTTTCCATCTCCATTTTTCTGGTTCTCTTTGCTGCACTTGTCTCTGTTTTTCTTCTTCTCTTTATGTAGTTATTATGAACTTATGTTTCTTTTAGGATATGCAATATGATATGACATTATGACTTATATGTTATGACACTTGAATTATGTTTATGTTACGAATTTATTATGTCATTATGTGTGACTTTTGATGTCAATCAAGAGTTATTTTTCTTATGCATGTAATTTTTATGTATGTGTATTTTTTGAAGTATATATTTGCATACCTAGTAGAATCTTAAAGGATCTACGATCTGGATCCCGATCATAGAATCTACGATCTTTTACATCCACTTCCGATCCTAAGTAGGATCCCGATCCTGACAACATTGTTAGCCATCTTCCACAAAGGAATGCAGTTGCAAGCATAACCCCAAATGTCAAAAATGAAACTTAAGCTGATAGAAATATTAAAATCTCTAACACAAGGAAATTAAAACCTAATGTTCCTCAAAGTACATAATAAGTCAACATTTGATTCTTACAGAACTAATTCTAAAATCTAAGTTTTTCTCACCTCTCATATAATATTACCTAAGGCATAGACTATATAGTGTTTTCAATTTCATTCCTTTTTTTTTCAAATTACAAAACCAGAGACAAGGTACCATAAAAGCAATAAGACAAGCCCATGACTAAAACACAATAAACCAAACCTGAGTGTGGCCTCTGAGCAAGGATCTCACTGCAGTGTGAATATTGAGCACCCTGATGTTCCCCTGTTTCAACCCATAACATATATACGACTTATTCACCGCAATCTGCCGACCGAGGACCGGGTTAGGATCTGACCCGTACTTAGTGATGGGCGCGACCTCGAGCTGGGGCTGCACCTCACCGGGCAACCTAACATCCACGTCATACGCAACTTGCTCCCCCGTCAAATGCCTCCCCTTGGGGACCTTACTGCTCGGGAGCCGGATCAGCGCGGCGGCAGCGGCATTGGCAGCTGTCAGGGCGGCCACGGAGGGCGGGGCGAGGGGGGAACCAGCGGCGAAATCGGAGAATGGCTGCTGCTGCTGAGGCTCCAAAGGAGGAGGGCCGCTTAAGAGGGCCATGAGGCGGGCGCCGGCGTTGGGGTTGGAAGGAGGAGGTATGGGTTGGGGTTGGAGAGGGGGAGTTGGGAAGGAGAGGGAACGGTGTTGCTGCTGTTGCTGTTGTTGTTGCTGCTGTTGCTGGTGGTGGAGGTGGTGGTGCGGGAGTATTGGGAAGTGCGGGTGGTGGTCGTAGGGGAAGTAGGGGGCGGCGGAGAAGGGGCCGGCGGGAGGAGGGTAGGAGGCGGAGGAGGAAGGAGGCGGAGGAGCGGAGAGAGGGAATGGGGAAGAAGAAAGGTTGTTAGGGTTAGGGTTTGGGTTTGGGTTGAAGAAGGAGTGCATGTCGAAGGTGGGTGGTGGTGGTTGTTGATTGGGGGCAGCCATCACCAGATTGAATTGAATTGAATTTGAGCAATCAATTCAACCTGATGAGATTGGGAATTGGGGTGAAGGTTCGTTCGTGCGTGCAGAAGAAGAAAGATTCAGAGTTTGAGATTCAGGACTCTGACACAGAGAGAGTGAGAGAGAGTAAGATCTGGACGAGGGGTTTTCGGAAGTTGCAACTAGCAAGAGGCACGGCACATGGATTTTTGTACGTCATTGTTTTGTTTTTAACTATTTATCGTTGCTTGAGATTATTTGAGATGAAGAGAAGCTATCAAGCTAAGGCCTTTTTTTTTAATATTATAAAAAAAAATTGCAAAATAAGGCGAAAAAAAATAAAATTTAGCAAACTAAGACACTTTGTGCCATGTTGGAGGTTGAGGTGGCTGTGGCATGCAAGTCGCATCCTTTAATGCGGCTCATGCTTCTGGGGTACTGGTTGGGTGGCTAGGGAGCAGGGAGTAGGGGACAAGGCTACACAGGGAGTCGCGTTGACTGCAACAACTCCCACAAGCCGCACAACTACCCGCGGCTCCCTTTGCATGGGTGCCACGTGGCACGGGTGCCGCAGGGCACCCTGCAAATCCTAGTATCTTTGCCTCCTTAAATCAGCCCTCCTTCCTCCATTTTTCCTTACTCTTTCACTTCAAACTCTACTCATCATTTTACTCTTTCCTCAAAATTTCAAAAAATTTCCCTCAAGTTCTTCATCTACAAGTTAGTTTTCAAGAACTCCCATTCTAAGCAACTTGAAGGCATTCATCTCAACATATCCCCTCCTCCACTTCAAATATTATCATTTCGGTTAGTTTTTGTTTGGATTTTCTTATACCATTATTGTTTATAATCAATGTGTTAGTTAGAATTGGTTAGTAGTTTTAATATGGGTTAATGGTTTGGCAGGTCCTTGAGTATGTACCAATGTCTGCGATAGGTCCCTCGCCGGAAAAAAGTTTGTTATAGGCCCCTCAGTTTGCACCAAGTTTTTATTTAGTCCCTACCGGAGACCGGAGCTCCGACGAGGGCACATGTGGCGTGCTGACAGTGTAACTGATAATTATGTGAATTTATTAATTTTTTTAAATGGAAAACAAGTCAGAAAGACCTTTTAATTATTAAAACCCTTATTTTTAGCATTTAACAGTTAAAGCACACATATTTAAAACAACATGCATAACATTACGCATCAAAGATAGATCACTAATACAACGGGTTCACAACATCATGGAAAATCCGAGTTCATATAATCTCCAATATAGTACCAATTCATGTGGGCAATAGTGGAGCCACACGTCAAAAGGACATCTAAAAGCTTGTAAAACTAGCACACAACAAAAAAGTGCAAAGAAGACACCACAACCTACTCTGTGTCCTCCTCCCTGCGCCTTCATGCTCAGAATCCTGAGTCCTCATCATCTCCTCTAGGGGTCGGAACATATAGCTCAGGATGGGTGGAGCTAGAAGAACCTCTTGTACTCTCATGGAATCATGGAAATTGGGGGTCGAAATAGAGGTTGGGGTAGGAGCATGAGCGAGGATAAAACTCTAGGTACATAGAGTGGCCTGAGGTACACTAGTATGTGTTAGAACATAAAAAAATCACAAGGGAGGATGGATAACTACTCCATGAGCATCCCTTCCTCAAGGTATAAACTAGACTAACATCATCCCTACATATGTACATAATCCTGAGGCAAGATTCACATCCCAGACGTCCATTGTGAAAACATTTGGGATCGACATACATGTAAAATACTAAAAATACAAACCTACGAGGAAAAAGTTTATGCAGTTCATAAACTTCATATTTATTGATTTATGCTATCTTATAATCTAAGATACAGTCTATTTGTGTAATAAACCACTCATTCTAAACCAATATTCCACGCCACATAAGTTGTAATATCAACCGCTATGCATAAACAAATCCTCCATCCTTCATGAAGTCATAAAAAATGGTGTATAAAAAAACCCATTGAAAACACCGTTTACGGACCTGAAGATCATATTGGGGTTTAAGTCAGGCATGTCTTGAGTTCAAACAAGCACGTCCCTAATCAAACATAATTCTTGGGAACGTGGTGTGGCGGTTGATGGTTGGTGAGACATATGTTGAGCACTTGGCTCGTGTTTATTCTGACCACACATTGTTGCTTCTTAGGTGCCATGCACCGTGTGAGGATCGTACTTCTCGCCCATTCTGCTTCCAAGCGGCATGGGCAACACATCGCTCCTTTGAAGAGCTTGTGCACTGGAACTGGGGAACACATGCTACCTCCTTGCCAGGGAAGCTTCAGAGAGTATAGTTTCTTTGTTCTCTTCAATGGTTGATGTTCTTGAAATTGTTGAAGATGATGACATAAGTTTGGACCAAAAGGCCAAAGCATGTGCTTTGTTGAATTCTATGCAATCTTTTGAATTTTTTTTTTATCTTGTACTTGATGAAAAATATTTTAGGGATTACTCATGAGTTATCTCAAGTGTTACAAAGAAGTGATCAAGATATTGTAAATGCTATGAAATTGGTTGCAGTATCAAAGAAAATGTTGCAAGTTATGCGAGAAGATGGTTGACATTCTTTTCTCAATGTTGTTTCATTATTTTATGCAAGGCACAATGTTGTCATTCCAAATATGATTTATATCTTTCAAAAATAAGGAAGATCAAGGCGCAACATGGAGAAAGTTTCTAATTTGCATCATTTTCAAGTTGAATTATTTTATCAAGTGATTGATCGACAAATTCAAGAGTTGAATAACCGCAATGACATTATTCATGAGGTTTTGCAGAATACTCGTGGAAATCTCAAATTAATAGCTCATAAAATATAAAAAGATATTGTTAGAGCTGCTGCTAGTGAGACTACTAGAGTTATACTTGATGATTTGGATGATAATCTATTTTTTATTTTGGTTGATGTATCTCGAGATATCTCAATTAAGGAACAAATCATTGTGGTTTTATGATATATGAATAAGAAATGACAAGTCATAGAGCGTCTTCTTGGTCTTGTTCATATTGCCAATACTAATGCTTTATCACTAAATTTGGCTTTTATTTGCAAAACACGTGTTAAGTTTGTCAAGATTATGTGGACAAGGATATGGTGGAGCAAGCAATATGCAAGGTGCATTTAATGGGCTCAAAAGCTTGATATTGAAAGAGAATAGTTGTGCATTCTATATTCATTGCTTTACCCGTCAACTCCAATTAACTCTTGCTACAGTAGAAAAAAACATGTTGAAATTGCTTTTTTTTTTTTTAATTCAGATGCAAATTTGTCTAATGTTGGAGCTTCATGTAAGCGTCGAAATATTCTTCGTGAAAAACAAACTATTAAGGTGAAAGAAGCATCGCAAAAGGGAGAAATCTCAAGTGGACGTGGCTTGAATCAAGAAATTACCATTAAGAAGGCCGAAGATACTAGATGTAGCTCGCATTATGGTACCTTAATTAGTATAGTTTCTTTGTTCTCTTCAATGGTTGATGTTTTGAAATTGTTGAAGATGATGACATAAGTTTGGACCAAAAGGCCAAAGCATGTGCTTTGTTGAATTCTATGCAATCTTTTGAATTTTTTTTTTTATCTTGTACTTGATGAAAAATATTTTGGGGATTACTCATGAGTTATCTCAAGTGTTACAAAGAAGTGATCAAGATATTGTAAATGCTATGAAATTGGTTGCAGTATCAAAGAAGATGTTGCAAGTTATGCGAGATGATGACTGACATTCTTTTCTCAATGATGTTTCATTGTTTTATGCAAAGCACAATGTTGTCATTCCAAATATGATTTATATCTTTCAAAAATAAGGAAGATCAAGGTGCAACATGGAGAAAGTTTCTAATTTGCATCATTTTCAAGTTAAATTATTTTATCAAGTGATTGATCGACAAATTCAAGAGTTGAATAACCGTTTTACAGAAGTGAATGTTGAGTTGCTTCTTTGTGTAGCTTGCTTGAGTCCAAGAGATTCATTTGTTGCATTTGATAAGGAAAAATTGATTTGTTTGGCTCAATTCTATCATTCAGATTTTTTCATGTAGAACTTTTGATACTTGATAGTCATCTTCAAAATTATTTCATACCCGTATGCTCTGATAGTGCATTTTCAGGATTGAGTGGAATTAGTGTGATCTTGCTACAAAGCTTGTGAAGACAAAAAAGTATATTCTTTATGCATTGGTATATTTGCTTTGGAGTTGGCTTTGATAATACCAGTGACAACTGCAACAGTTGAAAGTGTTTTTTCTGCTGTAAACATTATCAAGAATCGGATGCGAAATCGCATGGAAGATGAGTTGTTGAATGGTTACTTAATTACTTATATATAGAGAGAAATATTTGATAGTGTTGAGAATGAAAATATTGTACAAAGTTTTCAAAATATGAAAAACTCGTAGAGAACAATTATGATAGTTATTCAGAAATTTAATAGTAATGTGATATGTTTACAATACTACAAATTTGTACGTGTTAATTCCCCCATAATATAAATTTTCTGGGTCTGCCACGGCACATGACAACCATAGCTCATGCTCGGTAACGATTAAAACTAAGCTATTTTCTAATATGGAGGGATGATTTTCCAATATTTCGTCAATTACATGACTAAAATAAAATCTCGCTTATTTACGAGACCAAAAACATATTAACCCTGTTTTTAATATCGAATACTTTTTTTTTGGTTATATAAAGAAACAGAAATTTAATTTGTTTTATCTACATATTTTTTTTTATAGTATTAGTTTTCTTAGTTGAGAAGTCCTCATCTACTTGAATTGAACCCCTTCAACAAGTCACAAAAGTTTTCATCTATAAAACAACATTCCGAGTCTTCCAACAGTCTTTACTCTTGTACGTTGAAGCTATCACCACCGAAAACTATAACCTCGATTTCTTTTTTCTCTTGTTCTGCTACAACATCATCGTCACGAATCTAGAGCTAGAGAGAGAAACGGGTCGAACCGTTCAAGATGAAGATCACTGTCATGACTGCTGACGAACAAATTCTCTCGTTGGATGTGGATCCCAATGAATCTGTATTCATCAAAATTCCTTTTTTTGGCTTCGTATTTTACTTTTTACTCCATTGCTTTTCCTTCACAATTGCTTTTGCTATTTTGTTCTTTTTGTGATAGGTGGAAAACGTCAAGGCATTGCTCGAGGTTGAGGTGAGTTCCCCATTACCCATCTTTTCTTTTCCCCTAAAAATTTGTTTTTTTTCATAAAAAAGTCAATTTTTTTCAATTTTCTTGCATGAGCAATGCTGCTGAGGATATTTAGGGTACATTATTTTTGTTTAGCAATTCTGGTTCATGATTTCGTTGTTGGATAACCAAGAAGCAGAATCCCATGTGAGAGTTTGTTTGATGATGTTGGTGGTCATCTCATGTGTCTTTTTAAAATTGTGATGAGACGGGAAGTGTGCATGAGATGTTGGATTTATTTGATTTTAGTTTGTCTTTTTTAGGTTTTGGATACACTGCTTCTGTGATTGTGTTTCTGACTTTCTTATTGTGTTTGTTTGATGCTAAACTTGTGTGTGAAAAGACAAGTGTGCCTCTTCAGCAACAACAACTTCTGTTTAATGGGAGGGAGGTGAGGAATTCTGAGAAGTTGAGTGCCCTTGGTGTTAAGAATGATGATTTGCTAATGATGGTTTCTGGTGCTGGTGCTGGTGCTGGTGCTGGTGCTTCTAGGTATGCCTTTCCATTATGATATGATGCTGTGGAACCTCTATTTTTTACCTGGAAATCACCCGGTCTTGTATATGCTTCCCACCAAAACTACGAGATGATAGGAAAGCCTGCATGTATGTAGTTGTTCTTAGGTGTTAATTATGAACTAGTAAGTGCTGAATATTTATAAGAATACTGAGATTTTCCATGACTTGAGTGCTTGGCTATGATCCTACACGTGTGATATTGATTTAATATGGTGACATTTCACCAGTGATATAATTTATTAAATCTATGACTGGACAACATCTGGGTTGTAGCACAGGTCGCTGTATCTTCTGTCCAATTTGATGAGATTCTAATCACGTCTCTTCTGTGACATTTTACTCCGTAACCTCTAACACATTGTAAAAAATTATCAGCCAAATCGGGCGCAACTTATATAGGGAAACTATAAAGGGTACGCATAAATAAGAAAATCAAGTGATACTGCTGCAATTTTGGAAGTGGAAGTCTGGAACTGGAAGACGTTTACTAGTACCACTTGAAAACAGGCTTACCTTATTTTAGGGCAGACACTATTTCTATAAATTGATATATTTTTCTCATTTGCTAACCATCCATATAATTTGAGTAAATGTGAAAATAATAAGGACAAAGAGAGAAGCCATTGCATGCTACAGGAGCTGGGTTATTGACATATGATGCACATTTCTTGCTGTCATATTTATATATTCTACCCCAATTTCTGGTAAAGTACATTTCCGTTGAAATAGAAAATGCCAATAACCTGATATACTCTTTGCGATAAATTTAAATTATTTCAGTGGAGCTGCCAATGATTTGAGCTTCAGCCCTGATGGATCTGCTGTAAACCCTAGTGCTTTCCAGCAGCACATTAGACGTGATTCTAATATGATGGGTCAGCTCTTTCAGGTAAGTTGATGTTTCTTTTATTACTGAGTTCAGTCAACTTTATCTAGATTTTAAATGCATAAATGACGTGTATTCTTATGCTTAATAAAATTATTGTAACATAATCGTTTCAAACTGATTAGCGGTTTAGATGTAAATGTAATTCAATTTCAAATTATTTTGATGTAATTTGGTCATTTTTAATCATTTTCTGCCTTTGCGGTTCTTTGTTTTTTTGTTTTTTTTTGGGATTGGCTATATTATGACCATCTTTACAATGGAACATACAGAGTGACCCGGAGTTGGCACAAGCTATTCTAGGGAATGATCTAAATAGATTGCAGGAAATTTTACGATTGCGTCATCGCCAAAAAGATGAGTTCCGGCGTAAGAAAGAAGAAGAGCTTGTAAGTAGGCTGTATGGTGACTATTGTTTCTTTACATTTGTCTAGAGGTTCAATTGTATCATTACAACTGCAAGCTGCTTTGCTCCTAATCCTTAGGAGATCTTCATTTTTATATCTGGTGCTTTACAATTACTCTGATGTTTCCTCCTAAATTAAATTGGATTCTTTTTTGTCTTTTTCCTAGGCCCTTCTTTATGCTGATCCATTTGATGTTGAAGCACAAAAGAAGATTGAAGCTGCCATCCGCCAGGTCAGTTTTACCCCCAGTTCTGTTAGACAGCTTAAGTATTTGGTGGTTAACTTTTGACATGATATGTCATGAATTTGCTACTTGGTGCCCTATTTCTCAAAATCCAATCATGAGTGGGGTACAATCATTATTGGACCTTTGCCCAACAGCTTAAGCTGAGCATTTAGGGCCTTGTGACTTTTAAAACTCCTTATACATCCACTGATAGGATTTCTATTTCCACTTGGTGTATGAGATTATCCAAGTGCTACCATGTATATGTTTACTTCAATTGTTATTTGATGATTTAAATCACTTATTTATTATGCTTGCTTTCTCTAGGTATGATTCTGTCTGATGTGATTATTTGTATTTATGTTGAATAACTTGTGATGATTCTAATGAGTTCAAATGCATATTGTTCACCTAATCATGTCTGCAACTGAGCAGTGTTGTTAATTGCGGATGGCGGGTCATGACGGAAAGCCAAAATCCCGCCATACATGGCAAATAATGGCAGAAAATAGCGGAAATGGCGGCCATATGGTGGGATATCGGCCAATGGCAGTGAGCCAAAAAACCACCATGAGAAACTGCCATGGCGTTGCCATGGCGGATATTTGATAACACTGCAACAGAGTCAAATTGATATTTGTTTAAATATTGATTTATGTACCAGAAAAATATTAAATTAAATCTTCTTTTTCCCATCAATCTTTAGGTAACTAGTTCATAGTTTGTTTGTCATAATTTATTGGCTAAATACTAGCATTGCCTTATCAGATAAATTTTAGAAAATTTTGTTAATCTGTTCTTGTTGGTGTATTGTTCATATTTAGTCTATCTCAGTTTCTAATGGATTTCTATTTACTATGTACATGCTACCTATTACTTCTTTTATCCTCAATATCCACTGTTCATGATATTAATGATGTTTTAATCCTCCTCATTTCTTATTCACAATTTCCCGTTTGTTTTACTACGAGTAATGCTATTTCAACTATTTTTACAGAAAGGAATTGATGAAAATTGGGAAGCTGCACTTGAACATAATCCTGAAGCTTTTGCTAGAGTGGTCTGTATCGTTTTCAACTTTTCTATTCGATGCTAATAGATTTGTTCGTTTTTCTGGTTAAAATCTTAACTTTTTATGTAATATCAGGTCATGTTGTATGTGGACATGGAGGTTAATGGTGTCCCACTGAAGGTAAGTGGCTTGTCATACCAAGAGCATTATTCTTGAAGTTCAGGATTTTATATGCAGACAGATTATAGATATTATATTTCTTTTAGCTCCCTGCTTTCAATTATTACTTGTGTAAAATCATACATGGTATATTCCTGTTGTTTTTCTCAACCTGTCTGCCAGGGACTACTAGTCTATTTAATTGGGTAGCGCATGCTATCTATTGCAGTTTTTCTTTCCCTCTTCAATGACGGGTATTTGAAATGGAACATGCATCAATTGAATTTTCACTTTGTTTCAGGCATTTGTTGATAGTGGAGCCCAGTCTACCATTATATCAAAAAGCTGTGCTGAGCGATTGGGGTATGTACACATATGTTTGACTGGAATTTGCCTCAAAGACATCTATAATAACTAGGATATGGCTAATTTTGTTTAGTAGCAGTTAGCATATTTACACGCCTATGAATACTTGTACATAGCTAGATGGATGTCCGGCTGAGGCAGTCAAATTCACCTTAGTTGGTTGTGTATTGTGCTCTTTATGTGAATCAAACTGAAAACAGGTAGTTCAATAAGGATTAAAAACAAAAACAAAAATGCAGGCATGTAAGTAATATGATATATGATCATAATATCATATTCACATGTTTTCTAGACACTGCATTTGAATTTGAAATGTGATTTTAGAGCCTGATATTTGTTAAGCTTGTGAATCATGCAATGAGAGTGACTGAGGGTAGGTGCAAGATAAGTTCATGAATGACTTGACTTCAGTGTTTACTTAAATCTATTAGCGAGACATTAAAGGATTTCTGTGAACCTTGTTGTTTCTGTAGACATTAAATCCATTCTGTTATAATAAATAGCTCCTTTTATGAAGTTTCATCTCTAAACCATTGTTAGTTTTTGTGTGTTGTAACTTGTAAGGGTCTCACTCTCTGGTTGACTGGTTCTTCAATGAATGGTGTTTTTTATATTTTTTATGCTTTTATTTCTCAATAATATTGTTTTGTAAGTTGCCATATTTTAGCATATGGGAATTTTTTTAATGGTCATGTTATCTTCCAGATTGTTGAGACTTTTAGATCAGCGTTACAAAGGAATTGCTCATGGAGTTGGTCAATCAGAAATATTGGGTCGAATACATGTAGCTCCAATCAAGGTAATGTTTTAACAGGTCTGTAGAGAAGTCTCACATAGTCTAGAGATATGGTCAAATAAGGGTTTATAAAGGGTAGAGCAACCCTTATCTCTAATCTAGCTTTTGGAGTAGAGTTAGGTCTCCCAAATCCTAATAAGGTCTTATGGATAGAATTGCTGAAGTTGTGTGTTGGTCTTTGACTCTTTGTAGTAAATGATAACATATTTAATTTATTTGTTAGATTTGTCTATTTTGGAGATAAATTATATATGGTTTTATATTTTCCTTATTATATTTGGGGAAAAATTAATAAGTATAAACCTTGTATCCGGTATTACTTACTAACTCAAATTATATTAATGTGTTACTGAGGATTTGTAATTTAAATTTTAACATTGGTAGCCTCTGCCTCCCTTCATGAGTGTTTTGTGCTATTCAATTTAATTTTCATTAGGGTGAAGTGAATTGATTGTAGATATGAGTTACAATCTAGTCATGAGGACACCTTCATTCTTCTGGTTTTCTTGTAAATGCTATTGTATATTTTTAGTATATGATTTCTGTTTTTAATATCTACTAGAGGAAATCTCTCGTATCACTGGCAGACTGTTTGAGTTCTTTCTTTATGGAGGAACTATTCCAATTTAATAATTTGAGATCCATTTATTTTCATTTTCTCTAAAATGAATGACCATAAACTTAAATGTTTTTGTTTATTATATGTTCCACACCAACTCTGGTTTTGTGTCTTTCTTTCCAATAGATTGGGAACATATTTTACCCTTGCTCATTCTTAGTGCTGGATTCTCCCAATATGGAATTTCTCTTTGGGCTGGATATGCTACGAAAGCACCAGGTACCACCCTCAGTTGCAATCTTGAATATATTCGCTTTCAATGATTACACGAAACTGCTATTCTTATAGATGTCGCTTATGTCTGCAGTGTATAATTGATTTAAAAGAAAATGTTTTGCGAGTCGGTGGAGGAGAAGTTTCTGTGCCATTTTTGCAAGGTTGGTTTTCCAATCTTGACCATTTTGTTTTTCTCATTAGTTTGCGTAGTTCCTTTTCCAACTTGATTCTGTTGTGCAATTTATAGATAGCTAACCTTGTCTCTTATGGCTTATGCTCAGAGAAAGACATACCATCTCGGTATTTTGATGAGGAAAAATTATCTAAGGAAGCTTCTAGCTCAGGTGGCCCAGTAAGTACACTTTTAATGGATAAGTAGGAATTTGGCTTTCATTAGCCTCTTCCTTTTCCTTTTTTTTTTGGTAGTCAGCCTCTTCCTTTTCCTTGTTCCACATAGGCCAGAATGACACTTCGATTGTTGAGTAGTTGAAGGCAGGACACATTTCCTTGCATGGTTTTTTTTCCTGATTTGATCGTTAATTGGCCGTCCATTTTTAACTATTGCCTTTTGATTGTAACATGGTGATTGATTTCTAGTGGTTAAGTACATTTTTTTTCCTAAACTGAGTGCATGATCATATTATTGAGAATGTGAACCGAAAACACTATTATGGCCAGTTAGAAGTTCAAATCTGCAATGGCTGTTGTTAAGTGCCCACAAAACTGTGATCTTTAAAACAAATGAAGGAATTGATGAAAACAGAGATAAATTATGAGTTTTCATGGCTTTTCTGGTTTGCTTTGTCATTTTGTTTTGATTAAAACAATGACAGTTGTATTTTGTGTCATACCTTCAGGTTACTCCAGGGAGCAGTAATCCATCACAGGGAGGTGTATCTTCTGGTTAGTAGTGGAGTTTGTTTAAAGAAAGGTTCATTTTGTATTTATCCTATTTTGGAGTTCAATTGGATAAAGAAGAGTGCTAGCAACACTCACTTTAACACTGGCTCTTCAATACTCTCTCATTTAATGATTGAAATTGATCTGGATTGGATCCTACTAAATTGGAAGCGGAGCCTATATTTTTAGTGGACCCCATATGAATTTCAACTAGTCAACAAGAGTGTTGCTAGTATTTTCTTGGATAAATTTCCATTAAATTCCATTGTTAACATGCTTTTTAAGCTTGCAATATGATAGTATATTTATTATTTTTCTTTCTAGGGTAGTTAGGCTTATCGTTATGCAATGTTCATTGGGTAGTTATTTATTTCTTAGGTGACCATATAATTAAACTTGCTTTATTTCCTGTGTCAAATTTCACATTTGCTTAACTGATCAATAGAGCTAATGTTAGTAACATATTTACGTTATTTTATTTTTTACATATTTTTCAGGAGGAGCTTCTGGTGACAAGTCTAAGGTATGCTGTTAAATATCAACCACTATTTCAATTTTATACTTTATCCTTTTAATATCAACCACATTGTTAGTGACATTTGCATTCATTTCCTTGTAGTAAACTGTATGTGTAGAAACAAATTGAGTAAACCCTGCTTGATCCTCCAAAAATTAGCGTGTTACCATACAAGTTCTCGGTAGATTTTAGTCACCAAATTAGTTTAGAAGATCTAAAATGCCATAGTATTTGTCCTTGTAGAGGACCAAGTGTGTGTGGATACCAATTGAGTGCAATGAACTTCCAACTAAATTCATAAGAGCTTGTTGTGAACATCTGTTTACAAACAGATAACCAAACACACCTTAAAGTGGTGGTACAAAACTAGGACTGAGTTTTGGTGTAAAATTTTTAAAAAACTAAGTGGCATACTAATCTTTGGATGACTTATATAGAAAGCTTTACTCACAATGAGGAGTATTTATTTTATTCTTGATCCATTTGTCTATAATGCACAATGTAGTACGTATCATCTCTCAAGAACATGGAAAAAATGAAGAAAGTGCTTTTATAGTTGACATGGGTTGCAGGTCTAGTTTTAAGATTGAATCCATGTATATAGTCAGTCGTTAAACCTTGTTTTCTGCGTAAAAGACCAATAACTGTCGTTTGTATTGCACCTATGTTCATGACAAGTGCACAATTGGAACATGTTTGATGTGGTAACATTCTGTCTGCAAATGTGTTTTTTTTCCTTTTCTTAATGACTACTGGTTTCACTTTTTAGGTTCCCTGATTTGGTCTTTATATGGTTGCAGGACTCTGATTTTGAAGCCAAAGTTGCTAAGCTTGTTGAGCTGGGATTTGGAAGAGATGAAGTCATACAAGCCCTTCAGTTATGCAATGGCAATGAGGAACAGGCAGCTGGGTTTCTCTTTGGCTGAAAAGAACAACTTTTTTTATTTTATTTGAAAGGATTAACCTGAAACAACTTTCATTTTTAGCCAATTTCATTGAAAACTGATAAACTAAATTGTAAATCTAGTGGCATTTATTCTGAATTGTTCATAATGTGAGGATTGTTTTATTTAAATTTAAATGAAAAACAAATACTCGATGAGGTAGAGCTTTCTCTCCGGTATAGCTAGGGAGATTGATGACTCCTTTAGTGTTGACTTTCACTTCCATCAAGGTTACATATTCTTTTCCCCATTCTTGTTAGCATGGAAGAGGAGGGTGAAGTGGAAGCTCAAACAAATCTAGATGGAGCAACTTTGAATTGCAGAAGAAAGGATAAAATCCTCAAATATCAAACATTTCCCCAGATTATAAACGTACATTATGGTTCTTGTTTTGCAGTGTAGGGTGATACTTGAGATGAGAGGAACAAGAAAGGTCAAAACATAGCAATTGCCTCTTTATTTACATGGGGGTGATACTCGAGAACAAGTTTGGGATAAAACCTTCCCCACATTACAGTAGAAAGAGAGGGAAAAAACAAAAGAAAACGGTTTTCTCTTCTTTCACCACCCCGATTTTCTCTTCTTTAAGAAACATTACCTTTGTTTGAAAAATAGAGTATTTCAAAAGTTTTAAGTCTCACATTCACATTGACAAGTTGACAAGCCTTTGACCCTATGTAGCACAAACTAGAGGATTTGTGTGCATGATATGGGCTTTGCTGGCCTTCTATTCCTAAATCAGTTTTTCTTTTTGCAGCTTTCATGGAAAACACGTTTTTCACATATGCACCTTTGGTTACTCCGTCACCATTCTCCTTTGAAGAGTTTATATACTTGTAAAGAGCCTAGCAAGAAAGTTGGTCTCGTGAGCACTAGGATTGAGCTCCTTTGTCCCAATGCACCGCAAAGTGCATGATATGGACCTTACTAGTCTTTTTTTTTCTAAATCAGTTTTTTCTTTTTGCAGTTTCCATGGAAAATATGTTTTTCACATGTGCACCCTTAGTTACTCCGACTCTGATACCACTTGTAGGGGAGACATGAGAGCTCATGGGCCACAAAAGCAAGACATCAAAAGAACCTGACGCCACATCTTTACCCAAAAACTCAAAGACATGAGTTTATGAGTCACATCTTTTATAAAGTCTTCATCTCATCCATATTTAACCAACGTAAACCTTCAACTCACACTTAAATTCTCAACAACACAAACCATTTTCTAATTTTAGTCACATTTCTTTTAACAACTCCACTTTTAACAACCTACATCTCTTCTAATTTCAATTGCTTTCTAAAAAACCATAAAAAAGGTTTTGGCAAAGCTTCTTCATTCTTCATCCTCTCATAAACCTCAAACCAAAAACAAAATTTTAGAGTCCCTTTTCATCTTTACCATCTTCGACCTCCACCCCATCATCATATTCTCATCCCCACTCAAAAACCTTTCTAGCTAAACCCATCACCTAGCCACCTTCATGCACCAACTTCCGGGAAACAAAGACAATCACCCCGAATAACATGAAACCCACTAGGGAACCACTTCAGTCATATCTTTCAATACCCTTACCCACAAGCTCTATCTTACGAACTTCAAGAACTTTTATGTTTGTTTGGTTTGGCGTTAGAAGCAACACAAACGTGACTTCACGTATTTTAAGACATCAATGAAGAAATTAGAATTTATTAAATTGAGTTTAACGAGGATCGGAGAAGCGAAATTTTGACATGTTAGCTTCATGTGTGTCCAGGTTGAGTTCAACGGAAATCCAAACGGACACATGTGCCCATAACCTTCTTTTTCCATCATTATTCAGTGACATATCCAGGATTTTGAGATGTGGGGGCAATATTCACATGTACATTTGCAAAGTTATTTTAAAGTTGGGTTAAATATGTTTTGGTCCATGAACTATAGCGAATTATTGGTATTGGTCTGTGAATCAATTTTTTATCGAAATATATCCTTAACTTGTTGGCGTATGTGGTTTTGGTCCCTCGAGCCATTTGAATGATGATGTGGCACAGTGACATGTAGATTTTTACTGATGTGTATTTTCTCAATTAAAAAAATGCTTACATGGTTTTGAATTTGTATTTAATTTTGGGCTTGCTGGGTTCCAGAAAAAGAAGAAAGAAAAATCTTGATGGTGTTCTTGGAAGATGGAGGCTTGGGATATGTTAAGAAGTGAGAAAGAAGAAGAAGATGATGTGGAAAGTTAAATTTCTATTTAACTGAGACATTTAAATCAAGTTAGTTTTTTTTTTTCAATTCAGCTTAACATCATCCCATGTTTTCGTGTGCAGACTATGTTCTGCTTCTCGTTTTATTAAGGCCCAAGACTTATATGAACCAATACAACTAGCACCCTCCCTTAAACGGAATTTACTGCATGTAAATCAATTTATCTGTTTATAACTACACATGCCCAGTTCTTTTCTCATCTTCACAAACGAGTGCATCTTCAAGGGCTTGGTCATTATGTCTAAAACTTGCTCATCTGTAATCTGTATTGCACAAGATCTCTTAAGAAGTGGTACCTCACCTCTATATGCTTGCTCCTCCCATGTAATAAAGGATTTTTTGACAGTTTTATAGCTGAGCTATTGTCGCAGAAGATCTTCGAGGACTGGCTATGAGAATAGCCAAGGCATGCACACAAGGAAGCTGCAATAAACTCAGCCTCAAGTGGTAGAGAGACTTACTTCCTTCTTTTGTCAATTTACTGCCAGTCACCACTGGATTGCCAACGAGTCTGCTATTGTTCATGCAAAACCTCTCAAGTACCTCTCTTGCATACTTTCCCTGGCTTATGAAAGTAGCTCATTGTCCCTAAATCACTCATATCAAACTCTCCTTTCATGGAAATTTTAAATTCCTCAAACATTGACACACTATTCCCAGTGAATATGAGATCATCAACATAAAGGCTAACAATTAAAATCATGCCATCTTTGTCATGCTTGACAAATAAGGTGTTCTCCCTGAGGAAATATGACTAAATCTTACAGTACCAAACTCTTGAATCTTGTCTTAACCTATAAAGTGCCTTTCTTATCTTTTAATTTTAGGGTTTTAGCGGCGGTTTAGGAAACCGCCGGCAAAAAGGTGGTACTTTACGGCAGTTTCCATAACTCTCTGTTCCTCCCTTTTTTTAATTTTGATGAGCAATATATTTTCTTCCTGAAACCCTGAGAAGAAGAGGTAGACCCGTAGAGCAGAGACGTCATTTCATGGTGCTGCTTCTCATAAATTATTACTAACAGCACCTTTTTAAGCATCTTCTCAATTAATCTCTAAGCAACGACCAACGACTTATACCTTCATTAAAAGCTAGACTACCATCTGCCACGCCTTTGCCTTTCAAACTTTAAATTTCTACAGGTCCTTAGCTATTTAAATTTATGTAGAGTCGTTCATTTTCTAAATTTCAATCTTCCTATTTTTGGTCTAATTAAATTTCTATTAGTCTATGACCATTTATATTTTTATCTTGTCGTTGACATTTACATTTTTTTTCGGTTATTGGTAAATTAAATTTATGTTGGTTTTATGCTGTTATGGCTTTTTTTTTTACCTTGCTCTTATTTTTCATTTTGGTCCTTAATTATTTGAGTGTCAAGAGTCACAGCGGGAAGTTTTTCCGTATTTATTTATTCTTTGCGGGGAAATTTTTTCTGCTCTTATTCAAAAGGAAATTGCATGTTCTTCCCTGCATGAGAATTAAAGTGGCTTGTTCAGCCCTTATTGTCTCTCATCTTCTTTTTGCATATGACAGTGTTGTCTTTGCACGGGCTACTCTTGATGAAGCAGAATGTGTCAAAAATATTCTAGCCACTTATGAGAGGTCTTTTGGCCATGTAATAAATTTTGACAAATCCATGTTATCTTGCGGCCAAAATGTTCTTAGTACGTGTTTCAATGAGCTAAAAAGGTTGTTGAGAGTAAAAGCACTGGATAATTATGACAAATATTTGGGGTTGTCGACGATTATTGGTACATCCAAAACCTAGATATTTAATTTTGTTAAAGATAGAGTTTAGAAGAAAATTAAGGGCTGGAATGAGCGATTTCTTTCCCGTGCGGGAAGGGAAGTGCTTATTAAAGCCGTGGCACAAGTAATTCGTTCATATATTATGTCTTGCTTTATCTTGCCTAATGGGTTATGTGCTGAAACTGAAAGAATGATTAGCAAGTTTTATTAGTGGTGATGCTTGCGGACTTCCCGTAGAGGGGTTCATTAGCTCAAGTGGGATACTATCTGCGGGTCCAAGTTGGATGGAGGCATTAGGTATCAGGATTTTAAGGGCTTTAAGACGGCTTTTGTGGCCAAGAATTGGTGAAGGATTTTGAAGAACCCCGAGTTTCTTCTGGCTAGGGTTTATAAGTCGGTGTACTTTCCTCACACGTCATTGTTTGATGCTAGAAAACATGGTGCCCGAGCTATGCTTGGTCAAGCATTTTTCAAACATGATGGGTGTTTGAGGAAGGTGCTCGATGGAAGGTTGGTAATGGAACATTCATTGACATTTGGAAGCATAAATGGCTCCCTAGTGGTACCCCCTATTTATAGGGAGGATCTTGCTAATGATGCTAATCTTTTGCATGTTTCGGATTTAATAGATGTAGGTGCACAGTGCTGGAAAACTGAGCTTGTTGACATGGTGTTTTGGCCTCCTGCGACGAAAGAAATTTTCCAGATTCCTCTTCCATTGATGGCACAAGAGGATGAGCTGTTTTGTCCTTCCGCTACCGATGGAGAGTACACCACCAAAGGAGGTTACGGGTTCATCCGTCACGCTCGCCTCCGGGATGTAGCTTCCTCCTCCTCATCCTCGGTTTTGGAAGATATTGTGGGCTGCTCGAGCACTACCCCGATGTAAGGAGCTGGCGTGGCGAGCATCCCTTGGCATCCTCTCGGTCAAATCGGCGCTGCGAGTGCGCGGGGTGGATGTGGATGATTGTTGTCCATTTTGTTTAACTGATACAAAAATTGTTTGCCATGTTTTGTTCTCCTGTCCTGTTGTTTCTAGGTGGTGGCATGCTTCTCCCTTGAGTGTGCGATGGGTTGAAGGTGATACTGTGATTCAGTTCAGGCAGAGGATCTTCGACCAGGGTGATTCCCATGTTCATGGTGCTTTTGTCACCTTTGTATATGCTGTTTAGGAACTCAGAAATAAATTGCTCTTTCACAATGCAACTCCATCAGTGGAGGCTTTGCTGTCTCGGGTGGCAGCACTTCGGGCTCTTCCTCCGACTGTTGCAGCTGCTGTTCTTCCCGGCCGCGAGCTCCCATCGTCTTGGCGTCGTCCTCCGCACCATGTCGTGAAGGTGAATTTTGACGCCTCGTATGATTCTGCAGTTGTTCGCGCAGGTATGGGCCTATTGCTCGGAACTAAGACGGGCAGGTTATGGTTGCCGCATCTGTTTTTCCGATTGTTGTCGCGTCTTGCTGAAGCGTTGGCTTTCCGCTGGTCTATGGCCCAGATTGCTGAGGTTAGTTCCCCGATGTGTGTTTTGAGACTGATTGCTTGCATCTTTACCAAGCTTGGCAGGGGACTAGGAAGGGATCTTCTTATTTGACATCTATCCTTCATGACTTACATGGCCGCATCTTTTCATTCTTTTTCTTTTTCGTTTGTTCGGCAGTCTAGTAATTCTGTGGTTGATTGCTTGGCCAAAAACTCTTCTCATTTTTCCAATCCTGTTTGGGTAGAAGAGGTTCCACAAGAACTTGACTCTTTAATTTAGTCTGATGTACGTGTCTCCATAGCTCCTTAATTTTTCTCTTTAATGAGGTTTATTTAAAAAAAAAAAACTCATAAATATCAGGGAATGCATATCAAATGAAAGTCTATAAAAAGAGAAAGTCACTCTTAAATATTAATTTTATATGATTTATTATTTGAAACATTACAATTTTTTTTCTCAAGGTATCTCCACAGATAACAACTATAAGACTAATCTCTTGAGTCTCGAAGATGATGTTAAGTGGGTATGTCTCTCCCAACAAATATTTATCCATCCGCACCGTCTAGAAATTGATCTTTGGACTAAATGCATAAGAAGTTCAATTATCTACCAGCTGTGCTACACCTTGTTAGCTATATTGAAAATATATTAAATGAAATTAATCTTAACTAACCACGTTCAATTGAAAAGTTCAAATTAACTCCTCTACCTTATACTCTATGTTTGGATTAATGGAACATAATGGAGCTGAACGAAATGAAACATTATAAAACGGATTTGAATGGAATGTAACAAAATAAAATTACTTATCATTATTTGGATATTTATGATGGAATGAAACATATTTACCACCTCATTATTTTGATAGTTGAGAGAATAAAATGAGTTATAATTTTCTTATTTCTATTTTACCCTTACTATAAAACTAATAATTTTGGAATAAAGATCTTTTCCTGCAATTGTTCCATCGAGCACCGTGCAACAAATCATCGCTTAATATTTATATTTGAAGACATGATTGATTTGAAGTGAGAGTTGTTTAACTTATGTTTTTACACTGCTGCACCGTTCGATACGATCCAAATTCTTAATTTTGCACTCTTAGTATTTTCTTCATGGTGAAAAGCGGTCACTGTTGCATGAAAAATCACTTTGTGAAAGCCACCGTCACTATTATGTGCTTCCATTAGATATATTATAAAAAATATAAGAGGTTGAAAAATATTATGACTTTGTAAAGGTGTTGAGTCATGTTTATTTGGTGAATGGTTGCTATTAAGAGGTTGAAAAACAAGCAGAGAGAGGACCGAGGCCTCTGCTGGAATTGGGATGTCCCTTGGACAAGAGGACTTCTTGGGAACATGAGAAAGAAAGAGGATCCAATCCAAATAAAAGTAAATACCCATCAATTGTTTATCGAAAACCTAGATAATGAGCTTGGCACATTCCAAGACAGAAACTAACCAGCATTTTTGTATCAATCAAACAACAAACATGCATATAAACTATAAAGTCTGATCTATAATACTTGTCAATGTCACAGGCAAAACTTCACAGCAACACCGTTACATTCATAACTTTTGATTTGAGCACAACAAATAGCTGAATTGAATCAAATGAAACATTTTCCTCACAATAACTCATCTTCATCACACTTGATAACAAAGAGAGATTATAGAAATTTCTATGGAACCAGAAAGAAAGTTCCTAAAATGCCATGATTAAGAGAAGATCAAAACCTTTCTGCCAGTCTAGAAGTAACTGCTCTAAGCTTGGAGTATACCTTTCCTGCAGGTGATCCCATAATTAGGCTACAAAGAGAATCCCTGGCAATCTTGATGTTGGCAAAAGACCCCAGTATATGAATTTTGGAGTCAGCAATCACGATTCTTGTCTTGGACGCATTCTCAATTGCAAACTTTGTTTTACCACCTTTGCCGGATAATCTTCCAATAGCACGGGACAAGTGATCGCCTCGAAGTGTTTTAACATCCTTGATCTCAAAGGACTCAATGTAGAGCTCGTCCAACCGCAGAAGTGCAATGGCATCTATGACATCAAAACCCAGCATGAAAGCATGGACAAAATCAGCACATTTTTGCAGGTTACTAATATCAGGTGTATCACGCCTTGTTTTCAACTCAACTTTCCTAGCCTTCAGATTCATACGGACATCGACTTTCATCTGTTCATATATGGGAGTGTAGATATCCATCCATGCTTTCTTGAGAGGTGTGTAACGATGCGGCGGAACAGACACCTTGCGGAACTGAACCTGACCATCAGACATCTCATGAGGTTTCAAAGGCTCAAACTTTGGCTTTGGCGGCAGAACCTTGGGTTCGGATGGGGTAGCCTCAACCTCCATGGTAGAAGATGCCTCGTTCGACTGCATTGCGCAACTGTTCCAAGACCACCCAAATAAAAGTTGACTGAAGTTATACAGAAGCAAGCATAAAAAATAAAATGCTAATAAGCCAAATCTACTTCAGCAGTCTAGATATCAGCAGGGCAGTTCAGTGACAACATCTTAGGGCACATTTAACAAATTTCTATTAGGCATGTTGGTGATTACTATTACAGAATATAAACTTGAGTCAATAACAGTAATAACTCTTAAACTTTAACATAATGAGAAGTTCAACAATTTAAATCTCAAGCTAATAATACAATGAACAACACACTTCCCCTCATTCATAATTTTAAAACAATTAAATTTTCTATAGTATTCAGCCTTAACCTGATCTTAGACTATAAACAAAACAAAAAAATTGTTTAACACAATCGGTTTTCACTTTTCAGTTCAAACACGAACAAGGGTGCAGTTTGAAAGTGTCAAGAGACAAGAATTCTCTTAAACAGTATCAGCATCAATCTAATCCATTCGATTACCAATCTTTCACTGGTGTTAAATTGCGAGCAATTTTGACCCAGGTCAAAGGTCACCCCAAGAGTGCGGCTCTTAGAATTCGAACTCCTCTCGATCTCGATAGGGGTTCAAACAACAATTTTTTACTCCACAACCGGCACCCGTTGGGTGATTACCAATCTAATCTACTTCTGAAACCTTAATTGGTGATTTAAGAAAGAAAAAACAGGTACTGTGATTGTGGCCTTCTCACGGTGAAGAAATCTATCGGCTAATATACAGTTCAAACCTTAATTGGGGCGTAGAAAAGAGAGGAAGAGTGAGAAAGAGTAAAGTTGTAAACTTTAACAGTAAGAAAGCGAGAAGGTACCTGCGATGGCGAGTAGAAGATGGGAGCGCAGCAGCTATGGCGGTTCTTCTCTCAGGAAGAAAGGAACGAGGGAGGGTTGAGATGTCTAGGGTTTATGTTATAAGGACATCCCTTGTCTTCTTCAATTTTAGTTGAGGCTAGTCTTGTCATTTAACTTTCTCTTTCTTTATTTGAGGTTTTTTTTTGGTACAAGTATTTTCTATAGGTAAATATAAAATTCTGTCATTATGAATTGGGTTAAATATGTTTTTAGTTCCTGTACTTTGAGCGAGATTTGGTTTTAGTCCCTCGTCGGCGTAAAGGTGGATTTTAGGCCTCAGACTTTATTTTTTGTTTGGTTTTCGTCCCTGCCGCCGGCGTGGTCAACGCCGGAGCTCCGTTTTGCCCACGTGGCATTGCCACGTCAATTACTGAAACACACGTGGAATTTTTTATTTATTTTTCATTTGAATGGAAAAAGGAAAACAGAACTGTTCCTTCTTCTTCCTCTCGTCGACTTTTCCTATTCTTCTTCCTTCCTTCCTTCCTAAAAGACGCCACCACCACCTGAGGCGCCGCCGTCACTGAACCGGCCACCACCATGGTCTCCTTCCCCCGTCGCCACTGTCCCCCTTCACCACGAGCGAACCGCGTCGTCGTCCTCC
This sequence comes from Acmispon strigosus, assembly GCA_030819835.1. Classification (NCBI taxonomy): domain Eukaryota; kingdom Viridiplantae; phylum Streptophyta; class Magnoliopsida; order Fabales; family Fabaceae; genus Acmispon; species Acmispon strigosus. The sequence goes on from JAUAMA010000007.1 coordinate 39,807,949, forward strand.
TCCCTCTGTCCTCCGACACGACGCGACGCGACGCGACGCTATCTCCTTCTCCCTCCATTTCCGGCCGAACCAGTGGACCAATGGAGAAACCATCACCACCAATGGAATCCCCACAACGTCCGCATCAAAACCCCTAAAGAAATTTGACGATCGGCCGCCGTCGACCGCCGCCGCCGCCGCCTTCATGGCTGTTTTCCGGCCAATCCTTTTGGCTTCTGAGAAAACGGGTTGCAGGACGATGATCCTCGCCACGAGGAGAAGAGGATCCCATGGTCCTTTGTCGCCGCCGTCGTTCACCGTCATTTGCTCTTCTTGTTGTTGTTGCCTTCTCTTCTAAGACCAAAGTTGCAAACTGGGTTTGTTTTGTCTCAATTTGAGACGTTTTGGTTCGTCAATGGTGGGGATAGTTCTGTCTCGCTTCGTTTGATCTCGATCTGGCTTGATTTGGGTTGGTCTTGGTTCGTTAGTGCTTTGATATGTTCATGTGGTTGCATGTCTTTATGGGTTCATCTTCGTAATCTGGATTTGTTCTTCATCTTTATCTATGTTTGTTCTGGCTTTCTTCCTCTGGATTTTTCTGGGTTTGTGAAGGTTTTCTTGGGTTTGCAATTGAGTTTTCCTGGGTTTGTGATTTGTGAAGTAATAATGCAACTAAAAATGGCTCGAATCTGGGTATAGAAATTGGTGGTTTTTTGGGTGATTTTGTGTTTGATTATTTATCAGTCTGAATTTTGGGGATTGCAGGTGGTGGTGGTGGGTGATGCAGTGGTGGTAGTGATGCAGGGTGGTGGTGGTTTGGGGAAGAAGACGAAGAAGGAGGAGGAGGAGGAGGAGGAGGAAGAAGAAGAAGAAGAAGAGGAAGAGGAAGAAGAAGAAGAAGATGTCGTGGTGTGGGTCCATTGCACGTGGTGGTGGTGGTGGTGGGTGATGCGGTGGTGGTGGGTGATGCAGTGGTGGTGGTGATGCAGGGTGGTGGGGGTTTGGGGAAGAAGGAGGAGGAGGAGGAAGAAACGCTGCTCTGCCTCCTTTGATTTCCCCTTTTTCTTTTTTTTTTAAAGTTTTTTAACTAATAAATGTAAAAAAAACACGTGTAATTATTAAATGACGTGGCCTGTGCCACGTAAGCACCGCCGTGACACATAGGCTCGGCGGTCAACGGCAGACTCCGGCAGGGACGAAAACCAAACAAAAAATAAAGTATGAGGCCTAAAATCCACCTTTACGCCGGCGACGGACTAAAACCAAATCTTGCTCAAAGTACAGGGACCAAAAACATATTTAACCCTTATGAATTTTATGTTGGAATTAAAATTATAGATTGGGTTATTGGAATATTAAAAAGTTGGATAAAAGTTAGAAATTGAATATAAAGATAAGATAAACGTTAGAAATTGAATTGAAGATAAATATTAAAATAAGAGGAAAAAATGATAAGAATTCGAAATAAATTAAAAATACGAGATGGAATAAAATTTGAATTAAAAAAGGATTAGAGTAATTTAGAAGGTAGTAGAACAGCTATTATAATTTAAATTGTGACAACTGATTAAATTTAACTATTAAAATTTGGTTTACATTATTTGATGATAAGTGGTATTCAAATAATTAATACTATAAAGATAAAAACTAAAAATAAGAACTAAAGTATAAAAAGAATGGGATATAATTTTGAACTTGAATTATAAAAACAAGTATTTCGAAATAAAAAGCTTGAATTGTTATGATTTTGAATTTCCAATTTTTTCGAGTTAAAAGATATCTTTTTAGTTGCTATGAAACAATTAGGAGATTCTCTAAAAGAATATGATGTTCTTAAGAATCTTATTCTCATGGAGTTAACTATACAATTAGAAAAGAGAAAAAATAAAATAAAAGTGGTTCAAAGAGAAAATGGTGGAAATAAGTATCTCACATATTTATCTTTTGTCTAATTAGAGGCATTGGAAAAATCACTTTGAGTTGGAAACATTAATATTCTCTTAAGATTAGCTCTCTCAATATAATTTTTTCTGTTTCGATTGGCCCTAAATGTCAAAAGGCTAATAGCATCTCAACCAGCCCTAAAAGTCTCGCGACTAAGTAAGTACTATACGGGTGGATTAGATGACTTAGTTAAGGAATGCCTTGTCCCAACTAAGGTCAATTGGTTGCATGACAACCCACTTAATGACAAACAAGCTAGGCTGCCCAAGGGCAACCTTGCACTCGGAAGACCACCTATAAGGTTTTCTAAAGACTTGTAAAGACAGTTAAGATGGACTCTGAGTCTATAAATACAATTGTAGTCGTTATCTACACAACACTTTGCTCATTATGAAATACTCTACGTTCTTCTTAGATTCAGAGATTTTCTCTTTACTTTCTCACTGACTTGAGCACCAGAGTGCCTACTGCATGTACACTCCCGTCGTGTAGCTCCGCCACTCTAGCAAAGTCAATCAAGGTCGCGCACCACCAACTAATGAGGATAACTAAGTAATCTCATTCACAAAAGAACATTTTTCATTCACAATACTCAAATTTGATACCTTATTTCAAGGGAGTCAATACCACTTGAATCCATAATTCATTTTGAAATAGTGAAACTGATAGCATTCTAATTCAGCCCAACACCAAAGGATTAAATTATTTTACATCTTTTGCGCTAGAGACCATTGGGCCAGAGTTATTATGTTCTTTTTATTTTAGCTTTATTAATTCTAGTCTTTTATTATGTGTTTATGTTCTAGAGAATTTCTTTTACGAGGATGATACCTATAAATTGTACTCCTCTCTTGTTGAATGAATCAATCAGAAAATTGAAGTCTTTTATCTTCTTCTTTGTTTTTGCTTAGATCTAGCTTAGAATTTAGGGTTCTTAGCTTGATAGAGAATTGCTCTCTATCAAAAACTAGGAGGAGGCTTTAAAGATGAGGAATGAGAATAAAAATTGCGATAGTTACACATGAAGGAATTTAAACCGTTAGTTTACATTAGAATGAAGGGTCGACATTTGGTGTCAATTTTTTTTGGCTTAAATACATTTTTCGTTCCTGCAAAATACGTTATTTTTGTTTTTCGTCCTTGGAGAATTTTTTTTCTTGTTTTTAGTCCTTTGTTTCTTTTTAGTCTCTGCTAGTTGTTTTTCCATCTATTCATATTTGGATTTTTACAAGTTGGGAAAAATCTAGGATGGTTGAACTCGATTTCACCGCTTGTAGAACAGATCCAAGCGCATGTGAAAGTGTTTCCAGATCTAGATCGGATTGACATGTGTACTTTTTGATGAATTGGACCTATTACAAATGAATTTTTTTGTTAGGGAATAATTGCTAAGGATTTATTTTATGGGGACTAAATACGTATTTAAGCCTATATTTTCCCAGAAAGAAAAAATATGATACTTTCAGACTGTGACAAAAAATAAAATAAATAGTTTCAGAGCAGAAAACTGATGCTGCTTCTAGTTCTACTTATGCTTCACAACAATTGGACTCTTAACTTTGTGCCTTCCATCTGACCACCACAACTCACCAAACACATAACCTGATACAGATTTGCTTGCCTCAGTGCCCTTCAAAACAACCTTGAATGTCTTCTTTTCACCAACTTTATTAAATGTCAAGGATCTTGGCTCCACCAATACTGAAACCCCATGAGGTGCCTTCACATGCACCTCATATGTACTTGCTGACCCAACATTTGTAACTGTACGAGTTACTTTTACAGAATGTTCCCCAAGATTAGGCACAGTGATTGAAGGGTAGTTAAAATCTAACATGCTGTAAGATTTTGGACAAGTGTGATGCTTCCTAGAAAACATTCTCATTTGTGTCTGGTTGTAACCATGAGCACATAGGAAGTTCAAGTAATCAACAACATTTAGATCATATACAAGGCCAGGGTCCATTGCAAGTTCTGGTTGAATGTGTCCCACGCCATAAGCAAATGGAGTCGCTTCTTCCTTTGATTGATCCATTATTGGTCTGTTGTTGTTATCTAAAGTCATTGCTGAAAATGAAAAACTTTTGGTTAGGAAAGCCAGAGTGAGAAAGGTTTCTTTCACAAGTCAGATTCTATATCTCTCATATTATATTATCATATACCTGTTATGTGTTTAATGATTTGTAAAATTGTTGGTTACTATGTATCAACCTGTTATTGAAGCAGTAGAAATTTGTTCACAACAAAATGCACAACAATATAGCACATTTTGCGTACAAGATGTTTGTGATAATGTCTAAAAGATATACCAGTAGTCATAATTGCAGATTTTAAGGCTGCAGGACTCCAACTGGGATAGAGTGTTTTGAGAAGGCCAGCTATGCCAGAAACGTGAGGGCACGATGCAGAAGTTCCTGACCCTATATTATATGGAATGCGCCGATTATCTGATGCAAGACCAGTTGGACTTATGGCTTCTGGGTATGCATAAAGAATGTCCACACCTGGTGCAATGATGTCAGGCTGAAAATGAAATTGGAAAGTCTTCTTTAGATTATGTAAAGTGAAAAATTAGGAAGTCTTTGAATGCACTAACAGCAAATTTGGCCATGAAACAAAGAGCGAACCTTGAGGATTATTGGCTGGATGGTGTTAGGTCCCCTGGATGACAATGAAGCTACTAATGGAGCTGGTTTTGCTCTTAATTCAGTTTTTGCTCTGGTCATGTAAGCCATGGGGTTCCTGGAATATTTTCATAGATATAGATTCATAATTGATTCATTTTCTAGAACCGAAAAGATATTTTTAGAATTTCTGAATTCAAAATGATGGACTTAAGATAAAGATAAGTTACTCGGTGCCCTTGATGTAGGAATAAACATATTCACCATCTGTGTAATTGATGTGTGAAGTAGGCAACAAATGAGCATATGCGATGATGTCATTGCCGCGTTGCTTATTATTCGCCATAATTAGCCCCACTGCACCCACAGAAAGAGCTTCCTGCTCTGCATAAACTAATCCATTAAGCTCTCTCGTGAGGCAGATCAGGATTTTGCCCTTTGCCTTCTCAGGATCAAGAGTTCCAACCTTACAGAGTTGACTGCAAGAAATCATGACAAACTAACTCATATACCAAGAAACAACAATTACACAAAAACAAATTGAAATGAGTGACTCTATGGAAACTTTCAAGTTTGAACTCACGCATCATCAATTGTTGCATTAGCAACTTTAGCATCTGCAGAACTGATCAGAGAGTAGAATTTCTCAGATGGCAACCCTGTAGAAAGACTAGCTCCCTGGCAACCCCAAATTGGAATATGTAGAGGAACAGTAAGAACAAAATGCTTATTTTGTTTTTTTGAGCCAAATTAGATGGAATGGAAGAAGCATGGTACCTTTAGGTGCTTCTTATCCCCAAGTGCTAGATAACATACAAAGTTTCTGTCTATTGTGCTAGCACCAACAGTGAACAACCATGGTGCTACATTAGTTACAGTTACAGGTTCTGGTCCAGAATTGCCTCCAGCAGCAACTACCATTATACCATTGGCAACTGCATGGAAGACCCCTATGGTAAGCCCATCTTTGAAAAACTCTGTAGGAGAAGGCTTACCCAAGGAACATGAAATCACATCAACACCATCACTTATAGCAGCATCAAAAGCTGCCATGATATCTGCATCAGTGCATTCAACCTGAGAGGTCCCAAGCCAGCATACCTTGTAGGAATGTAGGCTGCAACATGGGCTTTTGGGGAGCCACCCTTTGCAGTGCCATTGCCATAGCCAAAAACATTTGCTCCTGTGACAAAATTGCCTCCAGCAATTGAAAGAGTTGGGGTGCCGTGGCCTAGCACATCGCACGCTGTGTAAAGGGATTTGTCCAGCTTGCCGAATTTTGACTCATAGCCATTGCTGAAGAATCTTGCTCCTATCAATTTCCTGCACAAGCACAACATAAATAATAGTGCTTGGCTTCACTTGAGGTAGCTGAAGTGTCATATGAATCATCTTTCTAGTTTAATTAAGATTGTAACAATCTAAAGACAGCCATATATTTGCATAAAATATTAATAGCATGTTTGGATCAACTTAATTTTTCCTCAGAATCAATTCTGGCACTCAGAAGCTTAACCCCAGAGTTGATTTTGACTTTAGAGTCAATTATAGAAGGATTACAAACATGCTATAAATAGATCACAAGCAGTATACACAGCTAAGAATGAATTAATATAGTAATTACCTTACACATTCAAATTCTTGGGACCAATCTCTAGAGCTATGACATAAGAGGCAAGAGCATATCATAAATTCAACATAACTTTGTCCAAGTAAAAACTTTAAAGTACTGCCAAGCATGTAGTACAAAGAAGCAATTTACATGAGCATAATCCTCTAAGTGCTGGTTTGTTGCAACTGATTCTAAAGATTAAAACTAATGATGAGGAGAAACTTGTGTAAGTAACTTATGAATGCCATAATTAACTGTGAGAAAAAATAAGCTGATTCAAACATACTATAACATAAGCCCAAAATCGAGGACAGACCTATTACAGTGAAAATTGTCAAGTTGACAGGCCCCACGCCACCTTGATGGAACAGGGCCAATTCCATCATCACCACTAAAGCTTCTAGATTCAGGCGAAACACCTATTCAGGAGAGAAGAACATAATTGGTTGAATAATTTACAAGCATGAAAAATGTGTTTTTCACTTTTTCTTGTTTTGTTACAGATAATAGAGAGGTGAAAAAATAATTAAAGAAAAAGGGTACTAATGAATATATAATTGATTTGGTGAATGCTTACAGACTAGAAAAATAAAATACTTATCTTACCAAAGAAAAAAGAAAGAGTCTCCTTTTTTTGAAAATTCAACATAAAATTGACCTTGACAATGAGGGTTTGAGGATAAGAAACTGACCGGTATCAATACCAGCAATGATTGAACCCTTTCCATAACTGGCCTTCTTCCATATGGAGCCTTTGAGAACTACTCCATTACTCTCTAGCCCAAGAAACTCCCATGATCTCGTGGTTTGGAGTTGATGACCTTCGTTCAAGAACACAGAGACTATACTTGGATTTTCTGCATCAAAATACAACACCAATTCTAGCTGAACTGTATAACTAATCAAAAGTTCAAAACATATCCAGAAGATGATAGATATGGTTCACTTACTTGCTACAATTGCTGCTTCTTGCTCTTCCAGTACAGCAGCAAAACCATTGATGTGTTTATTATAGGAGTAAAATATTGCTTCTTTGGCCTTCTCATGGCTGAGAAGGAACAGATATATAATTGAGTAGTCAATTTTATCTGTCCCATAACATTGAACAAGAGAATTAATAATTCGTTGGATTATATACCTTCCCAAGTGTGAGCCTAATAGATTGTAATGAGAATTTGTTGCAGACTCAATATCACTTGCTGAAGGGTTCGGACCATGAGAATGTGATCCTAAGTACACAATGTAAGACTGCAACAAAGAAAACAAAATCTTAGGAACCATTATATATAATTAACTGCATAAGCACATTCATTATAAATTAAAAATGAGCTTGCCTTTCTGATAGCATTGGAGGATTGCAGCAAGAAAGAGCAAAGAAGAAGGAATGAGATAGGGTGGAAAATATAGAAACCCATTATAGTACACAGTGTGACTGATTGTAAAGACTAAAGAGTTGTCCTGCTTTCCCCTGGATATATATTTTCAGTCACTTGTACTTGAAATGATAAGTCAAGTAGTCAACAATGAATTGCGTGATAGGATTGGCTTCCTCCTCAAAGCAACCTTGGACACAATCAATTTCCCCACGCAGTGAGACGAATTTTCAAAATAATTCTTCATGAATGACTAATATATTGTGTTTGCTTATGTGCTGAATTTCTCAAAATCATGGTTTTAGCAAAAGCAATTACTTATAACTTTTTGTTTCCAATACAAAATCAACATGCATCAAATCATTGAAGTACGCACTTTTTACTCTTCTTTATTTGTTTAACCACATGTAAAGATAAGGTGGTAGGCATCCTACATCCAAGTATAGATAAGAGTACTAGCTCGAACTCCACGGAAATTATTTGTTGCAAGGTACTATTGTAGTTTCTTAAATAACATTAGTCACCCCTCAAAAGGGGTGGGGGCACCCGTCAAAGATAATGTGTGTTTAGTTGTTCAATAAGTATATGCTCACACTTAGTTTCACTTATACCTAAAAGAGAAAAGAAGAAATGAGAGAGGAATGATAGATATGATATGTAATGTGATAAGTAAAGAAGAAAGAGATAGGAAAAGAAATAATTGAAATAATGATATAGAAGAAAATGAGAAATGTGAATGAATCAAAACCCTTGGTTTTTAGTTCACACACATTACAAGACAGCTTCGACAAAAAAACATGAACTCCAATGGAGTGAATATGTACTTACTTCCGTGAGCTTGAATGTAATTTCAAATTAATATACTTACACACTAAAATGTATACTCATTTCCCTAAATGTGAGGATTAAAATCTCAAACCCTAATAATAATCACAATAATAATAATTTTTTAGTAGAAGTGCCACAACACACACTACACAGACCAATAGCAAAACACTAAAACAGAAGATCCTGGTAATATTCCATCTTCATGCCAAAGCATCTCGCATAAAGCATAATGTATTAATGTGCTCGCTTGTCAACTTCACCTGTTCCTGCAGTTTTCTGGACCTAGTTCAAGCTAACTACTTCTTCTGATGAAAACTTGTATCAATCACACGCCACAAGATTTTCAGTTAAAGGTGAGTGGTTCATCAACTTATTTTGTGCTGTGTACTGTTTGTTCTTGAAAGTTTCAATTTAGAAACCTTTTTCGCCTTCTGGTTATTTAAGTTTTCTTTGTTAGGCTTATTGATTTTGCTTTTGATGCTAAACTTCTGTGGAACTCAAAGTAATTCATCTGTGTTTCCTTTGTTACATGTTGGTGTGCAAAACTTTGTGGTCCACGTTTGCGGCTTCCATGTCAATGAGAAGGCAAATAATAAAAAAAAAAGAGGTATCTTTCTTCTTAGCCATTATTATAGGTGTTCAATTTTCAGGAGACAATGGAATGAAATTTCTTATCTTTGATAGGAAGAGATCTATCCTTTCTCCTTTTTGTGTGATATTACTCTTGTATAATAAGTAAAGTCTTCTTATCATCATTCCCTTCAATTTGTTTAATTCCCATGATACAATTGACAGAAAGTGAAGAATATAAGTAATGAATGCAAGGTAATTTGAATAAAAAAAGAATTTTCGGATTATTCAAAATAAAAAGCTTAAAAAGGAATTGAATTACATGTTCCCACACCTAAAACAACTTGGTCTGTTGTATGCAAGTGAATGCTATCCTCTATATTGTTTGGATCCTTATATGTTACTGCAGGACCACTCTCATGGTTGGGATAAACAAGCTTTTTTTAATCAAATAGTTCAACTTGAAGTGTTATGTTGGCTCTGTTCTCTCTCTCCAACCTAACTAGTCATGTGACATGAGAGGATTGAAATCCATTATCTTACACTCATTACTCATCCCTTCCTCGCTCATCTATACATTATACATAGTAAAGAAAGAGTATTGTAAGTAAATTGAATTTGATCATAAGAACAGACAACACTGTTACAGTTTTGGCCCAAATAAGTTAAAATTATTGGACTCTACTTGTTAAGCGAATGATATACAACTCTTGTAATGTTGGAAAATATGTTGAAGCACTATAAGTGCAGTTTTGGAGTGGAAAATCTGTTGTTAATTTTACAATTTGGAGGCGGAGGCCAGGTAATCAGTGTAGGGTCATTTGGTGGAGGAAGAGACCCTTCTTTTTTCAGGACCTTTATTCCCTTTTTATAAAGAGGTAAAGGCTCACGGTCATATGCGCCCTTGCTGCTTTGGCTAAATCGCTAAGAGTTGGATACTAATTGAGTGCAACGTGAACTGACTTTCATCATTTTCCATTTATAAAAGTGCTGTCCACTTTTTACCTTGAAGTGAGTGTTAATGTCCGAAGTATTTTTCATTTCATCACGTCGGTATGTGTACTCATATTTCATCCATTGTGCTGTTGTTTTAAGTATGCAATTAAAGGAGAATATTATGTACTTCTTTTACAACAAATTTGCCAAAATGGAGAGCAGGTGACATTTAAACTGGAAGCAACAATGTCATTATTTAGGATAAGATTTAGAATAATTTTTGCTACCAATTTAGATTGAATCATTTAACTTACTATCTTGACTTGAATCTACTTTAAAAATCTATAAACTGTCTTAAGGATGTTAACGTAAGTGGTGGCACCAAATCACAGCGCATAAGATTTTTGCATGGGATAATGATGTTACTCTAACATGCTTATATTATCATGTTCCAGCATCTAAATAATGTGCTCTTGGTAAATGGTTCTCTTCTGTGTCTCTTTTGGAATGAATATGAGTAAAATCTAAAATGTAAGATTCTATGAATCAAGGAAATGAAATACAACATCAGAATTCAGAACCTTTTGCATTCATGAATACATGTTCGTTTTCTACATTTTTAGTAAACAATAACACCTTGTGTTTTATATATGAAGAGCGTGACAGAAATATGTACATGGAAATCATAAAAAAGAAACCCATCTGAGTAAAAGAATTACATTCATCTAAAACAAATCCTGCACAATCAATTCAAACAATCTATGTCTTGAATATATTAGACAACACCACCACGCCTTTGATCCTGTGAAGTTTCAAGATCTTTAGAATCCTTTCCACGCATCAAGAACTTCATAGAAGACTTCAGAAATGAGATCCCTATCTGCATTCTGCAGGAAGGTATTGAAATCATCCTTAATTTCATATATTTTACCAAATTTCACAAGATAGCGGATGCAGCTCATCTTGAGTTTCACCAACTGATACAGCGACGCGTGTTGGAGCCTCTCAAGCACATTCTTTGTGTCGATATCTTCTAGGAGACTCTCATGGCATGCCTCTTTGAGGTCAGATATGTCATACTTGTCGGCTGCATGCAGAAGGGCCAGCCGATGCATCAGAAATTCTTCGTTTTTGATGATTCCATAGAGATAATTGAGAAAAGCTTGGCAAGTTTCAATTGACATGTCTGAGATGTTTATGGTTGACAGCTCTTTCTCCTGAAGATTATGTGAGAACATGCTGCAGAACACGGGTGAACGGGCAGCGAGAACAGCTCGATGTGCTCCTATAGTTCCATCAGAAGCATTGATGGTGATGTCTGTGTGGATTCCTTCTGTTAGCATTCTACCAAGTGACTCTATGGCTTTTGCATTTGATCTTTTCTGAGTTAACCCTTCAGCCCAAATAGAGCAAGGTTCTCCACCCTGTATTGAAAAATGACATTCAAAGTGAAAAGATAAAAAGAGAAACATTAAAAACATGTTTGGATCATCTTCTCTTTCTTCCAAATCAATTATGACACCCAGAAGCTATGCTTCTCTCCAGAATTAATTTTTGGACTTCAGAATCCAATGTTGAAGATTTTCCAAACATACACTGATTTTATAATTGAATCTGGAATGCTTGGCCTACTACTCTATTTTCACTAATCATCTTGATTCACCATTGGTGATTATCCATCATGACTGAGCATTGGGATTAAGTATTAATTAAGTGTGCATAATTATAACAGCGGATCCAATTAGTAGCCTTCTACAATTGATTCTGAAACTAAAATCAATTTTGCGTATAAGATTCTCTAAGTAACTTCTGGATTTCAGAATTGTTTCTGATGAAAAAGAACCTGATCAAATATACTATCTCGATTTTAGCTAGATTAATTGTCATTTGCAATGGATGCTACAGAGACAACCAATGATAAAGAGATGTCTATCTACTACATACGCCTGGGGATGCAGTCTTCAAATCAAGGAACTCAACGTCAATTATGAATTTCCCAGTAAGAGGAACCTCAATTGCCCAAACAAAGTCCTCATTGTTCTTGATCACTTTGTCTTTTATTTCTGCATCACAACAAAAAGAGCAATCAGTCAACATGAGGAACTGTTGAAAGATGCAAAGAGGCGTACAACTATGAGACTAATTCCTCGAGGCTCGGAGATCGCATTAAGTGGGAAAGCCTCCCCCAACAAATGTTTCTCCGTCCACATCGCCCAGGGACCGTAAAAACTTTAAGATACAACTACATGCTAGAAAAAGTGAAAGAGAAAAGAAAATTAATCAGAAATTTTGATACCTGGATGTGTGAGGGCTTTGCGATCTCCAACAGAACTAACCACCCGAACAATAAAAGATGCAATTGGGGGATTGTCTCTCGTTAGATTGGAGATTTCAGGGAACAATTTAACAAACAAAACCCTGTTCTTCTCCACCGACAAATGCCTTCAAAAACAAAAACAAAAACAAAACAGAGTAAGCCACAATCCCTATTCCAGTTCAGCATCAACAACTAAAATTTTCAAAAAGGGTCAACGAATTAAGGTGCAAAAAACAAACTTTCTGATAAAATAAACAAGTTATCACATAGTTAAAGCTATTTAGCCAAGTGGGGTGTTTTGTTTTTCCATTGATCAACCAAAACAGAGTAAGCCACAATCCCTATTGCAATTCAGCATCAACAACTAAAAATCTCAAAAAGTGTCATGGAATTAAGGTGCAAAAAACAAACTTTCTGATATACCAAACAAGTTATCACATATTTAAAGCTATTTAGCCATGTGGGGTGTCTTGTTTTTCCATTGATCAACCAAAAAAACCCCACTTGTCAGTATCTAACGTTCTGTCTCAAACGTGATTAAATTTGAGTTTTGTGTGTTTGTGTGTGTGAGTGAGTGAGTGAGTGAGTGAGAGAGAAGAAGAAGAAGAAGAAGAAGAAGAAGAAGGAGAAGGAGAAGGAGAAGAAAGAGATACCAATTCCACTTTCCGATCTTGAAAGGATCAGATTTTCGGTATGTACAGGAAGACAAGTTTTCGATTCTCCATTGAGCAAGACGAGGTGTGGTTTCGACCCTGTAAGCAGAATCGCTCATCCTATTCGCAAAGGCCAGTGCTGCTGCGATTTCATGGATGCAATCCAAAATACCCTCCAACAAGAACTCTCCGTGCTTTCCCAGGTTGGCTCTTTCTTCTTCTTCTCCAACACCCTTCTTCACTCCTCATATGAAAGATACTCTGTTTCTCACACTCCTCTGTTCACTACCCTTTTTCCTTTTTTTCTTATTTATTTGACTGTAAGCAAGGAAGATATTTGGAAAAACATTCAATCCACGGCTTCACGGGTTTGATTATTTTGCAGTTTCTTTCTATGGTTTCCACACGCAAGGGTGAGGGTGTTGCTTTTACTCTTTTGATTTGATGGGGAGTTTTTCCTCAAAATAAAAAATAATAATTTTAATGAGAGAGAGAGAGGGATTTGTTAGTTTTGTTTGTTGGCTTACACAACACTTTTATTGGTATGGGATGGTGATGGTGGATGATAAATGTCTATTGGTTGGTTTGATTTTAGAAGGTCTCACATTATATTGCTTGAACCAAGAGGGATATGGGAGGTGTATGTGTTGGGTTTTGTGTAGAGTCAAGAATCAAAATGACCCTATTATGGTTGTGTTATGTGTGTGTGCTTGGAAGGGAGAAGAATATTTAATTTTTGATCCTTTGAAGCAAAGTATCTGTCCCTTGGAAATTTGATTAATTTTCCTAAACTGCCTTCACTTTAGTGAGACTGCCATAGTTGATCACCTTCTTGATTCTCTCCACCTGTCTAAGGTTTCAACCTTTCATCTTGTGATATTTAATGGGTGTGACAATTATCTTATCATATTTTAATGCGTGTGACACTTGTGCTGATTTAATCAATGTTTTGTTATGAGTTCCAAAAAAAATATCAATGTTATGGCATCCTCCATGAGTTCCTCCATCTTTATAGTTATTGGATCAAATCACACTATACAGGTTTAATTACAATATTTAAGTGTATAATTAATTCTTTAAATTTGAATCTTTAAATCTTGATCAAATGATGTAGAATCTCTGACTGCAACGAATGCATAGACTCGCGACCGCAGTCAATTCTTGTCCGATATGTCAATATTTTATTACTGAAACATAAAATAAGACACATAATAATGAATTTAGATTTTGCGTTGCTCCTACAACCTCTGCACTAGTAAAATATTAAGTGCTTACAACTTTTGACGCATTCAACTTTTTACTAATCAATCTTAACCATTTAATGTAGAAATCAAGGGTCAAGAATTTGCTACGGAGAATTGCAATGAAAACAACTGTATAGAATCCATGTTGAAGAACAAGATACATTCTAGGCACAGGAAATTTCAATTCATGCTCCCCTATGCAAGAGTTAAAGATGCAATTAGTAAATTGCCTTATTGAATGGGCCAGCCTCTGATGTAGACTCAGAAAATTCAGTTTTCTAGTGATATCAACCCATGCCTTTTTATTGTTGTTGCAAGTGGACCTGTAATTTATATTTGCAAGTTGATCTCAGTGTTGCCATTAACCTAAACATGTATAGATCAACTAGAGTTGATTTTTGGCGTTCTACCTTTACATAGGGAAGAAGAAATCAATGAAGAAAGAGAATAAGTGCGTTTGTGCTAAACTCTTCACTCAAACTCACTTTAAGCACTGCTAGGCAATCTTGACAATAGTCAATAGTCAAGCAAGTCTTCAAACAAATAATTCTAATATGAGAGATGATAAATTGGATAGGCAATACTATTTTTTATTGCACTCATAAAAAAGAGAAAAAAAGGGGCATTAGAAAACAAGCTTTTTAGCCTTTGGAGAGGTTTCAATGTGCAAGCAATAGCATTAGCATATTCATTGCTGAGATAACACCCTTACCATTAATCAAATGTCCACTATCCCTTCATTTTATATTTTTCTTAATGGTGATGATTAAGTAACCTGACTTGTATCTTTGCTTTCCCTCATACCCAAGTTGATGCAATTCAACATGATTACTCTACGTAAAAAAAAGGAAAAAAATTGAATAACTTTAGCAATGTTCCATTACATAGAGCAGATGAGACAATGCAGGGGAGCAGGGTATGGTGCTGATATTGATTGAGAGAGGTGAATTCTTGAGATTCGATTGGTTAAAATGAAAAGTCCAATCATACTTTTCTTAGCTGATTATAGAGTTATGATTCGTAGACATCTTTTAAGAGTTTATATGTTTATAACTATCTGCACTGTTTATATGTTTATAAATTATTTTCGCATGGAAAGGGTAAACTGTAAACATTTTTTTTTTTAATTTGTTATCGTCAATTGGGTACAAACCATCTTGGGATTAGGTTGGCTACTATTTATCTTGACCAATAGCCATTTCGTTTCTTTTTTGTTTTAATAGACTTATCCTGCCTCTGTTCCTCGTGAATGAAAGGAGACATGGCCTATCCATCTATTAGTGTTACCTTATCTATGAACAAGGCTATATATTATGATTTTGGCGAAGTCTAACGTGACACCAAGAAAAATGTCTCACCCTATCACTAAAAAATTGAGGGCATTATAGGAATTTTGCCAACATTTAAAGGTTTTCAAAATTTTAAAGTAGTTCTTCAATTTACATTGTTCTTAATGGAATCCCTTCTAGTCATCGTGTCTTTGTCGTTGCTGTCACCACCGCAAAAAACATCCCCCCTTAGCCACATCATCTTCCACCTCCCTCCGCCACCAGAACTGCTCATCTCGCCACCAAAATTGCTCACTATCGTAAACTATCACCAAGCTCCCTCACATCTTCTTTGAATCGAGCGTTTGTTTTTCGTGGGTTTCAGAAATGGATGTCGTTTCAAAAGACCTAAGATTATCCAATTTAGAACAAACTATGTTTCAGGATTTATCAGTAATAATATGAAAAGGTAAGCAGGGTTAGTGGTTACTGTGATTTTTTTCTCCCTCTTGAGTGTCACTATCAATGTCCTTAGCAAATCACAGTTGAGAATTCCCCTTAACTTACTCTTTTTCGTTTTTGTAGCCGAAGCTCATCCTCCTTGTTTGGAGGGGGAGAATTAGTGATGAAGAAAGAGAATGAGCAAGGTTAATAACAAGGGTAAAAATAAAACAAAAACATACTTTGTTGTAGCTTCTGAAGCTTCTCCTTCTCATACTTTGTTGTAGCTTCTGAAGCTTCTCCTTCTCTTTCTCCTCTATTTTGCTTTGAATATTCACCCTCTACCGATACAAAAAAAAAAAAGCTCATTAGTATCAGCCAAAAACCAACGCTAGTGACCTAAAAACTGATGGTATATACATTTTAGCATCGACATAGCGTTGGCGTCGGCGCGGACGATAAAAAGGTTGAAGATAACTCGTTGAGTCGGTTGTTTAGCCGATGCTAAGCTTTAGCCTCAGCGTGGCCCACTCAAAGTCAACGTAACTTGCTAGGGCTAGAGGGTGATGCAAATTTCGTAAAAAGATAGCCTCGTTGATATAGTTCGACACTACCTTCCTAGTCAATGCAAAAATGGTGATGACGTACACCATTTAATCACAGTTTATCGGATCATAAATTAGTCACTCTCAACCATGCAAAACACTACCACTAATTTGAAGTTATTATCTCCAAATCAAGGGTAGTGCTTTGCCTGCTCGAGAGCACTAATTTATGTAAAAAATGTAAAAATATGGCCCCAGTAGCTCCCCTACAGTGGCAACAGCAAGGGGATCCAAACCTTGCATTCAGTGCAGTCTTTCCCTCCCTGCTAGGATCTATTTGACCACGTTTTCATTGACGTGGACAGACCTTTCTCTACATACTTCTCCTATTCTCCTGGAATAAGGTGTCTCTTCAACAGGCAGTTGCTTTTTCTGGTGTTTCTTCTGCGATGGCATCAAGAAAACAATTTGTTCTCACTGGCGACGAGGCACGCGTCCTGAACGTAGGGAAGGTGTGGGCTGATTCCTCCGCAGGTTCAGGATCCTGGCTGGTGGGGAGGTTGCTGGCAAAGAACCCCTCTAGTGTTTCTGAGTTTCGGTCATGGATGACCAAGTTATGGGAGCTTCCCGACGGGTCGAAATCCGGGAGGTGGCGCCGAATGTTTTCACGTTCCGCTTTTTCAAGAAGAGGGATATGAAGATGATCTTGAACACATGCCCTTGGTTTTTTTAGAAGCCTTATCTGGTTTTGCGAGAACTTGACGTAAATGTTAACCCATTAGTAGTGGCTCTTGACAAAATCCATTTTTGGATTCAGGTGCATGACCTTCCCTTGAGTTTCAGGTCTGAGGCGGTGGCCATGTCGATCGGCACAGCCTTTGCCGGCTTCATGGGTTATGATAGAAACAACATTTTGGGAAAATACCTCCGTCTGCGAGTGCTAGTGACACTGCTACACTGTTGAAAAGGTGCTTGATGATGATCGAAGAGGGAGGGGAGCCCTTCCAGGCTAACTTCCTATATGAAAAGCTTCATCATATTTGTTTCCGCTGCAGCTCTATCCAATCCTTATTAATTAGAGATTAAATTCTCAGTTCCAGTCAACACGAATAATTCGTTACCCCTATGTCTAGTGAGTACATACCCTTATTCTATTTCTTTTCAGTTCACTTTAACTTACCAACATTTCGGTATTTCTAAGCAAAGCATAATATTGGCGTGCACTCCGAATTCGATCAAAGAAGAAAAGAAACACGTTGAAGAAATAAATTACTTATATATAAAACAAAGCGTATCAAACCATGTTCATAACTAAATTCATCTCCCACAACACGAGGAAGATTAGTTACACATACTAATCATGAAATCAAAACACGAGTTCGATGAATAAAGCATAAAATAAATCAAGAAACCTGAAAGGAGACTTGAAAACCTAGAGCTCTCTTCAAAATATCTCCCAAAACAAGTTCCAATTGCAAAAGATATCCCAAAATAGGATAAAAATGAGATTAAATAGGTTCTGGACAGAAAAGTCACACAATCACGTGAAAATGTACTAAAACCGAGCGAAAATTCGGGCAGGAAAAACCAACCATGGCAGAGCTTGTGCGGTCACGTGAAAATGGCCTTGAGACGCGCCGATTTTCGCGCGGATGGTTCCAGTGTGCTAACGTCTCGCACGATTGCGCTGAATTGAACTGGACCCGCGCCAGATTTTGCGCGGGAAAAACCAACATTGGCAACAACGACGCGATAGTAACCATAAAAGACAAACTGAAGTCTTTCAGTCCTATTTATAGTCAAAGGGTTTGAAAGTAAAATGTTGAGAAACTATGGTGAAAGCCCACGTAGCCACCCTAAAAAGTGGGAAGCCCACGTAGTCATGTGATTCCAAAATATCATGGCCAATAAATTTTGAGGAAAAACTCATTGTTCATTGCAAAAAAAGACTTGATTGTATAGTTTGAACATTAACTCAAGGGTGAGTTTGAAATACGGGTCTTGGTAATTAGTTCAAGTATCCAACATGTTATAGTCACTTTGAATGGCAAGTTTAAAGGAGAAGTTCAACGTACATCTTCCCAAGACAGGTAAAATTGAGACTCTCCAAGACCTCTCAAGGCTAAAGACCTCAAGCCATCTCAAAATCAAGACATTTAAATTCCATTCTTAAGAGCTCAAAGTCTCCAAGACTACCTCAAAAGCATGCTCAAGGTGATAGTTTGAAATTCACCCCATGACAAGCTAAAGTCAAGCTCAAAGTCTACAAGGCCAATTTGAAGTCCAGATATTCAAAGTTTATTGGAGGAGATTTCGAACCATCCAAGAGAGGAAAGTCACTAACCCAAGATCCAAGAGTAGTTTCATGGAAGATATTTCAATTCAAGCTTCATGGTTTGCCAAGTGTATGACATTAGATTACGAAGTTATTCCTTAGTTATAATACCGTCAGTTTGATCTAATTAGCAATTATTTTCTTTCAATACTATATATAGTAGTTTGTAATTCAAAATGAGGTTGGACATCTAATTAGTGAAAGCTTTAAAATTGCCCATGTCTATTGTTGTGACAATGGCTTAAAGGAGTGTCAAGTAAACAAATTTCCGTCATTTTCTTTCAACTTAATGCTATTTTTTGTTACTATTACCACAAGTTGTTGCCTTTTTGTTTCAGGTTGATTGCTTGTGTTCTTTTTGAACCAACATTTACCAGAGTGTTGATCTTTAGGTTTTCACCAGACAACTTGTTAATTTCTTCTTGTTTCTACGTTAGGATCACTGCTCACCTGAGCATTGTTCATTTAAGTTATTATTGAATAACTTGAGTTTGCAGTACTTCAACTTGGATTTCATTCAGGTAGTTTAGTTCTAACTCTAATGAAAAAAAAAAAAAAACTTCATAGTGCCTAGATTTGTAGTACATTAAAACCAGGATACTTGGGGCGGCACTAGTTAGACCTTAGTGCAGTGGGACACCCTGGAACACTCGGCTTCTTACAAATTCTTATACGAAACTTAAAATATAAAATTTCTGTAATTTTTTACAGGAAAGATTCACAAAAAAAAAAATCAGTATGAAATAATTTTGTAGCAGTTTTTAAACGTGACAAATTAACTAAAATAACTTCCCTTCAGGTTAAAAAAATAAAAAATAGATTCCCTTGAAGGAAGCTCACGTTCCATACACTCTTGCGCCAAACTTGGAAAAATGAAGAACAAAGACAATAATGATAGGCATAAATTTTGTGATTGTCGAGATAAAATAATAGCTGATATAAGTACCTAACTTTTTTATTTTGCGCATAGGGTCGTTTACTCGAGTTAAATGTAAGTAATCATTGTAACTATTATTTATATTAGTATATTGATGTGCATTATATATTATGATTATTTGACTATCTTAGATTCTTAATAAAGGCTCGCTTAAGCTTTTGCTTCAAAATCAGATTCCCCAATCAACATACATGGGTCCTATGAATAATGGAGTGGAGGATACGCAAAATATCTACTTATTGTCAATATAAATAAAATAATAACAACAACTTATAATTAGAATTCAATTTCAGGGGAAATAGTTTTATACATGCATCCAATCATATCTATCTATTATTTATCTAAAATAATTTTAAATTTAATTTAATTATAACATAACAAATTAATATATTCTAATTAGATGTATGTATAAAATTTCTTACACTTTTTGACATAAAAATTAAACTCAATGATTATATAAATAGTCTTTGAAAACGATCCAATTTAAAATGATGCAATTCGATTAGGTGGCTCGTCGTCTTCTCTTAAATTTGGGAAGTTGGAAGACTAGAGTGAGGGAGAAATCTAGATTCAATTTGCCAAATGAAAATTACTTATTTATATATAAATATGAGTAATAATAATCATAAAATTTTGTAGGTAAACAATACAGGTATAATTAGTTTTAAGAAAACGGGTATAATTATTGTAGAATTCAACTATATTTATATTTGAATAACATTAGGCAATTTTTTCACTTTTTAGATGAAGACATTTTATACCTTTAGTCATGTTTTCTCCATAATACACTTTTTGAATTTACAATTTGGTATATATGTTTAATAAAAAACTAAGGGGTTTCAACACCCTCCCATTTTTAATAGATACCGGCTGTATAATTAAAATTGAAAGATTGTATTTTCTGATGTATAAATAAAAATTAAAAGGCTATTTAATATAATTTTATTGAGTTAAATGCTTCTGTTTATATACAATTAGATGATTATGAATATTTTTATATTAAGTAATATGCTATATTTTTAATTAGTATTTTTAATTTATTAATTTTTTAATATTATCTTATGATAATATTTATATTTCACTAGTTTGTCAAATAAAAGCCTTAAAAGATAATATATTCAACTTAATTAAATGAGAATAATATGCTTATATATTTGTATTCGATTTTTAATTTCAAAAAGTAATTGTATGATAGTGTTACTATAATGCACAAATCACTAAAAAATCAAAATTGATTAACCCCAAGTGGACAAAAGCGTTTTAACAAAAGTAAAATTTTGGTGTGCAATAAAATGTCAGAAGTGGGATTTGAACCCACGCCCTCTCACGAGGACCAGAACTTGAGTCTGGCGCCTTAGACCACTCGGCCATCCTGACTTGTCGTTTAAAGGTTACTGTTAAAGCTAATAAACTCATTTATCTACCACCATTCAAAATCAAATATAATAGTCTTCACTCTTCAGAAACTGCCTCAAAATCAAAATAAAGCAATTTTATCTTTTGGGCTTCCTTATTTGTCTTTCCTGTCATAAAACCCATTGGGAAGCTTGCTTGGACCCGTCAACTATAAAGGCTTGCAACCCGTTTGCTCGTACTTCTTGGTTTACTATTAATTAATTAACAAACCTTCGAACAAAATAATAATACCAGTAAACCTCAAATTTAGTCCCTGAAATATCACACTTATAGCTGTATGGTCCTTATACTATTTTTTCCCACCAAGTTTGTCTCTAGAAGATTCGCCGTCAGTCAATCCAGTCCCTGAAAGATTTTTCCGTCAAGTTTCTGGACAGAAAATGACAGCTCTGCAAATTTTGTCACAGTGTACTCTGATGTGGCTGCTGACGTGGTAGGGGAACCAAGAAACAATGCCATTGTACTCTCTCTTCATCTTCTTCTTCTTCCTCCCTCTCGTTAAACCAGATCCCCCCTCTCATCCTCCTTCTTCATCTTCATCATTAACCCAAAACCTCCATCGCCCTCACCCCTAAATTGCAACCCACAACCTCTATCTCCCTCACCCCTAAATCGCTACCCACAACATCCACTGCCCCCCACCACCAAATCGCAACCCATCCCACACTGACCCACCATCGCCAACCACCAACAAAATTAGAATAAGGGCAGAAGAGGAGTGTAGAAGGAAGGGTGTTGATGGGTTGGAGGGGTCAATGCATCCAGATCTAGCTCCGATGCTCACCCGCCGCTCACCCTGTCAATCTTGTCGTCACCTACATCGCGCGACCAGCATGCGGCCATCGTCTTTCTTACCACCACCAATTCTTCCCTTTCTCTCGAATCTCTCTGTCTCTGATTGGGTTTGGGTTTTTTTGGTTGGACGCTCTGTTGTGGTTGCTGGCTTTGTTGTTGGGATGGAGTTGACAAAACTCTTGATTTGATTATGAGTTGAGAAGAAGAAGAAGAAGAAGAAGAAGAAGAAGAAGAAGAAGAAGAAGAAGAAGAAGAAGAAGAAGAAGATGGGTTTGTAAAAAATATAGATCTAAAAAAATTGGTCATCAATTTGATTTGCTCAGTGGTCTTTGATATGTGGGTTCGAATAAGGGTTTTGTAGTGGAGAGGGTGAAGAGGAGGAGAACGTGGATGACGGTGGCTTCGGTGGGGTGACAGAGAGGGCGTTGAAGCGGCGAGGTCGGAGGGGAGGGGGCCGGAGAGGGCGTTGAAGCGGAGGCTGAGTGTGCGGAGGTGGGGGAGGGCAAAGAATACTCCGGCAGGGATGTTGCCGGATAGGGCGATGGCGGGGAGGTGGAGCTGGAGGACACGGAAGGTGTTGGTGTCGCAGTGGACGTCGAACCAGTTGCAGGGGGTGGGGGAGCTGGCGTTCCAGAGGAGGGATCTAGTTTAACGAGAGGGAGGAAGAAGAAGAAGATGAAGAGAGATTGCATTGGCATTGTTTTTTAGTTCCTCTACCACGTCAGCAGCCACATCAGAGGACACTATGGCAAAAAATTGCAGATCTGTCATTTTCCGTCTAAGAACCTGACGAAAAAATCTTTCAGAGACTGGATTGACTGACGACGAATCTTTCAGGGACAAACTTGATGGAAAAAATAGTAAGAGAACCAAACAACCATAATTGTGATCTTTCACGGACCAAATTGGAGGTTTACTCTAATAATAATTAACAAAAGTTTTTATTTCTATACACGGTCACTGACTTCTTTCCAAATGTAAAAAAATATACTGACACCCTTTATTGATTTTAATTTAGATAAACATAATTGTTGAATGCGTATTAAATATAAAATTTACGATTACGGCGCATCAAATTTTTTTCTTAATTAACAAACCAAATGTGATAGTTTCTCATGTGTTGAGGGAGAAGAACCATAGTGCTGATTGTCTCGCCGACGGGTAGCTCGAGAGGGTGCTTCACGTACAGTGCCTCATTTGAAACTTCTTATTTGGATATATCTTAAACATAAGCAATTATATAAATGTTTGGTTAATTTCATCAAAATTCCCTAAACTCACCTATAAGTTATTTTGAGTTTATTTTTATAAACTGCTCGGATTAACTTATGAATAAATGTTTATACTTATATATGAACTATTTTAAGCTTATTTCAATGAAGCCCTATTTGGAAGAACTTACTTAAACTTATCTTATAACATAAATGTTTATATAAAGTGTTTGAGAGAACACATATAAATATCTTATGCCTACATATAAACTGTTTTAAGTTTATTTTCATAAACTGCTCAAATTAGCTTATGAATATGAGCTTATGCTTATTTATAACATATTTTCACTTATTTCAATAAATTTCTCAAATTAACTTATGAGGTAAGTGCTTATGTAATAAGTGCTTAATTAAGCTGTTTTCCAATCGGACGCTAATCTTTTCAAATTAGTTTATAAATGCATTTATGTTATAAGTTGTTTATCCAAATGACCTTTTAATATTTTGGAAACAGAAAAAACATCTTATACTTGCTTCATTTTAACAATTAAGAATTATTCTATGTTTTTTTTTTTTGGTACACAGGATTATTCTATGCTAAAAAGACATTCATACTCAGCCATAAGAACCAAATCTTGTTTGGATTTATATAATGCAAAGAAATTAAACGAAAAAGTAGGAATGTGTTCTAGTTGAGCAATTCTTTTAAGAACGTTTGCCGATAAAGGATAACTTTCTTACAGCATAGTAGCATGCAGCAATATTAACATATGCTAAATGTTGATCACAAAATGGCATGCTGCTAAATGATCAACATATTCTAAATGTTGATTACAAAATTGCCATTAGGGTGTTAGATTTTTCACCCCATAAACAAGATTTCGCACCCTCTAATTTTTACTTTCCGGGATTTAAATCTCGGAAATTTTGCTTCCGAGATTTTAAATCCCGAAAAATTTGCCTTCCAAGTTTTAAATCTCGGAATGGGAAGGGAGGTACAAAAATGAGTTGTTAGGGTGAGAAATCCAACACGCTAGCTATTGCACATGACCAAAAAGCTTCAAGAAGACAGCTATAACCCCCCACAAAAAATATAATATTAACTGGTATACCATTCCTCGCTCTATGCACTTCCATTCACAGTGTGATCAGGACTCAACAAAGATCCTTCTCTCTGACATCAAAATACTCACAGTATAGATGTCAGTATTCACAGTCCTCCCAGTTCCTTCTATAAGGTGCTTCTTGCAAATAGTTTGAGCTGCCACCAAAGACCTGGTAGTCTTCATTTCTAGCACCATGTGATAAAGGATCAGTGTCCCTTGTTCCAACATCAAAATAAGGCCTCTTAACTGTTCTATAAGGAGCTTCTTGCAAATAGTTTGATCTGCTCCCAGGGACCTTGTAGTCTTCATTTCTAGCACCAAGTGATAAAGGAACAGTATCCATTTTTCCATCATCAAAGTAACTTGACCTCTGAGCTCTTCTACAAGGTGCTTCCTGCAAATAATTTGAGCTGCCACCAAAGACTTGGCAGTCTTCTTTCCTAGCACCATATGATGAAGGAACAGTGTCCCTTGTTTCAACATGGTCCGCCAGAGAATATCTAACATTAGTTGATGTTGGCCATGGTTGCAAAGATTGCAATGAGTCCCTCAGCTGCAACGATCTCCGAGTGCCTAAACTGAGACCATGTGCATACGGATGATAGCCAACAGAAGGAGTTCTTCTGTGTACTGTTTGACGATAATGATGGAGATCAATTGGAGTTGGAAATTGCTCCACAGCATCCTGAGTCTCTTGAAATGGAAATCGGGTTTGCTCTCCAGCAAACATTGAATGACTTCTCTTCTTCCAGTTTCTGCTAGCTTTAGGATTGTAAATGAACTTAAATGTGCTGCACTTACCAAGTGGAAAGGGTTCATCACATCTTTTGCGAATGCTATCGCCACGCTTATTGTTATAACCTGGGTAGTCTTTTTGCTTGAAGTCAGCACATTCAATCAATGTCAAACAGTTTTCCATAGCAAGCTTCTCTATGTTCCAGTTGTTATAAGGAGCATTGGTTTTATGATTCACATGAATTTCACCATTGGCTCGAAGCATGCAACTTGCATTCTTGAAGAAACCAAACACAAGCTTTTTATGCTGCCTGTAAATTTATGATACAGAGAGAAATTTATCATACTTGAATATACAAACCAGTAAAGTGCAGAATAAAATGTCACATTCATGTTCTCAGTTCAGAAATGATTAAATTAGTGTCACTTCACTTACATCTATTCTATGTTTTGACAAAGTACTCAAGACATTAATTAGTCATCAAACTGTTTTCTATAAGAAAACTCACTCAATCATTCGCAAGTCATCTTCCTTCTTATGAAAGCCAGCATGCGGGAAGTTGAATATAACTCGATCAAACCTCCGCATTTTTAAATCTGAATGAAACTTCATTTTGGTTGCATCCACTCCATGTAACAAGCATGCTCCCAGCTTCTGTAATTGATCCAAATTTGACCTTGCTTCCTTGTACTTCCTGGTAACTTCATCTACATGAAGAGGGGAGAGCACTGATAACAAAAGACATACCAAAGATTTTGCAGCACAAGATACATAATGACAGTAATTTAAGGGTGTGGCAGAAATTGGTGGAGAAACAACTAATAAAGCATTTTTAGTTTGAAATCAAACAAATCTTATAGCACTAATTGCACTCCTTTTCATTCATCTGCTTTCTACATTCCATTATTTACAAGATTTTAGAAGGGGAAATGATCAACGATACGAATCACGATACAATACGTTTTTCCTCCCTTGACGATAGGAATCGTGAGGTGTCTCCAAATGGACATTGAATCGCTGCGATACGATACGAATCGTTGAATCGTATGATACTTACTACCATGATTTGAACTTAGAGTTAGAAGAATCACTTAAATATTGTTGTGGATATTGTGATACTTGTCGTTTTTCCCCTTTTATAGGACCAAAAAACTTGAATGCCAGCAAGGATAAGGCAAAATTTATTATAGGAGATGAGAGTGAAGTTGAAGAGATGATTAGAGGTCAAGAGGAAGGAGAAGATATCATTAGAGCTCAAGAGGAAGGGATGGAGCTTGGAAATGATGAAGATGATGAACTTAGTGACCGTGACATTGACTTTAGGGATCATAATGAATGATTTGATATTTTAGATTATAGTTAAGTTCTAGAACCAAAGCATAACAATTAGCAAGTAAAAAAGTAATTTGCAATGCATTTTGCCATATTATTAATGTTGTTTTTTTGGAGGTGAGAACACTTAAACTTTATCATCTTAGAATCTAAGACTTAGATTATTTTCATTTTTAAAGTTTATATACTATATATTTTCATTTATTTATGACTTGTTTTTTTTGTGTTCGTACTATACATAATACGATATGATTGATTCAGAGAAAATATGTCCTCCATTTCACAAGGTATTTCAGAAAAACCCACCAAAACCCTCTAGTTCAGAGAACAAAAAGAACCCGTTCTTTCAATCAACGCCATGAATCCAAAGGTCGAAACTTCAACATTGAAATGTGCTGCAAAAGTGAAAAACACAAGCATAGCCAAAAACAGAGAACTGGGTTGTTTAGTGGAGACAAGTACATTCTTTAATTCCAGGGGTCAAAAGGAACGTGCTGTCTTTGCATCCAAGGTCGAAACTTTGACATTGAAATGTGCTGCATAAGTGAAATACACAAGCACAGTTTTAAAGGGCATGCAAAAAGAGAGAAAGATACCATAGGAGTCAAGAGAGGTAGCGACGATGTTGGCAGCGGAGCCAAAAGAGTTGGCGAGGCAAAGGGAGAAAGAAAAATCACCGTCACCCACCAACAGTATTTGATGTTTACTAGAGTAATGCGTCACCCATTTCACATCCTCTCCTTCTCCTTCTTCTTCATGTTCCATATCCACTTGCTGCTTCTTGCACACACTTTCGTTCTTCATCTTCATCTTTGACAAGGAATGACAAGAGTCTCACAAAGATTTCACCATGAAACTGCACCTTTTATAGCAATTGTGTCAACATTTGAATTTTTAATCCGTTTGGCTTTTTTTTTTTTTGTAACATATCCGTTTAGCTATTAGTAGAATTTAGAAAGGCGGTTTGTATTTCATTCATTTACATTTTGTTGGATTTGGTTCCCATGCTATCTCTCTTTTCCATATATATTAAATATGCGGGACACACGAGAAAAATTCTAAATCCCATTGTGTCAGAGGTCAATAAGGGAAATAGGGAACTAGATGAGAGTAAGAGGACTCTCTAGTTCCCTATTTCACTTTCTTTTTTTATTATTTATTTTTTACGATAGGAAATATTTTAATACCAAAATTAATTTTTTGAGTCTTATCCACTTCATTATTTTTGTTCTCTTTCTAACTTACCCGAACAACCTACAAATTTAATATATTTCTCATGTCTTTGTTTTTACTCATTTTCTCTCTTTCTTTCCTCAACCAAACATATACAATATACAGACAACGTTTTTTTGGTTTACAAGAGGAAACCGTACTGACAATATTTGGTACTTAAGAAAATGAAAAATATTCAATAAATTTAATTTTAATCCACTAACATTGTAAATATTATTTTTATTGTCAATCAATCAAAATTCAAATGTGCCGCATCAATAAATCAAATTAAGTAAAAAAAATATTTTTCTCATATTGTTAAAATCTAATTGATTGACAATGTCCACGCATGTTCATTTTTCTCATAGAATGCCTATTTTTGAAAAAAAATACATTTGTTCACCTATCACTTCACTATCACTCTGTTTTCCTCACTACTACACGGAGGAGGACAATGCCATCTCTTCTGGTCTCCAGATCGAGAATGCTCAGCCCCTTTTAATATACCGTCAATGAGATTTGTCAAGTGTCGAGTTGGCAACGTTTAAGATTTAATCTTTCTCTTACATGACACATCATGTCACTCCATGTCATTTATTATGTCTCCATGTCATTTTAATTGAATATCTTATTTAATAAACTTAAAAAAAATTAACCTAAGATAGCGTTCGGTAATAGAACATAACTTTATTTTTGGTGATAGAACAGAACATGACATAACAGATTGGAGCAGGACAATAATCTTACGCGTGTTGTCTTTGATAACTTCAAGTCATTAGAACATAACCATAGTTTTAATTACATATATAACTCTGCGAGTTTAATATTTGATTGAGTCTGTTTGTCACTGCTTATTTCATGATATAATTACTTATTTTTTTAAAAATAGTCACTTATATATTTTTTAAGCTGTTTGTGTATGCTTTTGAAAAAAACAGAAATATAATGGTTTATTTAAATTATTTAGAGTGTGCTTGTTTTAGATTAAAAAATAATAATTTTTAGCTGTCTAAAAAATAGATTAGTTTTTAGAGATTTTGAGAAAAACATAAGCTGATTTGTGTTTGGCTACACTAATTAAAATCATTTTTTTAATCTTTTCTCTCATCCATCATAATAGATTTTCCTGGTAAGCTAATTAAGAGTGTGCTTGTTTTAGTTTATTTTAAGAAAAAACACCTTTTTAATTAAAAAAATTAAGATGTTTGTTTCAACTTTTAAAAAAAAAAAAGCTGAAAACGGGTTATTTGGAAAAGCTAATTTGGAGTGCGTTTGTTTTAAAATAAAAATAATAACTTTTAAGTGTCTAAAAAATGAGATTAATTTTTAGAGATTTTGTGAAAAGCAGAAGCTGGTTTACGTTTGTTTACACTAATGAAAATCACTTTTTTATCTTCTCTCTCATCTATGATAGTAGATTTTTTTAATAAGTTAATCAAAGTAGTTATGGAAGATGGCTACATCAGTTATGTTTTTCCAAATAATATGTTTTTAGCTTTTTTTTAAATAATTGTTTTTTGAAAAACTGAAACAAACATATAAAAGATAAACAGAAACAAACTTGAAATAATCAATTACTTTTAATGTATCCTTAAGTGAAAAACAATTGGCTTGTTTGTCATTGCTTAAAAAAGTGATTTTACTTTTGAAAAAATAATTGATTTTATTTTAAGTGATTTTTGAAAAGTATAAATTCATTTATATTTTTCTACAAATATTATAGGAGATTTTCACTTTAAGAATTAATTCAAATTTTTTTGGACACAAAAGATTTTAAATATAAATTAAGGGTATTATTGATCGTGTAAAAGTGTTAAGAGAGTGGGGCATTGCTATTGGCGCCATCCCAACTTTGCAAAATCCCGAAATTAACTTTCTGTCTGTAGTTTGCAAATGCGGAAATGGTAATTTTTCGTAGTTACAAACTGCAGAATGCGACGCAGTTTAAACTGCGTGTGGCCCGCAGTTTAGACTGCCTTTCATTCCACCGAGGGGTTCTAGTACAACGTAGAATATAATGGCTTCCATGTGATCTGCACCAGATGTGGGTGTTATGACCATTGGAGCAGGGAGTGCTCCACACCAGCTCCCGCACAGGGAGTCCCTAAGGCTCAATACATGCAAGGTCCGCATAATGTAGCTGCCACAGTGACCCTTGAGGGTAGGGATTCTCATAATGCAGAATAGGAGAGCCAACCGAAGGCGTTACCGGAGGGGAAGGGGAATATTCTGGGGGATCCCGTGATTCTAGGAACAACTGTATTGGAAATTTGGAAGCCGCAAAATATATGGAGAAAAGTTTAAAATTACTTCTTAAAGTGAAAAACACATATTATATTTGTATACAAGCATAGATGTATTTTTGCTTTTCAAAAAATTACTTAAAATAAAATCAATTATTTTTTCAAAGGTAAAATCACTTTTTTTAAGCAATGGCACGCGGGCCCATTGTTTTTCACTAAAAATACATTATAAATAATTGATTATTTGAAGTCTACTCCCGTTTGTCTATGCTTATTTTTTTGAAATAATCACTTACTTTTAAAAAATAATCACTTATGTATTTTTTATGGTGTTTGTCTACGCTTTTGATAAAAAAAAGAAGTTGAAAAAAAAGGCAAAAATTTGATTATTTCTGTATGATGCTTCTAGTAGCTTTTGGAATAATCAATTATTTCTAGTTACTTTTTTAGAGAAAAGCAATTTTATATTTGTAGACAATCATAAGTTAATTTTGGCTTTTAAAAAATCCCTTAAAATAAAATTAATTTTTTATTCAACTCTAAAATCAATTATTTTTTAAGCAGGGATAAATGGGCCCTATA
This sequence comes from Acmispon strigosus, assembly GCA_030819835.1. NCBI lineage: Eukaryota > Viridiplantae > Streptophyta > Magnoliopsida > Fabales > Fabaceae > Acmispon > Acmispon strigosus. Next base: position 39,838,188 of record JAUAMA010000007.1, read on the forward strand.
AATTGCTTCCAGATATAGTCAAATTTCTGTTTTTTTTAAAGCATACACACAGTTTAAAAAATATATAAGTGATTTTTTTTTGAAAATAAGTGATTATATTATGAAATAAGCAATGACAAACGGTCTCTATTTATAATATTCAATTCAGTTCAGGTTTTTATGCTCAAGCAAATCTTATACTGTTAGATTCAAACGATTTCATATTTTAATATATTTTGATAAATAACAATTTTAGCTAAGGTTTAATATTGATATATAAAGAATTCCTAATACTTTGAATATTTCACATTTCAGAAACATCTATCTTTATGGAGAACGTCTGCTTACACCTTGGGAAGCATTATCAAAAGCAACACATCAAAGAAAAATGAAAGAGAAGAGTATGTCTGGCTACACTTCAAAAGAGTACGCCTGGTAACTCGTTGAAGAGTTCATTTGTCAATTGAGTACGTCCGCCGCCAGGAGAGTTCGTCCGCCAAGAAAGTCCGTCCGCCTAAGTGCTCAAGAAATTGTCCGTCAATGCTACAAGAAATAAAGACTAATCTACCTCGCAAAGCATTTAATGAAGCATTGTTTGCAGCAGATTCAAGATAGAGACACTATAAACATTTTATTCCTCGTATCTTCAAACACTCTGACGTTCCTTAAATCAAGCATTACTTTTCAGAGTCAACGACGTGATTTCCTAAACATAATATCTCCTCAACGATCAAAATCAAATCCTTTGTTCAGAAGATTGATATTCTCTTTGCTGTCTAGCACAAGCATTTAATGCTCAGACGAGCACTCAAGGCAGAAGCAATGAAGAACCAGAGGAAGTCAACCAAAGCCTTTAATGTTGCAATTAATGCATAGCAGAATACATTTAATGCTGATACAGAGCTGCATAAGTATCTGTTGCACACTCAGAAGCAGGAATTCAAATGGAAACATTTCAAATCTTCACCAACAATCTACAACTTGATTCCTACTGAAGATATAAATAGAAGACTTAGATACTGAATCCAGTGGCGACTTCCAATGATAAAATCTCATAAGCTTTCTAAGTCAATCTCTTGCAATCAGCCCTATAGCAATAACTCAGAAACTCAAATTCATTCTTACCTGAGTTAAGTCATCTGCCACATTGTGTGAAGCTTTCATAGACTGAAACTCTTATCCATATCACACAACCCAAACAGAGAACCAACCTTTATATCCTCTCTGTATACCGTTCTTAAACTTTCTACCAACTCTTGTTGAAGAAACTTTGTAGAAACACAAACCTTCTTTGTTGAAAGAACTGGGAGTAGTCCTGTTGAATACTAAGTTAGGAGAAGTCCTGTATAAAACTTGTAAGGAGAAGTCCTTCGAATACTAGGAGAAGTCCTGGATAATACTTGTACTATTTTGTGAAAATAGTGGAAAATCTTGGTGAAGCTAAGGACTGGACGTAGCCCTGTCGATTAAGGGGGTGAACCAGGATAAATATTCTGTGTGCTTTACTTTTCAGCATTTATTAATTTCCGCTGCACATTGCTCTTGAAAAGTATTTAAAACTTATATTTGTTTTATAAGAAAAATATTTTAAAAATCACACACACAATTCAAACCCCCAATTTCTTGTGTGTTTTATCACTATCATATACATGGAATTAAAATTCTGATTTTTTTCTAATGACTTGGAGTTACTAAACACAATACACAAAACATTATTGTCCTATTACATCCTGTTTTGTCATGTTATGTTCTGTTCTATTTCGTTCTGTTACCAAACGCTACCTATGCCATAGTTGCTTGTGCAAGAAACCATTGCTCATTTTTAAGCTCTTTCGAGTGCTACCTAGACTTGCTACAATGGTAAAAAAAGGTCTAGTTGTTTAGTGACAAGAAACTCCCTAGTGTTAAAGATGATATAGGCTGCTTAATATTATTTATATGGGTCCAAAGTGCCATATAATATTTAAGCAATCTATTAGTAGGGTGGCAACATGGGCTTGGTCTCTTGGGATAACCCGTTTGGCCCACATTTTTTGGTGGATTGGGTTGGGACTTTGAATCGAAATCTTGGCGAGCCAATGACAGGTTGAGTTCTGGTCAATTTGTATGTTATGTCTTGTTTAAAATTTTTGTGATTGCATCACATTATCATTTATAATTGTTCGTTGATTATTATTGGCTGGAATAAACTCTTAGTGATAATTGTAGAGCATATCTAGTAATGTTAAGAAGTTAAGTAATGTGTGCATATCAATAAAAAAATGACATTTACTAATGATTTGGTGAACCTTGACACTTACATTTGATAGTTGCTATTGAGGTTACGGTTTTACAATTTTTAATAACAAGATGAGGTAAATATTTGTTTGATATTGTCAATGGTGAGGCTCTCTTGTTGACCTCATAACTTTCAAAGATAAAGAAAAAGTATAATACTGTGATGATTCTAATTTCTACACGTGACAACATAAAAAAAGTGAAAGGTTTCTTAAAATTACTCATTGCACACCTTTTTTTTTAATTCAGTACATTATCTAAGTGGGCCAGCTTGCCAACCTGCCTACAGATCAAAATGTGGGTTTGGTTGAAACTTTGAACCCAAGTGGGTTAGCCCAACCCAACCCATGTTTTGGCGGACCAAAGGAAGCCCGGGTCCAACCCAGCCCGTCAACCCATGTTGCTTCCCCTATCTATACGTACCTTGTGCAAATTTTGCTCCAATTTTAATTTCTTATATTTTAATTTCTCATATATTTTTATTTTTTTATCCACTTAATGTAGGAGAGAGAATGCATTGTTAATGCTAGAGAAAAATATTATTTTAATCATAAGATTGGTTGCTTGTAGAAGCACCAAAACTTATTTTTAAGTTCTATAGAGTATCACCTAGACTTGTTACAATGGTATAACAAAATAAAATATGATTGCTTAGTAATAATATACTCTTAAATACACTCTCATCTGGATGCTCTAAGATTCTCTCATTGTGGATGCTTATTACTTTATAAAAAAAACATTAAATGAAAAGTAAATATATTAATTATCTTAAAATATATATAAAAATAATCCAAATCTGATGCTTGCTTCATTGAGCAATTAAGATGATAATTAGAGGGAAGAAGTAGGAAGATTTAGAATTATTCTATGTTAAAAAGACATTGTTACTCAGCCATAAGAACCAAATCTAGTTTGGATTTATATAATGCAGTGAAATTTAACGAAAAAGTACAAAGGCTATTGAATCTGTACTACTTGAGCAATTCTTTTGGAACAATTGCTGATAAAGGATAACTTCCTTACAGAATATATAGCATGCTGCAAATTGATCAACATATATGCTAGATGTTGATCACCAAATAGCATGCTTCAAAATGATCAAACATATGCTAAACGTTGATTACAAAATTACCAGCTTCACAACTCCAGCTAGCTATTGGACATATAACCAAAATGATTCAAGAATGCTAGCAACGCCAGAAACAAAAGGTAGGAACTTGTTAAAGGAACAGTATCAATGGTTCCAACATGAACTTTTGGAGATAATCTAACATTAGTTGATGTTGGCCACGGTTGCAAAGATTGCAATGAGTCCCTTGGCTGCAACAACCTCTGCAACAGCACTTCAGACAGAAATTTAACACCCTGGTTTAAGTAGTCCCTAGATATTGGAGTGTGTCCATTTGTGGAACCAAACGTTGATGCCACTGCTTCATTCATTCTTGGAATGTGATTTGCTTGAGGATAATTATGGAGATCAATTGGAGTTGGCAATTGATTCACAGAAACCTGGATATCTTGAAATGGAAGTCTGGTTTGTTCTTTAGCTTTAGGATTGTATATGAACTTAAATGTGCTGCACTTACCAAGTGGAAAGGGTTTATCACATCTTTTGCGAATGCTATCGCCACGCTTATTGTTATAACCCGGGTAGTCTTCCTTCTTGAAATCAACACATTCAATCAATGTCAGAAAGTTTTGCATAGCAAGCTTCTCTATGTTCCAGTGGTTAAAAGGAGCTGTAGTTTTGTGATTCACATGAATTTCACCATTGGCTCGAAGCATGGAACTTGCATTCTTGAAGAAACCAAACACAAGGTCTCTATGCATCCTGTGAAATTTATGATACATAAAGAAATCCAACATATTTGAATATGCAAACCAGAAATTCTGTAAAAGAAAAATAGTAATGTGCAGAATAAAATGTCAAATTCATGTTCTCATTGCAGAAATAATCAAATCAATGTCATTCCACCTACATCTATTCTATGTTTTGGCCTAGTGGCAGAATAGCAGAAATGTTGTTATTTCAAATGAATTTTTGTTCTTCACAAAGTACTCAATCAAGACATAAATTAGCCATCAAACTAAACTCTACAAGAAAACTCACTTAATCGTTAGCAAGTTATCTTCCTTCCTATGAAAGCCAGCATGTGGGAAGTTGAATATGATTCGATCAAACCGCCGCATTTTTAAATCTGAATGAAGCTTCACTTTGGTTGCATCCACTCCATGTAACAAGTATGCTCCTAGCTTTTGTAACTGATTTAAATTTGACTTTGCTTGTTTGTACATCCTGGTAACATCATCTACATGAAGAGGGAAAGCAGCACTGATAAAAAAAAGCCAGACCAAAGCATTTTGTTGCACAAATATATAATTGGACTCATTAAGGGTGTGCCAGAAATTGGTGGAGCTACATGAAATATCATCAATTTGCTCTTTGAAGTAAAGCAATTACATAGCTCTGAAGGTATCTACATGAAATATCCTCTATGAAGCACCAACCCTGACACGAACACCACAACACAACTAACATTCAAAAAGTAGAACAGTGGGACACCGCTTATATATATTAAAAAATAAAAAATCATAAATATGACAAATCTAATTGGAATTAAGGTTTATATATATCCACCTTTTCAAAACCAAGACAAGTTAAATGGTTGAACTGTCATGTAAATGCAATAAAAACACTCCAAATAGTTGAGAATCAGAAAATGGTTGAAAGATTTTGGGGAAAGAGTAGCAACAAGAACATGCTTGAGAGCAGCTCATTTCCTAAACGTTAAAACAATGTAGAGACCCAGACAAAAGAATGGCAAATATCTTCGTTTTAGCACAAATGTTACACATTCAGAAGCCTCAGAATAAATGTTACACATTTAAAAGCTAAAGACCAAAAGACCAATACCAATTGAGTTAACATGGAAGCACATACATCCCAATCTATAAGAAGAGTTTTGTTCACTTTTTTGCGTCAAAATGCTGACACCCGTTAACACACGCACCAACGAGTATCCAAACATACGTTAGTATAAATGTTACACATTCAAAAGCTTATGACTCGAAATAAATGTTACTCATTCAGACGCTACAGACTTGGTATAAATGTTACACATTCTCAAGCTAAAGAGTTAGAATAAGTGTTACACATTTAGAAGCTAAAGTCTTAGTAAATAGGTTAGACATTCAAAAGCTACAGACTTGTCAATAGTACTAGATTCACACAAGGAATTAAGTATATATCCATTAGCTGCAGCTATGTTTGATTGGGATGCTTGGAAAGAAATATACGTAAAAATATACAAAATTAAACAAAATTTAAATATTTCAACAAGCAAATGCCTTTATCATTTTCAAACGGGTGTTAGATTTGGTACCCCAAATATAAGATTTAGCACTCTACCCATTTTTTCAAAATACTAAAAATACCCTTTTCTCTCTCATTACTCACTACACCCCACCAAATTCTTACGTACCCAGATTTAAAATCTCAAAATTTGTTAGGTTTTTCAGTTCCAGGATTTCAAAACCCGGAGTGTTTGTGTTCCGGTTTTTAAAACCCGGTAAAAGCATACCGGGTTTCATTTCTCGGAAATGAATTCAAAATTGTATTCCGGGTTTTAAAACCCAGAACGAGTGGATTGCTTACACGTTCCGGGATTTGGAAAACCAGAAATCCCAGTTCAAATATTCCATTTCGGGTTTCGTATTCCCGGAAGATAGAGAATTTGTATTCTGGGATTATAAAATCTGGAACGGACCTCAATAGTTATATTCCGAGTTATAAAATGCAGAAGGTTCCATGTGAACACTTTTCGCGATCAAATTCCCGAAATGAAGAATGAATGAATTCCGGGAGGGTATTTTAATATTTTACTCGGGTTTGAAATTGGGTGGTTGGTTGCCAAATTTAACACCCTCTTCAAACACCCAAATGAAAATAATGACAATATTTTGAAGGGAAAGAGCAAAAAGCCAAAAACAGAGAACTGGGTTGTTTAATGGAGACAAGATTAAAGAAAGGGAGTGAGACATTGAAAAAAGAACCAGTACATTCTTTAATTCCAGGGGTCAAAAGGAACGTGCTGTCTTTGCATCCAAGGTCGAAACTTTGACATTGAAATGTGCTGCATAAGTGAAATACACAAGCACAGTTTTAAAGGGCATGCAAAAAGAGAGTGTTAAAGAGAGAAAGATACCATAGGAGTCAAGAGAGGTAGCGACAATGTTGGCAGCGGAACCAAAAGCGTTGGCGAGGCAAAGGGAGAATGAAAAATCACCGTCTCCGACCAACAGTATTTGATGATCACTAGAGTAATGTGTCACCCATTTCACAATCTCTCCTTCTCCTTGCTCTTCATGTTCCATATCCACTTGTTGCTTCTTGCACACACTTTCGTTCTTCATCTTTGACAAGGAATGACAAGAGTCTCACAAAGATTTGACCTTGTAACTGCACTTTTTATAGCAATTGTGTCAATCTTTTCCGTTATCTATTAGAATTTAGAAAGACTATTTTAGTCATAAGTTATTATTTCAATAATTTAAGGTATTAATTGACAAAATGAAAAATATTTATTACCCGTTTTTAAAACAATTAAAAATATTTAAGAAATAAAGAATACTTGTCCCTAAACGTTAGTGTTAATAAAGCTTTAATGATAACCCTTTTAATTGATAGTGATAAAACACACCAGAAGGGGGTTGAATTGTATGTGTGATTTTTGAAATCTTTTTGTTAAACACAAGTATAAGTTTCAAAATACTTTTTAAGAACTAAGTGCAGCGGAAATTAATAAAAGATGAAAAGTAAAGCACACAGAATATTTATCCCCTTAATCGACAGGGCTACGTCCAGTCTTTTGCTTCACCAAGATTTTCCACTATTTACTCCAAATAGTACAAGTATTGTTCAGGACTTCTCCTAATATTCGAAGGACTACTACTATACAAGTTTTTTTACCGGACTTCTCCTTTCTAGTATTTAAAAGGACTACTCCCAGTTCTTTTACAAAGAGAGTTTGTGTTTCTACAAGGATAATTTCAATAAGAGTTGGGTAGAAAGTTTAAGAGCAATATACATAGAAGATATGAAGGTTGGTTCTCTGTTTAGAGTGTATGAAAAAGATAAGAGTTTCACTCTATTAAGGTTTCACACTATGGCAGACGACTTAACTCAGGAAAGAATAACTTTGAAATTCTGAGTTTTGATATAGAGTTGATTGCAAGAGAATGACTTAGAATGCTTATGAAATTTTATCGTTGGAAGTCGCCAATTGTATCAAGTGTCTAAGAAAGGATACTATGAAAAGGAAATCACGCCGTTGACTCCGAAAAGTTGTGCTTGATTTGTGGAATATCAGAGTGTTTGCAGATACGAGGAATAAAATATTTATTATGTCCCTATCTTGAATCTGCTGCAAACAGTGCTTCATTAAATGCTTCGACGAAGACGGTCTTTATTGCTTGAAGCATCTATGACGAACGAACTCTTTAGCTCTTTGGCGGACGTACTCTTCAACACTTTGGCGGACGTACTCTTTAGCACTTTGGCGGACGTACTCTTCGAGTGTTTTCCAGACGTACTCTACTTGCGAACATATACTTCTGGCGGACAAACTCTACTGGTGGACGTACTCTTCAACAAGTTGCCAGACGTACTCCATAGGTAGATGTATTCTTTCAAAGTGTTGTCAGACGTACTCTCCCTCTTTGTTTTTCTTCAACATTATGCTTTTGATAATGCTTTCAAAGGATATACAAATGTTCTCCATGTAGATAGATGTTCCTGAAATGTGAAATACTCAAAATATTAGGAAATCTTTATCTATCAATATTAAACCTTAGGTAAAATTGTTATTTATTAAAATATATTTAAAATATGAAATTGTTTGAATCTAACATTAATATATTCATTTATACATTAATATAACTTGTCCCGTACCCGATAAATTACGATAAACGTATACGCGTATACCTAGAGCTATGAGACTATTGTAAAACCTAAGATATTTTAAATAATAATATAATTGTTTAATTATCTCGACGTATGTATTGAACAGTAGTACACGCAAGTTAATGCTATGAGTTGTTTGACTCACCTGTGAAAGGTTTTGAGGCGACGCTTCGTCATAGAAACGAAACTTGAACCTCAAATGATTTTCGGGCGGGAATTGGAATTTTTGTATGTTTGTATGACGATGTATGCATGATTTGAAACCGTAGACGTTACGCAGTTTGAAACTGTGTTCCTGCACAGATTGAAACTGTGTATTTGAAACCGCGGACGTTACGCAGTTTGAAACTCCGTGCCTACGCAGATTGAAACTGCGTAACGTCAGCAGTTTCAAGTTGTGTAAAGGCCGCAGTTTCAAACTGCGACAAAAACAACGATCCAGGAAAAAATATAACATCCCCACTTTAAAAGTGCGGAGAAACCAGAACGAAAATGGGGGAACAGAAATGGGAGAACTTACGGTCAAAGAATGATTGAAGAGCACAGCGAGGCAGAGCAAGCGACCAGCGACGGTGGTGAGCGACGGAGGCAACGACGGAGGAAGAAGCCAGCGGCGGTGGGTGCTGAAATGGTCGAAGTTCGAAACAGAAAGGGGAAAGGGAAGATGAAGTGTAATGCAGCAGAAATAGGGAAGGGGAAACGGGGAGAGAGGGGAATTTCTGAAATTGAAAGTGAAGAAGAGATGATGTTGAATTGAGTGGGTTGTGGGGAAAGTGAGGAGTTGGTTTTTTTTTTTAAACAAAATGCTATTTTCGGTTTTTCAAAAAGTTGGGATTGCATAAATAACTATCGGGATGGCGTCAGTAGCAATACCCAAATTTTGGTTTTCTTTGTCTCGAAAAACAAGCTAGCTATCATAAATGTTGCAACAAAGATGCTTGTAGTGTCCAAAAATGTTATTCCAGGAAAAGGCTTGTAATGTCCAATTTAATACTCCCCCGTCCCAAATTATAAGGACTTGTTCTGACAATCACGTTTATTAAGAAAACATGTAATAAGTTAATTAATATCTTGGTTTTGTTATTTTTGGTATAAATCTTCCATATATGCCCCTATATGTTAGTATTGGATATATCAAAGGTTGGTTGGGAAGCATGAAAGAGAAATAATTAGTAGAGGTGATAATTAAAGTTTTGGAATTGAAAATATAATGAATGGAAGGGGTAAAAAAGGAAAAGATTATTATTTTTTTTCTTTCTGAAATCTAGAAGGGGTCTTATAATTTGGGACATTAAGTTTGTCTCTAAAGGGTCTTATAATTTGGGACGGAGGGAGTAACTCATATTTTTGTGAGAATTGACAAGGGAAAAAAAACTTAAATACATTTTTAATCCCTGCAAAATACGTATTTTCATTTTTTGTTCCTAGGAATAAAAATTCTTATTTTTAGTCATTTAAAAATTAGATGTGTTGTTTTTAATACATGCTAGTTGTTTTCTCATCCATTCAAATCTGGATTTTTATCATTTGAAAAAAATCTTAGATGGCTAAACTCTATTTCACCGTTGTAGAGCAAATCTAAGCGCATGTAAAGTGTTTTTATATGTGGATTGGATGAAAAAACATTTACGAAGAACTAAAAACAAAAACAAAAAGTTTCCCGGGACATATCATTTAAACATATTGTCAACACACATGCCACAGATCTTGTTTAAGTGCCTTAAGGGACATTTATTAGATGGGCATAACAAAATATACCTAGGAATGAGATGGTGAGGATGTAGATTCTCTTGTTTGTTAGCATATTAGAAAAATATTTGTCCTGACATCACTCATTCCTAGGGAAGTGATTTTCATACATTCACCCACCTCAACATTCTCATATTCATGGGTGGATATCAAAGATGTCCGGGAATATTCTAAACTAGGTAGCAATTTCTTTTAGAGAAAAATCTATTTTACCATTTTATTCACCTATGATTTCCGTCAATATTTCATGAAAGTAAAATAATATTTAAGAGTATTTTAATAATTTCATTATTTATTCATGGGAATATGCATTCCTTACCAAACGCATGTCATAATTATTCCCAATAATGTTGAAAAAGATTCTCAGAAATCAAATTTATTAACCAAACACAATTTTTAAAAATGCCTGAAATTCTCATCCTAATATTCCCTCCTAGGAATAAGATTTCCGGGTATATTCTATACCGTCTAACAAACAAACGCCCCTTTTAAGTAATAAAAACAGCTTTTATGTAGTGACGGAAAAGAGTTATATTTTGACATGTCCCAATAGAAGACCAGAAAGAAGTTTTTTTGAACGTGTTATCCACAACTTAAAAAAGTTTTTTTTCTTCACAACTTAAAAATGTATTTTTTGCTTAATAATTTGTAATTAACGAATCATGATAGCATAAAAATTAAGATACAGAAGTCAAAGTAGACAATACCATTAATTTGGAGACTACAATTCGTAATTGAAAACCAAATCTTGCCCATTTCAGAAATTTCGACTCTCCTAACACCACTGCCTCTTAGTTGTTACGTATGCAATTACTTCGATTTTCATCTAGAAAATAAAGGATCAACAAGAAAACTAGTTCCTAGAAAACACATTACAAATTAATAGATGCATCAAGAAAGCATGGCCCCAAGTTGAAGGTACCACCAATTCATGCATTATGAGCCGCCAAATACCTGTAAGGGACATAGTGGAAAACCTTCAATTAAAATTTATGATTTCCTACATTAAGTAATTGACAAATAAAAATAGAAAAAAAAATGAGACACCATAATAAGAACAATTATCTATAACCAACAATGAAATTGATACTTACTGCGTCCAGTAAATCGTCAGATAGTTCAGGTTTACTTTCTTTTGCACGAGCTGCTATTGGCTTTGTCTGAGAGAAATGGCGAACCACTTTCGCCACTTGGACCGAGTCTTGTTGAACTTTCTGCTTCTGTGCAAGCAGAATGCAATGATATCAGTATGAACTGATTCCTCAACATACATAATACTCAGATTTGAAAAGTACAGATTAAAAGAAGCAGCCCAATCTATCAGTAAACAAACTTTCATTAAGATGTTTTTGAAGCAAATTATGTCAGCATAATGGAAGCATAAGCAAAAGAAAACTACATAACAGTCACGAATTCTTTGTGACTAAAGGAAAAAGTAACAACATTTATAATCCAAACCAAGTTCTGCCACAGCTTGCCAGTGTATCCTAGCCCTATGGTTTAATTCACTCTTGTTCACAAAATTGGATTTACTTAAGGATAAAACTTAGATAATGTTCCACATGTGCAGTTTTTACTATTGCTCAATTACCACATGACACGTGCGTTGAAACGCGGAAGTTCAGAAAATTATTACATTAATTAAATATTAAGATAGTGGGCAAGAGTTTTTGACTGGACAGCAAACAATACCAAAAATATTGTACCTAATTAAGTTTTCTCCTTTACTTAATTATCCACAATTCTCACAGTTAGCTAAGGGTCCCAAGAAAGGGTTGGATTCAAAGCCACAGAAACAAAATATAGTCTGACGCTTTCAATTGGTTGGCAAAAATAAAACTGAATTGGAAAGAACTGAGATAGAATAGATCCACCTCACCACCATTTCAGGTTCAGACAAATTTCATGGGTCACGAATAAATAAAAGAGAAAGCTTTCAGAGATTTTGGCTGTTGTTATCATCGTCGTCATTTTAGATACAGATTGGCCAAGGTAAGTAGGTATCAATATCATGAACCAACTATCCCAATAGCTTAATCTGTTGGGCGAAGACACATGCACGATTTTATATTATATTTCTAACATGCCCCCTCCCTAACACAAGATTGACAATGCACAAGTCCACCAACCCTGTGCTTTACTCAACTTTTTTTATTAGAATAATAGGGGGCAACAAGGAAACACCGTCAAAGCTCTAACTGGGAAGTCTGAGCCTTCTCTATATTTGTTGTTTAAAACTGTAATTCTTTTCAAGTTGAGGATTACAATTATTATGAGTAGTGGTGAAAGGTTCAAGTTGAGAATTGTATAAGGTTTGTGCTAGTTATTTTTACGATTCTTTAAAACTGTAGTAAGAAAATTTATTTAAGCATACATCATAAAGCATACATGAGGAATTGGAGAATCCAAATTCCATGTTAAGTTTCATTACTTGCTCAAGTTTAAGCTTCAAATACTGGAAAACTTATCTAATTTTTTCTATAGGAAAAGTTACATGATGAAATACTTATCAGATTCTTCTTTCTCGATTCTCTCTCAATATATGAAGTACATATCCCAAAAATATCTAAATGGAATTCCATAATGGCACAATAACTTAATTTACTTTTTGAGAAGGGTAGAAATAGTGTACCTTCTTAAGTCGTTCCTCTATAGCACTCAAAGCACGTGACTGTTCAACTTTGGATAGATAGAAATCCCTTTCTCTCTTGGCAGCAGAAAGTTCTAACGCCAGTTTTTGCTCACGAGTAGCTCTCTTGAAGGCTGTAATGAACATATAATGTATAAGCATAAGCTGCCTAGGCTCCAACAAATAAAACAAGACACTGATCATAAAGTGATTACCTATTTCTTCAGTCAGATCATCCCATTTGAACTTGCTTAAGTACTTAATATTCCAAAGGTCATAGTGGAAAGATGACCTCTTCTTTCCTCCTGGTATACAAATAAGAAAGTTGAAAACTGAATCAACACAAACAAACACAATGAACAGTACAACTAGGAAAATATAAAGGAATCCTGAGACAGAACAGGTAAATATTTGTATTATTAATACAAAAGGGGAAAACACAGTAGGAGAAATCTAATGCTCCAGAGCTGGGCTCCTATAGAGAATATGATTCTCTGTCCATTCTAACAACAATATTCTCACCAATACCCCCACTAACTTGCTAACCACGTTTATAAAGCCTCACACCTCACTTGTCCCTTATTCCCTGTAACTAACTTCCCCCTAGCTAAACCTCTCTCTGCCAGTTCATCAGACTTTGTTAACTTTTGGATCCTTGCTTCTCCAGGTATACAGTACACTCACCAAAATTCTGGGTCTATGTGAGCCTGATTCAACTTGTGCATCCCTTTGGGCCCAAGCTTCATTTCGGGTCCCATCACATAACACTGCTACCGCAAGTAAACATCATATTATACATTCAAACAAGATTAAGACAAAGTATATAACAATCAATGGTGCTGATATATTGATAATCAAATAGGAGACGAGATGATTGATTTCCATTTAAGAACAAAGAGCAAAGAGCAACAAGCAAATGACTGTGATTCAAGCACATACCTATCTGTTCACCATTTAACATATTGGCAACCCTCTTAGCAACTCTTTTATTGGCGAATTCAACCCATCTTCAGTCACACAAAAACACAATGATCAAAACCAACCAACATAAGAGAATCAGCAACTACTTTAACAACTTCAATCAGATATCAATCCAATTCCAATATCAATAATTATAATAATACTAATAATAACGAGTACCCTTCTGAAAACATTTGGTCTCGAGATGCACGTGACTTCCTCAATGGGGCAGCAGAATCTGCTAAATTATAATAAAAAAACTATCACCAACAGAAATAATGAAGTAACATATTCCTATGACGCATGAAATGTCAAATATTTATTTAACAAATTCACAAAAAACTATTCAAGGTTGTTAAATATAAAAGAATGTCCTGTGAGTTTAGTTACAAAAATAAACATATTAGAACATATTGGATTTGTGAAATAGACCCGAATTTAATCCCAATTTTTTACAATTTTTTTCATATTAATTCATATACTAAAGCGTAAAGACATAGTTTCGACAGGTTAGTCTCTGACAAAGACTAATATGAAAGCAAAAATTGTTATGCAAACATGTCAGAATCTGTTTTCGTTTTTCTTCAGAGTATGAACAAAAATGAGATTTCAGTGAAGAATGACCTCGAGGAGCGAGATAAACTCTTTGAATATCACCAAATTGAGAGAGAATATGGCGAAGCTTGACGTGGTCCATGTGAGGAGGGATGCGGCTCAAATAGCACACGCCACGCTTATCAGCCTTCTCAGCCTCCTTCTCCAACTTCTTCTTCTTCAACTTCTTCGATTTCAATTTCGATTCCGTGCTCTCTCCATTCGATGTGGTTTTTGTTGTTGCATCAATCTCATCGTCCTGCATCTCCTTCTCCCCCTCTTGGTCTTCCTGGTTGGTGTTTATGCAAGTTATTGATCGAAACTCCGGGTTTGACCAGTGAAAAAACAGAACAAAAACCTGCAAAAATAGGGGGTAAAGCTGTAGGGTGTTAGATTTCACACCCCAAGCACAAGATTTAGCTGTAGGGAATTTACAAATCCCAGTAAACAAAGAAAAAAAAAAAGGGTATTAGTGAATAACCTAAAGATAGAAAGATAGAAAGAGTGAAAGAGAGCATAAATTTTAAAATACAACCTAATAAGTGAATAACATAAACATAAAAATAACATTAAAGTGAAAGTATATATGAAACTACAAAAATAATCATCAAAGTGAAACTATTTAACTTTAGAAGATGTCATTCAAGGGAAATTTTATGTAAGATTATAGTGTTTTATGTAAGGGAAACTATTTAACCTTCATAATATATCAATGAAAGAACAATATATTGAGATTAACACGTTCAGTGGGAAAAATCATGAATAGAGCCCAGAAATCTCATGCAAAGAGGGATTGATTAAGAAAAAAAAAAAAGACCAACCGGGAGGAGAAACAAGGTGAATGCCGCTGTCAGAGAGAATAGGGAAGCAAACCTCAACAAGATGACCCACGAAGGAGCGTGGCTGTACGGCACGGTTGCAATTCGGCGACGAGGTTCAGAAACGGCAGAGCGACGGTGTAGCAAAGTGATGGTGTAGCGACGAGCTCTGGAACGGAAGAGGAGATGAGGCGACAGGAGCAGAGGAAGTGGTGGGTTTTAAGCTGATGGAAGTTATGGGAAGAGGAGAAGAGGGGAGGTAAGGGGGTTTAGCGGTTTTTGAGATGAAGAGGAAGTGTGGCGATGGCAGTTTGGTGGTGTGGGGCGGCTGCTGTATGAAACTCGCGAAGCATCACAAAAGTGATCGATCGATTCTGCTTAGCTCACAGAGAAGCACCAGACGGAGAGAAAGAAAGAAGACAAAGGTCCATCGCTCAAACAAAGGTGAAGACTCCAAGCTTAAATCTAAATGTTGTTTTTGTTAATTTTGGAATTAGAATTGTGAATTTCGATGTTGTTTTCTATGATTTTGATTCTGCAAAGTTGCGAATAGATAATAGTTAGTCAAAATTGGAATTCGTTTTTGCGAATTTTTATTACCTTTAAAATCTGAAAATTCTTGTTATAATATTACATAAAGTTTCCCTTGAATGACATCTTCTAAAGTTAAAAAGTTTCACTCTAATGATTATTTTTGTAGTTTCATATATACTTTCACTTTAATGTTATTTTTATGTTTATGTATTCACTATTAGGTTGTATTTTAAAATTTATGCTCTCTTTCTATCTTTTATATAATTCAATTATGCTCATATACAACTTTGGGGGTTAGATTTATCACCTCAACCACTAAATTTTAAAACTTATTTTAACATAGTAAAAGACACTAATACTCTTGTTTTTTTGTTTATCGGGATTTGTAAACACGGAACAGCGTTGGATATTCATAACGAGATTTAAAACCCGGTACACTGTCCATCATTAGCATTTTAGGTTCTTAATCACTGAAACTATTTGGTTACTTACATTTCGAGTTTTTAAATCCCGGAGCACATCTTAATACACATCTCGAGAAATGAATTCCCGGTATGCTTTTAACATACTGAGTTTTTAAATCCCGTAATATGTTTTAGTTTTTCTTTCGGGAGATAAAATCTCGGTATGTATATTTGCGCTTTTAACATACCGGGTTTTAAAATTCCCGAACATATTTTAATTTTACTTTCAGGAGATAAAATCTCGGTATGTATATTTGTGCTTTTAACATACTGGGATTTTTAATCCCGCAAAATATTTTAGTTTTTCTTTCGCGAGATAAAATCTCAGTATGTATATTTGTGCTCTTTAACATACCGGGTTTTAAAACCCGGCGGGTTACAACACAATAAAAAAAACACATCCGGTTTTTAAATCTCGGAATGTAAAAATAAACTCCGACTTTAAAAATCCGGTATATGTTCAAAACACAACTCCAATTTTTTAAAACTCGATAAACTAAAAAAGGTATTTTAAAGATTTTGAAAATATAGGTAGGGTGCTAAATCTTGTGCTTGGGGTGTGAAATATAACACCCAACGCAAATATGCGTGCAAAAAATAAAAAATGAAAGTGAAGGCACAAATGTACAAACTCGTGGGAGAAAAAGCATAACACCGATAGAATCCCTAACACTCGGGTCTGAAACTCGCGAAGCATCACATAAGTGATCGATTCTGCTTAGCTCACGAAGAAACACCGAACAGAGATAAAGAAAGAAGACTAAGGTCCACCGCTCGAACAAAGGTGAAGATTACAAGCTTGAATTCTGGACTAGGCGAGCACTTCGCCCAACAGAGGGTGACCTGGCGACCGAAGCAAGGACTAGAGTGTGGCGAGCTTGGCGGGTTGAGAGGCGTAAGGTTGAGGCTGTTGGGCTGAATAATCTGAGGTCCAGAAGCCCGTATTATGTAATATATGGTTTTAATGCTATTTATGAGTTTTTAATGCTATTTATGACCCCCTCTATAAATAGCTAGAGGGGGCTCATGTAAATGGGACTTCTATTCTAAACCTAATGGCTGGTTGTTCCAAGTTCCTAAAACATTTGGCACTGTCTGGGGAATCGGTAAAATGTTTCCCACCAACCACGATTAAGCAATGGTGGTTGTTCTACTGAGTGAGAAAAAGGAGAGAGGAAGAAACGTAGAAAGGGAGTGAACGGAGTGAGAGAGAGGAAGATGGAGGAAGGAAAAAGGAGGGGTAGAACGACAGATCAGGAGAAAAGAGTGTCGGAAAAGAAAATAGAGAAGAGGAAAAAGAAGTGGCGGTCGAAGCAGTAGTGAGAGAGGGAGATCGAGAAAAGGAGAAGGAGAAGAGAAGAGAGCGGTGACAGGCTTAGTGCGCGACGGCGCGCCTCGCCGTCAAGTTTGGAGATGGCGAGAGGATTGTCCAAAATCACATATCTGTCCACTACCATTCTCGACACCAACCACATAGCTATGGAAAAGAGATGCGATGGTTGTGAAATAGAAAGGAATCAGCGATGGGGAAGAAGAGGACGTGGCACCGCAAACAGTAGAAGAGAACGAACCAAAGACCTATGGATAACCATGTGGATTTGGGACTCTGGATTGGGAGTAAGAGTGAGTTTGGATGAGGGAATGTAGAAATTCAAGGGAATTAAAATACTAAGGAATTCAATTGAGTCAATCGAGTTGCTTGGATTTACAAATTCCATTGATTGGATAAAATGATTGGAATTCCTTCCATTGTGAATTCTTTGTTTGTATGATGTAATTAAATTTCATTTATCTATTTTTCTTATTTTAATAAAATAATGATTATTATTTATAAGATCGGTCAAAAACCTAATAATCGGGTCAAATCCCTAAAATCAGGCCAAACCCTTAAAATCAGTCCCTAAACCGAAAATCAGGCTCGAAACAAAAAATCAGGCCCGAATCTGAAAATCCGATCCTGAATAAGAAAATCTAACCCGAATCTGAAAAATCAGCCTCAAACTCGAAAATCAGTCCCAAACTTGAAAATTGGGCTCGAATTTGAAAAATCGGGCCGAACTAAAAATCAATCCAAAATCGGCCCCGAACCCGAAAATCATGCCCGAATCTGAAAAATCAGTCTAGAACCCAAAAATCGGCCCCGAACACGAAGAACAGGCATGAATCTAAAAATTCGGGCCCCGAACTCGAGAATCAGTCACAAACTCGAAAATCAACCTCGAACCCTAAATTCAGTCCCAAACTTGCAAATCGGCCTCGAACGAAAATCAGGGCCGTATCTGAAAATTCGACCCCGACCCAAAAATGGGATTCGAATTTGAAAAATTGGTCTTGAACTCAAAAATCTGGCTCGAACCTAAAAAATCGTTCTCGAACTCAAAATCGACCCTGAAGTCAAAAATTGATCTCGACCTTTTCAAATACAGGTATGATTTTTGCGTTTGGGAACAATTTTTGACTTTGGGGCCGATTTTTCATATTCGAACCTGATTTTCGGGTTTTGGGCCGATTTTTGAGTTTGGGACCAATTTTTAAGTCCAAGGTCGATTTTCAAGATTTGGGCCTCATTTTCGAGTTCGGGTCCGATTTTTAGGTTCAGGACTGATTTTGACTTCGGGACTGATTGTGGGATTTGGAGTCGATTTATGAGATTCAGGCTCGGGTTTCAGGTTGGGATCGATTTTAGGGTTCAAGGTTGATTTTCGTCTTCAGAGCCGATTTTCAATTTCGGTGCCGGTTTTTAAGATTCGGGTCTGATTTTCGGGTTCGGGGCTGATTTTCATGTTCACTGAATTTTCAAATTCGGACACAATTTTTGGTTTGGGGACTCAAATGTTTCTTATTTTCTTCAGCCAACACTCTCTTCCTCAAATGGAACTTTTTTTGTCTCTAACCCTCCCTCCCTCCTTCTCTGAAGTCTCTCAAAGTATCCTCTCAGACCCCCACTCTGTCTCGCGTTATCTCCTCTTCTCCAGTCCTCCATCGCCATTAAAGAAAGTGTTAATAATTTTAATATGTAAATCTTTTACATGTATACGGAGTTTTTATAGTGTTATTATAATTATTTTCCAATCATATTATAATCCTAGTTTATGCTGCAAGACTCATTCAATAACAATGACAAAAAGTCGAGAGTGCTACCAACACGTATTTAACACTTTCTTTTCAAAATTCTCATTTATTAGTTGGAATTCATTAGGGTCCTGCTAAATTAAACGTGGATTCCGTATGAATTTTAACCAATCAATAATTTTTTTAAAGCGTGCTGTTGCTAGTATTTTTTTAAAATGACATTAGAAATATTATTTAGTAATGGACGAACATATAAATAATATTTTTTTTATTTATTAATACAAATAAGAGCAACGTGATCAAACATGTGTGACTTATGACTTTTTTTTAGTTTTTGAATTTAAAATTTAGATTAACATATAAGAAAAAATAACATTAATTTTACGGTTATAATCGTATCATAAAATTTGAATTTACTATCACATATGTTTAGTTATCATTATATATTTCATATCATATATAAATGATGCGACCACTAATATTTGATAAAGTTTTTAAGTGGGTAAAGTTATTTTTATACAATTCAACATAAACAATCAACACCAAACTAACAACTCTTTCTATTGACAACAATAAAAGGATTTTATATATTATAGAGTATTTTAGAACTATATAATTATTTATCACTCTTTTAAACTACACGGTATAAATTAATAATAAATAGATTGTCAATCCGAATTCTGAATTTAGTTACACTTAACACTCGTCTTTTCTCCCCAAATGTATTGTGCCAGAATTGAGCCCGAGATCTTTTCCTACAAATTCAGTTTGTGTTGCCAACTGAGCTACCACTTAGGTGCCCTTGATTATTTATCTGTTAGTGATTGGTTTAAACATCAGAGGTACACAGTGTTACTGTTAATATAATGGTAAACGCTATATAACAAAGGATACTGGGCTTAAGGGTTTAATCCAAGGCCTTAATTGAAGGGACAATTAACCATTTGAACAGCATGAGGTCCATTCGGTACTTACAGCCTCAAAGTAAGAGTAATAAAGAATGTCTGGGCCCCATTCTACTCATTCTTTAGAACTTTCTCAAACACCACCAAAGACAAAATACATTCACATTCAAATCTAAATCTCCATGTCATGTCAGGCAACTTATTTTTTCATATTACAAACAATCAATGTTTAAATCGAGAATATTCACATCAGAGTAGAATTGACTCTTCCAACTCGTATCACAATATTGTATATAACAGAAATAAAACATGTATCATCTAAACCAGCTAATTGGTACACAACTTTAGTTTCACCTATATACCCTATCTTTTGCCAATACCAAGAAATCACATGTGTCCCCACCTCCTTATACTCAATTAAAAGCTTCTTTACCCTTTCTTCACTTTCCTTAACCCATAACTCCATCTAGAATAAATAAACATCTTCTTCTTAATCTCCTCATCCATATCTTCCTCATTGCTTTGCTTAATTAGAGTGACATTTTCTAGCACTATCTACTGAAAACTGAAGCATGCTTGCTCTCCCACCCCCACCACCACTCTCTCCCAAATCCAAGAACCAAACCAAACCACTCTCTCTTGACCAAATTGTCATATCAAAACAACCCACAAATTCAACAAATTCAGCTACAACAAAGTTAACCAGGCAACCAACACTAAGGTTTCAAAGGACCAATCCAATCATATGGTTTGCTTCAGTTCTTTGCCTCATATTCAGCCTTGTACTCATCTTCTTTGGGGTTGCAACTTTGATCATCTTCATAGGAATCAAACCAAGAAACCCCACATTTGACATCCCCAATGCAAACCTCAATGCTTTGTATTTTGACTCCCCACAATACTTCAATGGTGACTTCACCCTCCTTGCCAATTTCACCAACCCCAACAGCAAAATTGATGTGAGGTTTGAGTCTTTGGATGTTGAGCTTTTCTTCTCAGACAGGATCATATCATCACAGTCAATCCAGCCTTTTACTCAGAGGAGAAGGGAAAGCAGGTTGCAATCACTGCACTTCATATCCAGCTTGGTGTTTTTGCCTAAGGATCTTGGTGTGAAGCTTGAAAAGCAGGTGCAAAGTAACTTGGTCAATTACAATGTAAGAGGAACATTTAAAGTGAGAGTAACTTTGGGGCTTGTTCATTTATCTTACTTGCTGCATAGTAGATGCCAGATAGAGATGACTGGTCCACCAATTGGTGTTTTAGTAGCTAGGAAGTGTGTAACAAAGCGATGAAGATGCAGGGTTAATTAGAATTCTTCATGCTTGTTTGCTGCTTTCTGCTCTGTTTGGATTCATAGTTTGTAGTAATATACACATACTATATGTATATGATTTTCAATGGTAAAGAAAAAAGGGAAGATGATTAAGATTACGTTTCGATATCTATTCACACCTGTACAAACGGACGTTAGCACTAATTTAAAGGAACAAAACTTTTCTTATAAATTGTGATGAAAGTCCGTTCACACATAGGAGATATATATTTTGTTCTTTGGTTTGTAGATAGAAGGATGGATTTCATTTCATATGCTAAAATCAATTTAATAGTGTTTCTTCCTGAATAAGGTGGTAATTTCAAAACAGGCTCACTAAAGCAATAATTACATTAACTTTACTAGTGTTTTGTTTTTTCTGAAGTGTGGTGTTTTATTGAACATTACATTTATTAGATTTAGAAGCCTTTTTGTCTGTCTGCCAAAGCGTGAGAAAGACTCTGCAAAGATTAATGTGGAATCATCTAGGATTTTAAAATTATACATGCATCATTTACCTTGGTTAGCTTTATACAGTTATACCTCAAAGTAATGAGACATAATACAGAATCTTCAAAGCAGACACTTACATTAGTTTAATCACGGATAGCATATGAGAATATTATTAGGAAGATCCTTGTCCTACTAATGACCCTTCAAAAAAGCACTTTGGCCTTTGGTTACCTCCACTTAGGAACTTTGGTTAGGAAGAAAAATAATTATATGAACTATTTGAAGTTACACAATATATTTATAGGCTTGCCTATCGTGTATTAAGAAAAATCTGATTCACAAGTTAAAAGAGATTATTTGCAAATTAACTTTAACACATAATAAACATCTTATAAATAACATATACCTAGTGTTATTTCTAAGAAAATAGTTCATGAATATACCAATTTTTAATATTGTCTACTGTAAAAACATGGTTCAGGATTGTGAAGGATTGCATCGTGTCGGTCTCTCCCTATCAAAGATATTAAGTCATGGTAGCATTTGATGATGGAGCTATCTTTCTCTCATTTAGAGGAACTTGGAAAACTCTGAATATCATTGTTTTAAACTATGGACTAAGAGCAAGTTAGGGTGTCACATGTACACTCTTGCAAACTTCACCCACCAGATAAATGTAAGAGTGTGTCGAGAAGTGTCACGTTAACAAAGATATGACCAAATAAGTTCTTATATAAGGGTAAAGTAACCCTTACACCTGAGCTAACTTTTGAGTTAGAGTTAGACTTAACACAAATTAACACAAATTCTAAGAAATATACATCACAGACTTTGTTTCAAGTTACATACAAGTCTCCAGGGAATATACCAAGAGCACTCAAGCATGCTAAAAGAAAGAGGTGTTAAGGATTTAGGGTGTGTTTGATTTCACGTTTGAAGATGCTAAATGTGGATCCAAGAATCCAAAAACAACTATTTCTTGCTTCTAGAAACGTGAATCTGGCCCAAACATAGATCGTGAATCTGACCCAAACGTAGATCCAGACAGCATTTTCCAAACATGCATTTAATCTGATGAAGGTTAATATCACTCTTGCATAGAAAAATCCCTCTCACTAGCGAGTGGTAGCTCATGGCTTTTCAATAATATTACAGCCACCTTATTAATGCTAAGAAACAATTTTGTGGAAAGCCCTAACCGACCATCCTCTTATTTTTTGTTTCAATTCTGACACTACTAGACGTGGATCCATCTTTCCAAAATATTGTTTTCAATTTGATGTAGATCCCTACTAGAGGTGGATCCCTAGTGTGTTTAGATTGGTGGTGAGCACAGTCTAAAACATGGGAGCCCCAAAAGTTACACTCATTAACTTCTCTCAAGAAGTGGTTATGGAACTTCCCACCACAGAACAATAATGCAATATGGTAAAAGGTAACATGAAATTATCATTGGAGAATTCACACAACATGCCATTTATTAAATACAAACAAAAGGATAATGAAATGGTGATCCAAGGTTCCATAGAGTCAAAATTGATTTTGAACTAAAATTCAGATCTCCAGCATAATAGTGATTGAGCAAATTTTAACATACTAATATTGTGGAATTTGCTCCCAGGTGTAATTACTGTGAAGGAACCACCACTTGTAAATCATCATCTGTTCCAAAGTACCTATCTCCAAACTCGCCCATGCCTGGTATGACACGGAAATCTGCATTCAAACCTATCTCAATCTCAGATGTCACTATTTTAATCTTTGGAAATTTTTTGCAGACCACATGTACACCTTTAGGAGCCTGAAAAAGGAGAAGAAAAATGCAAATCATCAAATAAAGAAGCAAGGGAAAAACAATCACAATACAAAGTAAAAGAGCAAGATATATAGAGGGGTTAAGGCATTATTAACTTACAGATATGAGATTAAGAAATATAATGTTGCACTCTGGTACACCCTTTCTTATAAGCAAAGAAATTGCTTGAACAGCCGAATTACCTAAACATGAAAACTTTCATGAGAACCAGCAAACAAAAAACAATTTTCAATCCACTCTCATTATGCTAACTAATTTGTAGCTTTAATTAAGTTGCAATAGTCTGCAGACACTTGAAACTTCAGAACAACAATGACAGCGACAAACAAGAGAATAACAAACCTGTGCCGAGGATAGGGTCCAACAGCAACACATGCCGGTCCGAGATATCCATTGGCAACTTTTCATATATTAGCTGTTTATTTGATCAAAGGATAAGAAGTCAGTGATCCAGAAAGGAAAAACAATATGCAACAAAGCATACATGCAGATGGACATACCTGCTGACCATTGTCACCTTCTCTGTGAATTAAAATTTTCCCAATCTTGATACCTTTACAGCAAGCTCGTAACGCATTCTCCATACTCTCCCCACTGAAATTTGTAGAATATTATATAACATAAAAGAAAGTGATTCTCTATTATAAACTGAAGAGATGTAAGTTCACATCAAACTAAGGATGGAGGGGGTAGGAGCTAGTTAACAAGGGTAAGTTTGGATTATGACTCCAAGGTAAAAAGTAAAAAATGCCACCATATACAATCTAATAAATTTGGTACTTCTAAACTCAAGTCTTATTTATTGAATTATATAACGTATAATTATCTATTAAGAAAAGACATGTCAGTCAATACTTTGAAGCATGGATGAGAATGTCTAATCAAATATTCAAATGGCCATGTGACTCCAGCTTTGGACTGGCTAATACCTTCTGATGACAGAGACACCACACAATCTCTTACAAAAATCCACACCAGTGTATACAGAACCTGCATTTGAGGACATGCATAAAATGGTTGATACATGAAACAAGTAACTCTATTTTGTAAATTGAAGAATAAGAATGAAAACCACATGGAGAGAGACACAAAAGCATAGTTCAGCATTGTAAGGATCTGAAAATCCTAACGGCGGTGTCAATGGATAAAAGAGGATAAAAGACAATATTTTTGGTATTTTTAATTATATAAAACTGAAAGGATAAACAAGATAACTAGAACTAAGAGGCGGGGTCCTCTTAGAACCAAGAGGCTGGTTCCTCTTCAAGGGCGGGTTCCCTTTACAACCGAATAATTCTCAAAACATAACTTTAACCTCAGAAGAGACTCATATTTATAATAAACTAAACCCCTAAGAAATAAAAGATCCACTTTTTAAATAAAAGATAACCCAACCCAAAATAAAATATTAAATCCTAAAGTACCTAAAATAAACTAGATATTTCTAATCCTAACAAGCATGGTAATTGCTGCAATCAACAACATGGAAAACAGATAAAAAAACATTTGGCACCCAATCTATCAAGAAAAGTTCCTTGACATGGAAGTTAAAATGCAACAGTTATTGGTAGAGTCCTTCCAGCATGGATTCGCGAAGAATACTATGCCCGCATACTATGATTTCATATGCAGTGAAGGAGACATGAAAAAGTAAAATATTGGGGGCATATAAGAAGCTCTACCAAGACTAGAGGGTCAAAGATATGGGTTACAGAAATTTACAACCAAAAATAAAAAACTAAAACTGTAGCCAAAGACTTTTCCAGAAAAATGCGTAGCTATTGTACATTTGTACTGCTAAATTTGGGAACAATATGTCAGCATGTAAGAAACAAGATATACAACATACACACTGTCCACAATATTTACGATGAAAGGAGAATGAATCATCTGTCAAAGCAAATATGATACAAACTAAGGTATTTAGCTCATTCAGTTGAAACCTTTAGCAGCTAGGATCAACATAGAAAATAACATAGAAAGCTTGTATATCACTATAATCTTACGAGGCAAGTATCATAAAAGAAAAGGTTATACCTGTGGGCGTGACTACTTGCTTTTCTGTAAATGGCAGATGCCCCAAGCCATGTTCTACAACCTGGTCAATTGCATTAATTATGATTATCAATAATTAACGAAAGTTGCCGTGTCACCACTAAATTAAAAAAGCAACAAATGAACTGTCTTTACTTACCAATCGAATCAAGCGATCAGCATAAAATACGAAATCATGCTTTGTTATTTGAGCATCACGGATCAGGGTATGCATACCCCGTATCTACATAGAAGCATTATCACGACGATTCCATGTTTATAAAAATAAAAATCAAAGTTTGGAGCTGTGTGTGGGATAATTGAAAAGGTAAATAGATTGCAAGAGAGAAAGATACCTGAAAAGTTGTCTGAATTACATATAAATTTGGATATATTTTACATAGGTCATGTTGACCAAGCTTTGTGCGGATATGCTGTACAATCAAATCACATGCCACATGATTATCTCCTCCACGGGGTATAATTACATCAGCATACTTCTTTGTGGGAAGAATGAAGTCATCAAAAGCTGGCTTCACAAATTTTGAATACTGCAACAAGTATAACATAAGAATCAGCTTCCAAAATTCATCAGATCAAATAAATTAAACACTGAAATCTGATGAAAATAAGTGTGCTTCACCAATATTATAATGAGAGCAAAATCAATCCTTATGATTTAATTCCACAAAAACAGAATAATCAAAGGCTTCATTGTTAAGGAATTTAAATAGTAGCCAACCAACAGCATGAAACTAAAATAAGATTTCTCAAGTCGTGCAATGAAGTAAATATGATCAATCTGAAAAAGAAGCAAGAGATAACCTAAGTATGCTAATGGTGGCACAAATGGTCTGGCAAAAAATTGCTACCTGATCAAGAACTGTTCCAATATCGCGGCCCTTCTCATTAGTATCACGCCTAATCCTTCTTGCCAAACGAACATCAGCATCTGCATGATTTTTTTAAAATGTGAAATGACAGCTTATCTTAGTGTGCCAATAACACGCTTATAAATTTATTATAAAAGGTACACATAAACGACAATTTAATGAATTAATAAAGAACCAACATACAAATGAAAAAAGTAACTAACGTGAAGATATAGGGTCAAATTGTCATAGACTCAGCATATCCCCAACCCCACTCAAATAAAATAAAAAATCATTGTTCTTTAAATAACATGGAACAATTCAGCATATGAATTTCCTATATCACAAAGTGGTTTATGAAAGGGGGGGGGGACAATTCAATGAGATGATTAATCTAACAAAATATCCCATATAAATTAACAAATGCTTTGTAAAACATGTAATAATAAAAAATTCTGATCTAAAGGTAGAACAAAAATAATAAAGGACCTGTGTCAACAAATATCTTCATACTCATCAACTCCCGAACACGTGGATCATGGAAAACAAGGATGCCTTCCAAAATGATAACATCTGAAGGGTTTACCTGAAAACAGGTTAAAGCGATATAAAATGTAATGATAATGACAACAATTTTGCATGCAATACTATGTTTGAAATACTCATTTTGATCATCTTGTCAGATATATTTTATACTTGCTATATGCAGAAAAGAAAAACAAGTTATTCTTTTGCATGATATTCACAACTTCAAAATTAGAATTCCAATCTTAAGCTGTAAAGCATTTTAAGAAACTAGGGGTAAACAGCTAATGAAACACAGAAGTTCTAGAGATATACCCTTCTTAACACATCAGTCTTGTAACTCTTAAAATCATACTTCGGGATATCTACAGCTTCGCCACGCTTCAACTTGTCCATAACAAGTAGCAATTGCTCAGTATCAAAAGCATCTGATGATATGATAACAGAAGTGCAAAACATTAACATAGTCATTAAGTAAATTAAAATGTTATATATCTTCCATTCTTCCTTATCTAGCTAAACAATCGAAGTTTATGTACAATCCTGTACTGATGTGTTCATAATTGATTGGCTGGAATGACTAAAACGTGAGAATCATTAAAGGGTTTGGACCCTCATCCTCAAAATGCATTTTAGGAAAAAGAGAATTTCACATTTCTATGAATAAATAGAACTAAAGAAAGAAGACATTCTTTACAATATCTTAATATTAAGAGAATGTCACTAATAAGGACAGAAGAAGTATAGTTGTACTGACCAGGATGGTCAAAGTTGTAATCCTGCACTTTTTTTATTTCCTCCTCAGTCAAGTTATTGTAAAAGGAATCCTGTCATAAATAAAACAGTTTATCTATTAAGCCCAATGTATCAATGCAAGTACAATAAGAAACATTTAGTCCATATTATAAAATGCACATCCAAACAAGAAAAATAAGACAAAAACAAGAAAGAAACAATTAATAGAAGTGGTAAATCAGAGGGGGGGGGGGAGAAAAGAATATACAATGAATGACAAAGAAAAGGCATTCAGAATATTTTTCAATTATATTACCCAAATAAAGGTATACAATCTTCGTATTATGACATTTTGAAGGGAACTTTGAGAAAAGAGAGTTATATGTTATTAATACAAGAGGAGGTTAGGAACAAGCAGGGCACAAAATCAAAACTAATCAAATAAAAAGAGAGTGATGCATTATGGCGTTATCAATGGTGTCTACTTTACCATGAAATTAAAAAATAAAGATGGTAAAACATTCTATAAATTCTTTGAATATCGTAAGGAAAGGAAAAAAAAACCCATGGTGATTCAGAAGATGGGAAGAACAGGATGCCTGAGGCTTGAAGAACTAACCTACTGATTGTTTTCCCTTCATGATCATTTTGAGTCACAGACAGTAAATCATAATACATTCTCAATTAGACCTCCAATAAGTATAAATAGGAAGAATGCATTGCCTGATTAACAAGTACAACTCGCTGGTCATGAAGTTGCTGAATAATCATGTCACAAACTGTTTTCTTGCCAGATGCAGCACCCCCAGCAACACCTGTAACATAAAACAAAAATTAGAGTCATTAAAACAAAACAAAAAGTTGAAGAGATTGAAAGCAAACTAGGGATCCTAACTTAGAATCTCATAATGTATCATAATAGTGCAGGAAGCTCTACTTTATGATATATAAGTTGACAGAATTTGTAGCATAAAATCACAGTGTAATGGGAATATTTATCTTTAATGAAAAGAAAAGCGGAGGTCCTTGCTAGCATTGTGCTCTTTATCAATGGCCCCCCAGCGTGTGGAACAGCCAAGACGGACCTTTTTGGATATATAATCCAAGTGGAGAGTGGAGTAACGGGAACAGCCGTCTGATGGAAAACTACTTTCACGTTCGGTTCAGAGAGGTGAAATGAAATTATGATGCTAGCATATGAACATGAATTTGGCTAGTATATAAGATGCTAAGTAATTTTATTTCACGTTAATTTTAAAAACTCAAGTATATCTTTTCACAGCAAAACATGAATTCAGACCTGAGTACGTCATTATTCTTTCAAGGAAACATACATTTCCAGTCAAGAAATTCTATTCCTTCAACTAATTATGTTCATGTTTGATGCTCTTCAACAATAATTTTATTCAAGTACACTCATGACTCAAGACAACTTAATGGCTCATGTGAACTACAGCCAAAGTGACAGAACAGGGCTGGTGACAATTTCTCTGGCAGAACAGAACTGAATCCATTTATAGTCTCTAGCACCTCCAACATCAAGGGCCCAAATACGTAGTTTGTGACTTTACTACTACTTTGCAGCTAGCTGTAAGAAAACACACCTATAATGAAAGGTTGTTTATACATGTCAGTTGCCGATGTTGTTGGTTGTTCAGTGTTAGCCTCTCTTTTCTCAAAACCATCCATGTGAAATCCAGAAAAATGAACCTCCGAGGAAGACTCCATTAAATCGACAGCTGACTTAGCATTCATTGGCAAAGACCTGGAAATATGATGTTTAAAAATCATGGAGAGAGAAATAAAATCAAACAAATATTTAAGAGAAGTCAATAAATGTATTAAATATATCCTACGGAGAGTTTATATAGGTTGCCACCATCTAAAAGCATTCACATTAAGTTTTCACATCTTTCAAATGACTGATTCAATCAACTCAACCATTTCACCCTTTGATGCTTTTGGTTATATTCATTTCTGATAATCAGCAATTCATTGACAAAACTAGCCTGAAGTGGCATGCTACTTCTTCATCTTCCAGAATCATTACACATTGAGATATTGAGGAAAACCCATTCATGGTCATAGGCTATGGTAAAAGTTAAATGAAGCTGCTCAAAGCATGCCTAGGAAATACAGCAAAGGCTTCTGAGACCTCCTTGCTCTTAAATCTTCCCCAAAACCTCACAACTAGACGAAACACTCAAATTCTTTAAGTGAAACACACAAATTTAAACCCAATTTTATTTTCCCCTTATCTATTATTGACAGATAGTGTAAACAGCAAAGGCCTCATATCACTTTCCCAATATAGATGTATCAAACAGAGTAGTCCACAGTATGATATATAATATATCCAATGAACATGAATCATGATCATAGTGGTTCAGGACAATCCTTCCAGCAAAGTAGTCCACAGTGATTTCAGTGACAAGAACCTAGTGAATAAAACATCTATAGACAGAAGCAAAACAGCACTCAAGCAAGGAGAAGCTCCCTAAAATGCAACTAGAACACCCAAAAAAAATTAAATAAAAAAAAATCCAACTTTATGCTCTCCCACTTCACCACTTTACAAATAACACACACCCCAGAAACCACAGTCCAAGTACTCAAATGGGTTTTCCAGATCCAATAAGAAAAAGAAAAACAGATAAAAAGATTGAAAATTTGATCAAAATAGAATCCCAGACAAAAATCAAGCAATGCACAGAAAGAATTGCTGTACTAAACAGTCAAAGGGTGGTTCCAAAACGTACCTGGTGAACACAAGAAGAATTTGAGTGGAAAAGAAAACTGAAATTGAAGAAGGTGGGAGTTATTACAGAGAGTACGGAGTGTATATGTCAACAACACGTACACAACATTGACGAAGGCTTATGGGATGTCCCTTTATTTCGGTTTGGTCTATATCTACTATCTAGTCATTGTTGGTAAATGGACCCTATATTTTCTACAAGTTTATCACTTTCACCTACCGTAGTTTTGCATTTCTTTTCCTAGATAGTTATCTGTTAGAACTTAGAAACTTAAAATATACTTTACTCGCTTATTTTTGAGATAATTTGTTAGGAATTATTTTTATTAGAAAGATAAATAAATTGTCCAACAGCTCATAGAATACTCATAGAACAGTGCCGTTATTTGGCACATAGTATAGGTACGATGAGGCACGACAGTGATGCTAATTTAATTCTAATAAAATTTAGGAACTCAACTTTCATTTCATCAATAAACAAAAACTTAAGACATAGAATAGAATAGGCAAAAGGGTGTTCTGTTACTCCTTGCTCTTACGTAAAAAAATGATTGGTAGATATATGAATAGTGTCAAACACTAAACACTTCTTTTTATGACGGTCAAAAACCGTCACAAAATTATAAAAAAACATCACAATTGTAAATATGCAATTTTATGACAGTTTTTAACGTCACAAAGAAGAGGTGTTTAGTATTTGAAACTATTTATATCGCTGGTCTCACATCAATGACACACCCAACAATACTACCTTCTCCCTCTTCCTTCACCTGTGGTTGGACTTATGATGTCTTCCTCAACTTCAGAGGCATCGACACCCGCCACGGTTTTAGTGGCAATCTCTACAGTTCTCTGCACCAAAAGGGTATCAACACCTTCATCGATGATGAAGGGCTCAACAAAGGAGAAGACATCACACCATCCCTTCTCCATGCTATCAAAGAGTCTAGGATTTTCATTGCTGTTTTCTCTGAGAACTATGCTTCCTCAACTCATTGTTTGGATGAGCTTGCCATGATCATTGAGTGCTCCAAGGCGCAAGGAAGGTTGTTTCTGCCAGTTTTTTATGGTGTGGATCCATCACAAGTTCGCCACCAAAGTGGGACTTATAAAGATGGTTTGCAAAAACATGAGGAGAGGTTCCAAGATGACAAGGGCAGGGTAAAAAAATGGAAGGATGCTTTATGTCAAGCTGCTAATGCGTCTGGCTGGCACTTCCAGCAAGGGTAACTCTCACCATCCTTTTTACATAATTTTTTGGTAACCCTTTATTGCTGTTTGTCTAATGATATAATTTTTTAGTAACCATTTATTGTTGTTTGCCTAATGATATTCATATCAATATATAAGATGGAAGAAATAGTAGGCAAGAGTTTAAATGTAGCAAACGTAATGCGTTTGGTTCTATGTGAGAAGTCCCATAATCACTTTGGGAGAGGCTACGAAATCTAGTTTTTAGAGTTACCGTGCTTTGAATTGTGTGGCAGCATGAATCCAAACACTAATAGTAGTTGTGATATTAATTTTTATGCCTATGATTAGTTTTCTTATTCAAGTCAACAAACTAAACACATCCAATGCTTCAATTTCAATTTATATGTACTTAAAACTGCTTCTATAATGTGCAGGTCTCAATCAGAATATAAGTTTATTGGAAAGATTGTGGAAGAGGTCTCTGACAAGATTAATCGCACTCCTTTACATGTTGCTGATAACCATCACAATACAACAATATTTGATATATCTATGCGTACTTTGAAATTTCAAAAAATTTGATATTGGTTCAAACACAAACATGATTTTATGTACCACGTTGACTTTAACATGGATTAAAGTGTAAGATTTTGCCACATCGAGTTCAACATAAATTCAAACAAACTTAGTTCTGTAGATAAGCATTTACAGAAGCTTCATTCCAAATTTCGACTACAGAAAATCATAGATGAGAGGACTTGGGTAACTGGCATGTTAGTATGTTACTACTGTTCAAGATTAGTCATTAAAGTCTTGCAATCGCATTTGCATATTCATTACAAGCAACATGATCTTGTCAGGTTGCAACATACTTGTACTTCTCCTTAGCAATTGTGACTGCAAAGATTAATATAGGCTCTTAACTATCAAAATATCCGCTCGGGTAAGGGTTTTTCAGCTGGAAGTTGAAGTAATTCTCGAATCCCTTCACAAACCTGCATTGAGACAATGAAAAGTTCTTGAAACTCCAAACTAAAATTATTATTATTTGGAGAAAATAGATTACAACTTTCATAAAATATCTTTCTGGGTCAGTTCCAGGACTATGTTAAACATCACTAAGCCTATACCTTGATACTTTCAGAAGTAGAGCAATCATATGGGCCAGCACACCCACTATGCCCTAGCCCATACCGGTCAAGGTAAAAGCCCATAGGGCTTAAAAGCTTAGAGAAGTGTGTTAGGACCAAACACTAAAACATACATTTAGCCCATCCCTTATATGGGCTGTCCCTGGCCCTAACCCACATAGCCATATCAGCTTTTAAGCCCTATAGCTTATGGCACTTCGTGAGCATTTCCCCCAACCCACCTAAGCTACGGTACATGAGCATTTTCCCTATCTAATGTGAACTAGAGATAGCCAAGTAGGCTGGCTCATATTGACTATTAAGTAATATCTATTTGACCAAACAACATGCCTTACATGAGAAGGAATTGCATGAAGTAGCAAAGATTAGGAAGCCAAAGAGTTGAAAAAACCCGTGAACATACCAGCTTAATTTGGGCTTTAATTGATGCAATTAACTGAGTGTAATCCTCTATCTGCCTGCATGATGGAAGCCATGCCTTAAGTTTAAATATACAACAATATTTTCAACCAAAAGAAAACTAATTGAGTATTTTAAGACATGAAAAAAGTGAAGAATGGAGATAAATTTGCCCCACAATGGCCATGAGAAATTTACTAACACACAATCTGTATCTGTCACAATTTCAAGGCCATGTGTATCTCTGTCTGATCAAGCCTATCAGACTGGTAATCTAAGAATTGGATGATAAACTGGTGGAACCAATCATGAACTGGAAGAACCAATTCAGTTTTCTGCTTCACTATTAACTGGTTCAATTTAATCCTCACATAAAAAAACATTCTGGTACTTCACAGAATCAATTCTGAGCCCCAAAGTTAAAGAAGCAAGAGTTAACCATTGTGCTCCATGTATTTTCTGTTAACTTCATACATACTATAATATATATATATATATATATATATATATATTATTTTAGTTAAATACAATAGAAAACTATTTTTACCACAACTAAAAACATTTAATATTATACAACATTAAAATACATTTGTATAAATATATATTAAATATATAGTTATATACTAATGACCGGTTTGGTTTTAGAAATGCTTAAAATGCTCAAGACTATACATTTGTTATTTGTTAGTCAAGCCTTCCAAACTACACTCTCTTTTAATGAGTGCCTTGTGAGGTGTTATGACTAACAGCTCATAAGCCAGCCTAAAGTTTCACCAACCTTTGCTACACACATTAATCAATTGTCAGCTTTTAGCCTAACCAAAACAAAATCATAGGGAAAGGAAGATAGATAAATAGGAAAGAAAAAAGTGAAGTCAACATATGTAACTCTCTTCTGTCATGCAAGATAAGAATATCATCTAAAGT
The DNA here is from genome assembly GCA_030819835.1 of Acmispon strigosus. NCBI lineage: Eukaryota > Viridiplantae > Streptophyta > Magnoliopsida > Fabales > Fabaceae > Acmispon > Acmispon strigosus. The sequence goes on from JAUAMA010000007.1 coordinate 39,872,310, forward strand.
CTAGAATCTGATTATTTACTACCTCCCGGCAACAGAACAAGACAAAGTATAACTAAAGGAAAAAAAGTATCTCAGAGCATTTTTAAAAGTTACAAGCATTAATCAAACTCATTGTGGTTACTGATTTGACAAAAAAAAACATGAGGATCTTGGACTGCAGTCTATTTAAAAGTCAATTCCAATGTCATTTGAATAATTGAACCAAGTCATACTGTTGCATAAACTTCAAAACATAAGACCGGGAAGGCCATAATAAACAGACTAATCTTTCAAGTTTAAAGTAGGCCAAATACGTTAAATGAAAAGCTAATACCTGGTTAGCTTTTCTTCCCTTTTTTCTATGTATTTCAAAGCTTCAGACCAAGTAAACTCCACATGGAATCCCAATCCTACATCCACAAATATGTGCTCTGTATTGGGCCTGTAAAGTTTTGATGAAGTAGATAAAATATGAAAGAGGTGTGAAGGCCAAACAGAGAAGATCTAACTAAGAGTGCCCAGATGAAAAGCACTAGCAGTTAATTTGTCGGAGGATCTAGGGTTAAAATTCAATATACCAATTGTATCCTGGAGGGGATGAGAGGAGTGTATAAATGTAAGTAGGGCTATAAAGCACAAATCTTATTGTTTGATAATATGGTGATGATGGATGCTAAAAAGATTATTTGTACAAAATGGTGGAGAGGAATGACTATTAAAGTGATCATATGATGAAGGAAAAACACGGTTCACACATATTGGTGATAAACTGATAATATACATTATGCAAATGTGATTTAAAACAATCAAAAGAAATCATGAAGAAAGGTTGATTACTTACACTTCTGCCTGCAGGTATACCTCAGACCCAAGATTGACCAAAGTTCTTAGACTGGTTACACTATTCTTCTCTAGGTTTTCAATGTTTTTTCGCAAATCCGCACTGAGGGAACAAGTCAAGTGGATTCAGACATAAAAATGGTCCTTTATTGAATGCAATATCAATAAAGTGGACTACAAGTAACATACCATGTTTCACATGAGTCAGAAATATAAATCTATATGATAAAAGTGAAAAAGGATACAAAACTTTCTGTTTTTCAAACACCTTGTCCCTGCAATAAAGAGATGGAAAAAATAAGTATATAAAGATTGTGAAACCTGATGTAATAAATAAAGCAAAACTTAAGAGTCAGGTGAGCACATATATAAACTATTTTAAATCCATTTTCCAAAACATTCTGAATATGAAGCTTTAGAAAGCCTCAAGGCTACATGTATAAATTGCACAGTAGAATGAACTAATTGTAGCTTAATTACACAAAGGCACAATACATTTTTCAATTAGAAGAACTTAGGGTAATGGTGGGTAAACATCATTCAATACGACATAATTTTATAAACATTATTTGAAACAACCAAGAGCAAACACTTTACCGCTGAGCAATAGCATGAAGAAGATCAGGTTTCAAGCGCTTATCAACAAATTCTTCAAATTTTTGAACTTTTTTGTGGTGTAAGCTGTCCATTTAAAAAAGGGTCCTAGTAAAAGGAAGAGCCAATTAGGAATCATCAGTTATACTTGTATATGTATATAACGAATCACAAAAATCATATTCCACAATTAATTTAAATTTCATTCTTTTCCTCTTTTTACTGCTAATTATTGTGTTCCTTGAGGAGGGGAAATAATGAACTAGGTTCTTTTGAGCAGCATGATAACATTATCAAAAGACAACATTAGCAGCTTCTATTCCAGCTACTAGAATTCATTTGAAGAGAAAACACATAATGTTTCAAAATAATGAAGAAAAAATTGAAGAACGTCACTTAGATAAGATACCGGCGGCGAATGACAACAGTGTTCCTCCCTTCTCCTTGCTTACCGAGTTTGCATCCAAAAACTGTATTGCATGGGGGCAGTATCAATCAAAATCTTTGTAGAAGAACAAAGAGAAAGGTCTCCGTCTCCAAAATACTAACATGAACAAGGCTATAAAAACCCACAAGACTGTAAATGAAACTCAATTATAGTTGCTATATAAAAGTATGCACATTTATATGTACCTAGTAATTGACACATGATTTACCAGGTATGAAACTGGGGAAAATTGAGCAAAGCTTGAGTTCAAACAATAAAGATAAGATAAATCAATGCCTAATAAGGATTACACCCTTGGTTTCAAATTGGGAATCAAATAAAGGCTAAATCAATGCCCACCGCCATGGAAAAAAAAACACATCTTACAAGTTCATACATAATCTTAACTCAATCACCTCAATGCCTCAATTTACCAGCATACCAACGAAGCAAATTCAATACAAAATGATGACACAGATGCAAAAATATGAACCAGGCAAAAGCTAGCTTGTTCTCAAATTTCCCCCTTTTGTCACACACCAACCCACAAAGACAATTTTCCCGATCTTTATTAGTATTGCACCAGTTTCAATCTTCCCAATCCTTCGCTCTCACCCTCTCAAAAAATGTTGTGCCCACATTAATTTACAACCAATAGAAAGCCACCAATACAGAACAGAAAATCAAGTTACTATCAAAGTTCAAAAGGGCACACTGATTGAAGTTGAACGAACCGAAGCTGAACGGTTGATGATGGCGGCGAACTGGGAAGGAGGAGGAGAAGGCAGCGGCGAGCTTGGAAGGAGAAAGAGTCGCTGGCGACAAGCTTGGGAGTAGAAGGAGTCGCCGGCGGCGAGCTCGGAAGGAGAAGGAGTCGCCGGCGGCGAGCTTGGAAGGAGAAGAGTGGATTGGAGCGCAGCTTTGAAGGAGAAAGTGGAGCTTTGAATTATGTCTCATTGTTTAGTTTTTTTATATAGTAAGGGTAGATAAGTAATTCTTCATCAACTGATACTCATGAGTACATGTAATCGGATATCCGCTACGCTGTTTGTAAACGAGTAGCTAAAGTAACTCATTTCTGTAACCGGGGTACTCTTCAACCTCGGGTACCCGGACTCGTCAATCCTATTACCCATACAGGTTTTACTTATGAGTACCCGCGGTATTTTTTGCCATTGCTAGTTATGTTGGTTTGTTGTGATTTTGTTTTATTTTGATTTTTATAACTGATTCTAATTTAGTTTAGTTAACCATCGCGCGTGTATATATATATATATATATATATATATATATATATATATATATATATATTTATTGTATGTCATGTTTATTTTTTAGTAAATTTTGCTTTTCTAGTTAATTTGTGAATATGTGTAAAAAATCCAAAAGTAAATAAAATTTCAAAGGACGAATGAAGGCCCAAGAGTTTGGATTTAATTGTGTAGGGTTAACCCGAAGGGTGGTCAAAGCTTCACAGATGAAAGGTGAGAAAGAAAGTTTGATCTCGAAGTTTTCAAACAAAAATGCATACACATAAAAGAAGTGGGGGTCGTTTTCCCCCCGTCTAGTGTCACACACTCGTTCGTTGGCGGTGCAAGGTTTGGCGACCAAGTCAGGGTCATAATTATCTGAGCAGAGCCCGCCAACTTGCCTACAAAAGTATTCTAGAGACAAATGAGTGAGCAACGCAAGGCTGGCACTCGCGACTTTGGGGGGCGACCAACCCAGTTTGGACTGGTCGAGGAACGACTCCTCAAAATTTCGGGCACAAGTGGCCGGAGACAACGGAGGAGGAAGGTGGCTTTCAGTGTTTCTAGTGGCAGGGCCCATACTTATAATCTTATGCAAAGACACAAAAATAGAAAAGAAAGGGAGAACGTACTGGTAAATAGGGGAGGACAAAGAAGGGACAAGGCAGTTTATAAGTGCGGCGGACAAGGGCGGAGAAGTCAGAGAGCCACCGGAGTTCGCGGAGGAGTAGGGGACACAAAGGGTAAAGGTTCACCGGAAATCATAGGAGAAGAAAGCACAAGAGAAGCAAATTTGGTAATCTAAGAAGTGGGGTTGTTTATATAGAGGAAGAAGAGAGGTGGGAAAGTCATGTCTGATGGGGCAGGCACAAAAAACGAGTAACTGGGAAATCAAATCCCATCATTACTCGCGTTGTTCCACGCCGCATCATTTCGCGTAAAGTGATGATTATGCATTTAATGTAGAACGGCGCATGGATCCGAAATTCGAGAAAGCAGGTACAAGTCACATCAATAGGCAAAGCAGTTGCGGGAAAGACGAAATTAGAACAGACGAGACAAGCTGACACCAACAAGGCATTTTAGGAGAGGCGGTTAAATCACTCATGACGTCACAATATATTGAAAGACCACGAGAGTACGTCGCCAGGGAGTGAACAAATATGCAATGGATGCGTGGCGGGCGATCAAGAACGCCAATGGGAGCGCTTAAGAGGTACTCATAAGGTATTAAGTCATTTTGAGAACTAATGATTATGTTTGCAGTTGAGAAATATATAAAACAGGTAACTAGACAAGGAAAGCAAGATGAGGTGCAGCTAGACGAGTGACTCTATCCTAACTTGGCGAGTGATTCTCCACCAGACTCACACTTTCTAGATTGGCGGTCACTTTACAGTATGGCGAGTTGTTCCATACTTGTGGGCTCAGTGGACTTATGGACTGGCTGCGACTCCTGTGGGGCAAATGACTTTTTTCCGGCGAGCCGCCACGTGCCCTGATGACCACTTCATTCTACGCTAGGCGTGTCGACTTAATCCAGTCTCATTCGCTCACATCTTCACGCAATGATTGGCGACATATTTATCCTCCACGCCCAGGCCTTAGGTGACTCATTTATTTATAGGATGTTGTACTCTTTTTCTTTCACTAGGTTTTTATCCCACAGGGTTTTTCCTAGGAATGTTTTAACGAGGCACATTCTATAGGGATGACTGCCCAAGGAAGCGTTGGTTAGATTCCATGGCGAGCACTTTATGAAGACACACTTCATTTTCATGCCTCAGACCTAGTGTCTTGTGGGCCTGCGGACTGGGCGGGCACTTTCCCCGGGTGGCGGGCCATGAAGACTTATGAAGACACACTTCGCTCTCATACTTCAAGCTTGGTGTCTTGTGGGCTTGTGGGCTGGGCGAGCACTTCGCCCAGTTGAGAACGACTTGGCGACCGAAGCAAGGACTAGAGTGTGGCGAGCTAAACGGGCTGAGAGGCGTAAGGTTGAGGCTGTTGGGCTGAATGTTATGAGGCCCAGAGGTCCATATCATGTAATCTAGGGTTTTAATGCAACTTATGACTCTCCTCTCTATAAATAGCTAGAGGGGGTTCATGTAAAAGGGGTCTCTCCTATTTTTCACTGATTGAATAATTGGATATTATCTTTACTTGTTACTCCTTCTCTTTCCCTGGTTGCTTTACCGCAACAAGCTCTAACTTGTTTAATTTCGCTGCTTACTTTATCGTCTACCGTTAGTATTCTAAAGCTTACGAAAAGGTTTTGAAAATTATATAATTGTTTTAGAAAAACAAATTTTTATAAGCACACAATTCAACCCCTCCTTCTTGTGTTTGTGTTGGCCCTTATTTTATCACCATCTACCTATTTTGCTCCAGACACCCCTATTTCGAGTGCTAACCCATGTGAATTCAGAATTCTGGAGAGGTAAGTCAATGAGATTACAATCCCCAAAAACAGACGAAGAAAAATATAAATAATAGAGATTTATCCAGCTAGTATGTTAACCAAAACTATTACAACTGAGGCTTTGCATTGCCTCAGCTAGCCCTCGAGGATAATTGATGACGAAGGAGCTACATTGGGTGAAAGAGCAAAAGAGCTTATTATTGTTTATAAGAAGTTACTACAATTAGACTCTAAGTGGGAGAATAGTTATGTTTATGTAGTCTATTTGTAGGCACACATTGCTTAGTTTTAGCAAGAGTTTATCTTGCTCTTGCTATATATAGGGGTGTTGTCTAAGGTGAACTATCAATTAAGTAGTGCACCGTGCACCACTAGCTTTTGGCCAATAAGATCGCGCCAAGTGTTTAGGTAAGTAACCGGTAACCAGTTCTGCAGGTTATTTTATTTTTATAATTTATTATAATTTTAATTTGTTAATTACTATAAACCTCTTTCTCTCTGTTAATCTTCTTTTTATAATTCATTTTTACCATTTTTTTTAAAAAAGAAAGGGTAAAAATGTAATTAACTAATTATTATTATTGTAAAATTTTTTAAATATCAGCTAAAAAAACCTGTTGTAGCAGGTCATTTAGAGTGGTGCACGGTGCACCCTAGACGTCACCATATATAGGTACCACATTATAAACATTATATACACAAAAAAGAATATACTACCTAGTATTGCCGTGGACGTAGGTATACACTGTTTGCCAAATCACATTATATACACTGTGTGGACGTAGATATTTCTTTTTCTCTTTCTCCTTTTTATTTTTGCTCCCAAGAGGAAACTACCACCTTCTAATGTTTTGGACACTTTGTGTCATGATGTTATAGTGTAGTGTAACTGCTGTTTAGTTTACCTCAGCAAAAAAAATTCACCACCAATCTTTCGTGGTTCGGTGAAATGAGAGCAAGAGGGGGAAATTATTATTGTTGCTAAATATCGTGGGAACATATAGTCATATTTTGATTGAAAATAACCTTTCAAACTACAGAGAGTTTTGGCACGAGAATGCAGTCATACAAATACTGAAATTCACGAGAGCAGTTTCTTCTAACCTAGAATCTTGTGGTGGGTCAAAGGCAAAAGAACGAATGAGAAAGCATTATTTGTAGATATATAATACATGAGGTTCATATATAGGAGATATTATTTAGTGGAAAGTCCTTTTATGATTAACCATGATCCATTCTAATTTCTCTCTTTTGATCAAAGAACAAACTCTAAATAAATTGGCCATATGCTAACTACTTCATGAATGCTTGTAGATGAAGTCTCTTCTCTTCTATCTTTAACCAACCAACCTAAAGAAAAGCCTATCAACAGTATAATGAGGGAAAGAGAAACGTGAAAGTCCTCTTTATGTGGTCCATGAATTGGGGTGCAAAATGTAAAGCAATTCACGGAAAAGCACAATGCTAAGCCTCGGCAATGATTTCAATTTTAAGGATCCAACGTTCGGAAACAGGATACAACATTCTAATCCTACCTTTGGGCTTTTATTATTTTTCAAATAGCCCCAATAAGTAGACCACGGAAGAGTAGAAAAAAAAAAAAAAGTTAACTTTTCACTTTTGTGGCGTTAGAAATAGACACAAATATAAGTGTCACGAGTGAGTTTGTGGTCTACTGATGGCAGTCTAAATTATATGATTATTGCTATATTTTTCATTTATTTTGTACTTTTATATTGCATTATCTTTACAGAACTCATGTTTTATCAAATGGGTAGTTAAAACGATGAAAATTAATAAAATATTGCAAATTATATTTGTAACGTCTATTAATTTTCACTATTTGATAAGTACGTAAGTAATAAATTTAGAATTATTTCATGATTATTCTAAAACACAAATATTTATATAGAACTTAGACGAGTGGAGTACAAAATATTATCATGAAAAGCGTAAATAACTAATATTTCGAAATTTTACAGACGATTAAACATATCATCCCCAGTAAAGAGGATATTTTTTCATCCTACCATCACTAATAAATTGATACACAAATTAGAATACTCAAATAAATAGTAAATGACAAATAAAATAATACAATGTCCAATAATAAAAATATTAAATTTCATACAATTATTACATATAAAACATAAATAAATATTAGAAAAACTCTACTAACCTTAATGAAGCTTTACGAGCATTGCAAATACTACAAAATAAAAAATAATTATAAGAAAAGTACTAGCAATTTAAAAAAACAACAAAACTTAAAAGCCGAAGAAAATGATAGAAGAGAAGAGAAGATGTGTGAGTGAAAGTGATGGGCAACACCCATATATATAGGTTACTGAAGGCCATAGTCATCGGTAAAACCGTCTGTAATCTATATAAAGACGAAGTTATTGACGGCTCCAACCGTTAGTAAATGGGTGGCAAAATTGAATGTTTCAAATGTAAACCGGGAAAATGTTCGCCAAAACGGACAGTGGAATTACCAGCGGTTTTACCCGTCGGAACCAGCCGGTGGAATTACTGACGGTCAAAGCCGTCGCAAAAACTGTCGATAACTTTCCCACTGGCCGTTTCGCGCGAAAAAACTTCCTGCCATCTTTCCCTCCGATTAGCGACGATTAAGTCATCGTTAATTTTTTATTTTTAAACACATATATTCTTTAGCGACAGTCTGACGTACCGTTGGTAATTACCCAAACTACCGACAATTTTTCAGCCGCCGGTAATTTCATGTTTTCTTGTATTGAAATCTGGTCATGGAAAGGAAGAGCTTTACTCCCTTGTTACTGCTTGTTTGTGTTACAAAGATTAATTTTTACCCTCTTTCCCCTTCTTATGGTAAACAAAATGGGAATGATGATACGCATATTTAGAAGAGAAGAGAATGACGTTCAACATGGACGTTCAACAAAGATGTTGATACCGAATTTGATTCAATTGATTTTATTTTTTTGTTTTTTGCAATTTTCATCCCATATTTTTTGAGTAATAAATGAAAAACACTTTTACCTAGAAACTAGATGTAGTCGGTCATTTTACTTATGTAACCATACACCATTTGTACGAGTTATGCAAATTTTTTTTGTCTTTAACAAACATCGCCATCCGTTGGAAAAACGGTTACATTTCTTTCCAACAAATTACTGAATTTTTCACTCACATAACCCCTTGCATGATCGCATATATAAGACTCTGTCAGTCCCCCTTTACTATCCCTTTATTTGTGTCAGAGAATGCCAAGGACAACGTTTCAAATCCAAGGCCTTCTAAGTTTTGGACTTGGTATCTCTCTCACACCTACCCTCGTTTTCTCTCACACACTCTAACATTGAAGCCAAGCATTTAACGTAAGTCTCTTCATATTTTTGAATTGCTCATTCATTCAACAAATCCATTAGAACCTTCTTTCCACTTTCACAACCTTAATCACAAAACTTCAGTTTCTTTAATTTCCAGGTAATTTTTGTCCCTTTAGTAGTCTCTTCAACTCTTTCTTTTCTTTGTTCCCTTCTAATGCTGATCATGTTTCTTATTTTACTTTGTTATTGGATATCATAATAAGAATTGTTTTTGAGACTTTTTTTCTACAATTTGTTTCTTCTTCTACAGAGAAAATAAGCATACATATTATATATATAGTTCCATATATATATATATATATATATCCAATTTCCTTGGTTATATATCAAAGCAAGATGCCACAGGAGAACTTCCAAAACTCATTTTTCACATCTCCTTCAAAGAGAGGATTGAAGGGCCTGGTCTCTATCAACAAGGAGCCTTCATTCACTGCCATGGAGGACAGTTTCAATGATCATGAATTGGCCCAGAGGAAAGCTGAGGAAGCAGGTATGCACTTTTAATTCATACTATAAAATCTAAGCAGTGTTGTAAAATGCAGCAAAATATTATTTTTATTTTTTTATCTTCTGAAAATAATATCTGTGAAGGTATAAGAATATTTAAGATGAGTGGTATGTTAAACTATATATAACTTTATTTGCATAGAGCAGAATTCATCCAGACCATATTTTCTTATTTTGGAAAAACTTCTTGGAATTTGGAAACAGGAAAACAACACAATGTGCAAATCTAATTATGATGTAGAAATTGGTTTAATTCTTAAATAAAAAATGGTTGTTACTAATTAATCTTTTTTGTGGTGTAGTTCCTCCTCCAAAAAAAGTAAAAAGAAGATATAGTTGTCAAAAGTAAATAATTGACAAAAGATGCTTGAGTTGAGGCACATTTCTTGGTGTTTCTCATGACCCGCAAGGGAAAGAAAAGAAACAAATTTCATTTGGTTCTTTTAATTAATTTCTTTGTTTGTTGCTTTTTTTCTTTTAGTCAATCAAATTATTACACAGACCCCTTTAGTTAACAAAAGCAGAAAAAAAGTAAGGTAAAAAAACAAAAAGGCAAATAATTTGATTTTACTTGTTAAACAAAGAGCGGCTAGAAAAGAAAAAGAATGGAATGCATCAAATGATTGTTTGGCAAAGCATGATGAAGAGTAGTGAGTGGGGGAATGTGGTTGTGTGTTAAAATGGGATAGGACTGTGACCTTGTCTCCAAGGGATGGGTCCAAATTTTGTGATATATCAAGTGGTGTTGTAGCCCAAAATACTAGTACTATACTATTCCCTCCTATCTTCTTTTATAAGACTTCGAGTCATATTAATTATTTTTTTACATTTTTATCTTTATTCAATTATAGAAATATGAAATTGTATTAATGATAAAAAGAAAATTAAAAAGAAGTATGATAAAGACAATTTTAGAAATTCAACAACACTTGAGAATAAATTTAATGAAAAAATCATACTAACTAACTTTTTTAAGGGATGTATAAAGTTAGTTTAGTTTTTATAAAAAATAATGGAGGAGTATAATTTTGGATTTTTTTTTTTAAACAATTTTGGAGCTTAATCTTTGACATTATCAATTAAGACCTTGCATCCAACCAAGAAGCATCATAATTTTTGGTATTATCTCAAATGGTACTTTGCCTCAACTAATTTATAGCGAGTCTACTTTAACTTTAATATTGTTTTTAGTGTGTTTGTGATTGAATTTTATGTATCAGAACTATAGGTCAAAGAGATAGTAGTTGACTCCCCCCTTCACTAATCTCAAGAGGGGATAAAATTACGATAGAGACATTAAATTTTCTTTTTTTAGAAAAATAATCATGAGTATTGAGATTCAAAATTTCATTTAAATTGCTAGTTTTTTATCCCGGAAATGTGAGCCTATTGATTCAATTTAATTGTAATAATCTTTTTCATTTTTAATCTTTTGTCAATGAAATAAAAATTCGTGAACACAAATTCATTTCGCAAATTTCCCTATTGATACAAACACTTGGCAAATATGGGGAGGGCCAAAGGCCCAAAAATATCATTTTTTAGTTAAGAGAGATCTGACAAAATATTTTTTAAAAAAGTTGTCTCTTTACAATCTTTAATTATTCAAGTAACATTTCAAAAAATTAAATAGACTTAACTGGATTTCAATCTCTCTATTATATTTATAGCTATTGGTTCATGAGTTGTTTTGATCTCTCAATTTTTTGAGTTAATTTAATCCCATAAAATTTTAATTATTAAAATTGAGTTACTTAATCACTTTTCTTCTATTTAAAACTCTTATTCTCATTTTCTATTTAACAAAAATGAGAGTGGGGAATGAGCGGTAGTGGTGGTAGGGGAGGATGATGGTGGTGGGAGAGTGCGGGAGAGAGTAATATGTACGTAACGATCAAATTGAAGGGCAAAAAATTAGATGAGGATCATAAATTGCCACGTAGGATACTTAGTGGCGTGTGCATGTGTTACTTAATGTGGCATATAAACATTTCTATTAAGTTCTTCTAATAGATATGAGTTCAGGGACGAACTTTTACACTTTCAAATATCTTTTAAACCATTTTATTCTTCAAGAAACTAAATCATGAGCGGCCTAGCTTTCAGGGATCAAATTGACTATTTACTCTAATATAAATAATCACACTATAGTGATAGGTCATATATAACTAAAATTTGTAACTATAAATTTACTATTTACTTGTAGAATTAGAAAAGGTATTAAATCTTAATTAGATTATGTAACTATAAAATCATGTTTAAGAGAATAGTATAATTAAAATGTATAGATATAAATATGGTACGATTTTGCTGCTTTAAAATGAGGAAGATATTTTAAAGTGTAAAGTAAGTCATCAACAATCACAACAGTTAATTAAGAAATCAGTGGTTGTGGTTGTAATAATATACTTATACATGTATAATAAATTAAAATGTTATTCAAGTCTCAACCATTGATTTCTCAATCAATAATCAATAGTTGTAATAACTTATTGGCTTGATTACATTTCTTGTCCCTATAATTTCTAAAATGTGTGATTTGGTCATTATAATTTCATTTGCTCGAATTAAGTTCTTGTACTTTCCTAATTGAACAATTTTGGTCCAAAGGTTGATTTGTCATCAATAACTAACATAAAAAGCTGATGTTGATCATAATTTTGTATGCGAATGACAAGTTAAGACAATTTATGCCACTTTACATGTAAGAAATTGAGATATATGTCAATTTTTTCACTAGTTACCGGATGACAAATCAACATTTCAACAAAAATTGTTCAATTTTGAAAATACATAAACTTAATGCAAGAAATTACGGACCAAAACCACACATTAATAAAATTATATGGACCAAAAATGTATTTAAGTCTAACTTATTTTACATTCTAAAATAAGTTTCTCATTTGATATGAGTAAACCTAATCTATTAATATCGAGAATGCTAGTAACACTCATTTTCTCTTTTATTGGTCAAAATTTATGTAGGTTCCATAAAATTGAGGGTGTGAGACCTATATAATTTAGTTGACCTACATAGGTTACGACCAATAAGAAAATAAGTATTGAAAAAAGAGTGTCAAAATGTAAATTGATAACACTTCTAGGCCCCGTTTGGAAGAGCTTATATGAGCTTAACTTATAGTATAAGTGCTTATGCAAGCGTTTGGGAGAGCTTATGTAAATAGCTTATGACCTACCTATATGCTGTTTTGAGCTTATTTTCATAAGCTATTCAGAGTAGCTTATGAGAAAGAGCTTATGCTTATGTATAGCTTATTTTCAATTCATTATAATAAATATTTTAAAAGAGCTTATTAAGAAGCGCTTATGCCATAAGCACTTATGGTCATAAGCGCTTAATTAAGCTGTTTTCCCAAACGGGGCCCTATTTGAACTTTACCTCAACCTACTTTGGTGGAAGGTATTCCCTTCGTCCCAATTTATAAGTCATTTTTTAAAAATATAAGTCGTTTTATATAATACCAATGAAGCATTTAATGTTTTTTTTCCCAAACTTACCCTCATATTTAATATGAAAGAGATGGTTTGATTCTTAAAATTTTTTTAAATTAGATAGAGAAGCTCATAGGTAATATAGGAAAATTCCTAGATTAATAAATCTTTTAATAAATTTATTACTGGTAACTATTTTTTTTAATCCTAAAAATTAATTAAAATGACTTATAAATTGGGACTTGAGGAGTATTGTCTTTTGAGAGGGAAAAACAAAAATGAATGAAGTTTAATGCTGAAACGGTGTCGTTATAGCTTTGGCGCCATGATCACATGATTCTCCTTTGTCCTTCGTGTGTGTGTTTCTGATGAGAAGGGTGTGAATGGTGTTGTAAGGTTGGAGAAGATACCAAGCATCGCAATGGCTTCGTCAAATGGACGAGGTTTCATCAGCATCAGCATCGCTCCCTCCACAACCCTCCGAAGAAGAGTTTTGCCTCGCCCTCCGCAATGGCCTCATTCTCTGCAACGTCCTCAACAAAGTCAACCCCGGTGCTGTTCTCAAGGTTGTGGAGAATCCTGGCCTTGCTGTTCAATCTGCAGAGGGAGCTGCACACTCTGCTATTCAGTATTTTGAGAACATGAGGAACTTTCTGGATGCAGTCAAGGACATGCAACTTTTAACTTTTGAAGCATCCGATTTGGAGAAGGTTAGAAAATTGGATTTGGGGTTTCATTTCTTTTATTCTGTCTGTGTTTGTAATGATTAAAACAAAATTAATTTTATGTAATCCAATAATTGGAAATTGGGTTTTGGGATTTCATTTCTTTTATAACACACATTTTGACATTGAAGATGATACCTTGTGTCGCTTTCTATGATGCATGAGTACTCCATTTTGACTGCTGTATCCTATACCAGTACTCGTTGGGTACTTAAAATACGTATTGAAATAATTTTCAAACTAAAAAATTTGGATACTACTTGGGTACTTTTTAGGTACTTGGATACATAATATTAATCAAAACTAAGTTTTTTTAATATGTTTTTATTCCTTTTATGTATACAAAATTGAAATTCCTATTTGCATCACACATAAAATTCTTAAAACTGTACCTATGTCTTCAATTTGCATTAATCAATTATCTAATTTTTCCTCGCCAGTCTTCACTTGCATTGGCTGAAGGTGGATAAGTTACTCAATTTAAGTTTTCTTTCTTGCATCATGCATAAATCTCAATTTTTCGGATTTGCTTTGTTAGTTTTGACAACAATGTGTATTTTAATATTTTATGTGAAGATTTTTTTCCTAACTTGTGGTAAATATAATCTTTAAATATACATATAATATAAGTGTATCGGTACTATACCCATATCAATGTAACTTAGGCCACTTTGAGTGAGGATTTAACTTGTTTGTTTGTCTTTTGGATAGTTGTGAGCTTCAGTTAAGGGGATTTTGTGTTTTGAACTTTGGAATGCAGGGAGGTTCATCAAATAAAGTTGTGGACTGCATTCTATGTCTGAAGGGGTTCTATGAATGGAAGCTATCTGGTGGAGTTGGTGTGTGGAAGTATGGGGGAACCGTGAGGATTACTTCCTTCCCAAAGAAGTCTCCTTCTTCCATAGTTGGCAGTGAAAGTGCCGATGAATCACTCGACGAGTCAGAGTCATCCCAGTATGAGCAGCTGCTAGAGTTTCTTAATCTGTCTGAAGAGTTCTTGATTGAAGAAACCAGGACAGCCAGTGCTTTGGCTTTCCTTTTTGATCACTTTGGACTTAGACTTCTTCAGGCTTACCTTAGAGAGACGGATGGGATTGAAGACCTGCCTCTCAATGCAATGGTCGGTAAGATCCTTACCGGTTTGGTGTACTTCTGTTGATTCTGTTCTAGATTGTGCAAAAGTTGTTTCTTGACATATGTGATCAGTAGGGGGTTAAGATAGGTAAATATAGTGTGAATTGAAAATGCAATGCGTTTGAATATTTAAAAATGACAAATAAGATTGTTCTTTTAGAATTGTTTTTAAATTAAAATCCGCATATGGATTCCTTTGCTTCATGCAATCTTATTTGTGATTTGGTTGACAATTTGTAGGTGATTGATATATTACTCCGCAAGGTAGTCAAGGATTTCTCATCTCTGCTTGTTTCTCAAGGCACTCAGGTAGGTACTCCTGGTTTAATTTTATTTATTGTTACTTTCACTTGTCTTCCAATTTCACATTTTTCATTAATTTATGACTTTTCTTTTCCTTGCTGTGAAAATGTATATTAAAATACACTTTTCAACAATTTTCTGCAGCTTGGACTTCTCCTGAAGAAAATATTGAAAGGCGATATGGGTTGTCTCTCGAGAAGAGAGTTTATCGAAGCTATCTCACTATATCTCAATCAAAGAAGTAGTTTGGCGTCTAATGATTTCTCCAAGTTCTGCATTTGTGGTGGCAAGCCTGATATAATTCGACAAAATGTCAATTATTCTGCCCATTATGCTGAAGTAATCAATACTCAACAGAAACAACTTGAGGTATAAAGTGGATAACAGGACTTACTGCTATGGTTATCCTGTCATGTGAGCTCAGATTAGTAGTTAGCACCATACATTGAAAGGATTTTTCTCATGCTACAGGGGATGAAATACTTTTTCCAAGAGACAAAACAGGAGGTTAAACATATTCAATCTGAGTGGGAGCAAGAACTGAGTAGGCTAGGTAAACATCTAAGATTTGGTTTTCCCTGAAGAATATGTTCCTTCTTTGTTGAAGTTTATAATATAATACTCTTTTTTTGAAACTTAATATAATACTCTTAAAATTGACTTGGGTGCTATGCCCTATTCAGAGCATCATATCAAGAGCCTTGAGGTGGCCTCCTCATCCTACCACAAAGTTTTGGAAGAGAACCGTCTTCTTTACAATCAAGTACAAGATCTCAAAGGTGCATAAGAATTCAGGATGCCTCCTAACAATGAATTTGGTGGATCTACTTATGATAATAATTCTACATTAATTATTTTTCTGTCTTATAGGAGCCATTAGGGTCTACTGTAGAGTGAGGCCCTTTTTACCAGGACAATCAAAGTCACTGTCTACTGTAGACTATATTGGAGAAAATGGAGACGTGATGATTGTAAATCCCCTTAAGCAGGGAAAAGATGCAAGAAGGGTATTTTCATTCGATAAGGTGTTTGGAACAAGTGCAACACAAGGTATTTTAATCGTGTCTTATTACTCACTGAAAAAGGCCTATGCCAGCTTATACTTTGTGTTACGTGGATCTTAAAATAAGACTATATAATTGAAGAATTGTCAATTGAAACGTAAGCAGTAAAGGGTTGACAACATGATTTGCATTTTCTTTTAAGATAAGAAGTGTGGCTATATACAGAGTTAAGTTGAGTATATCAGATTTGTACACCAAGTTCTTGTATTTTATGCATTGGTTATGGTATCCTATATGATTTTCTTATTAATAAATAAATGTTATGTTGTTTAGATCTTATTAGTTCTCATTTGAGGCCTTTCATAATATTTCTTTTCGTCATCTGCAGAACAAATTTATGCTGACACTCAACCGTTGATCAGGTCTGTTCTAGATGGTTATAATGCATGCATCTTTGCATATGGACAGACTGGCTCAGGGAAGACTTACACAATGGTAATGTTACATGCACAAAATTTCTTGTATGTTTCAAGTGTTTATGCATTAAATGAAATTAGGGCATTGCCTTTTATCTTAAATTGCTTGGTTGTTATTGTATGCAAGAGAGAACAAGATGTACGGGATTTTAAAACACATCTATGGCTTCCTTTTCATTCGAGTATTAATTACAAACCATATGCTTTTCCTTCCATTTTATTTTTATGGCGCATGTTTTGGCTTGAACGAATCTTTCATGTAATTTGTTTGGGGTAAAGGTCTATTTACTAGTTACTAAGTTTGGAGCCATTTCTTTATAAAAATATACCAGGAGTTATCTTTAAAATTCTACTCAACCTGTATATATTAGTATATAATTGAACATGACTACCTATTTATCTCTGAATTTAGTAATGTGTTTTCTTCAGTGCAAAATCAAATTGATGTACATTTTAGTGACCTTGAAACCTTGGCTACATAAAACACCACTACGTTTAAAATATGTTCATTTAGGATACTTATTATTATTGTTTCATCTATTTTCTTATACATGTAATAATGTGATTAATTTCTTGTATAGAGTGGTCCTGATCTGACATCTGAAGAGACATGGGGTGTAAACTATAGGGCTTTGCGTGACTTATTTCATATATCAAAGGATCGGGAAGGTTCCATAAAGTATGAAGTCTTCGTCCAGATGATTGAAATATACAATGAACAAGTGAGGGATTTATTAGTCAGTGATGGCTCTAACAGAAGATATCCTTTAAGCAGTGCTTTTATTTTTGTATGGATATTACACTACCTTTCATTTTATAGATTTTTCAGTTCCTTAACAAGATATACATTAGATATACGAAACACTTCTCAACTGAATGGCCTCAATGTTCCTGATGCATTTTTAGTCCCGGTTACTTGTACTCAAGATGTTCTAGATTTAATGAGAATTGGTCAGAAGAATCGTGCTGTGGGTGCTACGGCTCTCAATGAGAGAAGCAGTCGTTCTCATAGGTGAAATGCCATCTTTATGAATGTAGATATATGAATAATAACCTTCAAATATATTTAATAAAGTTCTTTACCATCCTATTGCAGTGTTTTGACTATTCATGTTCGAGGCAGGGAGTTAGTTTCTGGCTCTATTCTTAGGGGTTGTCTCCATCTTGTGGATTTGGCTGGAAGTGAGAGGGTTGACAAATCTGAGGCTGTTGGTGAGAGATTAAAGGAGGCACAACATATAAATAGATCACTTTCAGCACTTGGGGATGTTATCTCTGCTTTGGCACAGAAAAGCCCACATATCCCTTATAGAAATAGCAAGCTCACACAAGTATTACAAGATTCTTTAGGTAACAGACTTCTATTTAATTTTTCCTCATTAATGAAAACTACTCATAATAATTGAATATAGAAGCATTAAGATTTGGGATTGATATCCATTTCTCTTCTGACAACCATGTTGTTGTACTTCATATTTTAGCATTATGGCTAGTAGTTTACAATCTTTTAGGGGGGCTAGGGTGTTAGATTGAGCTAGTAAGTGATTTGAAATGACAAATGCATTTGATTCTTAGAGAAAGTAAAATTAGTGTCACAGAGATAAGAATGTTGCCATGTATTGATGGATATACAAGAAAAGATAGGATAATTAATACAATGGAGAAAAAAATTGGAGTAGCCCCTATTGTATAAAAGATGGTTGAGTCTCACCTTAGGTGGTTCAGTCATTTAATGAGAAGACCTATGAATGTATCGGTTTGGAGGGTTGGCCAGATGGGGAATAGTCTTTATAACTAGAGGTAGATGGAGATTAAGAAAAGCCCCAAGCCGAACCATTAAGATAGATTGAGGTAAACAATCAAATTCTTTAAATTTAATACATGAAAGAGCTTTATGGTGACCCCACCTAGTGGGAAAAGGCTTGGTTGTTGTTAGAATGTATTTGATTATTGCCATAATTGTAAGCTTGATTAAATTTGTGTAGAACCAACTTGATTTTTTTGCCTTTGTTGTTTTACCAATAGGTGGGCATGCAAAAACTTTGATGTTTGTTCATATAAATCCTGAACTTAATGCTATTGGGGAGACAATTAGCACACTCAAGTTTGCTGAGAGGGTGTCATCCATTGAACTTGGGGCTGCTCAATCTAATAAAGAAACTGGCGAAATCCTAGAACTAAAGGAAGAGGTTTGGATTTTGGTCATAAGCTTTGGAATTTTTGTGTAACTTGCACAACAAGTATAGACAATTTGTTCTTGTTTCAGATATCAACTCTCAAACTGGCATTGGAGAGGAAGGAAGCAGAACTGGAACAGTGGAAGACGGCGGGGAATGCTCGAAATACCATAGAGTCTCAGAAACCAAGAGCTGTTTCCCCTTTTCATTTTCCGAAACATAGTCCAAGTGGCATCATAAAGCCTGAAACTAGTCATCGACTCACGGAAGAAAGAAACTTTGAGGTTATTGAATAAATATATAGCCTTATAAGAAATCTATGTAAAACTTCATTTGAAAATTGTGTCATATTGAAGCGTAATATGTACATTCTCTCTATAACTTCATCTGAAATTCTATTTTCAGGCTAGAAGTTGTTCTTCTGGTAAGCAAAGAAGGTCACGGTTTCCCTCAACATTTATGGACAAGGACTCCATGCCAAAAATGTCTCTTCTGACTGAAGAAAAACTAGTGAGCTCAGGGAAGGGTAGATCACCATCACCTCCAGTCAGAAGATCATCATCCACTGATCGAGGGTCAGTTATTAAGAGCAGGGTAAAAACTGACACAGAACACAACCAACCGATATTAAAACATCCATTTCCAGCTAGAGTACCCGCTAACAAATCCCTTGTGACAATGCCAATGGCTGCATCCCTTGGAAATAACGCAAGGGAGCATGTGAATTCACGTGAGCCAGTAAAGCAGGAAAGCATTTCTGAAACACTTTTCAACCTCCAGAAGGTCAACTCTAGGAAAGTTCCTCAAGAACAAGAAGAGGAACAATTCAAGCAAGCACTTAGTGCAGTAAGACAAGGTGCTGTTAGAAAAAGCAAACTTGAAAGTAAGGTTAAGGCCAAGCATCATCAACTATCTCCCTATAAGATTCAATTTGCTGGTGAAATGACTGTGGAGCCATCTCCAAAGAGTGACTACTCTGAGCCTGAAAATGAAGTTAGATTTATCGAGTCTTCTGTCCATAGTGCTATAAATCTCAAAAAGATACATCAGAACATTCCAAGGAATTTTCAGAACCTTGAATCAAGGTATAGCCAATATAACAAACTTTGCTTTTTTAGTTCAGTAGCTGTTTCTTTTTTATAAAGATTATGTCATAGCATCATTGGTGATGATAATAGAGCTTTTCTGGCATATGCAGAGGAATAGTGCAAACAGGAGAGCCTATATTGGCTAGCAAAGTTGAAAACAAACTTTTGAATGGTTCAGGTAGCAATCTTAAAGAAGGAACCAATACATCCATGCCTGAATTTAGAAGAAGCCGGTCTACTCCACGTGGAAAGTTTTTTGGTTTATCTTAAGGATTTTTTATGTTAAAAAGTGACAATTTTTCTTGAAAAAAAATATTACTTATTTTTGTACAGGAACTACTACAGATGTTGGAGTTCCGGCTCATATAATTTTACACAAACTTTTGAGGTTTGAGGTTAATATGTTCGACCTATCTCCTGTATTTGAGCATGCTTTGTAATTTAAACTTCGTTTATCAATACACATTATACATTACTATGTAATTGAATTTTCTAGTGTTTTCCTCAGTATTGATAATGCACTTACAATATTTGAAGAAGTCATCAGCTAGTATATATAATAAAAGGAGTTACTCCTTACCGATGTTCCCAAGATAAGGGAGGTGGGTGACAGATGGTAAGATTAGGATCGGATCGTAAGATCCTACTAGAAATGCAAAAATATAGTTAATAAAATACATAAATAGAGAAATTTACATGGATGATGAAAATAGTCTGATTCATATGAACTTAAACTAGAAATTTATAATCTACTTAGAATCTTACATTCACGTGGTGTTAGACAATTCGAAATAAAGTTATAATGAAATAAAAATTGATTGAGTTCATTTAAAAACTTTTAATAAGATAAAATTCATTGAAAGTTTTTTAAATTCAAAATATGTGGATTTGAGCGCCGGAGAAAGACGAGTCAAATAGCCTGCGCGACAATTGACAGCAGAGGTCGAGGGCGGAGGTCGACAGGGAAGATGATGGGAAACGGCCGTGGAGGTCAAGTAGCTCAAGTTGGTCTCTCTTTTGGGGCTGAAACCAAGAAACTCATTTCTAAAACCCTAGTTCTAGGATTAGATCGAGATCCTACATCCTGCCACCAAAGATCGGGATTCTATACAAATCATGTTCCCATGGGATTCTATGTGGGATCCACATCATAAAGCACTAGAAAGATTGTGAGACTATGGAATCCTTAGATCCAGATCGGGCCGCTCCTTACCATACAAACACAATGGATGGTTATAATTAAATCTAGTTAAAATGCCATGAAATAGGAAAAGTCATAAGACTTGATGTAAAGTACCATAATGACGAACCTATTCATTCAAGACTTCTGTTTTTGAGCGTAATTTGGACCAAGAACGCCAGGCAAACAGCACGTGCATAAATTTGTTTTTCTGAATGGATTTTACAAGGATGGAAAGGGAGGAAAAAAATCATTTTCTCTTTGGTATATTCTACGCTGCCCTACCCTGTTTATATACAAGAGACCGTTTCCAAGACTTGAACTCGTGACCTTTTAGTCACATGACAACAATTTTACCGTTGTCCAAGGCTCCCCTTAACAATAAAAATGTATAGGCACTCCAAGAAATTCTTTTCTTCCAATAGAAGAGGAAACATTTAATGACCAATTCATGCATTTATTTCCTAGTGTTTCTACTACTTAAGATAACATTTATTTTGATGGACTTCAAGAATAAATGTTATGTTTGAATATTTGTTGATACCGGTGCAAATGGATGTTAGCACTCACTTCAAGATGAAACGTGAACGGATTTCTTATGGATTGAGATAAAAGGTAGTTTATGATGCACTGGTATCCTAACAGACTAAAAATCATTCTTTTTTTATTCGTTTCTTTTACATATTTCTTGGTTTCATATACTAACACTGTAATATGTTATACCACTATAATTTCCACTCCTCCTTCGCTTCCTAATAAAGCCAGAAAAGTTGCTTTTTCAAAGATACTATCAGCATTATTTAGTGCAGAGAACACTGTGGAACCTTGCAGATCATGGAAAACTCCCTTGATACGTGGCTGCAAGCCTCAGCAGTTGTTCATACGTGGCTGGCAAGCAAAGCAAGTGCATCTCACAAGCAGCAAAAACACCATCATGGTTAATGTTTGATTTTCATTACCCTGAAAGCATTTTAGAATGAAGTTAATATAAAATAGAAAAATAATGCAACACAGAATAAAATGACCAGAATTAGTACAATTTACAATGCATAGAAATATTACTATTAACATGAGTGTTGATATCATTTGTATCATGGTGAGAATCTGTTATTTAAAAGTTGTTTTATTTGTTTACTTGGAGATGAGATGTTGATGTGGTTTTAAGAGCATGCTACTGGCTATAGATGTTGTTATTGAAGTTATCTTTCACTGTTCCATTATAATGGTCCTGCACATACATGTGGTCAGATTAGGATACACCCTTTCAATGTCAGGCTCCAGGCTTATTTTATGCACACACACATCATGCATAAATATATTTTAATGAAAATTTAAGAGGTGATAATAACTAAACTCAATCATTCAATCTTAGATTGATGAACAAGATTAGATTCAAGAATTTAATTAATAATATAGACATCCAATCATATTTTATCTTCTTATTTTTCAAATTTTGTTAATTTATTTGTAATGTGATAAGATGGTGTAATGTATTTAAACATTTGTATAAAACATATTTACACTATCACCATATATTCATATAATCATTCAACTTTACATTCAAATATGACCAATCTTAAAAATCCATATAAGATTGAATGGTTAAATTTACCCCATAGCCTCCTCTCACCTACTGCACTCTATCTCTGCTGAATATGTCTATGGAGGAGTTTCTCCAATTGCTGGAAAGTCTCTCTGACAGCACATGAGCATGTGGTAGTGAAGTGGTGAACGAGGGACCATGTGGGAACTGCTTGAAAGGCTGGCTTAGATGTGTCTGAATAAGTGGATGAGAGAGAGAGAGAGAGAGAGAGAGGAGAGGGGAGAGATAGAATGAGTCAAGGAATATAGTTCACTATCAATAAATTACAAATACAAATATCCAAAAATGCCAATCATTGTTTTAGCTTCCTCAAGCCATGAGGTCCCTCTCTTCTTTATGGACAGTTAAGCCTTCACTATTTCCTAGAAATCCCCCAGCTGGCACTAACACTAAAGAGGTTTAAAGATAAACACTTGCAACCCAGGAAAATGTTGTTAATTTGCTTAGGTATTAAGTACTCAACACTTGCAGTTAAAATAGAATGTTGAAGTTTAAAATCTTTACTTGCAAGGTAACTAACTACATATGGAATCATATTTATTTATGTATTCAATATATGACCTCTTGAAATCTGCATTCTCTATGAAATACATCAAAAGATGAAAAAAAAAAGTCACACTAGATTTCCACAATATCACTAATTAATAACTTAAGCCAGCTCTAATTGGCATTGCATTAGACTAGCCCGTTTGAATACGAACTTATTGGAGCTTATCTACTAGAAAATGCACTAAATAAGCTCCAATAAGTGCTCTTTGGTTTGCATTCAAACGGGTACTATGTACAATTGGAATGAAGCACAGCTTCTCCATGATGAGATGCAGACTTGCTCCTTAACTGACTGAATCATCTGAGAAATTATAGGAACATGAAGAAGATCCATGTGAAGCCACATTCTTAGGAGGTGGTGGGGAACTATGTGCTGTGAACCCTCCTTTCAATTTCTCATTTTCTCCCCTTGAGGTCTCAACAGGTTTAATTTCCTTGAGCATTGCAACAATGTCTTTCATTGTTGGCCTGTCACCAGCTCTGTTACTCACACAGAGAAAAGACACTGCTAGAGTTTGTAGCATCTCATGCATGGTTGGGTCAGACCTCCCTCTCAGATTTGAGTCAAGAATGTCAGATGGGTCTCCTTTGCTAGCCAAGTGATTCCTGACCCATTGAACCAAGCTTGCACCCCCTGGTAGAGTTGGATCCAAAGGGTGCCTTCCTGTAAGAACCTCAAGCAGAACCATGCCAAAACTGTACACATCACTCTTCTCAGTAATAGGCTGCATTGATGCATGCTCTGTGTATGAACCATAAAACAACAGAAAATTAGTACTATTCAGGGTTTAAAAGTACTGAAAAACATTCAAATAGTTCAATTTAAGTACCTGGAGCCATGTATCCATATGAACCAGCAAGGAAGTGTCTTTGGACTGGCTTGGAATCACTGTTGTCACTGTTTTCAGTTACAATTCTGGCTAGGCCAAAGTCAGCAAGATAAGGTTGATATCCAGGTCCTAATAACACATTCATGGCTTTGACATCTCCATGCATTATAGCAGGCAAACAATCATGGTGCAGATATGAAAGTGCATGTGCCATACCTAGCACAACATCATATCTTGTTTCCCATTCTGCTTTTCCTTTTCCTGAACCATGAAGTAATGAGCTCAGGCTTCCATTAGGGAGGTAGTCATAAAACAGAAGCTTCAGGTTCCTATTGGATGCCCAGCCCAGAAGCCTGATGATATTTTTGTGTCTGATTGACCCCAAGGTTTGAATCTCAGAATTGAATGCTCCAAACTCTTCTGATGACCACATCTTTTTAACTGCTAAAGTTTCTCCATTTGGAATTGTCACCTTGTACACAACTCCAGAGCTTCCAGTGCCAATCACATTGGCTGATGTCAAATTCAAGACAATGTCATCAATGGAGAAATCTAACTTCTGATACAAAGTCATCTCCCAATTCTCATTTTCCATGAGTACCCTGTTGGCAATGTGAGTTTTAACCAAGACATAGACTGTGAGTAGCACTAGCACTGCACTGGTGCTTAAAAGAACGGACATGGTAAACTTCATAGCTGATCTGGCATGACTTTTGGTTTCCATTCTGTCAGATGGAGACACAACACCCCCAGCAATGTATAGGCCTTGATTTTCAGCAAGGTCACTGAGAGGGAGTTTGTGGAAAAATGGTGTGTTAGGCAACTCACCAGAGAAGCCATTGGAGGAAACATTTAAGGAAACAAGATTCTGAAGGTCAGAGAGAGCATCTAACTTTCCTGAGAGCTTGTTGTGTGAGAGATCAAGAACTCCTAGTTTGCTAAGACTAGAGAACTGAGATGGGATTTCACCAGAAAACTGGTTGCAGCTAAGATTGAGTGAGATTTCTAGTGAAGGAATTAGAGCCACTTCCTTGGGTATTTCTCCATTGAAACTATTGCTTCCTATGTCTAGAAGCTGTAGCTTAGTGCAAGATAAGATCTCTGCTGGGATTCTTCCACTTAGTTGATTCTTCCCCAGGTTGAGTTTGGTTAACTCAACTAATGAACCAATGGAGTGAGTCAAAGCACCTCTTAGGCTGTTATCAGAAAAATCAATCAATTGTAGGCTTTTGGGAAGAGAATCTGGAACAGAACCTGTGAGACTATTGGAATGAAGGTCCAGAAACTCAAGATTTTGGCATCCAGATAGTGTTGTAGGAATATCCCCAACTAGATGATTGTTGCTTATATCCACAAAATTCAAACTCTTCAAGTTGCCAATCTCAGGTGGAATGTTACCTGCCAGTCTATTGTGATTCAATCTCAGCCTGTAGAGGCTTGTGCAGTTGCCAATATCAGGTGGTATAAAGCCTGATAAATCATTGGAAAGAAGCAGCAATTTGGTGAGATTCCTCAACCCAAACAATTGTTTGGGTATTGGACCAATCAAGTTGTTGTAGGAAAGATCAATTGCCTGAAGTTCCTGGCACTCTGAAAGACTATCTGGGATTTTTCCTGTTAGCTTGTTCTGCCAGGCAAAGAATAGATTTAAGCTTCTCAAGTTTCCAATAAGATTAGGAATCTCTCCTGAGAGAGCATTGTTGTCAACTTCCAGTTGAGTCAGAGAAGTGCAATCTGAAATCTCAGGAGGTATTGTCCCTGAGAGATGATTGACACTCAGTTGAAGACCTTGGAGATTCGAAAGCTGACCAAAACTCCTTGGTATGCTACCTGTGAGAAGATTTTCTGATAAGTCTATGACTTGCATCTCTCTGCATCTTCCAATCTCTTCTGGGATTGTGCCCACCAGATTGTTTTGCCATAAAAGCAGACTCTTGAGCTTACTGAGTTCTCCAATTTGGCTTGGGATAGAACCTGAAATAGAGTTCTGATACAGGTACAGGTTCTGCAGCTCACTGCAATTGCCAATCTCTTCAGGTATGGAGCCTGACAATAAAGTTGTGTAAATGGCTATGGTCTTGACTCTTCTCAGCATTTGGATTGAAGAAGGAAGGCTCCCAGAAATGCTGGTTTCTGCAAGGCCTAACATGACCAAGTTGGTGCAGTTTCCAATCTCCCATGGGATCTCACCCTTGAGGTTCTTATTGCCACCTACTCTGAACACTTGGAGCTTGCTTAAGGATCCAATACTTCTTGGAATTTCACCACTCAGGTGATTGTCAAAGAGTGTCAGGTTCACAAGACTTGATAGATTTCCAATGTTGGACGGAATGTTGCCTTCAAGGAAATTTGTATGGAGATATAAACTCTGCAGTTTGCTTAGCCTGCAAATCTCTTCTGGGATTTCACCCAAGAGAGAATTGCCACTGAGATCAACAAAGGTGAGTTGTTGATAATCTCCAATCTCTTTTGGAATCCTGCCTGTGATGTTGGTGGATGAGAGGACAAGAATCTTCAAGGACCTGAGAGATTGGAAACTTGAAGGCAATGAGCCTTGCAAGTTCACTGACTTGAGGTTTATCTCAATCACTTCTCCTTGTGAGTTGCAATACACCCCAAACCAATTGCATGGGGTTGGGGCTGAAGAATCCCATGATGCTAATGCATCTAAAGTGCTGTTTAAACTGTTCTTCCATGCTAAAAGAGCTTGGCCTTGTTCATTAAGGGAGTAAGAGTAACAAAATGGAAAGAGGAGAAGGGAGTTTAATGAGAGAAGCAAGGTGAAGGAGAAGATTGTGGGAGAAAGTGAGAGATTCCTTAAGGTTCCAGGCATTGCTGAGAGAAGAGGACGGTTGATCTGTTTTGGGATTGTAGAGGGGGAAAACCCATGTTTTGTTTATAGAGGAAGAAGAGTAGAAGATCTGGGTCCAAGAGCCAGGTTCTTTATTCTTTTATTATTGTAATTGGTTTGGTTGTTTAATAATGAAGATGTGGTCATGTTCATACTCATAAACCTTGTGGCTTTTTCATTCAGGTAAATAAACTTTTATATTGGTTCTTCATGTTTAACCTCTCAAGTAATAGGTTGAAATCTTGTGGATTTCACAATCTGAATGGACTCCAACTTGACTCTTTGTTAGCTAGTGTTTCACTAATAGTAAACTGTCAGGGAGATGAAAATGGTGGACCTGAAAAACATGTAAAAGATTTCCAAGTTTTTGCTCCCCACGTGGACACTTGTATTACCTTGTTTCTTTTTCTGCATTATTAGCTCATTACTTTCATCCTCTTCCATTATGTTGCTATCGTTAACAGGAAATAAGGTTTATCATATAGTAGCACTGCACTTTGGATAGGAAATTAACTTCACCAAATGGAGTATTGAGGTTGATTACCTAATTGAGTAATTATATTGTGATAGGTTGATCATCAAAGCCTTAGGACATTATGACATTTTGAATGTTATGTAGTGTGCGTTTCCTTAAATAAACACTTATGGTGATAGATAAACGCGTTTGTTCATTAACTAATTTTTTGTCATTGATTCGGATATCACTATCTGTTTGGAAAACTATAGTTGTCTCTCCAAGAAAACGATTTTTTCAGTGTTTGAACTTGTGTTCACACGCATATAGAGGTCTAATTTACTTACTACTAGACCAACAACTTGTTGGTGTTCATTAGCTAATTTGAGAAACTTACTGAGTTTATAGATAGTTTTCATAAGTGTTTATTTATAAGCTAATCTGAGCGGCTCATGAAAATAAGTTCAAAACAATTTATAGGTAAGTTACATAAACTCTCTCAAACACTTGCTAAGACATAAACTTTTCAAAGCACTAACTTGGTCAATAAAATAACTTCTTAGTTCCTTTACTTATCTAGGTCTATTTTTGTGGTCCACCTATTTTATGTGGTTGAATTTTATGACCGTTCATATAGTTGCTCCCTTCTGTGTTTCCAAACTGTAACTGAAAAATGCAAAGGAATTAAGTTTGGTTTGTTTCCTCTGTCAAAATGTAAAACTGGGTATCCATATTAAGTGTCAAATAAATATATACTAGTCAAGTTTTCTGTACTAACATGGTAGTAAATGGCATTTATAGGTATAAAAAAGGAATTAAGGAGGATGAATTAAATTGGTTTGTTTATATATGGATGGAGTAAGTGGGGTGAGGAATCTGATGGAGAAGTGAAGTGCACATGGAGGAGAGGAATATGTTAAAATGAAAAGGATTTAATAATCTGCAAGATCTGGTCACTGTGTCTGGTTGTCTTTGCCATAAAGAATGAATTGAAAACAATGAAAGGTGTGATGGCCTTGAGTGGGAGGGACAGCATTGCATCCTCTTCATCTATTCAATTCATAAATTCAAAAATCAAATCCAGATCACTTGCAGAAATTAACAAAAGATCAATCAGCTCCATAAATATTCTACTTCGTCACACTCTTTGTACCTTAGTGACCATTATCAATTCACGGGTTAAAACTAGGAAAAATTGAGATTAAATATTTTTATGTTTTTTTTATATAATAAACTCACATCATTCACGAACTTTTGGTTTAAGTAGTAGATGTTTAATTTTTCTTAAGCAGTGTCTCAGGGTTAAGTATTGTGTATTGAAAAATAACATAATTGGAAGAGCTAACCCTACCGATATGTGAATGATCCAGCATTACCTTAATATAAAGTTGCATCATTTGATCAAGCCTCGTGACTATATGCAGCTGCCAACAAGCATAGCTGGTAGATAGTTGAGTTTCTAAATATCTACTGAAAGTTTGATTTCGGAGCGGAGTGTATGGAAAATGAATTATTTGGAGAAACATCCTTACTTAATATGATTTCTAATATTAGTCTCACACTATGGTACCTTGTTAAAACCAAACAACTATATGTAGCTAGATTTAGTGAGATAGGAATATAGGATGTAATTGATACATATTGATTTTTCACTATAATAACTAAACACTATGATTTTTCAAACTCTAAATTTTACATCCACCTTACACTTCTTTCAATCTCTCTCTTTCCCATCCTATTATTTATCACTTCTATAACTTTTTCTCTATTTTCTGTCATCCCCTTTTGTCCAAGAACCATTATTCAAATAGTTAGTTACAAAGAAGACTCATCACAGCAAAGTTTTTTGTACCGGAGAATATGTGTGGTGTACGCTTCGTTTTGATTCAGAGACAATCTGATCAGGCTTTCCCCAGATTACTAAAAGATGTCTTCCAAAGTAAAAGTTATTAGGTTTGTGATTTATGCCTAGCTAGGTTAGACTTCAAAAGCAATTGGAAGATTGTAAAAGCTGTTTTCTGCTTCTTGAGTGAAGCATGTAGTTTATAGTCACCTCTAACTATAATTTGTAATGTTCTTAATACGAAAACTTCTTTGAGGGGAAAATGTCCATATAACTATAAGTGGCTTCTATGAAAACATATGGTGTACTGCACCACAATTTTTTAGAAACCATCTATTACTACAAAATTTGAAAATAGTTATTGAAATAAATTCAAAGAATTTTGACTAAGTATGAAAATATGAGAAAAAGAAAGGAAGGAAAAGTGGTCGTAAGACCAAAGATGTTTTTCAGACAAGTGTTGTGTCCTGCACTATTGACTGACCAAGTAGCCCAAAAGTCCTCAAGGTCAGTTAGGACTACTAGGCTCAATTCCACGATCAAGTCACATGTCAGATAAAAGAAGACAAAGCTTTTATCGTCGTTCTAACCACCTCACTTAATAATAGAAGTCAAGATGTTAGAATCATGGTCAATTTGTTTTTACTAGGGTTAAGCCATTATTCCATGTGGTCGTTCATTTATGTCACGCCTGCAAACAGTTAACTCCCATGTAGTTGAACAGGTGAAAAGACGAGGTATGTAAGATTTGCACATATTGTAAGCTATTCATACAACTCATTTGCTTTCTTATTATTTTTCCTTAGCTAAGAGATTGTCTCTCTAATCTTAGAGTGACTTGAGTATCACAGTGCCTTTTGCGGGTACTTCCACCACCGTGCCGCAAAGCCACAACACCACTGCATTCTTAGGAGAGCATCATCTACTTGATTATTGATCATCTCATTTAGGCTCGAGGAAGATCAATTGGCACCGCCTGTGGGGATATGATATATGCATTCCCATTACAATGTTGAATACTCGCCTCCAAACTACGTAAGGACGTCAACTGCCTCGTCATGGGGGCTCTACTCATGGAAATCATGAGGCCCTCAGAATACCAACTTCTTAACCTGCGAGAATGCCTTCTCGGTAGGATGAGGAAATTGGAGAGAACATTTGGGACCAGAAAGATATGATAAGGTGTTTGGAGCATTGAATCCAGGAGTTAAAATATTTTTGTGTTTCGAACACGCACATAGATGAGGAATCCAATGTTGCTAGTCAATTTGTCGAGATGTCTGCTCACCATGAGTGACGAAAGATGAAGAAGAACAAATAGGAGGTTAAGTATAAATATGTGAGGGGGGCGAAGGAAGGTTAGAGGGAGGAGCAATGTAGTGGGGAAACGGGCGGAGGAAGTTTGAAAATGATGTTTAGGAAATGTTGAAGAGAGATGCTTATAATGGAGCTTAAGTGGAGAAATATATGGCTATTAGTCTTGTCCATGAAATTGATTACACACGTGGAATTAGCATCAGTGACAACCGATGCTAAGGTGGCCGGTGAATGTAGCGTCATCCACAGTCGCCATATTCTTCTACTGGTGGACTCTATGTTGGCCGGAGATATTAGTGTCTACCAACACAAACACTAAATGCTATTTAACCGATGAAAATTAGCGTATGCTTGGACGATGCTAGACAGAAGTGTGTTTTTTTTCTGCTACTTGCATCGGCTTTATGTCGGTTTCGCTGATGCAAACTAGTCAATTTAGCCATCAGTATCATGGCGGACGCTAAATTTAGACGCTAAAATAGACTTTTCTTATAGCGATTCTTTTACTAAAAATATCATGGTTGTTGAAATTTTGAAAGGATTTAAAAAACCGGCTTAGACTAAACCATACATAGATGATACGTATCCTATTGAGAATCACAATGCTTTCATCACATCTATGCTCAAATAATTAGTTTACTTTTGTCATGGTAATTATATAGTACCTAAGATTAACTACATTTTCGCAATTGATTCACCACTTAATCAAACTTTTCACCATGGACGACACGAGTGAGTGATTCATCCTAGAACTTGCACATAATGCTTTGCTTGAATGTTGCTAAAAACAACACAGAACAACAAAGAGTAATATTTCATGATGAAGGAGAAGATGAATGGACCAGAATAGGGTAAATATAAAGGGACATAAATAACATTAGAAAAAGAGACAGAATATATTTCTTAAAAAAAAGAGAGAAAGAAATTAACAAGGAGACAAAATACACTAGTTATATATGGATGGGAATTATTGTATAGTTTGAAATGGTCCCTACTTTAACCCCACCATTTTATTATTGAGTTTAACTCTTTGTGAAAAGGTAGCTCTTAAAGTCCTCCCCATGGGGTATGATATTAAGTTATTTACACATGAAGCCTTGAACAAGCACACGAATGGTATGATGTCATTCTTCACCTTGTGGCAATGAAAAACAAGAGGACCCTTTTGCATCATCACTTGGTAATTCCGAGGCAAAAAATAAAGGAAGATTAGACTAGAACAACAGAAACAAGAGATGATTATCAGCTCCACTTGAACTATAATTAATCAAAATAATTAGGCACTTAGAGCTTCATCTACCAAAACAAAATAATGTAATTGTTTCCTTTC
Organism: Acmispon strigosus; assembly: GCA_030819835.1. Classification (NCBI taxonomy): domain Eukaryota; kingdom Viridiplantae; phylum Streptophyta; class Magnoliopsida; order Fabales; family Fabaceae; genus Acmispon; species Acmispon strigosus. The sequence continues at coordinate 39,904,017 of JAUAMA010000007.1, forward strand.
GGTCTTGACTATCACATATTACAATGTCTCTTTTCCCAGGTCTATTAAAAATACATTGTTACTTTTCTTTTACTTTCCTTTTTTCTTTTATTTGTTCCATGATGCTTTCCTTACTCACAAGTATAATTTGCACTTCCATGAAGGTTTATGACAAGCATATGTGGATCTAAGTCACATTCTTTTTATCACTTATACATGCTTTTCTTACTCACTATAGTATTTGAACTTTCATCAATTAGAAATAAACTATAAATCACATCATGAAGGTTTATGACAAGCATATGTGGTAATTAATTCTGATTGGTATGATTGGATCTAAGCCATATTCAACGGAGCAACTTTAAATATTTAAACATGAAGAACAGGCATAAGCTAGTCGATGCCAAAGATTTTATAGTGTAGAAACATAGTGGTGATGGGCACATGACACAAAATAGTATTGTTGGATTTTCTTATCTGCAATGATCGGTGCACATTTAAATAGTACAAACACCTTTGTACATCTTTTTTTCTCTATTATTTCTTTCTTTCAATTACATCACATTATATATCACACTTATCACTTATCTCTCCTCTCTTCTTATCTGTCTCTAGTGATCTACACCCTTTAGAGATTCACCCATCTTTTTTCTTTTCTTATGGCACCACGTACTAATAAAAAAACACTATTCATCAAGCTTATATGGTGCTGATCCACAAATTGAAAACCATATGTTTGAATTTATCAGAGCTTTGTCAATCAACAGTATGGTATTCCATTCCTGCATGATTAGGTTTCTCAAAATAATTAATAAATAATAGCTATATATGTGTGTGCGTATAAATAATAAAAGTCAAAATGTTATTAGTTTGTACAATATACAAGCTTTAAGCATAAGTACTTCCAATTAGTACTATTTTTACAAAATATTACTTTGCCGAGAGGCATCTAGTTGTTACTTTAGGCAAAAGTTTTGCAGGGTAAACAGAGGATCCGAAGTAGGAATGGTAAAATTCTCTGCAAAATACTTGCCTCGTGGATACAAGTATTGTGAATATGAAAGAAACTAAGAACTAAGAGAGAACTCAATCTTTGTATTTAAGTGAACATGAAGTCTCTTTTCATGAATTGCTTCTATATTACTATATACATGATGAACCCTAGTCTATTGCATAAACCGTCCATGACCACATCGGTACATGTGCCGGATGTATGGGGGTGTGAGGGTTGTGTGCTTTGACGTGCTCAACATAAAATACCTACAACTACAACGGTCCTTTAACAACTCACTTGGAGAAATGAATAGATTGCCCTTATTGAACTATATCGCCCCAAACCCAAAGAATGCAAGGCCAAAATGACGAAATGAACATGTCTCCCGTATCTTTTTATCTCGCCCAAGTCAGAACACGTCATCCAAACCAGAGAAGAAACTCAAGTCTTTAAGCACATGAGTCTGCTACTAAGTTCCATTATAGTCATGTTAACTCTCATCACTCTATCCAGCCCGTAACCCTGCAAGACTTCAAAGCTTAAGGCGAAGTGTGTCTCCCAAACGGCAACAATATGCTTTCTTCAAACATCACCCTTTAACCTGTATCCAGTCATGGGTGATGTTAACACAAGTCGCCCGATCCAGTCCAAGTATACTTATGAAATTTATTTGTATTTCTGACATGAAATATATTTTTTATATTTTATAATAAATTTTCAATTAAATGAGCCCATAATTATAAAGTTTTTTTTTAAATTGCCCATAATTATAAAGTTGATTTTATATAATATTCATGTAATGGTTATGTATGTAGATTATATTACATTATATATAATTAAATATTGATATAATAACAATTAATAGGTGATTAGTTCAAGTGGTGGTACATGTTTTTTTTTTCTTAAAAAAAATAAAGTCTCACACTCAAGTCTTAATTTGGATATGACTATCTCTCATGAAAAATACTTATATTAGATAAAAACAACCTCATATATTAATTGCAATTTTATCTTAATTAATAAATAAAATCATATTACATATTAATTTATATGATTTTAATAATAATGCATGACAGAGTAAACAATTCTACACATATATCTAAAAACATAATATAGATGGAAGCAAATTTCAGATTTGCCCTACAAGATTGAGTGATTCCAACAATGGCCAAACCTCATTTTGGATGTTTGGACTAAGCCTTAAACAATTTACCATGAAACGTGCTCCATTCTCATGGGCGATGATCGAACCTCAACTTGATCGTTAAAAGTTAAAATGAACTTACCACTGTGTTAATGGAAGTGAGTGGGGACCCTGCCCCAGATTATACAATCATGAGAGGCTGAGAGATTTTGCTGTTTGCGTTGAGGGTGGAGCCTTTGCTTTGGTATGGTCTACTAGTACTATGGTACGTACCATCATATTCATATGAGAACTTCTGTCCTTGATAAATCGCACACGTGCAGTCACAGTAATTGTAATTGATAAATCCAAAAGTAATGTTTGTCATTGACACAGTGAAATCCCATCACAATTGCAATTCAGAATTTACACACGTATGTATGTAGGGGCTTACTTATCTTGTGATCAATTATCAACATCCTTGTCTGGTTGGAGTCTTTTGTTTCTTTCTAATTATTATTTCCCTTTAATTTGCCTCTAATATGTGTTTGTGTCTCCAAAATCATTGAGATAACACTAGCTGAGTAGACATCTTTTCTAGAAATTCCATGCTACTTTGTGTTGGATAAAAACACTGTCATTTCATCCATAACATGCAAATGCAAAGCAAGCATTTGAGCTTTGCAATTTATATTTAATTCATACCTTAAGCTCCCATCACATAGCATTGCCTCCATCTTTATGACCAAATAAGTGATAACATATTTTCATCAGTTTTTTTTAATCAATTCTGAAATATAGAAGTTATTTAGAGAAGTTTATCGTCATAATTAATTTGACTTTATAATTAACTATAGGAGAATTTAATTCGTTTTATTAATATATTTTTTGTTTTGTTATAAGAGGAAAACTAAAGAGAAAGCGAAATTAAGTAAAAACGTTTAAATACAACGACGCATAAATAGTAGACAAAGGTTGCCTCCAAACATGGCGAGAGGTCCCCTCCCTATATGCTTGCCTTGCAAGGGAATCCGCTACGTTATTTTTCTCACGAGGAATATGAATGAAGGAAACATTCCAATCCCTAGCCATTTAAGAGCGAGTCTCTAAAATTAAGTTATGTTTCCAATAGGAGTTGACAACCTGAGGCGCTTGGAGCACCCGAACCACCTCCAAACAATCAGAGAAGCACACACAACCCACCCATCGAGTCCTCAAATCCCAAGCATGTGAGAGACTCATCCCAACCGTCCATTTCTCCAAACATTCGTTTCATTAATTTGACTCTATGTACGTTTGTTTCTCCTTAACTTCATTTTAGTTTTTCTTGGATTAAATTTCACCTTGATTTTTAGAACCGTTCAAAGTGCTCCACTGAGTTCATCTTTGTTTTCTCTCGATGAAGCTGACCCGTGCCTTTCAATAATTCCATTGTTAAAAGATCATACCGGCCATGTAGAAAAACCTCCTGGTCATGCATAATCTTCATATTAAAAGGCAAAAATCACTATCTCATCATTATTGCTGACCAATACATGCTTAAAATCAGGGTTTATGTTCCCTAATAACTTTCCAAAGGCTATAAGTTATTGCTAATGGATACAAGAGGATACTTTAAAATATCATCATTTTTACCAGATCACACTACGTGGAACCTATCCAATCCACTCCACGAGTCAATACTGGTAGGCCAGGTCCTTTTGCTTTGTCGTACTTTGGAAATATAAAAAAAGTTCACTGGATTTGTAAGCTAAAGTTGTTATGCAATTTCACCATTAATTATTTTCATTGCAAAATTTAGAATTTGTAATTTCATCTCATTGGTTTTGAAGTTATAATTGATAGTAAAAAGAAACATTTAAATTAGGGATGAGAATGGGCAGGTCAGAGCGGGTTTTACCGTCCTCGAACCTGAACTCAAAACCCTATAAACGAACCTCATACCCAAACAAAATGGGGTTGAAAAAACAAACCCCACCCCAGATCCATTAGTTTTGGGTTTACCCGACCCAAACCCACTTGTTTCGACCTGATTTGATACTTAAACCATTTTCCTTTTACAAAACACCATGTTTTATGCATGTGTTGAGTGAACTTTTTGTTGGAAAAGAGAACGATAGAGAGAGTATGAGGGAAACGTTTTTTTTCTTTTGAAACTGAATAAATATATTAATCAAGAACAGGGCCTGAGGCCAATACATCATGTTGCAAAGCAGGTAAAATCTCCTGAGGACCATTCTCAATCCAAACAAAAGACAACGTGGAAAAAGATAACCTGGCAACAGTCCGCAACCGCATTGCCTCCCCGCCTAAGAAAACACACATCAATAAAATCAAAATGGCAAGAAAGGGAACGACAGTCTCTAATAATAGAAAAAAGATAAGAGAACCAGGTTTGGACGAAGCCAAAGGTCATAGAGCTTCAGACAGTCCGTCTCAAAAAGGACCCTCCTAAAACTCAAGTCAATAGTGGCGGAGATCGCCCACCGAAAGCACAATGCTTCAGCAACAGTGGGGGACGAGACCATGATGACCGCAGCGGTCGCCGAAGCCAGAACCTCACCCTCAAAATTCTGGGCCACCAACCTAAAGCCAGCCAACGTCGAGTCCCGCAGAGGCGCATCAAAGTTAAGCTTGAAAATACCTTGAGGCAGGCGAGTCCAAATAGATGGCAACACTAGGGTCGCACGGGGGGCTGCACGCAAATTTGGGGTACCAAACAAAGAAGCCATACGGTCAACCACAAGGGGAGCGGGAGACCGCCGCTGCTGGAATACAATCTGATTTCTCCTCTCCCAAATACAATAGGCCATGGCGATAAAACAATGGAGAGTCTGGTCATCTGCAATCTCCGAGAACCTGAGGAAAAAGTCAGCAAAAGAAAGATTCATCCATTCACGCACCCGTAAACCAAGCGACGAACCAAACAACGCCTGAATGGAGTCTGGACAATAAAGCAGCGCATGGGCGGATGTCTCGCACTCCACCACCTCACAGCAAGGACAAAAAGGGTCGACTTCCAAGCCTCTGAACTACAGTCGACCTCTAACCGGAAAAATATCCAGAATCGCACGCCACACCAACTCCTTGCAACGCAGCAAAGCTCTAGATTGCCACAGACGCTTCCATGCTCTCGCTGGCAGCAAAGGAACCCCCGAAGAGGAGGCCAATAAAGTATCTTGTTCCTTCATAATGAAGTTATAGTCAGATTTTGTAGAATAAAAGCCATCTTGATTAAAATGCCCAAAAATATAATCATTATGTGAGACAGAACGAAGAGGAATTGATAAGATATTTTATTTGCAGTATTAGGATGAAATATCATATCATTCAAACCAGAATTCCACGTCCCTGTAGAAATAAGGTCACTCACCCTCTAGATATTCGACGTATCGGCCAAATCCTGACAGAAAACAATAGGGGAACCTTGGGGAAGCCACTTGTGTTTCCAAATGTGAACACTAGTGTCATCCCTTATCTTCCACAGACCCCCCCCCCCCCCTTTTCAAAAATCCTCCCAGAACCAAGGATACCTGTCCACGCATAGCTAGGACGAAGCCTTTTTTAGCATCCCACAAGACCCCATGAGGAAAATAGACTGCCTTGAACAGGCGGCTAAGAAGAAGATGGGGAGAAGAATAAAACCTCCACCAATTTTTGGCAAGCAGGGCTGTATTGAAAACCTTAAAATCGCGGAAGCCTACCCCTCCCGACCACTTGGGTTGACAGAGGCATGTGCCATTTCCGCCAAAAACATATCCTTTTATAGGATATTACTAACCAACTAATTTACCTTACTAAACTTGCAAATAAAGCAACTTCAACTGGATATCATATCTAATATATCTAATCTAATATCAATTGTGATATCCCTAATATCTCTAACAAACAACTTGTCACTCAAGTTATAGTTTGAATTAGATATCTCAACACACCCCCTTAATTCAAATGCTTGAGTGACACAACACCTAATTGTCTTCAATGCCTTAGTGAAGACATCATTTTTCTGTTTGTCAGTTGGACAATACACCATGTCCAGCTTGCCTTTGTTCACTTGCTCTTTGAGGAAGTGAAACCTAACTTCTATATGTTTTCTCCTATCATGAAAAATAGGATTCTTAGCCAAACTGATTGCAGAAACATTATCCATCATCAGCTTCCAAGGCTTTCTTCACATCAACTTCTAACTTTTCCAGTAATTCTGCCAACCAAATAGCCTGGCAGGCAGCATAGGAACTTGCAATATACTTTGCTTCACATGAAGAGAGAGCAATAACTGGTTGCGTTTTAGAACACCTGGAAATAGGAGCTCCATTCAACTGAAATAAGTACCCAAAAGTACTTTTTCTTTCATCTAAATCACCACAGTAATCTGAGTCTATGAAGCCTAACAACTCCACCTCTAGTCCCTTCACCTGCTTTGGAAAGAGTATCTCATAATCCATGGTGCTTTGTAGATATCTCAGAACCCTCTTGGCTGCTGCCAAGTGTATCTTCTTCAGGGAACTCATGAACCTACTTATCAACCCAACTCCATAACATATGTCTGGCCTGCTATTGCACAGAAATCTGAGTGACCCCACAATCTTCTTGAATAGGGATGCATCATCAATATCTCCTTCATCATCCCTTTTAGGCTTGACATTCACCTTTGTTGGAGTAGTTACAGGGTTGCAGATCTTCATGTTAAATCTCTTTAGAAGCTCCCTAACATATTTCATTTGATGCATACCGGTTGTTGTGTGCTTAAATTCCATACCCATTAAATAGCTAACACCACCCAAATCAGTCATCTCAAACTCTGATTTGAGAGTCTTTTTCAACTCAGCCAGCTCCTTAGAATTTGATCCTATAATCAGCAAATCATCAACATAGAGGCAGATTATTGACATATCTTTCCCTCCATGACTCCTCCTCACATAGACACCATGCAACACTGAACATTTGTTGAAGTGAATCTGAGAAAGAAAGGCATTTATTCTTTTGTTCCAGGCTCTAGGGGCTTGTTTCATACCATACAAAGCCTTTTTCAGCTCATAACCCATGTTCTCCTTGCCTCAGATCTCAAACCCAGGAGGTTGACTTACATACACTTCCTCGTCCAAGGGACCATTTAGAAAAGTTGGACACCAAGCTTTGCGGAGGTTTTGAGACTGCCATAAATTGCAAAGTTATAACAGAAAAAAATAATTCTTTGCTAACATCTTCTCGAGACTCAGAGATCACATAAAGTTAATAAATCTCTCTCCCTATAAATCATTTTCCGTATACACCGCCTAAAAATCTAATCAACTAAATACTTATTAAGGAGCCGGGTGGTACTAGAATAGCTCTTTAACCCTATTTAACAATTAGTGCACTTCGCATTTTTACACTGTGACATCACTTGATAAACACTTGCATCTGTTGAGAAAATCCCCTGGAGCAGAAGCAGAAGCAGGTCAAAAGCTCCACGGAACATGCATGATCCTTTCAAACCGGAAAAAGTTGACGTTCCTTTCTACTTTCTAATATCAAATTCAATCATGTCTAAAAGAGGGGGGACAAAAAAGTACGAGGGAGGGGGGGCCGGAGTCTCAAGCAGATTTCTGCATATTGTTTTACAAGGAAAAAACAAGTGATGAAGATTTCATCCAATCATTCCGCTTTAACCACTGATGGTACCACTCAACCAATGACCATAAGAATCCAATAAGGATCAAATTGCAAAATCATAATGTCAGGGAGTTTTTCTTTTTCTTATGAGCATGATTCAGGTATACAGAATACTAGAATTCGATTAGCATTAGCATGGGAAGTTCAGAATCACGAAGTGTGGCGATGCGCACACGGTGGTTGTTGACCTCATCTTTAACTATAAGACTCAGGATTCGATCCTCACTCATTAAAATAAAATATATTTTGTGGTTAATCGTTTACCGTTTAGTGCAAATATCCACGTTGAGCGATTAGTTACCACAGTCAACCGTGGATACTCTAGTCTAAAAAAATAAAACCATAGGAAGTTCAACCAGCGCTCCTCTATGTTTTGTCCATCATTGTGCAAAGAATTGGCTCTCCTTCCGCACTTAAATTTTGTTTGGAAGTTTTTCCTCAACAGATTCTAAAGAGATAGTCAATTTTAGGGAAAAACTTATGTGACCAGCTTCTGGTGGCCGCCAGCCTTAATTTGAAGGAAGAGGAAATAGAAGTTGATCCAGTCACGCATGCTGAGATACATTTTGAGGAAAGCACAAAAGTCCATGCAAACCATGTGGCACTGCGTATCAGTAGGCAAAGATATTGAAGTAAAGAACATGGACTACTAGTTGACTTTCCTTCATCTTCTCTGTCAATTTTCAGTTAAACATTTAGGGCGCCATATACTATCCTTTATTTAGTTCCTCCCTACCCACACATATATAAGTATTTAGACCCGTCGTTTAGTGATTAGGATAGGATAATAGCAGGATTGATAGTTGGATAAAGGTAAGATATAACAAAAATATGATAGACTTTTATCCTATCATGTATTTGAGGTAGACAAAATAATAATAGAATATAATATAAATAATGAAAAATGTATCGAATTTCTCTTTGAATAAAAAATACAAAATATTCTTTAAAAATTAATGTTATAAATTAATTTTTTTTAAAAGTGATTTTTTTTTCATTTTTATAAATGCGCTTGTGTTTTAAAATAAACTAATGTTAAAATAAAAATTTATTAATTAGCCTATTTTAATATTTTTTGAAGGGAGCTTATTTAAATTAAGACTTTATAACTAACCAATTGTATTTAACTTAATAGTGACAAGTGATAAATAATAAAAATTAATTAAATTATACACTAATATATTAGTCTATATTTACTATTAATAAATTAATATTAATAAGTGAGACATAATTTTAGATAATAACATATGATAATAGAAAATTAGTATATATTTACTATTATTAAATTAATATTTATAAGTGATTACTCGATTTTATTGTAAGTGAATATTTATATTATTTATTGTTATTATAATATAAATAATGAAAATAATGTTAACTAAGTAGTGGCAAGTGATAATAAAATTTTTATTATTTTACAGTAAATTCAATATTTTCACCATTGATTAATTAGTTAATTTTTTAATTAATGTTATGAGTAACTAAATAATTTGAACTTGGCAATAACAACTAGTTTGATAAATAATAAAATTAGTGTATTATTAAAAATAATATTTTTATATTTATTAATTAATATTATTATAAATTATATAAATACAAATATTGAAATAATTTAATTTAGGGTTAGTTATTGAAATAGAATAGAAAACAGTTATCCTACCCTATCAGGATAATTCTAACCTAACTCTTCTCTCATGATACCTTTACACATGATAGACAGAATAGGATAGGAGACAAGATTGGATTATCATATCATGCTGGCGCAACAAACAACATATTACAGCAGAATATGATTGCACTATCTTATCATTCTGCTTATCATGTCCACCAAACGAGTCTTTAATGTGTAAGGAGCTAATGGTCTTGACTTGAATTTTCAATTTTGTTAATATCAGCTATATAAAAGGTACAAGAGGTTCTGTTGTACCTGAAAATTTGTTAACCTATGGACCAATACAGTCTTAGGTTTTTTATGAGGCGTATGCCTTCCCAAAGGTAACAGAGGCGTGCAAAAAAATTCTCAAGCCAGACAAAAATTGGCCCTCGAGTGCAAAGGCGGTAGAGAGGGACGAAAGTCGACCTTAATGATTTGAAGGTGCTGAGTGGAAGGGTCGTTGCTCAATGGATAAAAGTCACTCTAGGGATAGCATGTTGATAATCCCTAAGAGCTCACATCAATGGGAAGGTTTGGCACCTCAATGTCGGCTCTTCGCCACCTAGGGTTGTAGTATGTTCCAAGGGTTGGATTGTTCGCTCATTAAAGCGGTACATGCGCGGGCAAAACGTCATGAGACAGTTCAGTCGAGTACTTAATAATGTGGCATTTTGTTCACAACAGGCGCTAATGGTGCGGGGATTCCATAACAAAAGGCCATAAATTCTTATTCAAATAAAGTTATTTTAAATTCCATTTTGTAGAAGGAAACAGGAAAAGAGCAACAGTTTACTTCATAAATCATACCATGTTAATGTCCATTTAGAAACTTAGCTATCAATTCAATTTTTCCTTCAGATGTGGAACGTGGAAACGAACATTGAACTGTAAGAAAGTGCTCTATGATATTTCAACTCAGCAATATTCTAAAGTCAGTATAAAGCCTCAGCGGATAGACGTTAGTCTCTTAGAAGACAAAATTTACAAGTCAGCTACAATATGGACAAAGATCTGACCTCAACAGGTCACCTCCCAAAACATTTCATTATTGAGGAGGTAAGAGCAGAAGTCAGAAATTTCATCCCAGCAGATCCACCAGGAAAGTATGATATAGCATAGTACCCAAGTGAGAGAACCTGCAAGTACAGACATAATTTCAATTTTAGTGCCAGATGGATAGTTTTAGAAGGACACAAGAATAATGATTTATCAAAAAATATCTGTAAGGAAGACATATTTCCACACCCCTGAATCCTAATTGCTGCACAACTATGTTAAACGTGCATGATACACCCCTGTTAGGATCCCAAATATGAAAACTTGCAGAAAAAGAGAAGAAAACTGACAAAGAGAAAGAGATTAGCAAGAAAGGGAGTCTCCTATAAGATTTCCCCTTACAGCTAAACTTGATTATATTATTCAACTGTCTAAATGAATCCGATTAAACAGCCGATTCCCCTATATGACTGCGTAACTTTGCTTCCTACTAACCTTCCAAGCCCCTATCTCAATCTCTGAAACAGACACTTCTCATTTTTATGTCAGCATCTCGACACACTCACACTCATACGACACAATCATCAAATATCCCATTAAAATTTCATTTTTATCAACGTGAAGTAGCCAAAACACCTCCAGGACACTTGATAGAGAGAAACCCCCATAGGACAGCCGAGCAGCCAGGATAGGCTCAAGCAATGGAGGCACATACTGCTATAGGCAGTTAAGAGAAGTTAGTGGATTAGAAACTGTTGGGTTAGTTTTTGGGTTAGTTATTATTAGTTAGTTACATCAATTTATGTTAGTTATGTTCTACCAAAATTGCCTAGGGGTGGTTATTAAGTTTCTGGTTATTAAATAGGAGTTGTGCCTGTTAGTTTAAATTATTCAGAAAATCAGTCAAGTTAGTAGGAGAGGTCTGACTCTTGAATTCCGGAGAGAGAACTGGCTCTCAAGCACCAGTATTTGTATAATTATTCAGTAATTCCAATCTGTTCTTATCAACACTTAGCAAACAAAGGCTTAAACCCTTAGGGCTCTAATTGAAAAAAATTCATTTTGTTTTTAAAAAACTTAAAAAGTCAACTTGAATTATAAAAAAAATAAGTTAAAAGCTATAATAAGCCACCATCACATTCCATTAGGAAATGTCACTTCTTCCTATGATCATATATTTCAGGTCATATCAAGTGAAAACACAGGAAATGAAAAGAGATAATCTTGATCATATAATCATTGCATGGATGGTTAAGATTGACTCCACACACACACATATGTGGTGTCCCGGTTTTAGGGGTATTCATCAACTTATCTAATCCATTAAAACTAAAAAATCGATCCAAAAAACTGAAAATCGGTCAAACCGAAAAGAAAAAAAAAATTGGAAAAAGCAAATCTTTTATTAGATTGGATTGGGTTTTGGATTTGATTTTGAAAACCAAACCAATCCAATCCAAAGGGAAAAAATTGTAAATATAGATACTTTTAATTATAAACATATCATATAATTCATACTTACATATTGACCTTCATATATGTTTTTATATTTTTAATAAATGGAGTTCTAAGTAAGCATTTTAATAAACCGATCTAATCCAATCCACTAACACCCTTAGCTGGTATCCTATATTTTACGCATTGCGACATGACTGTGTCCGTGCTTCATAGGCCTCAATAGGTCGGCCCCTATAACCATCACATAAAGCCAGCCAGTAGGAGTGTGGAAATAGTATGATAGGACTAATCAAGAAGACAAAGATGACAGCTGAACAGAAACAAAAGAATGGTCTTATTCAGTGTAATCCTGGAATCTCAGGATTAGTTAAGAATATAAGTTTCTCAGGAGGAGGACATTCGAGAGACGCTGATTTCTCCTCACTCTACTTTTCTAACTCCAGAAGAGTATCCTCCCAACCTACCTGCTGCTCCATATATGATTACAGCTTAACTAAATACTAACAGCTTCTAACTAACTCACTCTTTTAGCGGTGGACTTTACCCTCTGTTGCTTCCTAACATAGACCCTCTTAACTACAGGCCTGCTATCATAGCAGCTTTTAAATTTATATTGATTTTGTTACAATGAAAGAATTGTTGCTAATCAGTGATAAATTTGAGATGATACTGATAGTAAGCCTGTAGTTAAGAGGGTCTATCTTAGGAAAATGAAGAGAAAAGCAGGAGAAAATGACTCCAAATTAACTCAATGTAACATAAAGAGAGATAGTTAGGCAGCAATCATATAGGGACCAGTTGCCTGAGGGGGAGGGGAGTCTTTTGGAGTCTTGTAAGGGTAGTGAGGGGACATGAGATCATGGTCCTGAACACATCGAGAACCATTTTTCTCTTTCCTAACCCTGTCCGCTAGGGATTGTAAGCATTATGAAAACCATTGTTTTCTTTCCTAATCCTGTCCACTAGGGATTGAAATTTGAGAGCATTAAATAAGATCGCTCTTTTCTGGTACATCAATCACTTCATTTCTCTTTTCTCTTCCAACCGGCTGAACCAGTCTTATAATTTTACTTGAAAGAAAAAAACATTGAGCATACATTAAATCAACAGCAAATGCAAACACATGGGGAAGAAGCTACAAAGAAGTATTTTAGGATACGTGAGATTGATACCTGTGCCACGGAGAATACCACAGAGAGAATATAGCTGTGAAGCACCATTGATACATATATTGTTCCAATCATACTACCAATAAAAACCAATGTGAAAGGAAGCCTCTGGAAAATAATCATAAAGAAAGATAATTAGAAAGGAGTAGCAAACACGTGCAATCAAATCAAAGAAACTGTATTTTTTATAAGCCCAAAGAAACTACAGAAGCAATATTAATGACCAGTGAAATTTTTTGTAACCATGCAAGAAACAGGAAATGAAAATCTAGCAAGTCACCTCCTTTGACAACATGTGAGCAAGCTGATTCTTTGGACCCTTGAGAGCAAAAAATGATCCGATAATAAATCCACATCCAAGAGTAAAGCATATAGCAAACTTTTGGGGCATAACCACCATGACAGGCAGGAACAATGTAAATGCTATGAAAACAAAGAAGACCCCACTTCCCAAAAACAAACCAAAATACACGAGTGCCTTGCCAGAAGGAACATTACTAGTGGCAGACTGGAAGTTTCCTGGTAGATCTCTCACACCTTTAGAAACCCTGACCAATAAGAGACAGATTGCTTTAGTAGAGGAAAGTTAAGGAAAAACTATTCAGTATAGAATGCTTTCTGGTCAGCATTTCTATTGCCATGTTGTAGGAAATCCATTTGAAAAAATTTGGAGGAAATTGCAATACCCATTGTCTGTTGTTTTTGCTGCAATTTTATACCATCAAAAAGAGACACTGAAGAACAATAGCAATGTCCTCTGTCACATTAAGATAAGGCAGACAGAACAGACAACATTTTCGGTTTTCCACATACAATTGCATCAGAAACTTATGACCAGTCTAGTCTGTACAGCTGATAGAGATATAGATACCGTTTGGATGCAAACAAAAAAGCACTTATTGGAGCTTATTTAGTGCTTTTTTTAATAGATAAGTTCCAATAAGCTCTAAAAAGCTGGTATCGAAACGGGCCCATACTCATATAGGCTAGTCGATAGTCCAGTTACAAAAATTGTTCGATTATTAGCTTCTGTTTGTGCCTGTCAGCTGTTAGTCGGTTAGAGTTGTATGTAATTGATTCTGACTGTTGTGAGTTGTGACAGTTTCCTTAAGGCTCAAACTCATCATTGAGTTCATCAGAATATGAAATACACAGTTTCAAAGAGGTTTCTCTCTCGTTTTCTCTCCCCTTCACTTTCTCACAGCTTCCCAAACTTTAATTTCTCAGTTATGCTCAGACTCTTTCCATATCAATTTACATGAAGACAAATTCAATTCATGTATTAGATATAGTGAATGGGCCACTCAATAACATATCCATTAAAAATTTACAATCCAATAACTTAACACCCATTCACAAACTTAAATGTCAAATTCTTAAAGTAGCCACCAGAGTCCAAGCTCTGAACATTTTTTACTCTTTGCTGTTGATGAAGCTTATAGGAACTTGTGCTAGCTGTGTGGAAAATTACTGAATGGAGAGAAAGAATGAGAGTAAAGAAGAAAATAATATTTTATTTCAGTCATGCTGAGATACAAGCGAGAGAATTCCCTCACAAGGGTGACCCCTTTACAACTGAAAGACTCAATTCTCTAACAATTACTGCCTATCAGTTGGAACTAAATTTATTAACATCATCCCAACAAACTACTGTCGTAACCCAATTTGTTAACTACCTAACCCACTCACTATCTTACTGTTCCTTTCTTTGAGTCAGTGTGCACCTTACAAACTTTATTTTTTTCGCTCAGGCCTGTGCCTAAGAGTACCTTTTCTCCTTCTGTTGCTGTTACCTTTGGAGCTGCACCGTTATCTTTGCAGCCACCATTGCCACTGCCATCATGGTTGCCATTAGCCTTGCTGTTTGGGTTGCTTCATATGCGAAAGGCTTGGCCAACAGACATATGGGTTGGTTTCTTTGGAGTTGGTTGTCATTGCTACAAATTGAAAGTGAGAGACAGGTGACTAGAAGCCATGCCCCACACGAAGCCACCCACTCACCTGAATCACTAGCAAGTTATGGGAACTGGATAAAATCTCTAAGGCTGCTGGGTTGTGCAGGGTTTGATATCATTGATAGACAACGAGGGGAGGAGAGACGAGAGAGAGAGAGAGAGGATTGAGAATCAATTTTAACTGAAAAAGAATATATATTATTATTTCAAATGGATGGCTTGGATATCTGTCCATAAAAAATTCTTACTGGATGGTTTGGATGTGTGTCCATTAAGCAGGTCATAGATAGATTGGATTATTTTGAAGGGTCTTAAATGGATTGATGTTTAATTTTCACCCATCAATTAATCCAATCGAAAGTCTATCCTATCCATTCATTTGATACCCTAAAACACACATATGCACTCACACCATAACTAGCACTTTTCAGATCAAACTAATGACAACATGAGAGCGTGGAATATGCAAGAATGAACATCCGCGAGTGCCCCATATAAGGGTGGTCTCCACTTAACGGAACTAGGATAGTTTTGATACCAAATTAGAATTTTGGAAGCCTAACTCAACCATAAAAGCTACCTTAAGAGTTGTGGATTGCCTTCCCATATATAAGGCTATCTTGGCCAAATCTCTAGTCAATATGGGACTTCTCAACAGTTCAGAGAGCACTTATTAGAATTCATCCAGTGTTTTTGTAGTAGATAAACTTCAATAAGTGTTCTTTAGTCCGTTTCCAAACGGGATCTTAATGTCCTAATCCTAACTCAACAAATTTTACACACCATCTTGTCAGTCTCTCTACTTATCCAAAGACATCTAAATTCGAAATGCTATCATTATCATATCAGTGTCTCCTAATTTTCAAGGTAGAATCAATTTCATCAATCAGAGAAGTAGTATCCAAAAAGAAGAATAAAGAACTTAAAACAAGCGGCATAAGTATATCTATGCATGTTCACCCCCAGTTGAAGGGGAAAAAGAAGCATTTTTTATTTGAAATGACCCTTTCGGAGAAGATCAAAATTCAACAACAACAACAAAAGCCTTCATCACACTAAATGAGGTCGGCTATATGGATACTAAATCCAAAATTCAACCATTGCAAAAAAAAATAATTAAAAGCAAATAACAAGTATGCATATGAAGGAACAGCTATGTAGAGATTGAAGGGAAAAGTGGTAAGAAGTGTGGGATTGGCTTACACGCTGAAAGTGCCGGAAACGGTGTCGTTTGCGGACCTGACGGCGGATTCGAGATCAAAGGGAAGGGCCGAATCGGAGGGCTCTTGGGAGGAAGCGTAGGAGTTCCAATCGGCCAGCAAAGACGACGATGCCTTCGGATCGTCGTCGGTGGCGGTGCCGCCGGAGAACCAACCTTGCATCTTTCTTCACTTCGAGTGTGTGAGTGACTGAATCGGAGTGAGAGAGAGAGAGAGAGAGAGAGAGAGAGATTCGTGAGTTGGTTTTGGAAGAATAATCTGAGTTAGCAATTAGTTTGGTGTTGCGGTCGGGCGCAATGAATGTTCATGATCTATGTTTGATGAGAACACAAAAAAACTACTGATTTTTATTTTATTAAAATTAACTTACCAATATTTCAAGTGTAATCCTTTTTTATTACAGTAAAGTGTTATCTACATTTTTTTACTTTCAATAAAAGAAAACTTCTTCATAATAGAACTATTGAGCAACCAATTTAATAAAATTAAAATTAAAAAGAATTTATCAACTAGAAAAAATTGTAGATGCATTGTCAATGTAAAATATTACACTAATAATCAATCATATGTCGTTAAATTGCCACATCATAATCAAATTTTGTAATATAATTCAATTCAATTAAAATTTAAACAATAAAAAATAAGATCTCATTCTTCACAAAATTGATGAAGAAAATCTTGAACTACCACTATTTTTCTTCACCATTCTTTGTTTTCGTCTCGTTCCAAACGTTCTCCTTCTTCTTTCCTAGAATCCTCTCTCAAATTCTTTTTGCAAACATTCTTCTCCTCTTCTCTGCATCGGATTTGTTGTTTCGCATCCCTTCACTACATCAAATTTTCCATCCTCGTCCAATCCGTTACATAAGCCCATTGTGATGTCGTCTGCCACCACATCAAATTTACTCCATTACTACATCAACCATCTCCGTAGCATAAGAAAGAGCAGGGCAGCCAAAGGAGGCATGTTCACTTGTATTCTAGAGACTGGGTATGAATCGTGTTGGTTCTATCCGGCCACCTAGGGTTCACTACGTGAACGTTGGCGCCCTCAGTGGGGCCCTAGTAAAATGTTTCTCATGTCCTCAAGAAGTAGGAGATTTCAAGGCTACGACGAAGCGATGGAGATGATGACAACTAAAAATGATCTAAAATAAAATTGCAAACTTAAGCAAGTTCAACTACTTTACCATCCTTGATAACTTTCAACACTAGCTACCTCCTTTACATCAAGATTAGGGTAGAGAATACTGATCCGACCCAAAGCCTTCTCAAACCTAGCCTCATACTTCTAAGTCGTATCCTTAGTACTCCCTTCAATTTCATCACTTTTCTTGGCCAAATCTGCTTGCAAAGTCGAGCATTCGGCATCTTTCATTTTCAATTCCTTCTGAAACCTTTCAATACCCACCTTCTTTCTCCTATCTTTGGCTTCTAACTGGGTGACCTTTTCCCCAAGTTTTTTCATTGTTTCTTCAAGCTTCTCGGCCTCTTTGCACTTCGCTTCCATCAACAACATACGTTCTTGAATTTGACTCATATTTTCGATCCTTTTTTGCAAATCGTCCTCTAGCGTGGTTGCGTCCTTCTTTATTAACCGAGATATCATAGAAAACCTAATAGCATATTTTGTGGCCGCTCGGGCGGCTTGGCACGTGCCAATTACCTTCAACCTCAACATAAATTCTCGCATCACCAACTCTTTATCCAAAACTGTTAAGGATGAAAACTTAGTATCCCAAGCTAAATAATGTTCTTCAACAACAGTTAAATCCCCAATTCCCTCAACACTTCATGCCAGAAGTACGTCTGAAGAGGTCACGAGGTCCCACCAAGTCATGGTTAGAGGAGGGATATTGGTGGCATGCTTGAACTCGACTTGTAAGGTCTCATCTGAACCTTTTTGAGTCGGCAGCGTTATCATCCATGAGCGGGTTGGTCTTCTTTCCCCTTTCTGCCAAAGTCTTCTTGTGCCAAAGTCTCCTTAGAAATCGGAGCCATGTTGTCTAAAAGGAGATAAGATATGGTAAATAAAGTATTCGCCTGTAGCTTTCGCCTAAAGAATAGGAAAATTTAATACTTAAGTACTGACGCATTCCTTCCTTATTGCTCTCTTCCTTAAGTATGACTCGGATGTTAAGAAGGAAAAACTATACTTGGAGCTCCACATCAACCTTCCCCTCTTTGTCAGAATTTCGACCATTGCCTTGCACGAAGGTAAGGGTTCACTCGTCTAGTATAGGGGAAAACTAAGATTGTTGTCTGAATTATAAAATACTTTGGGAAAACTCTCGGCCAATCTCACATGGAAAAAATTATTCTTAAATTTCTTATACGACTGAAGATAAAGGGTAAAGATACTCGGACCTTGTATATATACTCTTAATTGAAACCTGCCCGACTTAAAATTGTAATCCTAGATTGACCTCAAAGAAAGAGGAGAAAATGCTGACAGTAAGGGAAATATCAAAGTGGTTACAAAGTATGGAAAAAGATTTAGCAAAAGCCCAACTATTTGGATGTATTTGAGAGGGTGCGACGTTTAGGACTCGTAGGATGGAGCATTCGAAACACATGAAAGGAAGTCGAACTTTGAGTTTGCCAAATACGGTCTCAAACATGACGAGGGGCCGATGAATTGCTTAGGCACTACAGGTTGTAGACAGAGGTAGGTAAACTTTACTAGAACATTTGGGGAACGTCATCGTCTGAAAGTTGACCTTTTTTAAGCACCTTCAAGGTTTGAACAAAAGACTTGTCACTGGATAAGATATTTTGTTTATGATTTGTTTATAATCATCAACACAACTTTTCCTTTAACGCCTAATTTATTACAATCGGAATGATTAACTTTTTATTTTCCAAAGGCTTAGAGAGACATAGGTACCAGGAACTAGAAAGATAGAAAATAACGTTTTAAAGCTCAGTCAGCTCATCTTTCAGATCAGCCTAGCTTGATCGATGAATTTATACATAAATACAGTTACGAAGGAGAAGGTTAAAAAGCTCACTCAAAAGGAAACTAAACTACAACAATATGACTTACAGATACACTTCGATCTATTGACCTTGGAGAGGGTTGGTGAACTAGTTCGGTCCAACCGAGAGGTTGGCTTGGGCATAATTGGTGATTGGGCAGCATTAGCTCCCACGTTAAAGAGATGGGGACCGAACCACCTTAACATATGTTTTACCAAGATTTTGGGTATCTTGTCACCCTTGGTGAATGATGACCGCACCATTACAAGAATGGGCTCCCACCTTGAAGAGATGGCGACCGAATCACCTTAAAAGCTACCACCATTAGAACTTTTAAGTATCTGAACACATGCTGCAACTAGACTTTGCTGAACTCAATAATAAGAGAAGAGTAAACCTCTATTTTAGTCCCTGAAAGTGTTCATTCATGTCAAATTCATCCTTATACTTTTTTGACCCACTATGTTAGTTCCTGAAAGAAAAGATTAGACGTCGGTCAATATAGTCCCTGAAAGATTTTTCCGTCACGGATGAAAGTGTAAATTAGTCAAATTAGTTCATGAAAGTGTAAATCGTCGTTCATGGAGCGCTTAAATAGACACTTCAAAGATGACCACAAATAAACTATACAAGTTTAAATATATATTGGATGTTGTTTACTCTATTTTTTTGTTTACTCTCTGATTTTCATTTCTGTCAACTACATCATAAAATGGACTCAAAAAGAAAATATTGCAGGATAGCTCTGATTAATTGAACTCTCCACATTTAACAAGAGTTATATAACCGGTATAATCTGAACGTTTCCTATTATGCCATTGCATTGTCTAGTACATTGACCCAAAAAAAAAGGAACAAGATAAGATAACATTATGTTCTTTACATATGCAACTCTTCCTTTTCCTACCATTTTTCCATCCTGTCAAACACGTTATGTTCATTCTTCTCCGACTAAGGTCTTATGAGATCATGTTTATGCAGCTTAAAACATAAAACAATGAAATGCAGGTTGATGCAAGAAATAAAAAAACTTAGTTAAATACTGATGGTGGTGGTGGAAGACTCAAGATTTTCAAGAGTTGAACTTCGAAAACCAAAGGCTCTTGTGCATGAGCAAAAAGGCTGCGCCGAGGGCCAAACTGCAGATAACAAGAATAACATTGACAATGCACTATGTTCAAAGAACATTATTGACAAATTAACCATAGTCATTCATTGCATATAATCTAACCTCTTCAGGTATTGGTTGCAAGTTCTCATTTACATATCCTGCTGAAGGTGGGATCAGTGCTCTTCTTTTTCCTACAAGTGAAACCAACAAAAGAGTAACCACAATGATGTTGTTACCTACAGAACTAACATAATTGGAGAAAAAGAACTGAGCATGTTGCTAACTATTTCCTTTGCCACTACAGAGCACCTATGTAGAACCACAGTTAATTGTATGCTAAAAAGATTGGACTAAAGCATTTATAAGAAAATTATGAGGCAATTCCTGTTACTCACGAAAATAATGACAATATTTTGGAACATACCACCAACTCTCATGCCAGTCAAGACCTCCTTTAATCCCATTATCATCTGTTAGAAAGTGCAACGTGCATAATGAGACTTCCTCGGTATTTATTATTAACAACAGGCAAACAAACTAGTTAAAATCAGATTATCAATATCTTATGGTCTTATGTTCATAGGAAAAGTTGTAAGAGAATAAATGTAGGAATAAAGTAAGCAGAATAAAAAGGGGACAACTACAGAATATCAGGAATAATAGAGTCAAGTTTTGCGGTTAACAGAATCATCAATTTTGAAGAATATAAGAAAGAAAGCAACAATGATTCAAGTGATCAGGGCGCCATGAAATGACTCCACACTCAACTAAATTGTGTTTTACATATTTCTTTGTTTCTTTTGTTTCACAAGAATCAACATACTTAGCATTCTAGAGATTTAACTGCAACTCTGGAAATCATTGATCTAAATATAACCTGAAAGAATATGGCAAGGTCAAAGATCGATCTTTATCTATGATAATTCACACTAAGAGCCCCCTTCTCACCCTGACATATAAAGTTAAAGAAGGAGGAGGAGGAGGAGCAATTCTTGAAATCCTGTTCTAACCCTTTACTTTAGTCTTTTCATTTTTCACTTTTTCATTGAATTGAGGAACTCTATTTAACTATATCTATGTCCAAAATATGACAATATATAAGAAAACTCATCTGAAATGAATGGTAAACACATTTCAGGGTTTACATGACCCCACAAGTTGAAATAAAGAAATTGACCTGGTTCTCATCCAAAGGAAGTATGACAGGACTGCTTTCTCCACTGAATTGGTCCACTGTACTATTTCAAATAAGAGTATAAAACCAAGCAAAGGGGAAGAATTTAAAACAAGAAATCAAATGAGAGTATGTCTGCAAATCTCACTGTGATTAGAGTCATAAGAATCAGTGTAGTACCAAGATTTTCTGTAGGATAATTTGAAAACTAGAAAATCCTCAGAGCAAGCAATTACCTGAAAACAAAGTATCCATTTGCACGCCTGCATACATAATTGAATTCAACCAAATCTCCACCACGCGCCTCTTGTCCTTCCCCTTCAACAATGTCTGATATGAAAACACATAATTACCTGTTTATGGGCATACACTTGTATTGAAAGCTTGATTGATTCCTTTGAATCAAGTTGGATAGTAAAATGCAAAAGGGTTCAATGTTTTTTATCAAGAACCAAATATTTGCACTCTTCCTTAAAAGAAGCAGAGAAGAAACACACACACACAAGAGAAAGGGAAAAGAATACTTTAAGCCTTTGCATGATTGCATCAAATTGGAATGAAACTCATATAGTTTTGAAATGTCAGTGTTCTTGCATAAATTATCCCACATGCAATACATTTTACTCAAGAAACATGTCATGGAATTGACAGAATTACTGACCTTGTATTCTCACTCCACTGGCTAGCTTTAATGTCCTAGAGGCTTCACATGAAAAATAATAAGTCACATATCACAATACACTGAAAATATTCAATTTGCAAAAATAAGAATAAAACAGACAAACCGTATGACTTCAGGTTCCTTCATGTCTGTCAAAACTGGGGCAGCAAAAGCAGGAGAAGCATAACTTAATAGGTGGTTAATGCCCATAAACTGAAGAATCAACCTTCTTGAAAATCCCTTAACTGTTAATGTGGAAACCCTATCATGCAATTGCAAGCTCTTAGATATGGAATAGTTGAAATTTGTATCCTCCATGCACCTAAATTCATGCAAGGTTTGAAGCGCATTGTCAAGAAGAAATGCTTCTCAAGAAGCATGGTTATCTATTTGAATTGAAATATAGCCACTCACAGTTCAGAAAACTAATAGCATAGAACCAAATGAAAGAAACTACACAAATTTATCCATGCTACCAAACTTAGCTAAACTTTTCAAGAAGAAGGCTACAATTTAGGTCCTCCAATAGCTGAATTTGCATAACCAACAATAAACTGATCTCATGGACAAAATTTTGAAGAAAGTAGAATTAAGAGGGAAAATTTATACCTAGGAGATGCAGATAAAGGAGCAGCACATGGAGGTGTAACCAAGAGAAATGGTAGAACTCCCATTACTGAGTTTGAAACTTCAGAATTCAGGTTTGAGAGTTTACGTTGTGGCCACTGACTAAACCAATTAAGCTACAAACTGTGTAAAGCAATTATCTCTATGAGACTCTATCCAAGAGTGATGAGGTGTGCTTTTCATTGATGATGTTGGACCTACCCACCTGGATTAGCTGTTCCCTTTTACTTTTACTTTTAACTTTTGCTTTGTTTTTCTCCCTTTTAATTGAGGTGTGCTTCTCATTGAAGAGGTTTTTTTCACCCTAGTAAACTCAGCAAAAGGTGTTACTTAAAAAATATGGTAAAAATATGTGTTTAGTCCCAAAAAAAATTTATAGTTTTTAGTCTTTAACATTTATGAAATATGTAAAATTAGTCTTTGTCATTTATATTGTGACAGTTTTTTCATTAGCAGTGGCTAAAAACCGCCACAAAATGAATTATTGGCCATTTTTCATTAGCGGCAGTTAAAACCGCCATAAAATGAGTCAGTGGCGGTTTAAACCACCAAAAAATGAACGGCAATGACTGACTTCATATATTTCACAAATGTTGGAAACTAAAAGCTATAGAATTTTTTTAGAGAGATCAAATCCAATTCACCCTTATTTTCAGGGACTAAAATCATATTTATCCTAAAAATGATTTATCATAATAAAAAAAACATAATTTTAGAGAAAATGATTGATGCACAAGCAATAATGTAAACTTTTCTCAGTTCAAAAAAAATAATGTAAATTTTTCTTTCAAAAAAAATAGTGTAAACTTCTTTTACACATGCATTCATTTGATTTTCACTACATTATAAATTTATCTTTACTTTAATTAAAATTAAAAAGAAATTTAACTACATGTGACATAATATAATTAAATTTTTAGTGTAAAAAAAATTACATTCACAATACGTATCCATTAATTGCATAATTTTAATGGATCATTGATTCTTTTAAAATAATGATTAATGTCAATTTCATCAACTTAGAGTGTGTTTATGAAAAAAATTAAAAATATGTAAACCAACTTTCAATTAACAATTAACGGGACTAGTTTTTTTTTTAATAAATCTCATATATTACACAATAGTGAGTATAGAAGTCAAAACATCAGCGTTCACAAAATAGGAAGTCAGGGCTCGAATAAGAGCTTCCACCATTGGAATAGTTGGAAGCAATCCCTCTCCAAACAAACCCGATCAAACCAAGCTCAGTTGCCAAAACCAATGCCCACCGGAAACAGAGTTTCAGCCAGCAAAGGTGAAGAGGTTGGAGTGGGAAAGTGAGAAGATGACGCCATAATATGCCGCCATGGTTCATAACAACCATCCCAAAACCAGCCTGCAGATCCTCTTTCCATGATGAATCACGTAACCGAGGCTGCAGCTGCTGCTGCAAGGAGGCGCTGACAGTGGAAGTCATGCTGCTGAAAAACCAGCGCATTATTTCTTCCTTCCCAAATGATGTAAATTAAGGTTTGAACCATTGCAATAACATCAGAATCATTCTCTTGAAGGACTGCAACCCAGAATTCCAAAAAGCTTTGGTATTGAGATATACGAACTCCTAGAGGTGAGGGCACACCATAAACAAATGCGCTGAGCTCATCTACACCACCATGCATAGGCAAAGACATAGCAAGAACAGCTTGAGCAGCTACTGGGTGAAACACCAAATCTATCAAACTTTGTTTCCATGTCCCACTTTGGGAATCAATCAAATCCGCTACCTTCTGTATATTCAAGTCCTGAGCTACCTGTGGATTAAATAAACGTGGGGGGCCATTCGGCAACCAATTATCTATCCAAACACTAACTTGACTACCATCACCAATGCTCCATCTTGCTCCTTTCTCAAAGACCCAACTAGTTTGGTAAATACTAGACCATCCGTAAGTCGGCCGATGCCCCTTCTCAGCTTTCCAAATGCTCCCATGCGGGAAATAAATTGCCTTGAAAACTCTAGACATTATGGAAATCGCCACCAATTATTTGCAACTAAAACTACATTGAAAGGCTTGAAGTCATGAAAGCCTAAACCATCGTTCATCTTATGATCGCAAAGATGTTGCCATTTGGACCAATGCAAAGACCGGCTAGAGGAGCCTCCACCCCAAAAAAATCTGGTAATCATGCTATCAATTTCTGCACAAAGGCCATCAGACAAAACAAAGCAAGACATCACATAAGCAGGGATAGCCTAAACAATAGATTTAATCAAGACCTCACGACCTGCTCGAGAAAGAGGTCTTTCTTTCCAACCTTTAATCTTTTTCCAAACACGGTCAATGACAAATCGATATATTTGGGATTTTGACTTACCAATAATGGTAGGCAAACCCCAAGTATTTACCATAGCTTTCCACTGCCTTAACATTCAATTGCTGTTTTAGTTCATGAAATCTGTTCTCTGGCACATTGCGGCTCACAAAAAGCATGGATTTATCAAAATTGATAACTTGTCTAGAAGCTCTCTCATATGTGGTCAGAATGTGGCGGACACATTCGACCTCTTGGTGCTCAGCTCGAGCAAAAAGGATGTAAGCGTCTGCAAACAAAAGATGATATATAACAAGGGCAAACCTAGCAACTTTAATACCATGAAGGTCAGAGCATGCAATTGATCTTTGAATAAGAGCAGAAAAAACTTCACCATAGAGGATAAACAAATAAAGGGAAAGAGAATCTCCCTGACATAAACCTCTTCCAGGAGTAAACACAGGTTGAGGATTACCATTCAACATAACTGAAAAACTGGCAGTGGATACACAGTTCATGATTAAATTAACCCAATCCATAGGGAATCCCATCTTAGCTAACACAGAGCGTAAGAAAGACCATTCAATACGGTCATATGCCTTAGACATATCCAATTTCAAAGCCATAATGCCATTCCGCCCAGTAATTTTCTTTTTCATGAAATGAAAGCATCAAAGGCCACCAGAGCATTGTCCGTAATCAGACGCCCCGGGACTAAGGCGCTTTGAGTGGGGAAAATAAGATCAGATAGGAAAACTTTAAGTCGATTAGCAACAGTTTTAGTAATAATCTTAAAGATAACATTGCACAGACTTATAGGTCTAAATTGACTAGCATGTTCAGCCATTTTAACCTTTGGAATAAGGACTAGAAGAGTATGGTTAATGCTACTAGGAGAAATCATACCTTGCAACACCTCTAGGCAAAAGTTTGCCACATCATCCCCAATCACATGCCAATATCACTGATAAAACAAGGCCGGGAAACCATCCAACCTCGGTGCTTTGGACGGGTGCATTTGAAAAAGGGCCTCCTCAACCTCCTCTTTGGTAAAGGGCTGAGCCCATAAATCCAAATGAGACTGCGTTACACGACCAACCACCAAATTCGTGACTTCATCAATCCCAGATGGACACGAAGAGGTAAACAAATAGGAAAAAATAATCATGCAACACTCTAGCAATATCCACATTTGTTCAAACTCAGCCCCTGCATCATCTTTAATCAACTCTATCATGTTCCGCATACGCCTCTGGGTCACCTTGTAATGGAAAAAGGATGTGTTGCGATCCCCTTTCTTTAGCCAAGTGGCTCTATACCTCTGGCTCCACCAAATCTCCTCTTGCTTGAGCAACTCATCCATCTCCCTCTCTACCTCACGAATAGCTTGCACAACCTCCAAAGTTTGATTCTTCTGTTGAAGTTCTTGGAGGAGATACTTTTGATCGAAATTCTTTTTTGGGAGATCACCAAACTTTTCTTTGCCCCATCGACTAAGAGAGACACTAAAATCCGCAAAGCGATCCTACAAGTTCACTCTCCCGTTACTCCAAGCCTCGGCCACCACCTTAGCACACTCTTCTCCTTCCTGAAGCCAAAGCTCCTCAAATCGGAACAAACGGGTCCGGCGTTGCTCCTTCCTTAACCTGCGAGAACCACAACACAAAAGAATAGGGTTATGGTCAGAACGATACCTGGCTAGATGGGACAACTTTGTAATTAGCCATAAATCATCCCAAGCATCATTTGACAGAGCATAATCTAGTCTCTCCTCAACCGTGACCAGCGTTGGGCGCTTGTTGGACCAAGTGTATCTATAACCAGAGAAACCGACGTCATGCAGACCATAAGAAAGGCAAGCCTGATTTGCCACCTGAAGGCTATGAAAATTAGGAGGCGAACCACCAAATTTATCAGCCGGAGATAGAACATCATTAAAACCCCGCAGGCAAAGAAAACAGAACCGAAGAGTTCGGAGCCAAAGCCCTCAGCAAATCCCAAGTCTCTCGCTTACGTCTCTCATTCAGAAAACCATAAATACCCATAACAGTCATGGAAGCATTACCATCAGGGTGCACCACATAACACAAAATATGATTCTAGGAAGGAGAAACCACGTCCACCTCTAATTCCTGCCTCCACCATAAACACAAGCCCCCAGCACGGGAATTCCCACTACCTGCACATTGAACCGGGAAAATATTGGAAAGGCCACACAACCCCCGGTGACGTAGTGCCTCAGAAGCATACAATCTTGTTTCCACAGCAAACACCATATCGGGAAATTCATAGTGGATGAGATTCTGCAAAGCCCCTACTGCTCGTGGGTTCCCAAGCCCAAGATAGTTCCACGATAAAATCCTCATTGAGGTGGGCGGGGCTGCTCAGCAGGCTCCGCCATTCCCAATCCATAATCTGTAGCTTTCTTCTTCAAGGGAGGTGAAACTCATGTACTAATCGGGCCAAGTGTGGAGGAAGACGACACACTTGTGTGTTTCTCAAGTTGCTGGCATCTGGAGGAAATGTGGGTTCCCTCAACTGAATACCCCTGGCTTTTTTTGTCCGAGGAACCTTCCTCCAAGCTCCCTTACCTGGTGACCCTACTCACCCTCCCTTTGATTGGAAGGTGAAGTCCGCAGCAGCCTCGATGAAACCCAAGGTTTCTTAATAAGCAAATGAGGATGGAACATTTTGGTACTGAAATTCGGCCCCGCGACAGGATGGTTAACCACCCCAGGCTCACTCATCACCTCCTTTTTCTCATGCAAATTCTGCACAGGAAAGTTGTCGCCCTCCTCCTCATTTTTATCATGAAAATTCTGCCCAGGATTATTGGCTATGGTTGGATCCTCGTTCAACTTTGTCGTGCCGGGCAAAGTCTCCGTCGTACCGATCCCAGTCACGCCAGTACCAACAACCTCGCCTTGAGCATTATCATTCGATGATCCACCACCGTTGTGCTTACTGTTGTTGTTGTTGCCTCGAACTGGCCATATCTATCATCATCAGCTCGAATCCAAGGACCATAAGGCAAAGGGTCCCTTACCGGCGCAACACAATCCTACAGCACATGACTAACTTTGCCATACCTATAACAGAAGTTAAGAAGCTTCTCATATTGATATGCTATCTTGAAGGGTTTGCTCCCCTCTTCTGCCATCACACTACTGCGTTCCAGAGGAGCTTCGACGTCAAGCCACACTCTTATACGGAAACAGTGACCATACGAGACTAGTTTCTTGCTTTGACATAAAGCACATTGAAAACTGTGATTTCCCAAACATTGGAATGTTGAACATGCTCTTTTTTTATACAAGCATTAAAAAAACCATGCTCTTATTACTAGTAAAAAATGTTATTTTTAAAAACAAAAGAAAAATAATAAGAATAAATAAAGTTAATGTCACTTGTTAAAAAAAGTAAAAATACTACAATTCTTGATTTTAATTGAGAATGAAGCTTGGAAAATGTTATGATTTATGAGAAGGTAATCACAGGGACACAAGAAGGAGGGTTGAATTGTGTCTGTAAATTTTTTTAGTTGGTTGACAACTTTTAATCATTTAGATTCAAAGTTTTTCTTCTGACATTCCATTAGACGATGGTACAACGAATAGACATTGTGGGCAAGACTGTTAGACGATTTGCACACTCGAATTTTATCTTGGTTCACCCAATCGGGGGTTACATCTAGCCTTTGGTCTTCTACCATGATTTTCACTCATATCATGAAGTATTCGAGGGACTTCTCCCTTACAAGTATTATTAAGGACTTCTCCTATAAGTATTATCAATGACTTCTCCTACGTAGTATTCTTGATGAAGCCTCTCCAGGCTTAAAAAGTATTCGCAGGACTCCTCCTATCGAGTATTCTTGCACAAGGTTCTCCAGGCTCGACGAGTATTCGCAGGATTCCTCCTATTAAATATTCTTTGAGAAGCCTCTCCAGGCTCAACGAGTATTCACATGGCTCCTCATATCAAGTATTCTTTAACAAGCCTCTCTAGGCTCAATCGAGTATTATCAAGGACTCCTCCTACATTTTATACATGTAGCTTGTTTGTACTCATGGAAAGGTGCACATGATTTGTATAGAATTGTAGCCTTTTGAGATGTTCAAAATCGGGTTCATTATTAGGTTGTAGGTGCCAATTCCTCCTTGTTTGTTGTTATTGCTTGGGAACTATGGCATTGGAGGAATGGAATGGTGTTGGGAGAGGAGTGTTGGAATGTTGAGTATGTCTACAAGTGGTTACATCATGAGCATCAGAACCATGTGTGGTTTCTTGCTCAAAGTCAAGACCTTGCAGTTGGTACTGCTCTCTCTACGGGATGGGCTACCCTTCTGTCGGAATGCTACAAATTGAATGTTGGTGGTGCCTATTGTACGACCTCTAAACGTATGGGCATGGAAGGGCTAGCCCATGACAGTTCTGGAACTTGGCTGTGGGGCTTCTATGCAGGTCTGAGTGGTGGTGACTCCCTCTGTGTTGAGATTTGTGCTATAAGACATGATTTATCCTTAATATGAGATATGGATGTTAGAAAAGTGATTTGCAAACCACACTGCATGGACATTGTGGATTCCTCATCACATGGGAGGTTTTGGTTCCATTTATATATCGATGACCCTCCTTGTTATTCACCAACTTTTGGAGAGGAAATGAGAAATGCAACTGCATCATGTCCCTAGAGAAACTAATGTCTTTGCTAATTGTTTAGTTGGTATTAGAGCAAGCCTTTCGTGCGGTCTCTCTATTATGGATGTTCCTCAAGAGAGGGTTGACCATTTTTTGGCTAGGAATATCTAGGTTATAGCTTTTTGCTTTCTTTGTTTAATTCCCATAAAAAAGAGTAATTTAAATTTCAATCTATAAAAGATTTAATTTCAAATCAACATAACTATTTTTCTTTTTTAAAATCCTATCTCTTATTTGAAACAACATTTTATCTCCTTTAAGTAATACTTATGATTCATTCACTAAAATTCTAATTTAAAAATAAATTTTGATTGATTTTTTATCTTATTACGACAAGATTTATCATTCAACCCTTGAAATTTTAAATAAATGATAAATTTGATCAAACATTTATTCACTTAAAAACTTGATTTAATTTAATTTTTTAAACAATAAAGTTTCATGATAAATTAAAAATTTACAAGGGGCCGAAGCAGGACTTATAATTATTCGAAACCCATATAGTTGTGGAAATATTAAAATTGATGGAAATTATATTTTATATAATATTATTCTATTACAGCGAGCGCGAAAACAATTTTTTTGATGTACTAAATTGTGAGAGCAATTTCGACTCAGGTGTGATGAAGATTAAAAGTCTGCAAAGAATGCGGCTCCTAATATTTTAACAATCAACACTAAAAAGTATAAAAAGCAATAGAATTAACTAAGATAGATTTATTTCAAATAAACAAGTAAAATATATTTAAAATAACAGTAATAATAATAATAACAGTAATAATAATAATAACAGTAATAACAGTAATAATAATAATAACAGTAATACTAATATAATAATAATAATAATAATAATACTAATAATAATAGTAATAATAATAATAATAACAGTAATAATAATAATAATAATAATAATAATAATAGTAATAATAACAGTAATAATAATAATAATAACAGTAATAATAAGAATAATAACAGTAATAATAATAATAATAATAATAGTAATAATAATAATAATAATAGTAATAATAATAATAATAGTAATAATAATAATAGTAATAATAATAATAATAATAATAATAGTAATAATAATAATAATAGTAATAATAATAATAATAGTAATAATAATAGTAATAATAATAATAATAATAGTAATAATAATAATAATACTAATAATAATAATAATAGTAATAATAATAATAATAATAATAATAATAATAATAATGGACCCTCGCAAGCTATTATTAGCGCAAGCCTGCTTAACTAACTAACCACAAACGAGTTAGTCAAGTCATGGAAGACTCTAGAATTGAACACAACGCTGCCATATTACATCAAGTTTTTGAGGCCACGCAATGAATCCGTCATAGAAGGATCTAGAAACCCTACTCATCTCCCCACTATATAATCCCACTCATTTCGTTCCCGAAACTCCATTCGCTCTCTCTCTCAAAACCCTAACTCTTCTTCTTCGCGCTTCTGACTCGTTCGTTCCGACCGGAGAAGATGGCGGATACCGAGACGTTTGCGTTTCAGGCTGAGATCAACCAGCTCCTCAGCCTCATCATCAACACCTTCTACTCCAACAAGGAGATCTTCCTTCGTGAACTCATCAGTAACGCCTCTGATGTCAGTCTCGCTTCTCTTCGTTCTTCCATTTTCGAAAATTATTTCGTATCTTCACATGCTCTTTGTCATCGATCTGAATTTCGTTTCTGTTTTCATTCAAGTTTCACTCATAATCTTGCTTTTGACCTGTTCTAGTTTCATGTAATCTGCGTTGAGTGTAGATAGCTAGATTAAATACATAATTTTCTGATGTTTTGATTGAATCTACTATTGGATTTTGCTCAAGCATGTAGGTTTTTTATCGTAAAAGGATTGAATCCGTTATTTTCTGATGTGTTTTATTTTTATGCGATTGGATTTTGCTCAGGCATGTAGGTTTTTCAACTAGTTCGACCTATTTTGTATTTCTGAATGCTGTTAAATGATTTGTTTAGGTTACGCAGTGTGTGATTCGTGAGTTTTGTTTGATGTACTGCTTTGTACCTATATGACTGGAATCGTTGTAGCAATTACAGTGATTGGAGTTGAATGATTGAGTCGAATTAACTGGAAATTGTGGATGTGCTAGAATAATTTTCTTTGTCAATGGATTTGCTCTTTCGGATGGTATGTGATTGTAATTGTGGCTGTGTAATGTTACAGGCTTTGGACAAGATCCGCTTCGAGAGTCTCACAGACAAGAGCAAGCTCTCTGGCCAGCCAGAGTTGTTCATCCATATTATTCCTGACAAGGCGAACAACACCTTGACCATTATTGACAGTGGTATCGGCATGACCAAGGCTGGTAATGATCCAAAATGCCTTTCAGTACCAGCGATTTTCCTTTCTTATCTGCT
This sequence comes from Acmispon strigosus, assembly GCA_030819835.1. Lineage (NCBI taxonomy): Eukaryota > Viridiplantae > Streptophyta > Magnoliopsida > Fabales > Fabaceae > Acmispon > Acmispon strigosus. The sequence goes on from JAUAMA010000007.1 coordinate 39,936,167, forward strand.
ATATGATTGTTAATCTTTGTGTTGTTGTGGTCTATGTTTATTCAGATTTGGTGAACAACTTGGGTACTATTGCAAGGTCTGGTACCAAGGAATTCATGGAAGCCCTGGCTGCTGGTGCTGATGTGAGCATGATTGGACAGTTTGGTGTTGGTTTCTACTCGGCCTATCTAGTTGCTGAGAAGGTTATTGTTACAACCAAGCATAACGATGATGAGCAGTACATCTGGGAGTCCCAAGCTGGTGGGTCTTTCACTGTTACCAGAGATTCTGGCGAGCCCCTTGGCAGGGGGACTAAGATCACTCTCCACCTGAAGGAGGACCAGCTCGAGTACCTTGAGGAGCGCCGATTGAAGGACTTGATTAAGAAGCACTCTGAGTTCATCAGCTACCCAATTTCTCTGTGGATTGAGAAGACCACTGAGAAGGAGATCTCTGATGATGAGGATGAGGAAGAGAAGAAGGATGAAGAAGGTAAGGTGGAGGATGTTGACGAAGAGAAGGAAAAGGAAGAAAAGAAGAAAAAGAAGATTAAGGAGGTGTCTCATGAATGGTCATTGGTGAACAAGCAGAAGCCTATCTGGATGAGGAAGCCAGAAGAGATTACAAAGGAGGAATATGCTGCTTTCTACAAGAGTCTTACCAATGACTGGGAAGAGCATTTGGCTGTCAAGCACTTCTCTGTTGAGGGTCAGCTTGAGTTTAAGGCCGTTCTCTTTGTACCCAAGAGGGCACCTTTTGACCTCTTTGACACAAGGAAGAAGCCTAACAACATCAAGCTCTATGTGCGACGTGTCTTTATCATGGACAACTGTGAGGAGTTGATGCCTGAGTACCTGAGCTTTGTCAAGGGTATTGTGGATTCTGAGGATCTCCCACTCAACATTTCCAGAGAAATGTTGCAGCAGAACAAGATCTTGAAGGTCATCCGTAAGAACTTGGTCAAGAAGTGCGTGGAGCTTTTCTTTGAAATTGCTGAGAACAAGGAGGACTACAACAAGTTCTATGAGGCTTTCTCTAAGAATTTGAAGTTGGGCATTCATGAGGATTCTCAGAACAAGAACAAGCTTGCTGAACTGCTCAGGTATCACTCCACAAAGAGCGGTGATGAGATGACCAGCCTCAAGGACTACGTGACCAGAATGAAGGAAGGTCAGAACGATATCTACTACATAACCGGTGAAAGCAAGAAAGCTGTTGAGAACTCTCCATTCTTGGAGAAGTTGAAGAAGAAGGGGTATGAGGTTCTCTACATGGTTGATGCCATCGATGAATATGCTATTGGTCAGCTTAAGGAATTTGAGGGCAAGAAGTTAGTTTCTGCCACCAAGGAAGGTTTGAAGCTTGATGAGAGTGAAGACGAGAAGAAGAAGAGTGAGGAACTGAAGGAGAAGTTCAGTGGTCTCTGCAAGGTGATCAAGGACGTGTTGGGTGACAAGGTGGAGAAAGTTGTGGTATCTGATCGCGTGGTCGATTCACCTTGTTGTCTCGTCACCGGTGAGTACGGCTGGACCGCTAACATGGAAAGGATCATGAAAGCTCAGGCGTTGAGGGACAGCAGCATGGCTGGGTACATGTCGAGCAAGAAGACAATGGAGATCAACCCTGAAAACCCCATCATGGAGGAGCTGAGGAAGCGTGCCGACGCCGACCACAATGACAAATCCGTGAAGGATCTCGTGCTCTTGCTCTTTGAGACTTCTCTCCTCACCTCTGGCTTCAGCCTTGACGACCCCAACACTTTTGGCAACAGAATCCACAGAATGTTGAAGCTTGGATTGAGCATTGACGAGGATGCTGGTGAAGCTGATGCTGACATGCCCCCACTGGAGGAAGCAGATGCTGATGCTGAGGGTAGCAAGATGGAAGAAGTTGATTAAATACTTAACCGTTTGCACTTTAATCTTTAGCAAGTATTGACGAACTCATCTTTTTGGTTTTGGATTTTTGGCGTTTCTATTTTTTTGTCTTGAATCGTGACAGTATTTTTAATGCCAGTTACCCAATATTTCCCGGATTCAGTTTATTTTACGATCCAGTTTTGGTTCATGTTTTTTTGCTTACTGAATTATTTCTGACGTTAGCGTCTAATTTTAGCGTTCACATTTTAATACTATTTTTTACGGACTAGGAAATAAAGGTATTAATTAAAAAGGGTAAAATACTAAACAATTTGTTACTGTTAAGTGCATGTTTGAAATCATTTTGCTAATTCTTCTTGAAATTAGGGATAGTGTAGGTGAAAAGTTTGTGAGTAGTTTATGGGGGAATTGATTTTGATGATGGGCAAGTTTAATCTTTTGTGATTAAAAATATCAAGGTGTTTTAACACTGAAAAAATATCAAGAGTATTTTAGCTCAGAACACTAAATAAATTTAAGCAAACAGCACTTACGGGTATCATCTAGTGTTTCAACACCCAAGGAAAAAGTAGTTGTTTAACTCGAACTAGCTGATCTGTTTCAGCTCATTAGTTAGTTAGTCTACAAAAAAACCCGAAAGACTTGATACACAAAGAGTTTTACACATATTTATTTATTATTCATTTAAATTAAGTTTAAATTCAAATTTAATTAGGGGTTAATTTTGATGCAATGACGGTGTAAGTAAGTTTTATATATATATATATATATATATTCAACTAGAATTTACCAATTTTTTATATTATAATTAAATTTAAATTTAAAGTTACTTTAAACGGAAAATAGATGTGATTGGATGAATGTGTAAAATATCTTTACAATATCAGCGCATCGAAATTAAACTCAAAAGAAAAATAGAGCAAATGAAAATGAACTTACATATTTTTGCCACATTAGATTATTAATTTCAAAACTTAATGATTGGTTATCTCTGTAAAATTCTCTTACAGTGATAGTGTAGAGTATTAAACTTATGAAAATAAAACGAAAGAAAGAAAATTGTAAATGCATCAAATCTGAATTTAAATATTTGCTTCCCTAAAATGTTATGGTCATGTAAAAAATAAGTAACTCATATAATTTAATCAAATTTTGCTTCAACCACAAATTCTTATATTTATTATTCTACTTAGTTTTAATTTTAATATTGTTTCAATACTTAATTTTACCACAATGAAAGAAAAAACTATTTTTTAATCTAAGAATCTAATAAAGCAAAGTGCTTTAGAGCACTATATATCTAAGCAACTCATAAGATATAAGCAACTATTTATATTGGCTTTTAGTGCTATTCACGTGGCCCTAAAGTGCCATATAAAATCTAAGTAACTTATAAGTAATTGTTTGTTCTTCCTTGGATTTTGTCCCCGAATTTCTGAATATAGTGGAGTTTCGTCTCGTTCAACGTTGTTGATTGTTGTTTATGTTCTTGTAAGGTTGGACGAGAGGCTTATGCGATTCTATGTTCAACGGTAAGGGCAACTCGGTCTTAGAGTGTCTCGAGTCAGGCATGTTTTATTTTGTAATGCTTGTGGTTGATATCTGTTATCTGTTGATTTTGGTTGTTTTTCCTTTGGATTTCTAAATACACTTGTTGAATGTGGACTGTTTGAATTATGTTATTGGGACTGAAACCTAATATTTGATTGCAACTATAACATGTTGATTGTTGATTATTGAATTGAATCATATCTACTTGTGCTAACATACCATGACTCGTTGATTTGATGTTAAACTCTTGGTTCACCTAGATATTGTTGTTCTTATCATGGCATATGCATTTTGTAGGAGTTGGAAGGTTTGATGTGATGGTTTTCGTTCCATGGGATCTTCATAAGGTGATGAGATGGTTTTTGTTTCATGTCATCTACCTAGAGGGCGGTGAGTTTGGTTGTCGTTCCTTCTGACCGTCCTTTCTTGGTTGGCGAATTTTGGCTATACTTGAGCATGTAGTTGCATTTGATAGGACTAACAAGCATGTTTTGTTGATGTATCATTCAAAGCTTTATAACTTGATAGTGTTTTGTTGTATCGTTTAAAACTTGATAAAACTGTTGTTACTTGTTGATTCGGTGTATCGTCTGAGTTTGTAAAATTGATGTTTATTCTATTTTGTTTGAGGAGTTAACATTTTCTGCTTGTTTTATTTGTTGTTTGGACGCTTAACGCCATAGACTATCAGAAAGACGATTCACGTGACGAGTGATCATGTTGCAAAGCTTAAGGAGACGTTGAGTTAATTAGAAGACTTGGGAGATCAAATGATGAAGAGTTGAAGATTTATATTCCGTTGTTATTCGTACTTTCAATGTTTTTGAGCACATATTTGTGCAAGACTTATTAATTTTATTACTCTTGGTATCGTCTATTAATAAGCATTGGGGTTTATTATATCTATTATTATTGATATCGTCTATTAATAACTTGGACACGGTTAACACATATGCATGAGGTATCCAACTTGCTGGTTGCTTGTCTCTATGTTGATGACATTCTGATCACAGGGAGTAGTAAGGAGAAAATTGATAGCTTCAAGGAAAGATTGCAAGCAGAATTTGAAATGTCAAATTTGAGAGAATTGTCATATTTTCTGGAATTCAGTTTTAGAAAACAGACAAGGGGGTCTTCATGCACCAGAAGAAGTATACCACTTATGTTTTGGAAAGATTCAACATGATCAATTGCAATCCAACTTCAGTTCCTGTTGAAACTGGAATTGCTCTTGAGAAGGTAGAGTCAATTGAACCAGCAGTGGATAAAACACTTACAAGCAGATTGTGGGGTGTCTTAGGTACATATGTCATGCCAAACCTGATTTGGCATATGGTGTGGGTCTTGTGAGCAGATTCATGGAAGATCCAAGGTCCTCCCACTTACTTGCTGCCAAGAGACTACTGAGGTACCTAAAGGGTACACTAAACAATGGCATAATGTTTCCTACAAAAAAAATATGCCATGGAGAAGAGATTGATAGGCTTTTCTGACTCAAATTGGTGTGGTGAAAAATCTGACAAGAAAAACACCAGTTGATACTTGTTTAAGTATAGAGAAGCACCAATTAGTTGGTGTTATAAAAAGCAAAAGATAGTTGCTTTGTTATCATGTGAGGCAGAGTATGTGGATACCTCTATGGGAAGCTCTCAAGCAATTTGGTTGTAGAATTTGCTAGAAGATTTGAAGATAATTCAAATGAAGTTGTTCTATTGTTTGTTGACAACATGTCAGCTATAAACCTAGCTAAGAACTCAGTGGCACATAGGTGAAGTAAACACATTGAAACTAGATTTTATTTCATCAGGGATCAAGTCAGCAATAACAAAGCTGAAACTGAAATTATGCAGGTCTGAGGAACAAGTGGCAGATCTCCTAGCTAAGCCATTAAAGAGGGAAAGCTTCGAGAAGCTGAAGAGTATGTTAGGAGTTAGATGTGTTGAGCATACTGATTAAGGGGGAGTGTTAGGAATAATCAGTTTGCTATGTTGTTTAGTTAGTCAGTTACTTATGTGTTAAGTAACAGTTACTTGCGGGTCAAGTAAAATAGTAGCCCAAGGGGCTAATTACATAGTTCAACCAATATACAAAATATATTTTCTCCAATTCTGTTACCTTTTCACTTCTCGCTCTTCTCTCTCTCTCAATCTTGAACTTGTGTGTGTTAAGTCTCCCTGTGTGAGACTCCATAGAGATTGAACATCTCTGAATTCTGTAGACTCTTCGGCCTCTAGAGCGCCTTCGTCAGTCACAGATGTATGGAACGCAATCCAAAACATGCATGTCATCATAAAGAAAAATGTGCATGATAATTTGGTATACCGGAGGATGAAGAAATCCAATGTCAATTTCACATCGAGATCTAGATGATTGACACTTTGTGCGGATATTTTATGTATGGATATTTAGGTGTTTGGTGTATGAATAGTTTGGTACTATTTTTCAGTTTTCGCATTCAAAAATGCGTTATTGTTTTTTTTCATACCGCATTTTAGATTGCAGTATTGATTTATAATGTACCGCATTTTATTATCGCATTCCGGAAACTAAAAAATGTGGTTCACAATTTTTCAATTGCCACAAATACACTATAGATTTGTTTTTTTTTTTTTAAAAAAATCTATTAGGTTTTCACATTAAAAGAAGAAGTAATTTTAGAAAGAAAAAAAAATTATAAGAGAAGTAATTCCAAGAAGTTTAACCGTAAATCTAAACATGCTAACAAGTTGTTACAAAAACAAAAAGAAACGAAAAACAATTTTTTTGGGGACATGTAGTGTTTCATATTACTCATGAAAGGAAACGAAAAATATAATTTTATCAAAAAATAATTCTCTCTTTCATTAGAATTCTATCAAAAATTGTAAAAAGAATATTAAAAGGAAACGAAAAATATAATTTTCACTTTACAATGTTATATGAAATTTTCACATGAAAGAAATAGGGAACAACCACAAATTCGTCGGGAAGTTTAAACAAAAAAATCGAAGGTGTCTTGAGAAAATTGAACCACAGCAAAATGAATCCGCAAAACCAAATATCTAATTCAAAGATATAACCAATGTAAGCTAAAATTATGAACTGAATACTAGGCCTGCCTTCAAGTATCATCTACTTGGGAATGGAATACAAAGCTTGGGAATGTTGTGGTGATGTCCCTGTTCAAACACATGTAAGTAAATATCAGAAAGGACCAGTGTAAGTACAATGGAACTAGTTCATACTTAATATAATGTTACTAACTACACTAAGTGAGGGGAAACTGAACACATAGCATGTTTAGATCAACTTATTTCTCCTCGTTATCAATTCTGATACCCAGAAGCTACTCACATAAGCTTCTCCCCAAAATTGATTCTAAAACTCTAGAATCAATCAATTGTAGAAGAATTTCAAAACATGCTGCGAGCAAGTGTGTAGGCACCAAGAGGTTCAAGCTGATTCCTTTTTTAATTCAAAGTTCAGTTTTAATTTGAGTCACTATTTTGAAAACTAGAAAGCCAAGTAGATTAATTTGTACTACTACCAAATTCTTTTTACACTATATATAAATTGCTGAGGTGCAGTTAATTTTAGATTTTCCAAGGAAGCAGAGGCCATATCCCAACTGTGATCTATCTCTTAACAAAGATTTGCATAAGCAGAATTATAAAGGAGAATGCTATTTGGTTTTCTCAATTTTGGATAGAGTACCCACAGAAATTAATTAGAAAAATTAAAATTAAAATTAAAAAATTACTTGAGATATTGAAGGGTCATGTTCTTCAAAAGTGACGGATGGCGCAAAACAAGGTTCCGCCACTCCTCCTTGTCAATCTTGCCATCATGCTTTGTATCTGCTTCCTCAAAAGTCTGTAGAAATCCCAAATGTAATGTTGGAATTATGCAAGTTAATTTTCTAAAACAAAATATGTGACTCTAAATGCATGTGAGAGAAGAATGGGGTGGCACCTTGTCAATTATACTTTCTATAACATCATCTGATAGATTCATACCAGATTCTGCCAGGGTAGCAACTACCATTTGCTTCACCTATATATAAAAAGCCAGAAGAAAAAAAAAATCAGGCTCGTCTCAAATGAGGAGCAAAAGATAAAAAAAAACGAAGAACGGGTCTATGGACTCTAAGTAGTAAGTACCTCCTGCCTTTCAATAAAACCCTGCTGCTTGAGATCATACAGTTGAAAGGAAACTGAAACAAGATAAATTACGTCCATATAAGTAAGTTAAAGAATTGTTCCAATTGTGCATTCTTAAAATTTACAAGCTTGAGTATCGAAAATGAAATTCTAAAATAATATAAGAAAACAATTTCATACAACATACACTCAATCTTATCATCAATAGGGGCATTTGGATGGAAAACGGAGAGAGCACGAGCAAACTCTTCAAAGCCTAGTATTCCATTGTGCTTTGTGTCGAACAAATCAAATACCTAATAGAATTAGAGAGAAGCTCATGAGATAACAACAAGGAGTAATATAAATCAATCTTTGAACATGTTATAGAACAAGGAGCAAAATATAATGTTGATACGATTTTTAAACTGCTCTAGAAAGTATAAAGTAAATTTGTGTGAAATGTAAGGGAAGATTTGAGAAAGAAAACACATAAATCAGCTTTGAATATTGAGCCAGGGGTTCAGTAGTTAGGGGTGGCAACGTGGGTTCGAACCACCTAGCCAATCCGCTTAACCTGCAGAGCCGGGCTGGTCAGACAATCCAACTTGCCAACTCACATAACCTGCCCCACTTAACTCGCCAACCCACCACCCCGGTGGGCCAACTTATTCTTTCTTTTTGGGAAAAAGTATTTTTAAGCGTTTTGGTCAGGTTTTGGTGAGCCAAAGCGTGAAAATAATGGTTTTACACCATATTATTATCTTAATATTTTTATTTACTGGTGGACCAACCCGCCAACTCGCCACTAAGTGGCACAAGTTGGCAGCCTCGCCTCAGCCTACTTTAGGTAGTTTGAAAGCGGGGCGGGCGGGGAGTTGGCCTGCACTGCCACCCCTTAAATAGTACCAAACTACCAATGTACCATAATTTTCTTTGCGCACATACATTACTTTTGCAGGTGAATTAAATGATTTATGATCATACTATACATTGTTATCTTACTTTTTAGTTTACACATTACAGTCATGCGCGCGCACACACACACATAAAGACCTACAAGACTTCTGAGATTATATTCCTTTCAGCGTAAAAAGTTTTACATGATTTTCGTAATTTCATGTTTAATGAACCATTCAAGCTAGTATACACAAATAAATATGACACTCTAGTGCACAGCATATACATGCACCCATATTAAATTTAAACTCTTCCTGAAGTGCCCACAAAACCACCTTCCTCACTCACACTCCCAATCTCAAGCCAAGACCAAAATAGAAAAGAAAGTCTCATAATAATTGAAAAGAAATCTTCTGGATGTATAAATCACAAGTTAAACTAACATAATAGCACAATCTCCAATATTTTCTGCACAATCTCCAATTTTTTCTGGCCCAACATGACGAGAGAAAACAGACTGAACATTCCGAAATGACTAGACAGGGAGATTGATACAGATGACAAAATGCTAACAAAGTTTCTTTCCAAGATCACAACAGTCAATTAATAAAAATAAACAAGGAGGACATTCAAAACTTCAATCATTTAGCATTATACAGGGACAGCAATTTTTCCTTGTATATGTGTCGATATTAAACTGTTATGATCAAATAAAGAGATTTTCATGCTTCAAAGTAATGATATTTGAAAAGAAAAAGATAAAAAGGATAAAAAGAAAAGAAAGAAGTACCCGATCAGCAAACAAACTTTCTTTTTTATTCGTCTTGAACAACGCCAATTGAAACTCTTCCTGCAAATGATATCCGAAATTGAATGTAACATCTGATAGATTTTTGAAAACTAGACCATTCTAAATTAAGAAACAGGAGAACTAGAGAATTTATGAATTATTATGATATAGATATAGAATGAAAAATAAAACATCAAACAATATGCCCAAAACACAAGTTGTTCAATAACAAAAAGGACAAACCTTGTTTATCAGCCCATCATCAATTACAGCACTGCTGATCTTTTTGAAGAGTTCATAAAGTGCTTCTATTTCACTTACACTGACTGCATGCATGTGTAAAATAGTTAGCTATCATCATTCAACAGTACAAATATGTTTATAAATTTCCAAAGAGAAGTGTGAAAGATAATTGCATCCAGCAATAACAAGATAATTGCATGTTCTGTACTTTGTTTTCTTGATTATCACCGCTAATTACATTACATAAAATCCAATGGAATATCACAAGATACAGGATTCTATAAGCAATATTGTCAATCATCAGACACAGGTTGGAAAATCAAAATTCATTTATATTATAATTTTGCAAGAGCAGAAGTGGAAACTAATGAACCACAAGCATAAAGTAAGGTTAATAGCATACACACTGTCTCCCTAGCAAGAAGTTCAGGATCTTCAAGGCCTCTTGGCTGGTTATATATATCAATATCACAACAACGCAATAAGGAAGCAAGTAAAGGCTTAAGTCCCTCTAAGCACTGCAACATGATATCTTCTGCAAATCAGAACCCTCCATAACTGTTCAAAGAAATAAATTAGTTAGACATTCCGTCAAGTTCATCCTCATAAAGTCATCATAAGTTTGCACACGAAAAGCGAACCTTTTAACCATTTCCAACTTCAAGTGACCAATCCCAACTGACAATATCTGCAAAAATTGAAACACAACAGGGTGAGCAAAATATTCTTTCAGAATTGAAGTAAAAGATCTATCAGACCATCACACATGATATTGGAAAGTACCCAATTCGAAATATGACACGACAAGTTCCAAATTTTAACCATGAAATTGAGCATAAATTCGCAATTACTTATAGTATCATACTAAATGCATCAGCATTCAAGAGCCATAAATTGCGCATTCCTTTCTTCCTTTGTCTTTTGAAGTACATGAAATCGGGTACATAAATTTGTAGGGAAGTGAAAACTTCGTTACGTGTATGAATGCCTCCATAAAATTGTTTCAAATTTTTTGGTTGTTGGAGTTGGTTTGCTACATAGAATTTTCAGATATTCAAAAAATTAAAAAGGAACTCCACAAAGAACCAAACATACAACAGCAATCAAGCTTTAACAGGTTCACAAGATGAGGCCACTGGCCAATCAAAAACCAAATTTTCAATTTTTCCATAATCGTAGAAACCACAAGAGTTATATCTCTTCTCTGCATCCAAGCCACTGATAAGCTCGGATCCATGATCCCACACCCAGCTACACACAGAAAACCTATCAAAATCGCCCAGGAGAAATACCAGATTCAAAATTCAACAACCCAAGACCAAAAAGGTTCTGAATTCAAGGCCATTGACGGTTCACATACCCATTAATTGACGCATGAAAAACACATCGATCTATATGCACCGGCAGTAAACCAAGACGAAGAAGCACAAAAAGAAACGGAATTTTAGAGAAATCTGAAGAAGCCCACATGAAAATATATGATGAAAGCATTCACCTAAGATTAATAAGCAATTAGCTGAACTGGGTGTAGAGAAAAATCAAACCTTGGAGGCAAAAAGCACAATAGATAGAGTTGAGAGGGTGAGGGAAACAGAGTTTTGAATGGTGAAGCCTTTGTTGTGAGCAACTGAGGGAGGAGGGTGACGAAAGTGATATGGTCGATGACAGATAGAGTACAACTTATGCAGACCTTTTGACGACAAAATTATAATTTATAATACATGTGTTTACATGTGTTTATATATTTATAAATCTTTATTGCAAAATACATGTTTAACTTAAGTTCATCCGAGTGATTCAATAATGGTTGGTTTACTATCACATACTAAGGAAGATTCGGTTTGGAAGGAAAAATTCATCCGATCCAATCTCTTCGGTTTTATCCCTTCGTCATCCAATCGGTTGTTTTTATTTTTTAGATCCGAACCAATCCGATCCAATTTTTATCGGTTTGGATTGGATTGGATTTCGGTTTTTCAACCGTAAGAAGGAAAATATAAAAATAAACTATGCAATAGGGAATACTTTAAAACATTCACCATGCTTTTTGGACTTTGGAATAAACAACTCAAGACAATTATCAAAAGTCTCCTAACAAATACAAAAACATAAATGGAGAACCAAATCAGTTTAATCCTTCATTAGTTTAATCTTTCATCACAAAAAAAAAATAATTAAAACCAAATCAGCTGCAGCTCCTAATTGACTTTCGTTCACTGTTAATCTTCAATCTCCAATTCTCCAGGGAGCACATGTGTTTTTCAGATTGTAAAAGGGGCAGAAGAGGAAAACTAATAAAAAGTGTGGCTAAATATGTAATTTGATATATAAAAAGATAAGCATGTAATCTTCTTTCGGTTCGGTTTTGGACAGTGGAACCGAAAACCGAACCGATCCAGTAATTGAACATCGGTTTTTTCGGTTTTCGGTTTTTTCAGTTTTCGGTTTTTTGGATCGGTTTGACCGGTTTAGTTCGGTTTGGATTGGTTGTGAACATCCCTATCACATACATCCACATTACATTACATTCAGTTAATTTCTGTCACATCAAAAAATTAAAATTATAAATAGAATAAAATATCGCTAACTTCACTATAATTACAAGGATCAAGTATATTATTAACCCAACTTATTTATAAATCTACACTATATTTATAATTTTGAGTCCTCATTCTGAACTCTCATTAAGCCACGTCACAATCTTTTAAAAAAAATCTCTAATTTAAACATTTTTTATTTATGAAATTTTAGTCTAATGAATGACCTTAATAAATGAAACTTTAATGGGGTTTGGTTAAAGTGTATTAAATTTATAAATTAAATGATAATTAAACCATTGTATTAAACTTAAACTATAGAATCATATTTGTGAATTAAAGTGTATTAATTATCATTGAATTACTTTCCAATATACTTGGAGCTAATACCGGTAACTAATAAAGACTAATTTAAAAAAAATGAAGAGAGGGTAGAATTTGAAAATAATCAAAGTTGAAATAGAAGACATGGAAATTTATTTGTATTAAATTAATAATGTTGGCATCATTTCAATTTATTTTACTGGGTGGTGCAATTTGAAAAAAATTAAATTTGAAATGGAAGAAGTAAATTAAATGCATTAATGAGGTATATGAGTGTTTTAGTAGCTGTCTACTATTGAAGGTAAATAAATTGTATTAACCAATGAAAAATTACATGTGACATGTATATTTTAATATGGCTCACATTTGAGATTTGACATTATATATATAATTTTGAGTCGTCATTTTAGACTCTCATTAAGCCACGTTACTATCTTTTTAAAAAAATATTCTCTAATTCAGACATTTTTTATAATATTTTAATTTAACTAGTGATCTCAATGAATGAAACTTTAATGGGTTTGATCAAAAGTTGACATTTGAGATTTTAGGGTGGGTGGGTGTTTGTCTCGAGGTGCAAGATATCAGAAGAGGAAGATGTACTTCTAATTTCAAGAGGAACCCCACATCATTTTTTGTTTATGTACCGTAAGAGTGAAGGAGCTTCAGGTGTTCATATTGTAACATAATTTGTACTGTTATAGTTTAACTTTTACTTAGATATTGCTATCCATCTAATTATATTATTTAGCTTAAAATAATAAATCTAATTATATTTGTATACTAATGGGTAAAATATTTATTAAATACTCTATTTTACTGTTATTTTTAATATAAAATAATTTAAATATGTAAATTATAAATTAAAGAAACCCCGTGCATTGCACGGGCTACTGACTAGTTGGACATTAATCTCATGTTTAAGATAAATGATAAGAAAATTTCAAATTTCATAACTTTTTATTTATAAATAATCATATTTGTCAAGTAGGATGTTGTTATTTTTGTCTTTTGTTTTTGAAATTGTAACAAAAAAATAAAATTATTAATTTCATGAGTGACATAAACAACCTCATATATATTAAGTTAAAATAAAAGATAAGTAATTTGATTTACGTGGGATAATTTGATTTAATGTTAGTGTAAAACTTATTTACATCGCATGTCCATTCATCTCATGTTTAATATAAATGATATCGAAATTTCAAATTTCATAATTTTTTTTTATAAATAATCATATATTTGTCAAGTAGGATGTTGTTATTTGTCTTTTGTTTTACAAATTGTAACAAAAAATAATAATTAATCTGATGAGTAATTTAGATAATTTCATATATCAAAAAGTTAAAAAGTTGCTAAAAAGTTTTGGTATTTTGCAAGAATGTCTTTCATCTAATTTTTAATCACTTTATTTTTATATTTGTCTTCTTTTTTATTTCTCTTATCTTTTACAACTTGGACAACAAAATTTTAACTTAGAAGGGCTCCAATTGAAGTGTAGTTTTTTTTTTTTACGGGAGAAATGTATGATGTGTAGTTTAAATTTAAGCGTCAAGTAGATAAATTTTCACAGTTGTTAAAATTTACAAATCATAAAGTAAACAAAACAAAAAATAATAAGTCGAATTCCGAAAAATTCATTTGTTGAGAGGTTTCTTCAAAAACTTAATACCTTTAAAAAATAATTTTGCAACTAGTTATTATTCTCTCTCTTGACAAAACAAAATAAAAATATTATATATATTACTCCATCTGACTATTATCTCTTTGATTTTGATCTCTCTTCAAATCAACATTCTATCATACAAAATTGATTGAAAAGTGAGGTTATCACTTTCTCTACTCTCTCAAATATTCTCTATTTTCTTTCATTAGTTCGGAAATTTCACAAAGTGATATTTTTGTTTTATACTTCGGAAAAATATAAAGTGAGATTTTCTTAAGTCAATATTATTTAAATTCCAATATTTTAGTTTTTATTGTTTAATCTTTATTCTCAAGTTCAAATCTAAAACCTTATATTAATTTTCTTCTAATTCTAACTATTATTTTTAATATAAATTTAAATTCTACTTTTCCCATTCACCAAAAATATAAATTTAAATTCTTTTTCTTATAGTTTTTTTTTTACACTTTTTCTTATAGTTTAAACTCGTTAGAATACACTTAACATAAAAAATGATTATTTTTATTTCAATATTTACTTTTAATCAAATTTATATAATTTATCTCCAAATCATATCTGTAAAAGAGTACATATATATCAATGGTGGTCAAGACTCCAAATCATACCTGTAAAAAAATGGTAAGTACTTATTTACTCTCTCTCTTGACAAAACAAAATAAACATATTAAATATATTTTCACTCCCTCTAAAATTTATTTCTTTGATTTTGGTCTCTCCTCGAAATTCTCTTTAATTTTGGTGCTCCTCTTTCTAAAATCATTACATTTAAAGAAAAAAAGTATGTTTACATATCAAATCAAATATGTTACAACAGAAGAAACAGAGAGAGGGAAGAAGAAAAATAACAGAGAAAGTTCATAGGAAGGAGAGCTAATCACCTCTAATGCCCAAAGCATGTGCATCAATATATAGAATATTTCCACTTAAAAAAAAGTGTTGAGAAGAAAGATAAATAAATAATATGATAAAAAGTGTGATAAAAAACAATAAGAGATAGGAATAAAAATCATATAAAAAAGAAAGTGAAGTGTGAATGTATCATAACTCACATTTATATAAAGGATTGTTTAAATGACCTTCGTGGGAAACTTTTTTTTTGGTTACAAGAGCAAAAGACAAAGGAAAAAAAAACTAGCTATTCAACGCGTCAAGATACAGGACGCATAGACAAAAGACGGAGACTGCTTCCAGACCCGCCGAGGAGTTTCATCACGTGCCTCATGCCCCGCCAGACAATCCGTAGTGTTATTTTCCTCTCTTGCGACATGGATAACGGAAACATTCCAATCCCAGTTGAGCATATCCCTCACCTTGGTAATCACTTCCCTATCCCAAAAAGTGCTAACATCATTACGAGTATGTAAAACCCGCACCACATTCTCATAGTCACACGCGCAGACAACCTCGCGAACACCCAACTCCCAAATATGGGCCAAACCCAACTCCACTACCCAAACCTCTACGGGGAACGCGTTCCCATGGGGAGAACTCGCCGACACTGCAGAGCGCCAACCACGAGCAGAATCAATTAACACAGCAGCCCCACCCATTTTACAAAATCAATTTACTTATTCTAACGGACAACAAGATTATTTATAAATAAATAAATAAAATATAAAAATTTTAGTCCACTTATTTTAAATATCATTGATCTATCTAGGATTACGGTGATTTAATAGAGTCATTTAGAAAACCCTAATAATAATAAATAATAATCATATATTATATTATGTCACCTAAATAATTATTCAATCATAAGATGAAAATGTAAAAACTTGTTTTGTATAATATTTTTAAAATTATAATTTCTTACTAAAATGATTAATTACTACATTTATTTTTAACACGAGCATTTATGTTATTTCATAAATATTTTCCTTTCACTTTCTCTTAAACCAAACAATATAAGAAATCTTCTCCTTTTTTTTTTCATTATTCTTTCTTTTCTTGCAATTTTTCTTTTCTTTTCACTTTCTTCCTAACCGAATATAACATAAGAGAGAGTAGAGGAGAATTGCGCTAACAATAATGATTTTTACCCATATACTTTGTGAAGGATATTCATTTGACACACATATTTATAAGGTTTTTAACTGCCGTTGGGGTTAAAAATGGGTACAAATGTGTATGTTTAATAAATGGTAGCCGCATATGTGGGCATGTTTGATTATGATTATAGTTTTTAAAAATTGTTTTCCGTTTTTAAAAATTGAAAAATTTAAAAACTTATTTGATAAAATTTGTTTTGAAAACTATTTTTAAAAACAGTTCTTGTTTTCAGTTTTAAAAACTAAAATACTAGAACAGCCAAAAGATGTTTTCAGTTTCTGTTTTTAGTTTTCAAATTTTAATTTTTTAAATGTTAGAAAACATCTCATTCATCAATTTTGGTTCAGTTTTAAAAATATAGACCATGTATTTCTAGTTATCGTTTCTCCGTTACCCTAAACATATCTTCCATCCACGTGGCCTACAGCTGGACAAAGAGCCCGACATGTAACCGCACCGATCCTCGACGTGTGACCCGAGACCCGACCCTAACTCGCTCTTCTTCTTCTTCGTTGGATTTTTTCCCAGAATTTCAAACCAAATAGAAAACAACTACAAAGTGCAACCCTAACCAAACCATAGTTCCTTTCTGATTTTCTCTACAAAGCACGCTACGAACGAACGGTTTCTTCAATCGCATCGGAATCGAACACGGAATCGCATGGGGAAGAGGAAAGAGCGTCGTCTTGCCGCTCTCAGCAACACTGGTCGCAGAGTCAAGCTCGACCTTTTCGCGGAACCCTCTGGTTTTCACTCCCCTCTGATACCTACTTTGCTTGCTTAAGAATTCTAAAATATTTTATTTTCTGGTTCATTTTCCGGAATCAGAAGCTCTAATTTGATCTGAATCTGGAAAATCAACTTTATTTTAAGTATTTTTTTTGGGCGTGATTTTTAAAGTTATGACTTTTGTTGAACATAACATGAAATATGCATGTATATTCATATTGTATCATTTTTTATTTCTAGGATTTTTTTAAGGTGTATGAGTTTTTTTTAATGCTTTTGTCTTGGGCAAGTTAAAGTTTTAATTGGTACAATAGCTTGAATTATGCGAATGAACTTCTGGAGTAGTGCATAAGATATGTTTTGTTGTATTAGAATAGATAAGTGATTTAAGCTCGTTTGGAGCTTATTTAGTAGAAAATGCACTAAATAAGCTCCAGTGAGTGCTTTTTGGTTTGCATCCAAATGGGTAGTTAATGCTCTATGTTTTGAATGTTGAGTATGATGCATTTTGTTATAAAGTACCGTTAGGGAATTCATGAAGAATCATTATGAGATTGGTTTTTTGTCTGCTTCTGTTATATGCCTCGTTCTCAATTTTACACTTTTCCAGGAGAGTTGGGTGGCTCCACTGTACATGGGGATGCTGGAGGAGATACCGATTCACAACACCGTGAAGGGTTATCCAATTCACCCTCTTCTTCAGGTGGGTTCTGTCAGTTTTCTTCAAAAGGACTATAGTTAGAGGACATGAGTGCTCAACATTATTTTGGTGGAAATATGGAACTGTATATACAAGACATATTTTGTTGTTTGCCACAAGAAACTGTTCTCAGACTGTAGGGCTGCTGTGGCCTTGGGAACATTCATTTCAGATGAGGTCGACCGTGCCGCATTGAAATATGAATGACTCCCAATCGTTTCCCCCCTATGGCAGCATCAAGGGATTTCCGAGGTTCAGACTGTAGAAAGTTTTATCGGTTCGTATGTTTCTGGCTTTATTCGCTTAGTGGCTTACTGACATTTCCCATCTGTAACAGGTGACTCAGATGATACAAGCTAGATGCTTGTGAATTTATTTGCATCCTCTAGTTGCCTTTTGTCTCTATTGTCATTTTCAGCTCTTGCTATTATAGTTTTCGAATCTTTTTTGTTTCCTTTTAAAAAAATTCTTGTGCTTACGTGGTTAATTATCCAGCATTTTTAAAGTTTTTGACATGCTGCCATTTTGTCTTCAGGTCAACAACAACAGAATCCCCTGCTGTTACTTGGACAATATAGCGATGATGAAGTTGATGAGGGATCAAGCAAGGGGCCTAATGATGAGAAGGTACAGAGCCCCATGCTCAATGAAGAGGTATTATACTACCTAAATATATCTTTGAAGCCAAAACTTTTATTTTATCATCCCATATTTGCCTCTGATTCTCAAATTTGTGTTTGGCCTTGGTGTGGTGTTCAAATTGATTTTCTTGATCTTAATATCAATAATCTCCCTCATTAATTCTCTTTTATGGTACGAAGAGGTTGTCATTTATCCCCATATTGAACCTGACTCAATATTAGTATATGTATGTAGATTCTCTCTATTTTCTGAATTATGCATAACAGATGGATTTCTGTGATAGAGTGTGAGATCCCTTCTTCCCGATTTGACTACCTAAGTACCAATTTTTCTGCATCGGTAGTAGTTACTAGAAAGTTTGTGAAATTGTTTTCACTCTTGTTTTATATTTTAGTGTCCTTTGCTTGTGAACCAGTATTCTGATGTAATAAAACATTTTTACTTATGACTTTTTTACTGAAGGCATAGATATCCCAACAGCTGATAAATACTTCTTTTGTTCAACACTTACTTTACCACAACTAGTTCCTACTTTTTTACTATGATATGGTATTCATAATTGTCTGTCAGTCCCTAAAAATACGACAGTGAGTAATGTTTTTTACTATTTATTGCACTATTTGATATATGGGTTATGTTCATGTGTCATTATTATAGGAAATATTTTCTTTGGAATACATGTTTATGGTACTTAATCTAACAATTATTAATCTATCTTTATATACAACTTATATTGAGGTCGTTTAATTTTTTTCAGGCTAAGGATGCACTTGATGAAGGATCTGAAGACTTGGACATCAGTGTCTCTGTAGATCCGGTTACTCAGAATAATGAGCAACAGAATACAATACAGAATTCAACTTCACTTGAGGCTACATACAGTGAAAAAAATGAGGGTGATGTTGCTTCTGGTAATTTGCAAAATGAAATGGTCTCCAAAGATCAGATGTACGTTTCTGAAAATCTCGATGAACAAGTTGTCACTGATATTAGTTCAGGATGGAAGATGGTGATGCATGAGGAGAGTCAACGCTATTATTACTGGAATATTGAAACTGGGGAAACTTCATGGGAAGTGCCCCAGGTTTTGGTTCAAGCAGATCAGTTGACTAATGATCCAATACCTCCTAATTCTGTCTATGATATAACAGAGAGTGGAGCTGTTGGTATAGATAATTCCAATGTCCTCTCAGCTAAGATGCAGGACACTTCTGCTTGCACAATTGATGGTTCTGTGGAAACCATGGTGACTTCTCATAAAGAATTGTATGGTCATGGGTCCCAAATGAATGGATGTAGTGGTGAATGTACAAATGAAAATAGGGGTTCTGATGTTAATGGGAATGGGTTTTTAAGGGAAGATGGTTCGATGAGTTTATCTTATGGTGGAGATCATTCATTTGTTTCAAAGTTTAGTGTTGAAGAACAGCAGTTGGAAAGCGATTTTCCTTCTTGTCTTGTGAAACACTGCGAGAGTTTGTTAGAGAGGCTGAAATCGCTGAAAAAGTAAGCCTCTAACTTTTTCTGTTCTACATTATTTGTTTGTGGTATTGCTTGATTAACTATTTGTTGTTAGTGTCAAAAACATGTTTCTTCCACAGCTAAATAACTAATGTAATTCTATGCAGGTCCCAGGTCAATCTGCAAGGCCAGGATTCGTTGTCAAAGTATATGTTAGAGGTTGAGATTAGGCTCTCTGATTTTAGGTCTCTTGCAGCCTGTGGGTCGTCGTTGCTTCCTTTCTGGATGTATTCTGACAGGAAGATAAAACTGCTTGAAAGTTTAATAAATAATGAGTTGTTGCAATCTGCGAAATCAACAGATAATGAAGATGAGGATGAACCAATCCCTGTCTCTGAAGGATTATGTGAACAACAAAATGGCATGGGACATGAGTCTGTAGTACATCCCAATGAGAACATTGGTAACATTCTTACTTCTGAAGTTTCCAATGGATCTCAGGCTGATGCTTCAACCGTAGTTTCAAAAGATAAAAATGATAAAATTTCCACGAATGGTCAGCATGTTCCCTTGTCCAGTTCTCCTGGGAGTCATATGGAAACATGTTTAGAAGTTAATACAGAAGTTGCCACAACTAAAAATTCTGAGGAATCAACCCATAAACAAGAGTATTACGTTGAGGAAGATGTTGATATGGATGTCGACATGGAAGTTGAAGATATGAATTCCTCAGGAAATATGACTGTCGTGGACGTGTCCGTTTCAAACGGTTACATGCAAACAGACCAACCATTTCAGCTGAATCCACTTGTTGACCAGCATTCTTCGTTGCCTGAGGATGAGTTTGTTGTTCCTCCTCCTCCAGATGACGAATGGATCCCTCCACCACCCCCTGACAATGAGCAGGTGCCTCCACCACCACCACCAGACAATGATCAGGTGCCCCCTCCTCCTGGTGATCCACTAGCAACTTCTTATGGTACTCTCCCTTCTTACACAGAGACAGGGCAACCCCTTTCTTATTCTCAATATAATCTATCTTATCCTGGGGCTTCCTCTGAGTATTATGGGCAGGCAAGTATTGAAGTCCCAATCAGTAATGTGTATGGACAAATTGCTATGCCACCTGCACAGGTCTACTATACTGCAGTTCCTAATGTGTATAGTGAAAATACTCAAGTAATGATAAATCCAACTGACCCTGTTGCTTATTATGAGGTTCAAGATGGTATGTTACTGGTACTTTCATGTTTGTAGTTAGTGAAGTGATTTCATTTCTCATTACTGAATATTTTTATCGGAGTTATCTGGCAGTTCTTTTATCAATCCGGTTTCTTTGAATTTTCCAGGAGCTGGTTCAAAAGCCGGACCTGCTAGCAATGTTGATGAATCTGGTGTTGGTGGGACTGACAGGGTATCTTGTGAAGTTCCATCCACCTCATCAAGCATCCAGGCACCTCTAGCTGTTTCAGTCGATGACAGTCTTCCATTGCCACCGATCACTACTGAAACTACTGCAGACAATACTACCTCCTCATTAACCGCTAAAGCCCAAACTAAAGGTAAAAAGGTTGTGATCAAGTCTGGTTTTACTGGCTAGGTTATTCTGCTTCAAATGTAGCTGTTAAAGTTGAGGGGGCCTGATTTATTGTCCTTGATAGGGGGTTCTAGAGCATAATTTAATCTTACATTGTTGGGTAATGTTTTTCAGAATCAATAGTCAGTAATCAGCAGTTGCTATTACTTGGAAATGGTGGTTGAACCTACCTCCTCCCTCCTTGTGACCTCCTTGTGATGGGCTAATCTATTGATATTAGTGGTTTATTTTTCAGAATAATTTATTACTCTTTTCCATATATGCCCTTCATTTATTAAACTTTCGTAATTCCAAAACTTTAATCACCACTAGTAATTAATTCTTAGACACTACCAATACATTAATTAATTAAGGGTAAAAGTGGAAGATTGTATAAACTTGTTTAAAACCAGTACATTAATTAACTTCATTACATGTTTTTTTAACAAGAGTAATTGTCTGAAGAGGGTCTTATAATTAGGAATGGAGGGAGTAATAATTATTGTTAGGATATTTTCTTTCAAGCATCTACATGCTCTTTCTTATTGACTGCTTTTATTTGTTAATTTATTTAAATTTAAATATATAAAATGTGTTTCCTTCCCTTATGAGGGTTCACAATATATTGCTATGGTGCAATTCATGATTATTTTCCTCACAATTTTCTCAGTTGTACGTAGTAGAAAGCGGTCAGTTGCAGTTGGACCATCATTGAAGTCTAATAAGAAGGTTTCGAGTTTATTGGACAAAGTAGGTTTCCTTTTATGTAAAAAACTATTTTCATGTTCTTACAGTAGTTTTGGATTTCGAACCGTGGTCTATTTCCTGTTCAATATAATTTTTTATTATTTTAATATTTGACCCTTTCTGCATTCTGTTGTTTATTATTATTATTATTATTATTATTAGTGGAAGGCAGCCAAAGAGGAAATGCTTGAAGAGGAGGAAGAACCTGAGAGTGTGTATGAGGTCTTAGAAAGAAAGCGCCAAAGAGAAATTGAGGTTTGCATGTGGGACTTACCTTAATAGGTTGCATTCATCATCTTCTTTTTTCCTCAAGTTTATTTGATTTTAGGAGTGGCGTGCAAAGCAAATTGCAAGTGGAGAGGCAAAAGATAATGCTAATTTTCAGCCTCTAGGTGGTGATTGGTATGGGACTGCAGGAACCGTTATTGCACATCCACCAGTTATCTAACTTGCACACAATAATGAGATTCCTTGTTTCATGCAGGCGGGAGAAGGTCAAGCGCAAGAGACAAAAAGCAGCAAAGGAATCTGTTGGCACACTGCAAGATGCAATTGGGCACAGCCTGCAGCAGCCTGATCTGATTGAACTTGCTAAGGGTCTACCATCTGGTTGGCAGGTGTGTTTTTAGGGTTCTATCCTATGTGCCTTATTTTAAGGGCGAAGTCTCTTGCAGTTTATTAGTTTTTGAAAGTGCTGCCGCTTCTGTTGCTGACACTTTTAATTAAGCTTTGAGGTTAAAATATGGTTTGAGGTGGCTGGCTTGAAAGCATTACTGAGTACACAATTTATGGTTTTCTCTGATTTAACAGGGTTTACTCAGTTTCACTTTTATTCTTTCGAGTGTTTCATCTGATGTACTTCTGGCTATTTTGTGTTAGTACTCTCGGGAGCTTCTTTCATTAGCCTGTAATATTCGGATTGTGCTGTATTGTGGGTCTAAAATGATAAGGAGATAGAAGATGTAAATCATAGGTTTCAAGCACTCTGTTATTTATGGTAGCAATGTACCGCCCAAGTTTAAGGAAAATTTATATTGTAGTTATAAAATTTACACTATTATCTTGAGATTATATGCTGGGTAGTAAGGAGCAAACAAGAAAATATGGTCAATTGGTCAGTTTAGATATGAGAATGTTACAATGTACAGGTAGACACCCAAGATAAATGATATGATTAGGAATAAATGCATCACTGAGAAATTTAGGTAGCTTCTGTAGTGGAAAAGAGGGTAGAATCTTCTTAAAGTGATTTAGGCATGTAAAATGACATAAGGAGTGGGTCAGATACAAAGTTCAATTTGGAGGGAGATCCAGAGAATTTATAGTTCAAACCATTAAGAATAACTTTGATATATATATATTGGGTATTTACTTACTCATAAACGTTTTTAACCGTGAATATTGAGGCATAGATGAGTGCTACCAACACTCCGACACTCTTTGATTGAAATTCATGTGGATCCCACTAATTTGGAAGTGAGACCCACATTTTTAGTTGTCCCCTCACAAATTTCAACCAATGGATGAGAGTGTTGGAAATGGAGTGTTATTCTTGAGGCATAATGATATTGCATGAGGAATTTCAATCTTATTGATTTCGACTTTTACTTGCCTTTCAGGCTTATTGGGATGAAACCTCAAAGCAGGTTTATTATGGCAACACTATCACATCGGAGACTACATGGACTCGGCCGACAAGATGAGCACTCTGATCTTAGCTATATAGGCTAACTTGGGGTTCAGAATTTGTTGTCTCATAGTTTCAAATAGTTTCTTAGGGCTTAGTAGAAATCTATGACGTGTATGATTTGTACCTTGGTTTATTGTTACTGTGCTTTTTTTAACAGCATCATGGTCCATACCGGTGCAATTTTTGGTGTAAGCCAAGGGAAACGAAGGAATATGAAGCCTTTTTTGGTTTTTTAGTAAAAAATTCAAAAGAAAACAAATGCTTAAGATCTAGTTAATTTGGAACGAGTAATCACTGAGGATTTGAAGTCCTATAGCACGTGCAAATCAGATAAGATTTTTTCTTCCTGTGATTCAATAATCAGTAAATTAGGTTGTGGATAGGCGTCTAACCTACACAAATATTTTTGTGTAACCTTACCCAAGGTGGGTTGAACCCTTGATCGGTAATTTCTATTTTCTGAAAAATAAAAATAATGTTTTCATACTGTACAAAATTTTGTACAAGAAAAGAGATCTGAGACGCCTCGCCACCATCATCGTCAGACTCGCGACACCTCCATAATTTTTGGCAACATAATTGGAAGTTTAGATTTTGCCGTGGTGTTAGTGTTCAAAAATTGTGTTAAAAAGTTGGTCTTTTGCATCTGGATATGGCGTTTGGTTGGTTACTTCGACATGCGATTGTCCCCTCCTTCGCCATCGTCGTCTTCATCAGACCATCGAAAGCCAAAATCTACAAAAGCCTTGACATTGTCACAAACAAGAAAAACGAAAGCTTCAACCTTGTTTGTGCATAACCTCGGCTGAAACCTTAACCAGCATCTTCAACATGTACAACGAGATTGAGGAATGGAAAGCCATCACCGACAAGGTCTAGAGGAAATCTAAGGGACGGAATGAAAAGATGACATTTACGCTAGAATCCAGATCAGATCAGGTTGGAACACAAACCCATCCACCCCAAAATTCTTCTTCAAAAGCAAGTATCATTCAGCTTAGAATCCTTACCTCACCCACCGCTAGATCTACAACCTAGAATCCTTACATTCTTCAACCAAAAACCCAACCTAGAAAGGGGGAAATGTTTTTTCCCCTTCTTCGATCTTCTTCAACGATGCAAGGTCGGACCTCCTCGTTCCACGGCGCCGGCGAATACACACACACACACAAGAATATCTACCTCATTCATCAATTGTAAGAAGTGTTATTATAAGAGTGTAACAAAACTTTTAAGCTGAGTTAAGAGCAACAGAAGCAAAATAGTATTCTCACAAGAATATCTACAACTCACATCAACTGTATCAAGTATCAATTGTACTTCAGACTTCTCACAAGAATATCTACAACTCACATCAAATGTACTTCAGGCTTTACACAAGAGACTCACATCAACTGTACTTGAAAATCAACCTCCAATGAAAAATTCAACAATCTTGCAGTATGCATCAAGTGCTCCACTTACTTTGGAGTCTGTTTGTCAAGTTGCATTGGAGAATTTCCATCTACCTCAACAGTCTGTCCTTAACTCATGGACATCCTCACGGGCATGATGTAGGGCTTGGATCAGCTCTAAGATTCGAGCAGTATTCTCGGCCATCGAATCAGTCATGGTCTGAAGGGCCCCCATATAAGCATCCCTCTGAGATTGAGTCTCAATCAAACTTTGTGTTAGGTTAGAAATCATTTGGGCCCTTACATTGATATTCCTTTTTGCTGCATCCATTTGTGCATCCCTTTGAGATAAAGATTGCATCAGAACCGAAATGAAGTGAATCCTAAGAATGAGATTCATATTGGAAGTTTCAATATGTATAAGATGGATAAGAAACGAATACATAACCCTTAACAAAGGGGAAAGAACCAAACCAAAAACACAACAAAACCTATGACAACCCCCATAAACAAATCTCCCAACAAAACACCCGCAAAAAGAGATAAGACCCCAACCCCCAAAGCCAAAAATATCACCCAAAGTACCAAACACCAAGGCACAACAAAAAAGAACCCAGAAAAAAAAAAATCAAAACCCAAAAAGCCTCACTACAATTTCCTCAGCGCATAAATCTGGGCCGCAATTTGGTTGAGGGCAACAACATCTGTACAATCATAAACTAAGCCCAAATGATGGCCCATCAAAAGGGCACTCCGCGCCGTAGTCCTAACACCCCTAAGATCCGAAAGCTCCGACAGCAATAACATCAACTCCCTCCCAACAGGACCAATACCTTCATCCACCACCTCCACTATAGCAACCCTACTAAGAACCACAACTTGATCCTTCTTCTTTCAACCTCTCTTCTCAGATTTCCTAGCTCTTCCCCCTTCACCTTGAGGCTTTTACAACAGAAGGATTCGGCGTAACGTGGTTGGACTCATCACCACCTTGCGAGCAAGGGGCACCCTCAAGGCACGAGACAACGATACCCTCTACAGATCCAAAATCATGATAAACCCAAAAAGTACGAGGAAACTCAAAATAACAACCATAGGCTCAGAAGAACCATAACCAAACCAATTAGAAGAAGCTTCTAGAAAAAGAAGACATCCCTCTCCTCTGCAGGAGCCTTATCCCTACCTACCTTGAATTTCAAAATAGTAATCTCCGAAAAAAGAACTGAATCAGTAATCCTTATCTCTCTAACACAAAACCCAGAATTAACGAAGACAAAACATCCTTCCGGTCTGGTCCGGTTTTCTAAACTATGCTATTTAGTGGCTCCTGTACATCGTTATTTTTTGTATGTTAGGGATAAGGTAGCGGTTGCTTCTAACAAATGACTTTCTTATAGTTTGATCTTGTGCCCTCAGATCTAGCTATAGTTTGCCTACTACTATATCAACACCTTGTTGGTTCTTATAATCGTTTTCAACACACATTAATACAAAAACAACAATTCTTTCTTTACAATAAACATTTTAGCTAATTTTACAAAAATAACTTATTACCTACCCATGAACCATTAAGTCATTTGATAAATTATTGTAATTAGCTTATGAATACATATCAGTTCCTTTCAAACAAGCTTTCCAGATAAATTTATAAATAATCACCTATGTGATAAATACTTTTATTGACACAAATACTTAAGCAAGTTATGACCCAAACACATCATAAGGAAAAAAGTAATTATATAACAAGTATGGAGCTAAATAAAAATCAAGATGGATAAAAGGTAACATGATGAAACAGCCTTTCAACATGATAGCACCCCCCAGAAGGAGGTTACTTAATCAACCTTCTAGATGCCATCATTCGTAGACACTATAGATCAAGGCAGTTGTCAAGTTATAGACATTTTTAGAATCACTAACAAGGTTTTTCTTTTTTGGTCAAAATCATTTACAAGGTTAGCATGCCAGCTAAAGAGCAAGCATTAGGCCCATGTCACTTGCCTATGCCAATTTTGCCTGTTCTAGGATAATTTCCTAGTCTTGACAAAAAATAAAAGGGATTATCTTCTAGCGTATGCTGTGGCACAAAGTGCACCTATCCATAACATAGAATGTTGAAAATTAAAATTAAAATTCAACCAAAATAAACCATATATATTGACATAATTTGATACTCATTATTTGATATAAAAGCCTTTTTCTCCAATAATTAAGATTTGGGTGGAACAATTTGTAACACAGCAACACAACTTTCAGAGACTATACATAATCTTCATGAACCACAGTACCCTACTTAGATAACCAATACATCTATTGAATGAATACAGCAGCAAAAACTTCAGACAAAGCATGCATTCATGCCGGCCAATACTTCACCTTCTCCGGTTATCCCTGTATGGGTCTTCGCTTTCCTTGTCCTTTATGAAGCCCAGAAAAGCAAGAAACCCAAAAAAGAAAAATCCTCCAGACCAGCCTCCACCTCCACCTCCTCCACCGCCTCCATCACCATCATCACGAGGTGGAAGTCCAGTTCCACCATCATCAAGATCTGGTGACTTCTCCTTCTCCTTGCCTGAAAGTTGAATTAAACCATGACAAGCAATTTAGAACATTCTTTGGAAGTCTATCTGTAATATATGAAGTTGACATGTCTCATAATGTTTTCCTATTGAGTAATAAAGAAAAATGAGGTTAACTTTATTTAGAATGACTTCTGCTTAACTGGAAGTCTGCAATGAGCAAAAAGATTGATGATTTTACAACACTACTAAGAAATACACCAAGACAAGAAAGATGGTTTAAAACATAATTATGACAGTTAATCATTCAACTCTTTCAGTAGAGTGATAGGTCCTTAATTATTTGTTAAAATTATACAAAACATTCTGACAGATAGATAGATGAAAATTATTTGTCAAAAGTATACAAATCATTCTAACAAATGGAACGGATGATAATTGCAATGAAAAGGGAAATGCCCTGACAATAGTGACGCATTTAATGAATCATAAATGTTTGTAATCAACAATTACCAGGAAGATGAGTAATTGTAGGAGACTGGCGAATAACAGTTTGAGTTTGCTCTGCACCACATCTTGCATTCTGCATATATCAGTGGATGAGTTCAGTAAAGGGAGAATTGATAAAGGTACAACAAGCAAATGTTCCAAAAAACGATTTCAATACAAAGTGTTTTATTTGCATTTTTCTAGTATTCTACTCTAGTATAGTAATGGGGAAAATAATACCATGAAAAGAGTCTGATGAGTAAGTAACCACAAGGAGAGAAGTTGTTTAGCTTAGAAAGTTTCACACTGAAGATGCCAGAACACATGGACATCAAAATGCAATAACGCATACACATAGATGCACAGTAATTTATGATATTCAATGCTTTAAAGCCGTATGCCACTAGCCAAAAACGATAAGGAATTTATGAATTTTCCAGATATTCATTGAGTCCTACGAATGTCATAAATAAACATTATATACAATTTTCGTTTCTTGAAGTTTTCACCTAAGGTTTTAGTTAGACAACAAAATGCCTGACAAGTCAGAACAAAATTATTAAAACTACAATTACATTCTTAGTTAGGAAACTGATACACTATTAGAATTGTAACATATCACAATCTTGAGGCAGGGAGGAAAACACCATAGATGATAAATTAAATAAGAGAGTAAAGATAATTACCAAAGCTGCAGCACATATTAAAGCTGCTCTTTGAGGTGAATGAGTTCTTGTACCAAATAGAAACCATGTACGACTCAATGATACTGAATTATTAACAATCTTCAATCCTCTTGGTTGTTTAGATGTTGTAACCATCTGCAATCTTGTTGGTTGTTTAGATGTGGTAACAACATTCTCTTCACCGCAGTGTCCACCTCTTCTCACTGTTTACAGAATGTTACCATTTCACATTCATCTTAACAATTAAAATTTTTAAATATGCTTTCAATCGATGTAAAACCGAATTTGTCAGACAGCTTAGCAATAAAGTCCTTTGCAGTGAGTGCAAGGACTTAGGATCAATCCCACCTTTAGCAGGAAGGACTGCAAGGGAATTATGGACGGCTGGAAGGGAGAGGGTCACATCAAATTTTTTAACACAGGAAAAAACAAAAATTAAAAATATGAAAGTAGTTTTTGAAAAGTGTACACGAGAGAAGTCTATTTTACACAAATGTGTACAATGGGACAGCTTAAACCTTAATCTCAAATTGATCCAAGGATCTGATAACAATCAATAAAACAACAATGCATGCATCAAATTCATTGACAGGGACGTAAATTAGCAGTCAAGATTGTTCAATCTGGCCTACTGGTCTGGTCACTCATATCACAACAAAAGAACAAATCTGTAGCCATGTTCTTAAATACCTATAAAATATTAAAGAATTTGCTATATGCAAAATAGAAATAACATGTTAATTTTTGAACATTGATTGAAGGATTGTGATAAGCAAAATAAAAGTGACAAGCAACTATAATTGTCACAAACTCATAGTACCTATAACTAAAGACAATGTCCCAATTTGAATTGAAATACAACAAAAGCCAGAAATTATCATTTACCTGGTGGTAATTTGGGCAAAGATGCGACTGCACTAGTAGCCAACATTGATATCTAGACAGAAGCAGAGAACTGGCGTTAGCATAAAAATTTCATCTAATAAATGAAGGAAAAATACAGCATATAACTGAAGTAAATAATAGAAAATATCATATAGCATGTTTAGATAAAATGGATAACCAATTCCAAAAGGCAGAAAAAAATGCTGGTTAAGAAACAGACAACCCCCAAATTGAGGATTGTAATACCTATGTCCCTACCAAGTTGACAGAGGTAAAAAAAATAAATTATTTAGATTTTAAAGAGACAATGAAGTTTGGGTTAGGGGAGGCTCTCTACGTTCCAAGCTCAGATTATTGTTTGCGTAAACAGGGAATTCCCAAGTCATGCAGTTGTCATGGATGGAAGGTAAATGATTCCCATTGAGATGTTATAGTTAAGCGACAATCAGATTGCTAATAGATTCCATAGTACAATGCAGATATGAATCAATATAGCATATACTTCTCACAGTACAAATTCATTCCTACAAAGAAAACATTCTCCACTTCTTCCAACCTACCTTGTCTTTTTTTGAAAGCAAAATGATTATATCTCATCATGAAAATATGATAAGCTCACTCAAGGGACAAAAAGGGGAGGCAACCCAACAAAAAGAGGGGCCCAAAACCTCCACTGAGCAGAAACACAAAAGCCCACAAAAAATGACACTCACAACACATGCCCCAAACAAAAAAACCTATAAAAGCTGCACAAAAAGAAGGCTCCCAATAGCCAGGAAACAAGCACCCAAATCAACACCACTAGGACGCTAAGAAGAGAACATCGTCCTAAATTCTTTCTCTAACCTGCGAATAGCTTGAAGGTCATTGTCGAGGTAATCAAGACCCAAGACTTTCCCGAGAAGCAACGTCTAATGTGGTCATTCTTATAACAGAGTGGATACAAATAACCAAAACTACTAGTCAAAAGAAACCAGGGACTGCTTTTAAAGAATATAGTCCTTATCTAATAAGTGGGAGCAAATTTGGTTAGCACTAGCTTCAATTTGTAATTTTTTCAGCTATATATCTGATGAATTTAATCCGGATGCACTGTAAACATAAAAAGTATCACAGCATAGTTACCAAAACACAATTCAAATCGTGAATCATCACACGAATTTGTGAATTGTGAACTGTAAATTGTATCAAATTATAAGATTTAGAAGCACAACAGAAAATAGATTAAATATATCACTGTATAAATGATGTATTGTGGTTGGTGAAGTAATTTAAAATTAGGAATTTGCAAAACAAATCAGACAACTCACAAAACAAAAGCTAAGTCATATGTCTCAAGTCAAAATGAAAACAAAGCAAATGCATAGCCAAATAAGGTGCACATAGATTGAGCAAATAATCATGTAAAACCCCTATGTGAGCAAGAGATTGAGTGGAAAACAAAGTGATGAAATAATTAAATAGGATGTATTCGATAGCATTCCTTTAATTTCTTCTTATTTAACAATTTAAGCTTATTGGATAGGATATTATGACACTGCTTGATCTATGAAGTCGATTTCACCTAGTGAGCCAAAAATATGGTTGTTGTTTACTTTTCAATCTCTTTGATGAGAATTGGTAAAAATAAAACAAGAAACAAAAAAGAATCACAGATCATTGAATCGTGTGATTCATATGGGTGACACAAACCATACTAATTCATGCATGTAAAGTACAATTCGAAGTCATTTACGATTTCTCACAAATCAATGACTTGCTAATTCGTATCAAAATGTGCGATTCGAACCATGAATCATGTGATTCCAATAACTATGTCTCACACTGTTATTCAATGATGTGTTGCCACATCATTTAGTGAATCTGAGACCTCCTGAATTATCAAGCTCATTGAATGATTAAATGATGTGAAAACACATTGTCCAATGACAATATAAAATCTTCTATGACAAGTACACCGAAATTAAACTCATATCTTATAAGCTCTTCAATGATAAAGTATAAGCTCTGATGTATCACACCTACAAAGCACACATGACAATGAGACAAAGACACAAATATGATACAACACAGGACAGTCACGATACGACACAGACACGGGGGACGTGGATACAAATATGATCCGACATGGGACAGTCATGATATGACACGGACACGGGGATATGGTTTTCAATTTAAAAACTATAGTTTACAAATGACTTATAATACATCAAATAAAATTAATATAAAAAACACAATTTTAAAACTAAAAGAGAGAATAGCCACTATGAGGTTAACATGATGCTATCACTTTTCTAATTATTAGGGTACTCTCAGCTGTAACAGTATAAAAAGTTCGAAAATTTGAACTGTAAACAGGTTTAACCTTAGCTTAAAGCTCATTGCTATCGGAAACCTATGGCACCAGTACCACCCATATTCCTATTTCTAACACCTCGAAAATTCAAACCTGCTGCATACATAGCATTCAACAAAACACATGCGTTGTGTGAATTAAGGAAAGAAACGATGCACCTAGAGATAACAGGGGTAAACTCCACTGCTTTCAAAGAAAAAAACCGAGCGACCCAGCAAAAAAGGGTAGCAAAAAAGAGATAAAAATTGAATCTTTATACCGAAATCATGGAAAGGACAAAAGATGGTGCCTTACCACGCGGAGCCGTCGAAGTCCTTTGATGTCGTGGAGTTATCTGAAAGGAAAACAATGGAAGGTTTGCGAAATTTGGGGTCTCTGTTGATGAATTCGGAGCTCCGATAGAGAAATTGCAAACCCTAGCGGAGTGGAGGAACAAGAAGATAGAGATGGATAGATAGATAGCAGACGAAATTTGGTTCCAATTCACAAAGAGACCCTGCAAATTGTCACCATATCTCTCCTACTTAATATATTTACTAATTTTATAATGTTAATAAATATTTATTTTTAGATAATTAACATTAAAATTTATAATGAATCAATATATTTTGCTCTTGTTCCTTAAAAAAAATTGTTTCCCCCTTGTAAGAAAAATAATAATAATAATGAACTATGGAAAAAAAATTCAGCGAATGTTTCTAACTCGAACAAGATTGCTTAATATAATATATTTGCAATATTTTTAATTTAAATTTAAATTTGAAAACTCAGAGTTAACTAGTTAGTTGGTTAGAGTGTCTAAAAGGCATTAGAATTTATCCAATTAGCATTAAATTTTATATTTTATTAAGTTATTGCATTAGGATTTATTATGTTTTAATTAGTATCTTTTATCTAGTCAATATTAGATTTATATTTTATTAAGTTATTTGGTTAAGTATAAATAGAGGTGAGTGCACCTTTATTAGGATTAGTTTCGGGGAAAATTAGGTTTTGGGTTGCTCGTTATTGAATAACAGTTTGTAATTCTTTTTGAATACATTCTTCTTCTCTGATATTACCATAATTAAGGATTTTCTATTGTTTGGCAATTTCTTCTTTATCTTTGGGTACCATTTCTAACATAATCAAATAGCATAAGAACAAAAATTAAATATTAAAATTGGAAAATGAATTAAAAATAGCATAAAGAATAGAAATTAAATGAAAAATTTAAGATAATTATTCAATTTGAAATTATGATAAGCCACCAAACATATACTCATTAATTTCTCACAAAGTCCTCATTTATGTTAATTACAACTTTGTCAAATTCTAGCACAATTTTGAAACCGACCTTATTAAGCAGGGTACCATAAACTAAATTTCTATGCATTTCAGGAGCATACAAGGCATTGTTTAAGGTTAATGTTTTGCCAAATGTGAGCTACATGCTTATTTATTGTACCTTTGTTCCATCTAGAGAAGGTTATAGTGGAAGGCTCTATGACTCATTTTTCCACACACATAACAAGCTCCTATGTTCTTTCCAACATTGGCATTTGGCTTGCTCACTTTCTTTTCTTGCCATTTTGTCTCAATGACTTCTCCATGTGTTCTTTTGATATTTTTCTATAATACCAACATATTCAACATTGTTAGCATTTGAAATATTTTGTGGGACAACATGATACCTATCTTTAATGCAATTTTATTCTTCAATTCTCATGTAGCTTTTGAGTTCTTGTAGCTTAAAACCTCTCTTCTTGTGATTGAGATTGTTTTGGGAGTAACCCTTTCAATCGAAGGAGAAAATTCCTGTCGAGCTACTGTTCTGGGAGTGACCTTCTCGGCCCGTATACGGCTCAAACGAGTACCCGCTCGGACGGACATGACCGACAAACACCCGTAAACGTCCAATCACCCACCACCCCTTTCCGAGAAGATCTCCACCGTCCAAGCATCTGAACACAGCAGAAGATTTAACGGCCCAGAAAGAGACAAGTACAAGTCATCATGTCAGGCCATCGGGAAGCGTGTCGGTTCCAAACCTCTATATAAGGAGCTCCCCTCACTTCTTAAGGTACACAATCTCTCTCGTAATCTCACTTGTAAGATTAGTATAGATCGAACTTGATGAAGTTACATAACCATGTTTCTTGTTCAGTTTTGTTGTTCTTTGCTTCTTATTTAGGCTATTTTCCTCAACTAATGTGTCCGTAAAAGTTTAAATAACAAGATTCATGTAATTGTAATTTGTTTAAATTTGATTGTGATAGAGCAAAGCACTAAAGATTAAAAGGATAAAGACATGTTAATTTTTTAAAAAGAATCATGATTCGGTGATATTATCTCATGAAGTTGAAAACAAAGTATATATCAAATTGAAAGATACAATACAACCCCCCTCTATAGCACTCACTTTCTTGGAACTAGAATGAATCATTGCTCTGTCAATTTTTACAATACCATCAATATATCTAGACAAAGTGAAAAACTAGGACTATTTTCACATAAAAGGTTCAAGAACTGAATTATGTGTTTTTCAATCACCACACAAATAAATCAAACACCTTGATGTTTTTGCTCAAGAGAAGTAAATTTTCATCTCCTTGAAAAATTAAGGGACTTATGAAGAACACACTCAACAACCCTTTGCTCCGGTATAGTTGTAGTATGAGTATCTATATGTGAAACACCATTACTTACTTATGAAGAACACTCTAAATTAACAAATGTTAGCTCCTGTATAGATATAGTATGCGTATGTATATGTGCGACGCCGTTACTTGCAATGCAAGCTACTAAGCTTGGGGAGTGAGTCACTGATTGAACCGCCTTTCGATCCCAGCTCAGAGAGGTTGGATCCGACCGATCTGCCGCGGTGCATTCCAGAAGATCGGTGGTGTCGGCACCTAAAGGAACCAGCATGTGTGGTGGGTGAGCATAGACAATTCCACCTCCCACTTGAAGATTTCCTAGGTGCTGCTCCTTGAGATGTTGGTGAAACTGCTTGAGATGTTGGTGACACAATCATATGTGAAGTTTTCTTGAGTTCATTCATAGGATCATTCAGATCCAACTCTGGGATATTTACATTCATATTTGGGGGAGTTTGGCCCACATTTTGCTCCATGTTTTTGTTGTCAAAGCTTCTATTAACAAAGTAACCACAAATTATACCCTGCAAGAATTTGAATCCTAGGCCAAGTTAACTATAGAGAAATTGAAAGATGATTGAAATGCATGTGATTTTATATTAGATCCTTACTCCATGTATTCCCTCACTTGTTTTTTCATGATTTTTCTTTCAGGTTGTGTTCTATTTTAGATGGTTTGGGCATGTGTGCTCATCAAAAAGAGGATAATTTATAGTTAGAGATACTATATGTTCGAAATTCTTCTACAATTAATTTTGGTGGCTAAAATCAATTATGGATAGAAGCTTATGTGAGTAGCTTCTCGGAGAAAAATTGATTCTGGAGACAAATTAGTTGATAAAAAATGCTAATAGAAATAGATCAAGGACGATAATAGGCCTAATTAAATGAATTTGGATTTGTTCATGGTAGCTAGCATTACCTAGATCTTAGTTCTTGTTGTGTTGTAATTTATATATCATTTCTTTGTCAAAGGAAAAACACATATGCATCTATGAGTGAAAAAGCTCAGCCTCAAAAAATATTCAATGAAGAGATACATCATTGGTTTGCTTCTCTGACATGTATATTACCTTGGTATGTGAGAAGAAGGGATGCAGAAAATAGGAATAAAGTTCTTCAACAAATGAATTACCAGCTTCACAAAGTGCTTTGGATAATCTGCAAGGAGGGAGAGAGGGAAGATTTTGATGTTGTCATGAACTCACAAAGGAGGAAATAATGAAGATTCAGTTGGGAAAAACTGCTCCTTGTTTCAGCTAAAATTTGGGGGTGTCAACAAACTCAGTTTTGCTATTTCATATATGTGGTATTTACCAAATCAACAATTTGTGACCACAAGTTTCTCACAAAAAAAGAGGGAGAATGAAAGGCAAATAAAGGAAAGGTCTATTATTATTGTCTTGCCACTCAATTATCAGCTTGTCTGGTATTCTTAACCATTCTGAAGTGTTAACCTAGCTGGAAAGTATATTCTAAGAGATATAATAAACCCTGAAATTTCTCCAAGTGTAATTTACTTTTGGACATGGAAATTTCCCCTTCCATAAACACTATTTGGTATGAAAAAAATTAAGACACAAGAACTAAGGTCTTCATGAATTATAAGGCACAATTTATGGCACCAGAGAATTCTAGAAGAGAAGTAATGAAAGGATCTTTAGCCAATGAGAATGAGAATCACCGTTGGTTTTAACAAAAAACAAAGGGTTAAAAGTAGTTATACAATTGCCATGTATATATATATAGTTTGTTCCACATGATATGCTCAAGTAACATCACTTTAACATGTACTTGTACCTTTATAAACAACCTGCAATCCTGATGATATGTTCTGACCTGTGGTAGGTATCGGAGCCAAACTCACCCAAAGTTTTGTATACGAGGGTATGTGGATTCTTTTTAGAATCTACCATTTTTTCCTTCAAATAGACATGTGACTTCATCAATTCCCAATTCAACCAATTAAACGGTTAGTCCAGTTTAAAAAAAAATTGAATTTGAATTAAACAAAGTAAGAATTGGAATTAAAAAAATAATACCATTCAAGTTTAGACAAATTTCCTCATGAATTGTGTGTTAAGCTCACTATTGAATGAGATAATAGAAATGATGTTAAAATGTTAGCTTAATAGCACTTTTAGACCTTCACCTTTCACGATTTTGCACTTCTGGTCCATTTGGGAATTTATTAGCAAAAAAACATCCCTCACTTAAACAAATAACAGCAGTTTTAGTCTCTCATCACTATTTCATCCAATATTTAACGGTTTTCTAAAAAAAGTTAATAAAAAATAAAAAAGAAATAAAACCCAGAAATCTATCATCTTCATCACCTCCTCCATGATCTTCATCATCTTCTTCACCATGAAGAACAAAATACCCAGAATATAAATTTACAAAAAAAAAACCTCTATTTCACTTCCTCTTCATTTGACAAAGGGTATTGGCGCATCTTCATCATCATTTACACTTTCTATTTCACTTCCTCACAATTTTCCTGAACCTTCAACTCGAACAGAGACATTTTCGAAATCGAACTGATGGTCCTGCAAATCAAAACTCAGAACAATGGAACAACTCAGAACCAAAGGATAATAGAAGATTTTTCCATGAGTGCCTCCAAAAGCTTGAACCTTTCCGCCGTCGAGGTTGAGGATCTGCTTCATCTTTCACGTCAAAGTTGCTCTTCATATGGCCCCCAATCGATCAGCTTCGACGTATCGAGTAAACCCCCATCCCGATCTGAGCAACTCCGCCGTAGATCTGAGCAATGCCGACGTAGATCTGAGCGGCGTAGAACTCGATGAAGCCGCCACAGAGGACGCAGACAGCGAGGTGATGAAGTGGACGGAGTGAGGGTGGTTGTGGAGGTTGAGGATATGTTGGATTTCAGATGAAGGGAGGTGAGAGCAGGCTAGCCCGCCGCCCCAAGTTTGTCGTAGATCCGAATAACGCCGTCGTGGATCTAAAGCTCGAAGTAGAACTCGATGAAGCTTAAACCGCCGTAGATCACGGACTGGGTTGTGAGGGAAAACAGGGGGAGATCGGAGGAAGCATGACAGGTGGCAGCACCGAGGGTGTCACGAGGATGAGACAGAGATAAGGGATAAGGATAATGTTGGTTTGAGGTTCTTTTGTTCTTTTTATTTTATTTTATATTTTTTTAAAAAAAAATTGTTAAATATTGGATGGAAAACTTAAAAAACGTTAGTTTTTAACGGAATTATGATGAGGGACTAAAACTGCTATCGTTTGTTTAAGTGAGGGACGTTTTTTGCTAATAAATTCTAAGAGGGACCAGAAGTGCAAAATCATAAAAGGTGAGGGACCAAAAGTGCTATTAAGCCAAAAATGTTTTAAAAGGGTGTATGAATAACTCATTGTATGTTTGTTTTGGTGCTAGAGTAAATGCAAACATAATTTCATATATCTCAAAATATCAATGAAAAAATTACAATTTGTCATGTTGTTTCAACGGAAATACACATGCACTGCAAAATGAGGTACTAAATTTATACTCCCTCCGTCCCAAATTATAAGGATCTATTTAAACAATCATGCTTATTAATAAAATATGTAATAAGCTAATTAATATCTTGATTTTGTTATTTTTCGTATAAATCTCTCATATATGCCCCTATTGTTTACTTTCCTTGCATGCATGTTGTTTAAGTAAACGTGAGTTAACCAAGACATATTATCAATATTCAATTCAAAACTCTCATGTATAATTCAAATCGAATTGTCATAAATTACAAATTATCATTTAAAACTTGACTACTCAATCTCTTTATCGAAGTAGATACACATTTCATTCAAGATCATTCTTTCCCGAGAAATATGATATCTTATAATCCCAATCTAGCTAGATAACTTTTTTTTTAAAGCCTAACTATTAACTGAAAATTCAACTGTTTGAACTGTTCAAATATAAGTTTAAATATGTTTGGGGTCAACTTGAAAGAGAATCATTCTAGATCCCTAAAAAATTAATTTGTTAAACTGGATTTCTAATAATTTTTTTTAATCAAATTATAGACAAATCTCAATTTAAGCTGATTAAGGAATGTAATTAGCCCAGTCACCATTTCCACATGTTAATATTTTTTTTAATATCTTACTTAATTTATAATATTCCACCTCATTTTTTATTTTATTTTTCCAAAATCAATTTCCAAAAAAAACCCTAAATTGAAAAATTGAAAAATGGTGAAGCCGCAGCAGCAGAAGAACGCAGCAGTGAAGGAGACTATTGCAGGCTGAAATTGCAAACATATCCTTGCTATCAACAGTCTAGACAGTATGTCCAAGCAGACTGTTTTAGTTCCTTCAGATACATACAGAAGGCACAAAAGAAAAAGGCACCCAAAAGGAGAATACCTTCAAAGAAAACAACAGGACTGTTCCCATAATCAAATTGAGAGGAGAAGATTTCAGAGAAACCGCGGAATCAATAATATAACATCGGGCTTGGCGGATTTCCGCACCCATATGTAAAGAAGCCTAAAACACAAAGGAAACGACTCATAGGGAAGAGAAAAGTTCGAAGGCGAAAGAATGGCAAGGATAAGCTTTGCTTGGGGTTTTGCAACATGGAGGGATGTTTGGGAAATAACCAGGGTTTTGAGATGTTGCAGGTGATGTTGGCCAAATGAAGAACCTTGAAGGCACAAGCCTCTTCTCCTTCGTCCTTCTCCAGCGATTTTTTCATTCCTCAGAATTGTTCTTCCCTTCGAGTTCTGCTGCTGCTTCACCTTCTTTAATTTAGGGTTTTTTTTTTGAAAAATTGATTTTGGGAAAATAAAATAAAAGATGATGTGGAATATTATAAATTAAGTAAGATATTAAAAAAAAATTAATAGATGGAAATGGTGACTAGGCTAATTATATTCTTTAATCAGCTTAAATTGGGATTTGTCTTTAATTTGATTAATTTTTTTTTGTTAGGGACCCAATTTTATAAATTAATTTTTCAGGAACCTAAAATGATTCCCTCTCTCTCTGAGTTGGAGTAACTCCAAGGCCCAAGCCGCGTACATATCCAGGATGTTCCTTTCCAAAGACATTATGGAATGCTTCATTTTCAGACGAACAATTTTCAATTGCATTAAGCAATTGATCTTGCATATAATTTTAAAAAGACACGTATGTAAGTGTACCAATAAGCCACAATGATAAAGTTTCCAATGACAATAATAAATGACTGACAATAAACTATACTCACAGATTTTTCTCTAGCTTCATTATTAATAAAAGATCCATCATTCTTTTGGTGAGAAACAATATACATGCCAGCTCTGTTACATTTTCGTCCATCTTGCAACTCCTAAGTTTTTGCACCATATAAACAATAATCATATATTTGATTAATATTTCTAATAATTTCAGTTACCAACAATTCGAGTAAATTTTACCAGCTCGTATCTCTTCCTTGCAAGTGACTTTGATCCTAGTGTGTGAGGGATCATTTGCTTTGCCCGGTTTGCTGATTTTTTTCCAGCTATCTCCTACATTATTACAAAAACAACAATCAGCCAATCATAAATCCATTTAGAATACGTTCAATAAGATGATTGTATTCTTATTACCTGTTGTTTTTCACTTATCTTATGCTGCAGAAACTTTATCCAATGGTATTTATCAATCCCTTCTGGGCATTCTTGAACATTTGCTTCAAAAAATTCTCCTACACATACTTATCATAGAACAACTCAGATTTGTTGTCTCGCCATTTCTTACCCAAGCTAGTTAAAATAAATTTCTTGTGATCTTGATCATTGACAACAAATTTGACCTGCATCATAAACATAACAGAATAAGTAAGTGAACAATACCACAATAGATCAAATGTATTTAACTAATTATAATTTGTACCTTGATAGTCTTATCATAAACATTATCCTTGTAAAGAGGAGGAACTAGTCTCCAACCCTCATAAATTATGGGGAAATTGGAAAAATTGCTTGCCACAAGTCCCAAAAATTGTCCCAATTTCGACCATAGTGTCTTACGGGTTGGCTACGAGAATTCCATTCAGTCAATATCCTAGTTGCCATTTTTGTTGCCAGGATATCAACTGCTCTTAATGATGATGGCGTAATACGACCCTCGACATCTAGCATGTCACGTAACCACATATATTAGGAAATGGAAATATAAGAGTAAGAAAAAAACTAAAATTAAATGACATATACCTATTACGTTCACATCCCAGGAAGCATTTCTTGGCTTTCTTATCTTTGAAGATGAGCTTGCAACTGGTGCTTCACCCTGAGTAGTTGCATTAGCATGATCTTGAGTAGTTGCATTAGCTTGATCTTGAGTAGAGGGGACGGTGTGTACCTCTTCATGAGAAGATGAACCTAAGTTTGCTATAGGCACACTATAATCGCCGCCAACATCTGAACATTGTGAATTGTCTAGATCAACTGGTGTGGATACACACCTCTGAGGAGCATGTCTTGTTCTACGAGTCATACCTGTATATAACATGGATAAGATATTACCAGAATTTGCACAGTTTCACAACAACAAAACACGAGCCATTTATTATTTTATCTCAAAATCACAGCTAGATCATGTAAAACCAATGCCAGAAACTTGTAGATCTCATATGGAACATAAAATAGCCATTGTAAAGAAGATTGAGTAATGAATTCCTAGTCTACTTTAGTTTCCTTTAAATTGAAATATATATATGGTATAAGAGTATGATTATAGAATATAGTAAAGTTGAAGAAACGCCAAAGTTAACTTATATAAATAGATTCTAATCCAGACAAATGCACCGTAATCAAAAGAATTTGGCTAAATTGAAAAATATATTGTTCCAAAAGAACGGAAAACTCCTATCACCGTAATCCAGAAAAATGCATTAGTTAAAAATGCACTGTAATAAGATCCACTACATCGAAGAAAAAACATATTAAAAAACGACCTTCAGAAAAGTATAATATATAAATAAGATTGACTACAAAGTTCAGTGTTGTGTTTGGTGTTAAACTTCAAGATCGTCATCTGTAGCCATTCTTGCTAATGATATGGGGGCGGCATAGCAGTGTGGGGCGGAGCGCGACAATGGGGTAATGCGTGGCAGTGGGGCGTCACGCGACAGTGGGGTCAGGGGAGAAGAGAGGCATATCTTATGGCCGAAGGGAGAAGGAGAGGTTGAGGGTTGCAGATGAGGAATGAGGGGGTCAGATCGGGTGGCGTCGTTGCAGGGATGAGGGAGAGACTGATGAAGAGGGTGAGGATGGAGAAGGATGAGGGAGGGACAGAGGGTGAGGGCGGAGGAGGAGGAGGAGGAAAAGGGAGAAGGGCGGATAGGGTGGCCTCAACAAAGGGAGTAAGGAGTCGAGGGAGAGGGTGGCAGAGAAGGAGGGAGGGGCCGACAGAGGGAGTGTAAGGATTTGAGGGAATGAGGGAGGGAATGAGGGAGAGAAAAGGCTCATATGGAAGATGGGGCAGAGAAATCAATGAAGATTACGCTAACCTTCGTACCCATGAACCGGACACAGTTGACATTAGTGTCAGCCACATATGAGGCTAAGTTGGTCGGTTTATGTGGCGTCGGCCCCAAGCCTCCGCTAATTATCCGTGGGCGGATGCTAAGTTGACCAGTGACTTTAGCGTATGTCGAAACCGATGCTAATTGTCAGTAAGCCGATGCTAAGTGGTGTCGATCAGGTCGACGCTATAATTAAGTGTGTTTTGTTTACACTCTGAGTCGGTTTAGCCTATGCTAAAGAGTCAAAATTATCATCAGCGTCGTGGTCGACGCTAATTTTTTATGCTAAAATCAACTTTTTTCTTGTATTGTTATTACAACGTTCACATAACTAATTGTACTTGGTCTCCATTACTCCTAAAACAACACTGGCAAAAGTCTTAAACAATAGTATGAAATGATATTTAACATGCCTATATTTAGGTTTAAGGGTAACCTTAACTAACATGTGGTGTAGCAACCATGCACAACCACAGTCAAACCCTCCACAATTGCTTGCTCTAATAGCCACTACAAGAATAATGCAAATTATTGACGACCTTTGGCCGTCGGTACTCGCTAAAAATCATCGGTAATTATGATTTACCGACAACCAATTAACGGTCAACAATCTGTCGCTAAAACCCTCGTCGGTAATTTTCACTAAGGTTTTGAGAAAGCCGTCAGTAATTACCGACAGCATTATCCGTTGCTACATTGCCAACGGGAAAATCTATCAGTAATCTTGCGACGGTTAAAACCATCGGTAATTACCGATGGTTAAAAGCCGTCAATAACATGCCATATTTTTAACAAAACAAAAGCAACTTCTTATACCGGGTATAATATATCAATCACTTAAGATTATTTACATATATTGCAATAGAAAAAATTCGTTTTAGATTATCATTTGGTAGATTTGTGGGATGTAATATAATAATAAATTATTTTATTATAAATGCTTCTTGTTCCAATTTGCTTTCATTATCCATGAAATGCTTCATGTGATGGATGAAACATTTATAGTTCATGAAATACTTCATCCATCGTGGATGAAACATTTCATGGATAATGAAAATGAAGTAAAACACGAAGTTTTTTTAATAAAATAATTCTTTAATATTTTAATACACAAATCTACCAAATGACATTCAAAAAAGTTTTTTTCCAATTGCAATATTTGTAAATAATTTCAATAAAATAAATTCAATAAAAAATATAGGGTTAATGGTTCAACGTGTCCCTGAAGTTGTACTGAAATTTGTGTTTGGTCCCTCCCTAGAAAAATGACGTTTAGTGACGGTCTTTTTACAATTACTGCCTGTTTTTGACCGCCACTAAACGTCATTTTCCAGGGAGGGAACAAACACAGATTTTGGTACAACTTCAGGGACCTATTGAACCATTAACCAAAAAATATACAACAAATATAATTACTAACTATACATGTTTATCACTAAATACTATACTTGTCATTTAAAACACAGTACAAGATTAATCATTTGATACAATAATATATATATATATATATATATATATATATATATATATATATATATATATATATATATATATATATATGATGAGTTACTAATTTAATCATAGACAATGAATATAGAGATTGACATAACTATACACATATTCACACAAACATGAATAAGTACAGGAAATTACAAAATACTAACTTATATAATGCCTGAAACGTTTAATCATTCTTGATAAAAATACTAGAAAATCAAATAATGAATAAGTACAGGAAATTACAAAATACTAACTTATATAATGCCTGAAACGTTTAATCATTCTTGATAAAAATACTAGAAAATCAAATAAAATTACCAAATTGAAATATGATAATAAAACTAAAATAACAAATAGAAAAATAAATAAATAAATAAAAGGTAAAGACAAGAGATGAGAAAAGAGAAGCCTAGAGCCCTTATATATAGGTTACCGACGGTCATGTCGTCGGTACTACCATCGGTAACCTATATAATGAAGAGGTTACCGGTGGCTCATTTTGTCAGTAAATGAGCGGCAAAAAGTAGTGCTTCAAATGAAAACCAGGAAAATATCCGCTAAAATAGACGGTGGAATTACCGGAGATCTTATTCGTTGAAAATCGCGTTAGAACTTGTCGGTGGAATTACCGACGGTTAATGTCGTCGTCAAAGCCGTCGATAAAATTTCCGCCAACGCTTTCGCGTGGAAAAGATTTATGCCACCCTTCCCTCCATTTAGCAATGGCTACAATCGTCACTATTTTGTTTTTAACCCAGATTTTCTTTACCGACAGCATTATGGTCGTCCGTAATAAATCGACAATAATTTCATGTTTCTTGTAGTGAGTGGATGGTGAT
The DNA here is from genome assembly GCA_030819835.1 of Acmispon strigosus. Classification (NCBI taxonomy): domain Eukaryota; kingdom Viridiplantae; phylum Streptophyta; class Magnoliopsida; order Fabales; family Fabaceae; genus Acmispon; species Acmispon strigosus. Next base: position 39,980,587 of record JAUAMA010000007.1, read on the forward strand.
GAAGCTCTGAGAGACTTTGCAAGGGCATCCAAGCTTCCTTCTCGAATTACAGTGGTGAAAAATAAAATGAAAATAAGGTGATTGACAATGATGCAACCCACGTGTTTTGAAAATGAGACAGGAAAACCAAATTTGTTTTGCAGGGATCACCAAAGGCAAAAACAGTTACGCCTAATTTTTATGAATATTTTGTTAATAATTTACTAATACTTTCTGAGTTAATATTAGCATTATAATTGTACTAGTATCTTCTTTTGTGCAATACATATTTATTTTTGTAATGAATTATGGACTGGGTGAGCAAGAGTCACGGCAAGCCATTAAAGACACTCTTAGCCTTCATACTTCAGGTATGATGTCTTGTGGACTTGTGGATTGGGCGAGTGCCTCTCAAGATAAAATACACGGTGAAAAGGTTTAGATAGGGAGACTTCCCCCAAGATAGTCCTGACAATGGCAGACAGAGAGTCCAGACGAGTGGGAGCCTGAGGCCGAGCTACTTCTTAGCGAAGCCAGCCTCACGAGTTGGCGAGCTGAGGCTAGACCATGAAGCTGCCTCGCCCCGATTCCTCTTTAAGAAGTACTTAGGCGCTTGGTTTAATAAGAGATGAATGAGGCCTTGTGTACACTATAAGGACTTTTGGGCCAAGTATTATGAGACCCAAGAGTCCATTAGGAGCATAGATCTAGGGTTCTAACCAATCCCCTATAAAAAGGGAAGATTTATCTTGTAAATGGATTTTTTGGCTATTATACAAAGCAGCTACGTTATTATGGGGTTTCACTTCCGTTGAGACCTCAGATCTAGATTGCTTCTGTTTTTCTCCATTCCAGAACAAAATAATATATTTAAAGGCAACTTATACTTTTTATTAAAATAAATAAATAAATAACAAAATGTAGAAATTACAATATAATTACTTTTAAGATTTAATTTGTATGCAATATGACTGTAAAAATTTCTCACATATACATCCAATAATTGGTTGAGTTATCAGTAAAATTAATGACATCAGTCAAGAATTTGATCCACTTACCACAACAAATTGTTGCTTCTACATTAATAAATAATCAATTATGAGATTTTGTATATCACTGAATTAATTTCATATCACTATCCCAAACAAATTTTTCATAAAAATAGCAAACATAAATCACATAATGTTATAACCATGCGCATATTACTAGAATCAATTCTACATTAAACACACACTTAATGCTAAAATTATTTAAAGTGACTTATGAAATTTAACTCAACTCTCTGAATTGAGATATTAAATTTATAATATAAAGTTGGATATTAACGTGGGTTATTAATTTTGTTTGTTATTTTCCTTGTTGAAGTAATTAATGCGAGTTGACTAAGATATCCTATCCATTTCCATTTCAAAACTATCATATATTTTGTCTTAAAAAAATCTATCATATTTAATTAAAATCAAATTGTCATATATTACTCCCTCCGTCCCAAATTATAAGAACATATTCAGACAATCACGCTTATTAAAAAATATGTAATAAGCTAATTAATATCTTGGTTTTGTTATTTTTTGTACAAATCTTCCATATATGCCCTGTTTAAAGCTCTCACTTCATGTTATTGATCCTGTTTTGAAATTGAAAATATAATGAATGCAAGGCTAAAAAGGGAAAAACTTATTATTTTTTTCTGAAATCTAGAAGGGGTCTTATAATTTGGGACACCAAATTTATCTCTGAGAGCCCGTTTGGTGGTTAGGATAGGATAAGAACATGATATAATAAATGATTGGATAAGCACAGCACAGGATATGATAAGAGCATGATAGACTCTTATCCTATCCTGCGTTTGGGGTGGACAGTATATTGATAGTATACGATACAAACAATGAAAAATGTATCAAATTTTTCTTAAAATAAAAAATACATAATATTTTTTAAAATTTAATGTTCTAAATAGTTTATTTTAAAAAATGATTATTCTATTTAATTTAATTTTTTTACATTTTTATAAATAGCTTATTTTTTAATATTAACTAAAATAAAATTAATTTTTATTAATTCGACTATTTTAATTTTTTCGAATGGAGTCTATTTTAATTAAAATTATTATATATGTAATCAATGAGTTTTAACTTAGTAGGGGTAAGTGATTAATGATAAAAATTATTAAAAGACATTATTCTTTCAAAAATATTTTATATTTAAATTATTAATTATAATTATATAAGTAGAGAAATAATTTTAAATAATATCATATGATAATATAAAATTAGTCTATATTTACTATTAAAAAATTAATATTTATATATATATATATATATATATATATATATATATATATAGATGATGTATCTAGTGAGAAAGCTCTTCTTATATGAGAATGGTGAGAATAAATCGTGGCCGTTAGATCTAACCATGAGTGGTCATGATTAAAAGAAATAAGTCACGTGACTTGTTTAAAAAGTCACATGACATTTTTAAGTGGTCATGTGACCACTTATTTCTTTTAATCAGGACCACTCATTGTTAGATCTAACGGTCACGATTTATTCTCACCATTCTCATATAAGAATAGCTTTCTCACTAGATACATCCCCTATATATATATATATATATATATATATATATATATATATATATGTGAGTAGCCTATTTTATTGTTAGTGAAGAATTATTTTGTGTATTTTTATTATAATATAAATAACGAAAAACAATGTTAACTAAAGTAGTAGTTAGTGATAATGAAAATTTAATTATTTTATATGAGTAAATCCAATACTTTCACCATTTATAAATAAGTTTACTTTTTGATTAAACTTATCAGTAACTAAATAATTTAACTTAACAATAACAATTAGTAATTGATAAGTAATAAAATTAATATTTTATTAAAATAAATTTTTTTATATTTATTAATTAATATTATTATAAATTATATAAAATATAAATATTGAAATTAATTTTGGGTCAAACAAAAAAACTGATATCCTATCCTGTCAGGATAATTTCTATCATAGCTCCCCCTCAGGATAACTTCTACACATGATGGACATGATAGGATAAGGGACAGGATAATGTTATCCTATCCTACTGGCGCAACATACAACAAATAACAACAGGATATGATTACTATCCTATCTTATCTCTGTTTATCCTGTCCACCAAACGAGCCCTAAAAGATATTATAATTTGGGATGGAGGGAGCATATTACAAGCTAATCCATAAAATTACTACCTCAAACTCTTTAATCAAAGTAGATACATCTTTCATTCATTCAAGAAACATTCTGTACCAAGAAAGATGATACTCGTAGGTCTATCTCTTAAATTAAAATCCGAATCCACACTTTGATTTATTTCTTCAAAAGAAGATTATATATATTAATTGAAAACTAACTGATTTTGAATTTTTGACTTTGAATTGTAATTAATTAAGAGTATGTAAAAGATCCAATTATTTTATAATATTTTATATATATGCTCCTAGATTTATGGTTTCAGTCAAATCAATAGAAGATTTTCTTAGTTTCAGTCAAACCAAAATCAATATATATAGAGCCCCTTCATTCCACACTTGAACACGCACTCTTATTTCTCATCAATAGCAATAGGCTTGTGCTCATATCTTTTAGTTCAGAAATCACTTGAGAATGGAGACGTGGAGGAAGATAGTGCTGAAGAGCTCAGACGAAAATGAGAAAAAGATTTTCATTGTGGATGAGGAGGTCATGCTCCAATCGAAAGCCATCAAGAAAATGCTCGAGAACGGGGAGTTTAAGGACAAGACTCCTGTTCTGCATGTGGATAGCATCACCCTTTCCAAGGTCATCGATTACTGCACCATGCACACCAAGGAGCAGGATCCCAACAAGCTCAAAGATTGGGATGCCAACTTCGTCAATGTTAATTTCAATACCTTCACCGATTTGCTGATGGTGAGTGAACATGAACCCTAATTTATAATGTTAGATATAAAATTAATAGTTTCAATCTCACTAAGAAAGAATTGGAAGAAGTAGGTAGAAAGCATGGTTATGACAACAAGGTCAGATTGAGTAGTTCGATTGGAAACCCGTCGGGCAATTGGTCTAACATAACCAGTAATTGTAATGGAAGAAAATCTGTGGAAAACCGGTAAATTGATAAAAAGTACAATATGATTGCCCTTGTTTATTTTAATTTATATTTTAATACTAAGAATTAAGAACCCTAGAAGTTTACATTAGGGTTGAATTTAGTTTTGACAATATGTTGTGATCAAGACTTGTTTTCTTTTTCTTAATTTAGCTAATTTTCTTTGTTCCAAATTACCTTGTATTCTGCCTCAATGTTTTGATTTTCTTAGCATTGTCTTTCAATTTGATGTGTTATTTTAATTCCCTTTTTTTCCCTTTAATTTTTCAGGCAGCAACTGACCTCGGCATTGAGAGTCTCACGAATCTTTTATACCAGAAGTTAGGTGATATGATCAAAGAGAAGAGCCTAGAAGAGATATGTGAGATGTTCAAGGACGAGTGATGATGAGGAACTTTGAAAGGATTCTTGAAGAATAAAATGGGTTTAGATTAGCTTTTACTGTTTTAGAATAAAAAATAATGAATAGCTCTGTGAGATATGGATAGTTTTTAAAAATTAAATCAGATATAGATTAAGATTGCAGAGGGTTTTTAAGAAATTGTAGGGGATTCGATCCAATCCTACTATTAAGTGAAGGCTTGACTTCTAAGACATTGATGTGGATGCATTGATTGTCATTGGCTTTAACTATATGGTTTTACTCTTTGTAATCAAATTATGCTTGCTCTCTTTCGTTTCTTTCTTGATATATTTGAACCTCTTTTGTGTTAAGTTATTTGCTATATTTTATTTTCGATGATTTAATTTTTTAAATCTGAGATAAAAAGTTTTTAGGGGAAAATCTGAGATAATTTAAAACCAAAACAGAAAGATAAAAAAAGTTTAAGCAAAAAGCTTATCTTTTGCTCACATATGGACAAAGCAAGATAAAGGATGTATATTGTGATAAGGGATTGTTTTAATTTCAAGAGGATTATATATTAATTAATGGTCATTATAATTAAACATTATTCAATGATAAATTATATAACTCCTTAAGAAGTCATATAATTTTATTTTTCCACGAATAAAAAAAAACATATAATTTACATTTAACTATTTGTGAATAAATTTAATAATAATAACTTACTTATTTTAGTCATATATATATATATATATATATATAAATTTCCTTTATATCTAACCCCAACACGAACATTAGGTAATTAATATGCTTTACTATTAAAATTGAAAGTAATCAATAATTCCAACACAATTCTAAATTAAATATGCTTTCAAGTCAACTCATTTTTCTTTAAATCAATCAACTTGTCATTAATTAGTCAATTTTTTTGTGGTAAAAAAGTTGACAAGATAAATGAGCATGAAGCTATTTTCTATGCTTATTTGTACCCAAATGCATGTGGCATATCTTTTCAATTCATTTCTTGTTGGAAAATGAGTTTGGATTAGGGTTTTGAAAAAAGTTTAACTGGGAGTTTTACTTTCTTAGGTATAAGAGAAATACCTAGTTGTTTTGGTTTGAATGTTGAGCTTCTGATGCATTAATTAAGTATTTAGGGTTTGAGGAATTAACTCTTTTACTTTCAATTGGTAGTTTCACTTCGTTAAAGAATTAATAAGTGGATTATTAAACCTAGCACCTTGGATAAATTGAATAAATTCATATATATATATATATATATATATATATATATATATATATTTAAGTTGTTAAAATCGTAGTAATCGGTTAATGAAGTAATTTCCTTAGTGCGTTTTTCGCATTTGTTTCACCACGACATTTTAATTACTTTATTTATTTCTCGTTGTTATTGAAACTGTCAACATTTCATCTTTTCAAGACGGTCTTCTAGTACAAAGCTAATCAAATGTGTATTAAACCCACAATCCCCGTGATTCAATCTTTTATTACTACATAGATGTTTTGTGCACTTATCAATTTTTTGGTGCTGTTACCCAGGATTGTGTTTGTTTCTATTATAAAAAGCCAGTGGAGTATTTCTTAGGATATTGTTCGCATTCATATTTGGTTTTTATCATTAAGTTTTCTTAACCATTTTGTCTTCCATCTACTATTTGTGTTGTAATGGTGCTTCTCATTCTGTTTGCAAGTGGTTTTATGCGAGGTGTAGTTGATCTGACCTTGTTTCTCTACGACGAGGAAATTGAGAGAACCGTTAGGAAAGACAACGCACAAAGAAGAATGAACCTTGCCACAACTCTACTTTCTCAACAACAAGAGTAAGGTCATGTTCCAAATCCATTAATGTAGGCGGAACTAATGGCAGAAGACAAGGATATGGAGGCAATTGCAAGAGCTGAGGAGGAAAGAAGGAGGCAAGAGGAATAGGAACAGAAAATTCAAGCCCCACCACAAAGATCTCATCCGACATCTCTCGTCCCTCACTATCCTTCCTCCTTCCCCCTCCTTGCTTTGTCTCCCTCCCCCTCACCATTCTATGCCGGCTCTCCCATCCCCTTCCTCCCCCGACCTTCGCCTCTCTTATTCACCTTCATTTGACGTCCCTCAACCCTTACCATCCCCCGCCCCCGCCCCCGCCCCCCCTCACCCTAACCCACACCCTCGTTCGCCATCCCTCACCTTCCTCCAGTGTTATCAGCCGCCGCCCTCCCTCCATCTCCATCGTTGTAACCCTCTTCCTCGGGTCCCCTCCACTTTGACCCAATCTGTCTCCCTCAGTCACCAAATCCTCCTCCCTCCACCTCCGCCACCCAATCTCACTGCAGAACCACCGCAAGTTGCACCCCCATGGTCTCTCTGCCGCGAACTGCACCCATCACTCTTGCTCCGTCGCTGGCTATTGCGCCACAGTCGTGTCGCTATGAGCAGCCTCCCCACTACCACTTTGTCGCCATGCTTCTGGTGTGTTGTGTCTAGAGCCTCCACCGACTCAACTTTTAGATCTCCAAACTCATTTAGTTTGGGAGTCATCACCGATCGGCTCAATCTTTGATCTACAAACTCGTTTCACTAGGTTTTTCATTAATATTTGTTGTGCCAGATTTTGTTGGTTTTATTGGGTTCCCCACACCACTTATTTGATGAAAAATCTAAGTCTGATTGTTTGTCTTAGGATCACTGTAACACCCCCGATTTCGGAGGTTAATTATAGTGACTTAACATTAATTAAACATGCTTGTTATCCTTTAAAAACCTGCAAGTGCGAGTATATGTTCTTCTTTCAAAATATGCTCTAATAGATGCGTAATACATACCCGCTATTTGCAGGTAATAACTGAGACTTCAAAAAGGAAAACTCCCATTATGAATTTCTAAAATCAAAAGATCTCTTATGCCCGACATGCTCCTTGTGATCTCCACGCAGGGAAAGCCACACAAAAGCAAGAACATCGGGACCTACCCTTTCCCAAAGCAAAGATAATACAGACCCAGCTGGAACAAACATATATGCTTTAACCAACAATGGTAAGCACTCTACCCCAAGAGGAACTAGCCTTATCCTGGACTCTACTGCTACAAATCTTTCGCGAATCCTCCATGGAGCTCCGATCATCTGGCCCGTACACCTACCGCTTTGGTATGTTGGTCCTTACCAGTGACAAATGGATGTCCCCGTTGAGTAGCATAACTAGACTCCCCATGGGTGTAGGATCTGGTCATCCCCTTCGTCTGATGTCGACTGGCGACGGATCGTACAAACACAAATAATATAAATAAGGTGCGAGGGTCAACTTCCAGAAACAACCAAACAAAGAGAAAATCAAGGCATAATATAATAGAAATCCTAGTTGGCTCTAGGAATACATAGTACTCAAGTTTCATAGAGACAAGGCAGATTAATTCACCCGATAATCAATTCTAGAGTTAATCTATATGAAGGGTAAGTACAACCTTGTTGTATGTATAATTCGAATATGTTGCAGGTACGGCTTTACGCATGTCCCCTGTGAATGTGCGATTAGCTTATTCGTACTAGCTCAGGCACAATCTGACCGATGTCTCATGTAGCTGCCACCTTGACTGATGGTTATAATGTTTGATGCCTTACTATGAAGTTAGCCGTAAAAATGTTAGACGAAAAGGCCTTTGTTGGAAGTCCAACTCCGCTATGTGTTGCCACATCTGGCATGCCTCCTCCACGATCCATTTTGTCATTGATAACATTCGGTTATTCAATATATTATTCGTAAGTAATTGCGGATGAACAATTCATACTTCATGGCATCAACCAACATGTTATCACATCATATATTCATGGTGAATCAACATGTTATAGAAAACATTAAATCAATCATCATGTTATCAAACAATCCAATATATCATAAACATTTCCCAAAGGAACAAGTAATGATCAAACAATCGGGTCACCCGAAGGCGTCGTCAATCACTACATTCAAATATATCCTAAGATATATATATACCAATCTCAACATTCAAAATATATCCTAAGATATATATATATATATATATATATATATATATATATATTATACATTTAAATAAATTGCATAAGCCTAACAAGGTGAAGTGCCATCACTTTTGCCATTATTCCCCCTAAAGCTCAATCCATTGTCGGCCTCGAACTTGTCCTTGAGGCAGATCGGTGTACCTTTACAAGTACAATCAACTTAGTCACTAGCTAAGGTTTCTTATTTGAGACTTAAGTGCTAGACTAACCCTATGTCTACACACACAATCTTAAGACTCTTATGATTTAAAAACAATTTCTATTTTTAATCCTTTTTGGGTAAAATCCAAAACAAATTCTTAGATCTTTTTAAGGTTCATATTCAGCCCCCATGCTCTTAAATAATCATTTCAACCCAAAACTTTCAATAATTCACTTTCTAGTCCCCAAGGTTTTAAGAAACCATTTCTTAGTCCTTAAACTTTAATTAAATCACTTTTCAAACCAAACTAAAAATTAACCTTTTCTTTAACCCAAACAACTTAAAATCTTTTCTTCTCTTCCAAAATAACTTCTAAGTCTTTTCCCCAAAATAATTTCTCAAGCCATTTCTTGCCATTCAAAATCTAAACTTTAATTCTTCCCAAAACAAATTTTAGTCCCCAAAATATTCCTCAATATTATACCACCTAAAACAAGTTCAAGAATCAATTTTCTACTTCCTAAAATCCATTTTTTCTCTCGGCCTAATCATCATTTTTACCCAAAAAATTTCTTTCTTCCACTAATAATTTTACCTTACCCAAATGAACATTTTTCCTACACAATAACTAGTTAAAAATAAAAAATCTCGCCCCCAAAACACATGTGTAGGTTCGGCCAAGCCATTTTAATAGGTAAGGAAATTTTCTTTTTATAAACTAATTACATCTTTGAATTTATCTCATCATTTCAAGCCATTTTCATGTGAAGTAATTTTCAAAATCACTTTTGCAACCAAAACAACTTTTTCAAAAACAAAATATACCCAAAGATAGATCTAAAGGTTCTCTAATACTTTGGTGAAGGCTAAAAGCCAAAATATTACTTGAAAACTTAAAACCACTTTTGAATCAACTTTTTAAAAAACAAAGTTGATGAAGTTGTTGTCCTAGTTGTTCTTAAGAACTTTTAAGAATAGAAAATGCAAAAAACTTCAAAATTTAGTCCAAAATATTTTTTAAAATATTTTTTCAAGAAATACTTCCATAAAAGAAAAGGTCAAAGCATTTCCTACAACTTGATGAAGAACAATCGTTAAAACTTAAACTTAAGACTAAACTCAAGCTGAGCATCTTGCTCACTTTTGTTGGTCTTCTTCATCTTAGCTCTCGATTTCGTACCGCCAGCAGTGGGTTGACACCACCTTGAATCTAGATCTTGAACTTCTTCGATTCCTCTTGTCTTCAATGATGACATACAATCACTAGCACCCTTTCTGGCCTCCGATTTTTGAGATCTGAGAAGTAGCTGGTTTGCAGGGTGGTTTACCTCTACAAACCTTTGCTCGTGTCTCATCTTTTCTCCTCCTTGAGCGGCGGTGACCCCCTTTGATATCGGCAAGACGTTCCCAACCTGTCTCTGCCCGTTCCTCTTTGCTATGTTTTTCCCCTCTTTCTGGTTTTTAGGGTTTCATGGAGGACCATTGTTCTGCCATGGTATCCCCTGTCGCAGGTACCTCGGTTGTGGGGATTGGGACTTCAATGGGTGGTAAAGGACCTGGGCTAGTTGGCGGTGATGAATATGAAGGAGAGATAGATAGTGGGAAGGAGGGTCTAAATCAACGCTTGGAGGGAGATTGGGTTGGTTTTGAACAGAGGTCAAGGGTTGGTGATGGCTTTATCCCGGAAAGTGTCACCTTGTTCATCGATGGAATATCCGAAATGGTGGGGTACAACTAGATCAGGGACTTTTTTTGCAACATGGGAAACCATAGAAAGTGTTTGTTCAACGCGTTAAGAAAAAAGGTCGACGATGGCGCTTTGGGTTTGTCAGATTTGCGTCCCTAGCTTGTGCGGAGATCAAAATCAAGTTTTTGGATGGACTCAAGGTAGCAGATACTTTTATGGCGGTGAAGAGAGCGAGATTCCCCTTCTCGGGCATTCCCAATGTGGCTCCCACGGAGGTGGGCGTGGATTCTCGACTTCAAGGGAAGATGTTAGGGGATTCGCGGGTGCAAGGAAGGAAAATGAAGGGGGTTGATTCGAGGTTTTATTCTTGGAAGGATGTTTTGGTCGGGAAGCTGATGGTACCGAATGAGGCCTTATGTTCACTGATAGAGGAGAGGCTGATTGAGGTAAAAATTGTATTTGTGATTTGGAGCCAAGGATTCCGGTGGAGGCTCTCATCCCGGAGTTATCGTTGTGGGGTCCTAGAGATTTTGTGCAGGTGATTGAGGGTTTTTCTAAAGACGGCGACTTGTTAGAAGAGGGGATCGATACACTTGGATACGGTGTGATGACCCGGGATTTTGTGATATTTTGAGTCTTTTATTTTGTTGTTTTTCCTTTGTCTCATGTAGTGATTTTAGCTTTGCTTTGTATTGTTTTCTGCATTTAGGTTTTAATTAAGTCTTTTTGTATTTTTTGTCCTTGTTAGTGCTTTTCCTATCTTTATTTGAGTCTTTTTAGTTTAGTCCCTATATTTATTTTTAATTGCACTCCTTGGTCATGAATAGCTGAGTTAGCGAATCAGGTTATGAGCATTAAATGGGAACAAGAGAGTTATTGAGGTAATGATGGGCAAGTTCTATGGTTTTGGTTGTTTTATTTTGAGCCTTGGTGGGTCATTAATGGTTTTTCTGCAAACTAATGAGGCTTAAAGGACCCATGAAAGCCATTAAAGAGGTATGAAGAGAAAGGAGATAAAAGTTGAGCTGAAAAGGAAGTTGAAGGAGTCTGCTGAGTCCTCGATGCATGTGCGTGGAAGAAGCCACGCACATGTGTGGCCATTCTGTCCAAAGCTGAAAACTTGAGTTGCATTCTGCCCTTTCCACGCATGTGCGTGAAAAAGGCCACGCACATGCGTGGCTTCCTGCTGAAATCTTGCTGCTGCTCGAGTCTTCTACATATGTGCGTGGAAAGCCCACACACATGCGTGGGACACTGCCAGAATAGCTATAAATAGGGTTTTTTGGGTTTTCTTTTGATATATCTTGTAATTTGCTAAGCTCTTTGTAGGATACACTATCTCCGGAGTTGTAAGAGGCCTCTTGAGCCCTTATTCCAGGTTTTTATTCTTTCTTTTGATTATGTATTCCCTAGCCATGCTTGGCTAGTTTTCTTAAGTGCTTGGGGATTGTGAATCATGTTCTATTTTATGCTATGAACATCTGAGTTTCTATTTGAATATCTTTGCTTCTATCCTATGAATCTCTTCTCTGAATTGTAATTCTGCTTGAGTCAACGCGAGTGTTATACTTTTTCTTGCACAACGGTAGTTGGTAAGGATTAGGGACCTGAGATTAGATTGATTGAATTTCTTTATCACTTATGTATAAGGGTAGGATTCAGTAGTGTTGGCCTGATTATATGAGATTATGCTTCAATTGAATTGACTAGGTACTAAGGTATTAGGCTTAGCAACTGAGATTAAATGATTTGCTTGATTAAGGTATTAACAAGTAAAGGAAAATGCTACATCACCATAGGAAGGTTACATTGATTCATATAGAACTCTGATTGCTATTAGCATAATTGGATTTGGTGAAACATATACCCCATGTGTTGTTTTCTCAACTTCTTTCATAATTGCTTTTCTGCAATCTTTTTGTGTCTTACAACAATTCAAAACATATTTCTTTTTGCTTCTCTTGTCCAAATCACAAATCTTAAGTTTGAATCAACTTAACCAACTATCCATTTGGTTCGACAATCTTTTTTATTACTTCAACCATTTTGTACACTTGCAGAACTAGTATCATGGTGCTTTGGCGGTGATGGAGAACATCTCACAGGATGTGGTACTTCCTGTTCCATCTTTGGATTTCGAGAGTAGTCATTCATTTTTGTTTGGTTAACCTCTGGTGCGGAGGGACCATCTGATCTTGAAGGATGCTTGACTATCTCACCCTCTCCTAATGAGGCTACTATTATGGAGAAGGGTCATTCTACTATGCCTTGCGGACGTCCGAAGAAGCAAAAGGGAAGGCGGCCTTCTCGGTCTGTAGGGGTGATTTCGTCTGAGGGTGCTGGGTCTCTGCCTTTGCCGGAGGGGGGGGGGGATTTTTATTTGATGTCCCTATCTCTGTAGAGGTGCCAGAGCCTAGGTCCTCTGATGTGGGTTCTGTTGGAAGGTATTTCACTAAAGCTAAAAGGGAATGACTTCTCAGGAAAGTTTTGGGTCTTGAGTACCCAGATAGCGACATCGAAGCTATTCACGGGATGGAGGAAGAACTTAGGAAGACGTTTTATTTTTAGTGTCCTACAAGGGATGTTTTGGATGCTTGTGATCTGGCTTTAGGAGTCTTCTTTTTGTGCAGTTTTTTATAGGTTTTGTGGCTTTTGTTGAGGGCTTGTGATGGGTTTTACTTTGGTGGGATTTTTGTATTTCTTCTCTATATACATTTTGGGCCCCTCGATTTTTTTGGGCTGCTTTCTCTTCTTGTCCCTTGTTTGGGCCTCGAAATTTTCATGATGATATGAAATCATTAAACTTAAAAAAAAAAGACTAAACTCAAGCTAAAACTCATTATTTCTTAAAAACTAGATTTTCTAAATAAATAAAACCATGAGACTAAAGCTAAGATTTTTACCTTCAACTTTCATGGAAGAAATAGAAAGGAAGATGAAAAATGGTGGTGGTTGTAGTGGAAGAGGAGTGGTGGTCGAATGGTGTTGGTGGACGAGGAAGAAATTGGTTTTCCTACACTTTTCTATCAAAATACCTTCACTTTCTCTCTAGTTTCTCTCACTAAATGAAGAACAAAATGAATATATGGGGGAGGAAGAGCATGGCCGGTTACACATGCTTGAGGGAGAGAAAATGTCTTCTTAGTTCCCCTCCTAAACCATTGGTTAATAAGGTTAATTGGTTAATAAGTTTAATTATGACAATAGCAAAAATGGAAGAATTCCTTTAACCATAAGTGACAATCACTCTAACCAAGACAAATTGACATCAAGTCAATCTCAAATCATCTTTTGATGATTTGCATCAGTCATTCGCTTGTCTCGTACTTTGTGTCGTGAAAATATCTCGACGATCTTATCCAGCTCCGACTCTGGCTCCGAGGCGGCGGGAATATTTTTATTACATTTCTGGAACCTCTCGACATTCTAAAACTTTCTATCTCATTGGGAAATCCTAAAAATGTCCAGAACTATCCCGTTTCCTTATGTCAAGTTTCCTACAAAAACCTATGCGGCGCGCCTAGAACTTCCCTAGGCTCTGGAACAAAACTATATCAATATTACAGTCAAAATACTCCAAATCACACATACATTAATATTCAGATATTAAGAATGTCTTATTCCCGCTCTAACTTTAGTCGGGTCAAAATTCGGGTTTCTACCCTTTGGCGGTTAGCCGTTTTTCGACTGTTTTATGACGAAACTGAAATATTTCGACGACGTAATGGATTCTTACTCTTAGAAATCCCTCAATATCATTGAGCCATAAATATTATTATTCTATTCATTTATTCAAACACTTACACACCAAATCCCGCTTAATAGCACTTAGCGCTGACTGATAATTAATTAATTATTAATATTCTTATTATTTAAAATATTCAAGGTCTTACAATCACTTATTTTAATCTCGTGAGAAGTGCAGGTTAAAACTCTCGAATCCTGGAAAAATTCAAAACTTTAGGTTTCCGAGTTTGGTAAATGATGCATCAACACACAAGAAGAGATGATGTGGTGTCTCTTGGACGCCCAGATGGTTGAAAAGCATGAAATAATCATCAACATGAAGAAGCTTGCTTATAATTACTATTGCCATTATGTATTGCTTTTCTTATATGTCAAGTTAGGATTATTTATGATGTACTTTGAACTTGTGTATTATGATTAGTGCATTAAGTTCTTATATTATGTTTGATGTTGTGTACATTATTTTAAGCTTGTTGGTTGTGATTGTCAATGCAAAGTTGGTGATGACTTACATCATTTGTTAACAGTTTAGTGGGCCGTAAATTAGTACTCTTGAGCAGGCAAAACACAATCCCTAATTTGGAGATACTAACATAGTAACTCCAAATTAATAGTAGTGTTTTTCCTTGTCGAGAGCGGCTAATTTATGATCTGGTAAACTGTGATCAATTGGTGTAATTTATCACCATTTTTGCATTGACAGACCATTTTAGCATCTGCATAGAGTCGGTCTATACAACCGACTCTAACTTTTTATGAGTGAACTTAGCATCGGTCTTGGATGACTCAACAAGTTAACTTTGATCTTTTTAACGTATACACCGACGTTAAATCAAATCTAGCGTCGGCTTTTCGCTCTTAACCGATGTTAATAAACGCTTTTCTTATAGTGTGAGTTAGGCCCACATAATTTGTTGAGTTTTAAATCGTAAGCGAATTATAAAGTGGGAATGTTATTATATAACAATGAAGGAGCAAATATAAACATTTACTTCATTATTCGATACTATGAAACTCACCTTACAATAGTTAAGGAAAGGGGAATAAAATCTAGCAAACAATTTACTGGAAAAGACAACTCTTGGACATGCAATCCACTAATATGGAAAGTAATGGGATTCACTCCTATGAACCAAGTATTCAATTGTGTAGTTTTGGTTACTGGTGACATTTTCCATACATGTACAAAGTCACTCATGTAACCAAAGTGAAAAAAAAAATAAAAACTTTGGGAGTATGTATATATTATATCATATATCATATAAGATTATTTTAGAATTGTCCTATTGCTATCTTTGTAATCCTTGTTTGCAAAGAGGACAGCAGGATATAATCCTTAGCCATTGATCCACACATTTTTGGTGGAACAAATGGGAACAGGGCAGTTGCCTAACTTCTTCCTTGTCTTTGTACTTGGCTAAGCAAATGCAACACTCCTGTCAGAGCACCCACAAACTCATTAGTTCAATATAGAATTATATTCATAAAACTTCAAAATTAATAATTATGTGGATTTGGGTTTGTTTGTATCAAGAAGGTGTTGGTCTAGTGGTAAATTAATCACAAGTTCAATTTTCAGAAAATTCATTTGTTAAGAGTGACAACTACAGTTTTTTAATCAAGTGAAGACATCCGTCAAAGATAAAAAGAAAATTGCCGACAGAGATTCATATAATCATAGCAATCCTAAACTCACATGCTCAATGAAATGAATCTGAGTCGTTCGATCAACATTGGATGACTGATATGTCTCACCAAAATCAAATGACATAGATAGTTTCAAAATTTGAGGGGTCTGATTTTAATCGAACGACTCAGATTTCTTAACTGAGTGAATTTAAGGTTTCTCTGATTGCGAGGAATCTAAATTCTAACCATGCAGTGACATCTAATTAGATTTCACAATTTTAGTAAGATGGTGAGATATGATTAGATGTTTTAAATCCTAAGAAATAATGAAAATGTGCAAGTATATCAAGACTATTACTGATTCTGTCAATAATAGTTGCCACTTACAGGATCTTCATTGATCAATCTTTCACTGCTTTGAGGGTCATTTCTGCTGAGGTCTAAGTTGGCATGAACAGCTTTAAATTTCCAGCTTGAAAGTTGGGAGATTTGATCCTCAGAGGCACCTCTAGCAGAGGAACCCATGTTCATGTTGTATCCGAGGAGGGTGCTAACTAGTGGCACACAACAGCAGAGGAGAAGAAACAGCAGAAAAGGGAAGGAGTAGCAGATTGCATTCCAAGCAAGAAGGATGATGCAGAG
The DNA here is from genome assembly GCA_030819835.1 of Acmispon strigosus. Classification (NCBI taxonomy): domain Eukaryota; kingdom Viridiplantae; phylum Streptophyta; class Magnoliopsida; order Fabales; family Fabaceae; genus Acmispon; species Acmispon strigosus. The sequence goes on from JAUAMA010000007.1 coordinate 39,996,947, forward strand.
AACGTGGAGCTTTGGAGATTGTTGGAAAGATCCAAAACGTGAATCAAATGCCCAAACATTGCCCATCACAAACCATAAGGCAAAGAAAAGCTCTAGTGAGCTTCGGCATTTGTTCATCAAAGGTGAGTTCCTATACGCACTGTAAGATACAAAGCAAATTATATTAGTACTTTCTTAAAATTGAATTGCAACAAAAAAATAATTTTGAATGGATTAGTGAGCTCGGCACAACGGTAAAGTTGCTGTTGTATGACTTTGCGTTTGTGGAATCGACTTCTTATATGCAATGTTTAATACTTATGTTATCTACATTAGACCCACTTTTCTTCTTGAACTTTACGCATAACGGGAACTTTATAACATCATATTTATATTTTTTAGTGATCGTTCACTTAATTTGTTCAACAATTAACGTTTAATTTTGATTTATTTAACCTTTTATGATTCTTTTGACTATTGTTTAAATTTTCACAATTGGTGTATTGGAGCAGCTCATTTTCATTATGTTCTTTTTGAAAGAAAGTTAGACAACATTCACATTGTGATGTTGTCAGCTTTTTTATTCTAAGTCTTTTTCCTACACAAACTCATTACTTAAGGAAAATTAAGTATGAATTACTTTAAAAAATTTGGAGCAACTTATTCGAATCAAACAAAAGAAGTAATATTTCATTAGGCACCAGATAAGAGAGTTGGATTTGGCACCCCTAGCACAAGATTTCACACCTCCCCTTTTATATTCCGGGATTTAAAACCCGGAACTTTTTTGTTTCCAAGATTTAAAATTCCAAATTTTTTTACTTCCACAATTTAAATCTCAGACATTGAGGAAGTATGAAATCTTATGCTTGAAGTGTCAATTCCAACTCCCAAAAAAAATCAAGGTTTGGGTCAGCCCAATTAGAAAAGACATAGGCCCAAATCAATCAAATTTAATTTGGGTTGGGCTGGCCTTAAAAATGATATTAATCGGGTGAAAAGTAAAAAATTGTCGTTTTTTTAATTGATCCACAAAAAATCCTTTTGAGTGAAAAAAGTATCACTCCTCTTTTTCTTACCATCTTTTCCCCTCAATTTTTTTTATTTTTTTTTACAAAGGAACCTTTTCCCTCAAAATCTGAATCATGAAATCATGATTACTTTATTATAGACGATTTTCCTGCTGGATTTTTCTTTTCTTTAAATCACATCATTCGCTTTTTTTAATTATTTTTTCAATTAAAGGAAATATTAAATAATTTATTTATAAATAGGAAAGATAAAATAAATGAATCATGTAATTTGGTTCCTCCACCTTCTCATTTTTTATCCTTCTCTCACCCTTTCTCATGCGCCTCATGTGGGGGCATGTAGTAGGCCCGCAAATTCTATCTTCAACATTCCCTTGTCTCTTTGTTGAAATTTGAAATACTATAGTAATCAATTCAACTTCAACAAGATAATTATTAGATTTTTTTATTATTCATGACAGAAGATTCTATCTTGAAGTTGCATATATTCTGCCAAAAAAATTCAATTGTTGTAGCTCAAATTTTTCAGCACAGTAAATTTTTAACTTATGCACTCTAAATAGCTGACAAAATGCCTGAAAAGGATTTCTTGAAGTGGATAAGCATATATAGGTACCTGGTTTCTTCATTGTTACTCTGTTGCTCCATATCAGAAAGGCCATGGCTCACATGAAGCTGATGGTAGCGGCCACAAAGTAGCAGCAAGTTAAGGACACAGCCAATGTCATAACCTGCTATCCAAATCCTCATAGGCCAAATAGGCTTCTCACTCTTTGAAATTGCCAGAGTGAAACTTGTGCTGGTTATCTGCACCATCAGAGCAATAAACTCCAGCATCATCCAAGTGCTGGAATTGAAAGGGTTGGATCCAAGATCAGACCCTGGTCCATTCTGGTAATGGAAAACTCTTCTCAAGAAGGTGAACCATCTTGACCTAGAAACTCTCATGGCCACCCTTGTCAGAAATGAAGGTGAGGGTCTGTTTTGACCACTGCCCATGTTGTTTTCTGATGAAAAATTTGAAGGAAATGAAACTGTGCTGCTTGAGTTGAACAATAGCTCTGGTGGGCATGGAGAATTCATTGGAAATTTTTTGTCTTTGGAATAGAGGATACCCCTTTTGATGATATTCAGGTCAAAATTTGTTCAAAATTGAAAAAAGTGTGCTAAGACCAAGTCTTGTTTGATTCTTAATACTGAACATCAGCATCAAGAATTGAAAAAGAGCCAACCTATTTGGAAGTTCTAGAGAGAAGAATTTAAAGGAAAGAACCATTCAAGAAATTTCATTCAAAATACCATGGATATATCATATATCTCTTGAAGGCACATGAGGAGAAGATTCAGCAACCCCACAAGTATAAGCCTCTGAGCTCCAAATCACTCTGAACCCCACAAAGAAACACAAGCTTTATGCCATGATGAATCGAGAGCTTGAATATGAAGCAGAGGAGATAAGGTAGGTATGTATGTATGTATGTGTATATAGAAGGATATTGAAGGTGAAGATTGGTGTGAAGGATATGTCAGGAAGGTGAAGTTTGAGTCTCAGACGGTGACCAAGAATCGACTACTGAACTTTGCTTTGATTGCAAGAGACTCGAAGATTTGGAGGGAAGTTAACCGTTGGCCAACTTCATCTATAGCTATATTTTCTATCAAGGAAGAGTTGCTGAAAAAGCAAAGTGAATTCAATTTCAGAACTTTCCTCCTTTTCTCTCTCTTGCTTTGAGGAGATTAGGACCTAAGCAAAGATCTTTTATTTTTAAGAAAATGAAAGTTTAATAGTTTTTCTCTCTTAGAATTCAAGTGGATAAGACTTAAAGTGGTTGTCTCATACGTAAGACTACTAAGGTCTAATGTTTGTGTATATATAAATATCATCATCATGGTCTCCAAAAATGCATTGTTTATGTGATAATTGAATCAAAAACTGATTTGAATTTTGGCGGGTACAGTGAGATTTTGTGGTGTGTGGTAAGGGTTGCCGACCTAATCCAACCAGCAATTTTTCTGTGTCATGTTAGAGACAAGTGTGGCCCTCCTTTTATGCGTAGGAATCATTTGTTACAATTTTGCATATTAGCCACACCAGGTATTGTGTGGGGTAGTTTCTTGTTTACCTGTTTTCATATTTTAAGCTAAGATCGACATCACCTATTGTTACTAACTCAACTCTTTAGATAAATACTGGCCACACTCAAGTGAATTATGAGATAGTTTCCTCTACCTGAGGTAATTATCATGTTCCACTTTTGAACACTCACTTTGATAGGGTTAGGGTTGGTTCTTTCAAACATAAGACTCACTCGAACCCAATATTTTATATAAAGGGGTTAAAGCGTATACAATTTGAATCAACTATTCGTTGGTTAGTTTTATAGTGTGCAATGAATCATGTATGTAAGAGTGTCGGACTCACAAGTTTAAGTAAATTCATTTTAGATTTGTAGACTCGACTCATCAAGTTGACTCATAAGAGCCTACCAAAAATGAAAATGTACTTAAGAAAACATGTTATCGTGTATAAAAATAACTACTAGGACCATCGAAGAGTCCTTAAACAAATAAATTCAAAATTGAACTTTATTATAAAGTAAAGTTCCACAAAGTACATGAATAACTAAACTACTAAACCATAATTTCTTAGATACTAGAGTAATTAAGAGAGCTCCAAATTAAAAACAAAAACAAGAGTGGATAAATTCATAAACAATAAGGAGAGTTGAGACAGCAAGGAGGATGAATCAGGAAGAGAAGACAAATAGAAGCAGGAAGAAGAACAACTAGAAGAAGCAAGAATATAAGACGAATATACTCACTCCAAAGGCTAGGAGGACGAAGCACATCGCTAAATGCATACTTATTGACAAACTTCATTCCCCGTTTACTACTTACTAAGCTTACTTCATGCTTTTGGATAGGCGTGTTCATAGCCGAATCAATCTAATAAAAATTGAAATCCAATCAAACTAAAATTCGAATGGATAGAAAAGTGAAAAAATCTAGGCGTGTTCATAGCCGAATCAATCTAATAAAAACTAAAAAACCGATCTAAAAAAATTCGAAATTCAATCAAACTAAAAACCGAACAGATAGAAAATAGAAAAAACTGAAATTTTTTATTGGATTGGATCGGATTTCAAATTTGATTTTCAAAACCAAACCAAATCCAACCCAAATCAAATATTTGCAAACATATATAATTTTGTTTATACATATATCATATTATTCATACTTATATATTCTCATCCTTATATGTTTATATATTTATTATGACACGTAATTATTTATGAAAATATATTTGGGTAAATAGGGTTTCAAGTAACTATTTGAATAAATATGCATTAAAGTGAACACATATAGTCATAATTTTTAAAATTATTAGCTATGTTATAATTTATGAATGCTATATTAATTTTAAGATTTATATACTCAACCTTAAAGGAAAAAAGTTAAATTAAAACCGAAAAATACAATCCAATCCAAACTACTATAGACTGAACAAGATCGGATATTGGATTTGAATTTATAAACAAATCTATTGGATGATAAAATAAAAAAATCGATGGAATTGGATCAGATGAATTTTTTCTTCAAACCCGATCCAATACAATCCGCGAACACACCTACTTTCGGCGTAGCAAGTTTAGACAGCGATGACGATCCAGGTAATGGCTCAACTCCATCTCTCATGTGGCGGTGTTGTGTTCATTCTTCACACTAGGGTTCGCGAAATAGGAAGAAACGAGGAGATATCGTGAAAATCATGTTTGGTAACCCAAAATACCTCATTTAAATTTTTGGATTTAGGCCAAAATAGCATTTCACCCTGACTCTTAAACTCATATGAAGACTCGTGATTTTATTGATTCCATCCGAGTTTGATAGAGCTTGCACAAGTCCTGGAAAAATTGAGTTTATTGGTGAGTAAAATATTTACTAAGGGGTTTTCTGAATCACTCAAGGTAAATATTGGGTAAATTCGCCCAGTATTAGGTGACTCAATAATATTTTGACATGTGTTATGTAAAACACATGTTAAATTATTATTGGGTCATCTAAGCTAGGGTGATTTTACCCAAAGTAAATCTTAGGTGATTTTAGTTAATCTCATTCACAAAGTAATGTTAATGAGTAAAAACATACATAACTTTTGTGTTCTCAACTCTCTTTAATTGAATTAGAGTTGAGTTTACCGGCAAATCGTTCATCGGTGTTCCAGTCGTCGAGTCTCCTGTCATCAAGTCACTAACTTTCTTGACCTTCCGGCATTGGGCAGACACCAGCCCACATACATGATCTTATGACTTTGCAGAGACCTGCCAACTCGATTTTGCTACACGGACTCGAAAACTCGTACAAGTTTACAAGTTGACTCATGAGTTTTACAACCATGCATGTATGTAAAATTTTAACTAAGGGGATGTCTAAATCACCCAAGAAAGTATTCGATAAATTCACGCAGTCTTATGTGGTTCAGTGATATTTTGACATGTGTTATTCAAGACACGTGTTAAAATATTATTGAGTCATCTAAGCTAGGGTAATTTTACATAAGGTAATTTTTAGGTAATTTAGTTCATCTAATTCACAAAATAATGTTAATGAGTAAGAACATGCATAATTTTTGTGTTCTCAACTCTTTTAATTGTATTAGAATTGAGTTTGGTGAAATTGATTATGGTAAGTTGAGAGTAGAGTGCTTTATATTTGGATATCTACTACAGGCAGCCAAAATAAAGCTCTGGGAACGATCAAGCTCAATAGGTCAACATCCCCCTAATTAATATGATAGGAAGTAGGCCTACCTGAAATGATAGCAAAGTTATATCATATTTTTAAGCAATTATTGAAAAATTGGCTTATAAAAAAAAAGCAATTATTGAAATATAAATATTGAAAGAAAAGGGGAAATATATATCATTATTCAGCAAAGCTTTCGTTTACGCATCATTTTTCTTCAGTACCTAAACTAAATAATCTTATTATATATATATATATATATATATATATATATATATATATATTTGTTACAAGAATTTCAAATCAAATTAAATGAAGGTTCTAATTTCAGATTAAAATAAAATACTTATGAGTAGGAGTCAAACTTTTGATGTGCTTGAAAATCCGTTGGCAAGAACTCCTATGCTCTCAAACAAAGAAGGGTCTGTTTGATTCCCAAATATTGAAAACGTGAAAAGAATTATTTGGTTACTTTAGAATCAATTTACGTTTTAATACTTTTAACGAATTTGTGTTAGACCACATGTGAATTCATGCCTCATGCATTGTTAAACAATGAATGGTTTAAATATTTTAGAGCACTATAAAATCAGCTTAGGTTAATTTTTAGGTTTTATTTGACTAAGAAAAACATGATTCACAAAATGTTAAATATTTTAGGTTTTATTGTTAAAAATGTTTGTTGTAAAAACATAATTTATAGTGGATCAATTTTTAATATGATTCACCATAGAACGAACTGCGATAATTTTTACTGTTGTATACTTAAATATTAAATCCTTCAATTTCATGGACATGTCGACATTACAATAATTAAAGGGGATGAATGGAACTAAAACAAGTTGGATACGTATGTTACTTGAACAACTAGGATACAACATTGAGCTAACCAATAAAAATAGCAAACATGTTGCTTCTTAAGTGGTTGTGCTTGAAAGAAGAAGACTATAATCATCATATAAAATAAATGGTTTAGGTTCGTTTGTAACGTATTTGACTTAAATTGGACCCTTGATCATGCAACGTGTTAATAATTGACATCTCTGTTTGCTTACAAGGGAGAACAATCACTTTCAGAAAAAAACAGGATATAAAGGCAACAATTAATAGAACCGTTTTCCGAATGTTCTACTTGTTTTATTTTATCCAATCTGTTCATTTACAAAGAACTTGAAGGGTTTCGAGTCTAGGGTTGGGTGGGAGGATATTTTTAAGGAAAGTAGAGGGATGGCTTTTAAAAAAGTAGTATTTAATTTGATTATTTTTAAAAATAAAAATTATAAAATGATAAATTAGCATCAATAGATTATATTAATAATTTATTTATTACATAATTCTCTAAGTGTGTTGATATTTTCTTCCTTATCAGAACTCACTCTCAAACAACCTCTAAGGTTCGACCATGGACAAAAATAATGGTTTTGATCCATCTCAAGACTTCACCACACAATATTACCTTCATCTATAAGAAAAGTCATCACTCATTCTTGTTTCCATGGTCATCCACGGTCCAAATTATCATCAATGATCATGTTCCATTCGTAAAGTCTTGTTTCCAAAAATAAATTCGACTCTATCGATTTAGCTCCGATTCGGGGTTAATTCATTATGTCTTGCATGGGAAAGAGCCAATATTATGGTTGTTTCGTAGCTCTCCCGATCAATGGATGGACATAGCTTCATATATATGGTCTGATCAAACAAGTGTGTTGATGTTTTAAAGAACAAAATTCCTTTTGTTAAATGTGATAAGCCTTATGTTTGTGATGATTTCCATTTTCTCAAACAAAAGAAATTCCATTTACCCATTTGTACTTCGACTCCAGACAATTGTTTATGACTTGGGCCAGGCGATCCAACCTTCTTCACGAGCTGCCCACATGGGCTTGAGGACAAGGCACTTTTAGAGAAGGAGAGGTATTGATAGGCTAAATGGGCCTTCTAATGTGATTTCCACCGGGCCTAAACGTACTATGACTAAGCCTAAGTGGATGGTCCATTATGTCTAGTTATTTTTCTTTAGTTACTTTAATGTTTACCTGCACGAATGTTGCTATTAATAGGTGTATGGTTCTCCTTAGATTAAATGTTTGCCCCTACCAATAAAATGTAACTCTCTTTTGGTTGAGACTATATATCGTTGACAGCAGTGACTAATTTGCTCGTCACCGGTGCTCACACTAAGTAATAAACAACAGACCACAAAACGCATTTTATTCTCATGAGCGATGATCGTACCTAGGGGTGAGTAAAACCTGGCCCAGTCCTAAGACCCGTCCCTACCCGATCATATTGGGTTGGGTCTAACCCGGCCCGAAATTGAAAAGAGACACAAAAGAGGAAGTCCCACATGAAACCCGGTACCGGGTTGGGACGGGTCCGGGTTCATACTTGGGTCACCTTGGCCCGTCCCAAATATCTAACATATTATACTGATGCTTCATATACTCAACCAAGATACTCCGCGAGTTAGTTTTTCAGATTGAGTACTTCACCCTTGTGTTTTACCTCCTCTTTACCCTTGCGGCTAGCTACCACCCTAATCTCCTTTCCAAAGATCCCATCTTCCTTGCTTCCCTGCGACATGTTGACGCTGCCGTGTAGTGCTCCTCCGCCACCGCAGACATCATCGCCCTTCATCTTCATTGATGTCTAGACGCTATCTTGAGGTTCTATATCAGTTCGCTGCACGAGCCTCTCTCCCCAATCCCACCATCGGTATGTCGTGGTTTGTCTGTTGACACTGTACCTGCAACATGTTGACACCGGCATAGTCATAGTTTTCCTCCGCCGCCGGAGCCTCCATCGTCTCCCTGGTCGCCCCCTATCCTGTAACCATTATGCTTCTGTTACGATTTGTACTCCACTACAAGGGTTTTGCTTGCTTAGATATGTGGCAGTTTGTTCAGAACTTCATATCCGGTAAGTAGGGGTGGCAATTGGATCCATGAATCCATATCCATCCAATCCACTCACACTTAAAACCATCCAACCCATCTGGAAGTGGTGGCCAAAATAAAGGAGAAGCAAAAAACAAACCCACTTATTTGGGTAGAAATCTGCCAAAAGTGGAAGAGAACTCACCTAATATTGGAGGAAGCATCTAACTAGTAGAGAGAAATGTTTCACTAGAGGAAAGGAACCCCCCAATAGGGGAGAAACCCCCCAAAGGGGGGGTGGGGATTTTGTTGTTGCAGTGTTTCCTAGCAGAGAAAACCACGAAAAGAGTGTATTGGTATGTAATGTCCTTTATATTCCTTCTTTAAAATGTCAACCTCTTATCCATTGCAAAATTGTCTTCATGTTTATCTTGTATTGATAGGCCAAATGGGCCTTCTAGTGTGATTTCCACCAGGCCCGAGCATACTGTTACTAAGCCTAAGTGTATGGTCCAAAAGAAGGGGCATTGTTATTATTATCATCCTCATAGCTATTAATGTCACTCTCAAAGTGAGTAAAATATAAAAATACCCTTAAGTAAAAAATACTCCACCCAACCCCCCACCTCCCACCTTCACCATTGTCCTCTCCCTTCCTCATTTCCTTTCTTCTCCATTTCCAACCTCACCACCCCATCTTGACCACCGTCCTCACTAGCTTTCTCTCAGTGTCGGTCTCGCTGCCTCTCTCTCTCTCTCTCTCTCTCTCTCTCTCTCTCTCTCTCTCTCTCTCTCGGCGTAAGCCTCACTCGTTCTCTCCCTCGGCCTCGCTTTCTCTCAACGTCGTACATCGTGAAGGTACTTCACATTTCCGTTCTGCAACGTCTCGCACTTTAATGTGCGTCAACATCGCAGTTTAAAGTGCGACGGTTCCGCACTTTAAAATGAGACTATTCTGCACTTTAAAGTGCCACAATTTCGCACTTTAAAGTGCTGCAGTTTCGCACTTTAAAGTATGGAAAGTTCATGATAAAGAAAATGAATCCGATTCAGAAACAACGACAATTGCAATAAACATTTTATTAATCAAGGAAATCACAATTACGAGCCCAAAAGGGCACAATTTCATAACCATAGACAAAATTAAATAAAAAATTCTTCATCCATTCTTCATGCGTTGAAGATTTTTCATACTGCAAGTGCATTTTTCGTGCTCTTGAGATTGTTGATCCTGATAAGTTTAGGATCCAGAAGAAAAAATGGATAGGACAAGATGACATTGTTGAACCCGAAAAAGAGTCAGAAGAAAACCTAACTCTTTTTTTATGTACAAATCCTTGACATGATCCCATCAATAACTCGACAAATACAAAGATATTTAGCTAGTTTGAAAAACCCAAAGAATGATTACTAATACCTACATTAGCTAGTTTGAAAACTTGAATCTGAACATTCAACATCGGGTTTTTCAAACTAGCTAATGTTGGGGATGGAACCCAATTAATCGAAATAGCCAAAGAAGAAAGCATAGGAACAACATTTGTGAATCCATTACAAGGAATGCAAGTCCATATATATATATATATATATATATATATATATATATATATATATATATATATATATAACTTAAGAAGGAAGCATAGGAATTAACAGTCTTCCTGCATTAATATGAAATTACAACTTTCAAAAGTTGTAAGTTTCAAAACAATTAATATCACACTTTAAAGTGCGGTAGCCAGAAACCTAACCTAACGACATACTACCGCACTTTAAAATGCAGTAGTACCACACTTTAAAGTACGGTACCTAAGTATTCAACACCACACTTTTAAAGTGCGGGAATATTGTGCACCGCACTTCGTAAGTGCGAGCGAAAAAAGGAAGGACAAAAAAATAAAGGTATTTTTGAATTTTATGATTTTGGGGTGGAATAACTAGATGTAGAGTTGACATCAATAACAATGCCAAAAAAAAGTGTATGGTCCATTATGTCCAGTTATTTTTCTTTAAGTTATTTTAATGTAAACATATCAGAATATTCCTATTAATATGATGATGTCACGTGTATGATTCTCCTGAGATTAAAGGTAAGGTTTGCCCCTAACAGTAAAATGTAATTCTGAGGAATGAAAACGACAGCAGAAAATTGGGCATTGCTCCCCCAATTTTATTTGTTCTTCCTAATTTTCTCTAATCCTACTGATTGGATCCTTGGTAGGATTTTTCATCCTATCAACTTCATGACAATTTATTTTCCAGTCAATTGGAAGGTTCTGTCTTTAACTTCATGCTCTCTAAGAAGATCTTTATCACCACCCGAACTTGTCATAGTTAATAAAAAACCAGTAATGCTTGCTTGTGAAACTCATCTTAATGGCAAACCAAGAAAATTGAAGGTAATCAATATATCCAACAAGCTTGCATGAGTCTTTATTTCTTTTCTTTAGGTACACAATGAATAAGAAAAATTGTTACAGGAATAACATACAGATCTAAGTGTACAATTAACAAACACTGCCACCAAGAGAAAATATTTGATGACCCCTAAAATGAATTAAAAAGAAAAAACAGTCCTACTTCTTACAGAATTATAATAATCTATTGATACAAATCAAAAAGGGAAAAAATATATATAACTATGAGCAACTCACAATCTAATGGCAAACTCCACCAACAAGGGTAAGAGTGAATGCAATTGCAACAAACTTCAATTCCCAATAAATACTTTTATAGACACATGTAGAAGCTTATCTTGTTTTCTGCTTGGCCTTGTCCTTAGGTTCTTCCAATACAAATTCAGCATACAAATCCTTCAAAGCAATCATAACTGTAGTTATCAATGGACCCATAATAGCCCCCTGCAGAACAACAACATACCTCTTCAGTGAATCTAACAATGTCATATACAAGAGTAGTGTATCTAAGGCTCTAAGCAAGCCTCTGATAAACTCAACCAAACATGATAAAATAAAGAAGCTTTTAAACTTAGAAAGCCAATAAAGAAACCATCACAGTTCAGTGCATGTTTGCATATTCTTCTACAATTGATTATGAAGTCAATCAATTCCGGGGAGAAGCTTATGTGAATAGTTTCTGTATGTCAGAATTGATTCTGAGGAAAGATAAGCTCATGCAAACATGCTATCAAAGCTGAGAGATAGAAATTTAATCAAGCTATGCAGGTAAACCCATTTGAAATTTTAAAACAAGAATCTTCAAGAGAAGCAAGTTGACATAAAATGCCTACATTACATATTTGTTAACTTTTATGTATGTGCTGAAACAAAAAGGGTTGGAACCTTGAGAATCAGCTAAAACATGATGCAACAAGAGTGAGATATTGATACACAAATTACTTGCAGAATCATCAGAGAATCAAACCAAGGAGGGTAGAAATTTACCTCTAGAGCTGATGGGAACAATGTCATTCCCCCAATGATGCTCAGCCCAGTAAGATACGCACTATTCCCTGGCACATCTTCCAGAATCTCTGATGCTCCATAATCCATGAGGAAAAGGTGCATAACAGACAAGATGACGGCCATTATATATCTGCCTTCCAGCACTAGTTGTGTAGCTGCTGGAATTGTTGCAAGCCAAGATGGAAATATTGGCAGCAGAGGACTGATGAAGGCAAGGATAGTTGACATGTACAAGAAATGTATTTTGTACAACCTAAATAGAAGCCAGGTAAGACATCCCTGAAAGAATGCTATCTCAGCAGTGGCCAAAAGGACTCCTGAAATAGCTTTATCCAAAACTTCAACACATCTGACCCTAGTGGATTCTGAAATTGGAAGCATGTGCATCACTTGTTCAGTCACTCCACCAGACTCTGATGTGATGAGATAGTACAAAACCCAAATAAACACCATTGTCTGGGACACAAAATTGAAAACCTCTGCAGCTCCAGAGATTATGGAATTCGCAATGGAGAACATAAACTTGGTACTGCTTCCAAGCACAGTTCTGCTACTAGCAAACACACGCTGAGACACATCAATTCCTTTAACGGCAAACCCTTTTGCCTTCTCAACTAAATCCTCACGGGTGATTACAAGTTCCCGGAAAAGGGAATCGAGTTCTGCATAAATCTGGCTCCATTCGCGATTCTTAACCCGGTTCTTCAAACTCAAGAACTTGTGTGTGTAGGGTGAGGGTGTGATCAAAGCACTTGAAGAAGCTGAGGAGTTAGCAGGAGAAGATATCACAAAATGCTTAATGCCAGTCATAAATTCAGTCATGTTGTACTGCACAGCCAACCCATCCATCTGATCAGACACAGTCTCATAAAACTTGGTGGTGTAACTATCCACCATCCCAGCAACATCATTCTCTTCCATCCACTGCTTAACACCAATTCTCTCAGCATAATTGCTCTCTTCCACATGCAGCTTGAGAGAAACCACTGCATCTTTCCCTTCAACTCCAATCTTATAAGAGAAAAAGATCACCCCAGTCAAGAACCCTAAAATCATGCCAACAATCAGCCCAACAGCCACAAGGGTCTTCAGCTTCTTCAACACCCCTCTGGTGAAGAAAGCACTGATTGCACTGCGCCTGAAGCTGTTAGTCCTCAGAGAAGACAAGGTGTGCAAAGTGGAATTTACATTCTTGGAGCTGAACAGAAAGCCCAAACCAAGAAGAGAAAGAGCCCCAAAAGTACCAAGCCTCTCATAAGCAATGATGAACATCCCAAAAGACACAAGCAAACGAAGCATTTTGGAAAACCCACTACGCTTCTTCCTAGTGGGGTGGCTCTGAGGCTTGGGTTTCCTGAGGAGGACCCTGGAAGAAGCCTCACGAATCTCAACGAGGGTCCCCACGAAGACCCTGAACACAGCAACGGGAACTGCGAGAACGGTTTCTGTGAGACCCAACATGAGGGGTTCTGACCAGAAGGCGAAGAGGGTTTGCTGAATCCCTCTCAGAGGGATGGAGCATATCACCGCCCACTGCAAGGGTCTCAGGTACTGGTCCAAGAGCTTGGACACAGTGTAGAGGATGAAGATGGCGAAGCCGAGACCCGCGTGCGCCATCGCAATGTAGAGAGCGAGTCGCACCTGGGGGTCGCCGGAAAATGTGGTTTTCCCATCTGGGTCGCGGTCAACCGGGCGATTCGGCGGCGCGTGGGAGGAGCGTGACTGCGCGTGGCTCATGGACGGAAGCGCGTGGAGATCAGGGGTGGAGGCGGGCTTTCTGGTGGATGCGGATCGGAACATGTCCTGCCATGCTGGAGTGGCGGTGGTGGAGTTGGGGTCAGAATATGGAACAAGTTCCATGGTTGATGATGATGATGCAGCAGAACATGAACATGCAGAGAGAGATAGAGATAGAGAAAGGTGATTTCAATTGAATTGTTTTTGTTCTGTGTGCTCCTCCAATCCAGAAGAGGAACGGAGACAGAACCTGATTGGTGTTGTTTGACCCTGGAAAAGGAAGGGATGATGAATGAATGGCTTCATTTTCTGGGGTTGTCATATTAATTTGCTTTTTTGGTTTTGTTTTTTCTTCGTGGGGACCTCATGAACATGCTAATTGCTAGGGTTTAAACAAAAATTTAGAAATGGATAAGAAACACATTCTCAATTTCACACATGATTTCCCCTGTTTTCCTCTTATGACCAACCAAAACATGATTTTCCCTTTTCCTTCTGCAACTTTTTACTTTCATTTTCTTACTCTAATTCGTATTCGGGGTGTTTGTGGGTTGGGATTAGCTGTGTTTGTTGACCCTAAATATTAATTGAGACAATATTTGCACTTGAATAAGGTGTAGGTTTAATCAAATCATGTCACAAAAAATGGTGGTATTGAGTTGGCATTAAAGGCAATTTGAATGTAAATTCCAAATCACATTAAAGAATGGTAAATAGCTCGCATCTTGTAAGAAAAATTAATTTGAAGTCTTATTAATGAATTATAAAAGAAATAAAACAATTATTAGATAATTTGCACTGAATTTTGCATGAAATAAGATTTCAATCTAATTATACAATGAGATGCAATTATATCATAATGTTTCACAAAAAATACATATCTGGTTACTCGAGGTTTAGAGTCACTATCACGTGAGTTTGTGCATAGTTCATGCATTCATTTGTATTAATTAAAATATGTAAAATCATGTTTTCAAACTAGTGAGTAAAAGGTGTTTGTAGGACGAGGTGTGCTAGTATTTCACCCAGCACAAATATTTATTCGTTTGTCTTTAAACTCGAACATATCCTTAAATTCGATGAGCCCAATGAGGTGTGTGTTTAATGGACTCAAGTAAGGACAAGTAAATGGTTCGAGTCGAGGCCAATACACCCCTAATTTGTATGTGGAAAAAAGTTCATTAACACACAAATCCACTCATACATAAAGAGATAACAATAAAATAGAAAGGAAATGAGAAATATCATAAATAATAGATAAGGTGAAAAAATGCATCACACCATTCACAGAGATGTATGACCTAACCTACATTGGGTTTAGCACAAGTCAAGCAAAATTAATAAGTGAACAAGGCTATGGTTTTTTCAAAAACCTATTTAATTAAAAAGACTAGGCTCAAACTTTTCAAAAGTCTTTCAAACCCAACAAGTTGGCCTACTTAAATAAATACAATTAATATAAATTCATTTATTATTGTTGTTTTTGGTGCATTAGATTTTTATTATATTATCATAAAATTGTATATTTATTGACTTATTTATAAAATTAAACATGATAGTCTACATAATAATAACCGTATTTATAAATGAACTTATAATCTTTAGAATTTTAAATAGCTTTCAAGTCTTGGAACGTTAACCCTACCTAAATTTACTATACGTATTAACATATAATCTTGTTGACCTATTTATATCTAGATTTGTTTTAGTGCATTTTAGTTCGTTAGCCTATAAGCTTATTGACTTTACACATAGCTTTGTTGGTCTACTCAAATATATGATGAGATAAGCATTTAAATAGGCTATCAGATCAAACTAAACTTTCAAATAAGTCAGGTCGTGCCAGAAAGAAAAAGTATGTGACAGGTAACAAGCAGAAATTTTTAGCAAGTCAGCCCTATTTATGCAAAGCTCAGCCTATTCCCACTCCTAATGATTGATTATGATCCTCTCATGGTGAAACTTTGTATTTATCTTCTCTTCATAAACATTTTTAAGAGTGGCACTTATACATGCTTTTTTTTTTAAACTGGTGCTTATACATGTTTAATAAATACATATGAAGAGAGATATAAACACAATATTTCAACATAAAGGAACCTGAGAGAAATTTAATATTAGATGATCATAATATGATAGATGATATATTAGAAAACGAAAATATGGAAAATGATATAGAAGAAAAAGATGAGCATGAAATATGGATAAGAAAAATACTAAAGACATTTTTTTCCGAACATTCTCTTTAATACTCTCTTATTCATTGATCAAAATTAAAGTAGGAATCACTGAAATTATGAGACTCACTTAATTTCAACCAATTAATAAGAGAGTGTTGGAAAGAGTGTGTTGTTATATGGATAAATTAAAGAAGAGTGAAGTTAATTTCTGTTTTGTGGTGTTGTGTCTCAATTATTTAAGTTCAATTATCAATTAATATGCTCCTTGATAACTTTTTTGGTACTGGTTTATGAATGACTAATGCAGTGTGAACTGTGAAGTTGTTCAAGAATCGTCCTGAATGAAAAGAAAAAAAATTAAACGTCGATTGTACGTAGTTAATGAATTTGATAAAACTACGCCTTATGTTTATTAATTTATAGTCTTCATCTATAAGCATATTTATTAATTTATTTGTTCACTCACCGACTCTGAGCTGTATTTATTGACAATTAAAACGATGCTAAAAGTATTAATTTATGTCTTGCATAAAGAAAACGATTCTGCATTGTTTATATCATTTTTTTTTTTTGGTAGGGTGGAGAAAGAAAACATTGTGTATATCATAAAACATATTGGTGGCATCTTGCAATTAAAAAAAAAAAAACTTTAATTGAATCGAGGAAAAGGTAAGAATTATCAAGTATAAGAAATAACTTTAATTGTTATCATTGTGGGAAATTTGGCCATTGAGTTGTAGATTGCAGATTTAGACATCAGACAAATATGGTGTTGAAAATCAAGATCAAAATGTTGGTGAGATTTTTGATAACCCACAAACTTTATTTCTTGTTAGTAATACTTTTTGTAAAGAAGAAAACATCTGATATTTAGATACTAGGTGTAGTAATCACATGTGTGGGAAAAAAGAGTTATTTTCCTCATTGGATGAATCGGTTAATTCTAGTGCTAAAGTTGAAAACAATACATGTGTTCCAATTTTGGGAAAAGGCCGAGTTGCTATCAGATTGAAGTATGGTTCACAAAATTCTATCTCTGTTGTTTTCTATGTTCTGGCTTCCATCACAATTTATTGAGCATCGATAAGTTGCCAGAGAAAGGATACGAGATGCATATTCTTCATGGCTTTTGTACGTTGATTGACAAAAGTTGTAGATTTATTGCAAAGGTAAAAATACTTCAAACCGCCTATTCCCTTTGAAAATCCAATATGAAAAAAATTCTTGTTTGAGTTCAGTTATTCCAAATGATGATTGGCTTTGACATATGCGTTTTGGGCACTATCACATCGCACGTTTTGGTCCCGCTGTTGTTGGCAACTAAAAGAAACGTATAGTGGGTAATATGCTTATCTCAAACTTGGGTTCTACAAGTGTTTCTCCCCCGTTGAAGAGGGTCACTACTGATTCCGTGGTTGGAGCGGCGGAAGCTGCGGGGCAGTCTCGCCATACCCAATGAGGATCCTTTCGTGGAACTACCGAGGGCTTGGGAACCCAGGGGTAGTACGGGTTTTGGCTAAGCTCATCCACTCAGAAACTCCCGATGTGTTCTTCACCATGGAGACACGTAGTTATGGTCATGAGTTGAGGAATTTACGGGGGATGGCAGAGTACACCAATGTCTTTCCGGTGGATTGTTCGGGCGACTGTCACTCTAGAGCCGGTGGCCTTTGTCTGTTCTGGAGGAGCTCCGTTGACATCCAAGTACTTCACTCCTCTAGTAACCATATTCTTTTTCTATTCAACTACTCTGAGATTTCTTTGCAAATGCATGTTCTTGCTATTATGGTTTTCCTAAAGAAAGAAACAAGCATAAAACATGGGATCTTATTCAGCATTTTCAGCCCTTGGCGGAGATCCCGTGGATTTGTGTGAGTGATTTTAATGATGTTTTGAGCCCATCTGACAAGCTTGGGGGGACCCTCCTTATATCAGGAGACTCCAAGCTAGTCATCAAGTGTGTGCGACTTGTGGTTTATCTGATGTGAGTAGTTCAGGATATAGGTTCACTTGGTCAAATAAAAGGAGCCACCCTTATACCATAGAAGTTTACGTCTTGATTATGCCCTGGCTAATGAGGCATGGCATGATGCTTGGCCCTATACTCGGGTTTCTCATCGCCAACGGCATCAACCAGACCATAATCCCATTCTTATTGATTACTCTCTGAGCAACCGTCGCCCAATCAGGCGGAAGCGCAGATTTCGGTTTGAGGAACTCTGGTTACAAAGTGAGGATGAGTGCACCGAGATTGTAGCTCAATCTTGGTGTAGAACCCTTGCGGATCTTCCAACCAAGATGGGTGAGGTGAGTTCGACCCTTGACTCTTGGGTAAAAGTAAATATGGTGACCTTCCTCGAAAGATATCAGACCAAAAGGTGTTACTTCAAGAGCTCCAGAGGAAGGTACAAACTGATGAGGTGCTTGTGGCGGCCCATGAGGCCGAGAAGGAGATGGATAAGCTCCTTGAGCAAGAGGAAATCCTCTGGTGCCAAAGGTCCCGTGCAAACTGGCTCAAGTATGGTGATAAAAACACCAATTTTTTCCATAAGAAGGCCACTCAAAGATAGAAGCGGAACTCTATTGTGTAGCTTTTGGATGATTATGGGACACGAGTTGTCGAGGATGCTGATATTTCTCGGGTCTTGAACTCTTATTTTCAGGAGTTGTTCACTACATCATCGCCGACAGGCATCCTGGAAGTGGTATCCCTTATTGCAGGGAGAGTAGGTGCTTCTCAACTCCAAATTCTGAATGAGCCTTTCACTAAGGCTGATATCGAAGAGGCGCTCTTCCAGATGCATCCTACAAAGGCTCCGGGCAGATACGGCTTACCGGCATTGTTTTATCAGAAGTTCTGGCATATAATTGGGGATGATGTCTCCCACTTCTGTTTGCAGGTCCTTCAAGGTGACCTATCTCCAGGTATGATTAATAATGCCCTTCTTGTTCTCATTCCGAAGGTTAAGAAACCTGAGCATGCGAACCAATTTGGACCTATTAGCTTGTGTAATGTGTTGTTTAAAATTATTACGAAAACCATTGCAAATAGGTTGAAAATTATTCTGTCTGATCTGATCTCAGAATCTCAAAGTGCGTTCGTCCCAGGTCGTCTGATAACGGATAATGCCCTGATCGCCTTTGAATGCTTCCATTTTGTGAGGAAAAAAATCTCGGGCCGAAAGGGCATGATGGCCTTAAAACTTGACATGGCTAAGGCGTATGACCGTGTTGAGTGGCCTTTTCTTCAGTTGGTTCTCTGCGCTATGGGATTTCCCCCCAATTGGGTGAACCTTATTATGCGATGTGTCACTACAATTGATTTTTCTATTTTGTTAAATGGTAATTCGCAGGTGGCATTTTTTCCATAGAGGGGGCTGAGACAGGGGGACCCTCTTTCCCCCTACCTTTTTATTCTGTGCGCAGAAGTCTTGTCGACCCAGATCCAACAAGCGGTGACTAGTTCCTCTCTATCTGGTCTCCGTATTGCTCGGTCGGCTCCAGTTATTTCTCATTTATTTTTTGCTGACGATAGCGTCATCTTTGCCAATGCCTCTACGGAGGGAGCAGAATGTGTTAAATCCATTCTTGCGGCCTATGAGCGGGATTCTGGACAAAAAATCAATCTTAATCTACTCTCACATGTAGACGAAATGTGCTTGCATCTACTTCATCTGAGCTTACTATGCTTCTGGGTGTTAAGGCTTTTGAGAGTTTGACAAATATTTGGGCGTCCCGGCAATTGTGGGGAGATCTAAAACCCAAATATTTAATTTTGTCATTGAGAGAGTTTTTAAAAAACTTACAGGATGGAAAGAACGCTCCCTTTCCCAGGCAGGGAGGGAAGTTCTAATTAAAGCAGTGGCTCAAGCAATTCCGGCTTATGTTATGTCTTGTTTTTCTTTGTCTGACTCTGTTTGCTCCCGCATCGAAGGGATGATTAGTAGGTTCTTTTGGAGCGGAGATACTGACAAACGAGATATCCATTGGCGAAAATGGTCAAGCCTCTGCCGACCCAAGTGGTCGGGAGGGCTGGGTTTCCGTGATTTTAAAGCTTTCAACACGGCTCTGGTCGCCAAAAATTGGTGGAGACTTAATTCATCTCCCCATCTTCTTGTTAGCCGGCTTTACAAGGTGGTGAATTTTCCTCGCGGGGACTTGTGGGATGCTAAAAAAGGTTTTCGTCCTAGTTACGCTTGGTCGAGTATCCTAGGTTCCCGATGGATTTTTTAAAAGGGGGGACAGTGGAAGATAGGGGATGGCACTAGTGTTCACATTTGGAAGCACAAGTGGCTTTCTCATGGTATCCCTATTATCTCCCGTCAGGATTTGGCCAATGAGGCGAATGTCCAACAGTTGAGTGACCTTATTTCTGTTGGGAGGTGGAAATCTGATTTGATTGATATGATATTTCATCCTAATACGGCTAAGTATATTTTATAAATTCCTCTTCCTTGTGTTTCACATAATGATTATTTGTTTTGGCCTTTTAATGAAAATGGTATCTATTCTACAAAATCTGGTTATAATTTTATCATGCAGGACCAGGTTTCCTTCGTGGCCTCCTCTTCGGGGGTTCCATCGATGCCGTCTCAGGCTTGGAAGCGTCTGTGACGGTCTCGTGCCCTACCGCGGTGCAAGGAGTTGGTATGGCATGCAGCTCTGGATATCTTGCCGGTTAGAGGTCGATTAAGGCACCGAGGTGTGGACATTGACCCTTCATGTCCATGTTGTGAGGTGGTGGAGTGTGAGACGATTGCCCATGCGCTACTTTATTGTCCGGATTCTGTTCAGGCTTGGTTTGGTTCGTCGATTGGCTTACGGGTGGGTGACTGGACCGATCTCTCCTTTGCTGATTTCTTCCTCAGGTTTTTGGAGTTTGCAGATGACCAGGCTTTCCTTTGCTTTATCACTACAGCCTACTGTATTTGGGAGAGGAGGAATCAGATTGTCTTCCAGTAGTGGCGGACGCCCACACCGCTTATGTTTGATCGTGTGACTTCTCTTCTTGGGGTTCCGAACTTGCGTGCAGTTCCCCGCCAGTCTACGGTGTTGCTGTCTAATTGGACCCGACCGCCTTGAGGTATTTTTAAGCTTAATTTTGATGCAGCTCTTCGAGACTCGACTTTGGCTGGCTTTGGGATGGTGGCCCGAAACTTTGAGGGTGAGGTTCTCGCTTCGGCGACCGCAGCTACTGTCATTGTCTCGTCCCCCGTCATTGCAGAAGCTCTATGTTTCCGTTGGGCGATCTCCATTGCTATTGATTTGGGTTTCAGAAGGGTCATGTTTGAGACTGATTGTCTGAAGTTCTTTAATCTTTGGTGTCGTCCGAAACTTGGGGGTTCTTATCTTTTTTCTATTATTAGGGATTGTCATTCATTTTCTTGTCATTTTGATTTTATGGATATTTCTTTTGTTAGGCGGGGAGGCAACATGGTTGCGGACTCCCTTGCCAAATTATCTTTCTCTAAGATGTCTTTTGTTTGGGTTAAGGATGCTCCTCAAGAGAATTTAGCTGCTTTACGGCATGATGTTGCGGCCTCTGGCCGTGTTATTAATTAATATATCTATTCAGTTCAAAAAAAAAAAAAAAGTCATTTAAGGCATTTGTGGAAAAGCAAAGCTGCTGCAAGATCAAAGCGCTGAGAGCAGACAAAGGCCAAGAATATCTTGCTTTTACAGATTTGTTTGAGCAACATGGAATTCAGCACCAACTAACAACCAGATACACGCCACAACAAAATGGAGTTGTTGAATGAAAGAACAGAACCATCATGGATATGGTTTGATACATGTCGAAGGCGAAGCAGATGCCTAGAGAATTTTGGGTAGAAGCTGTTGTCAATGATGTTTATTTTTTGAAAAGGTGTCCAACCAAAAGTCTTCGTGATAAACACCAGAGGAAGCTTGGAGTGGAAGGAGGCCCTCGATTCGACACCTCAAAGTTTTTGGGTGTATTGCATATGCGCACGTACCAGACCAGCTCAAGAAGAAATTAGATGATAAAGATTGTGAACCAGTCACGTTTGAAGAAGCCTCTAAAGATGAACATTGGAGAATAGCTATGGATAAAGAAATCCATGTCATAGAGAAAAATAAAACATGGGGAGCTGATAGATTTTCCTGCAGAGAAAATGCCGATTGGAGTGAAGTGGGTTTACAAAACTAAGTACAAGCCCACGGGAGAGATTAATCGTTTCAAAGAAATGTTAGTTGAAAAAGGATACAAGCGAAGAAATATTTTAAGGTGCTTGCTCGTCTTGCATGTTGTTTAATTAAATTTCCCACTGATATCAAACTTGTCTACGTTCTATTTAGAAAAAGAATGCAATGAAAGTAGCTTTGTAATTTAAAATTGAATTTCAGTAGAACTATTAATAGTCATAGTATCTTTGTATCTCTGGTGACACACAATCTAAACCACAGTAATTTCAGAAGCTATAGCTTTTCTCCATAAGTGATTATGAGTGTTTCAATCTTAGAACCAAACATTCTATGATTCTTTTCCTCAAATCATACTACTAACATAGATCAATTCTTAGTTGCGGACATCGATTCTTCTGCGGAGGCAAAAGTAAGCTAACAAGCGGAAACATATAGCCATGGCTAGCAGAACCCAAACTTCTTCTAAGCCACCTTTCAAGCTCACAGTGTCAAATGTAGGTGAACTTTGGAGGGTCCTGCACCCTCCCGGGCTTTCACAATCATATAGTTGGTCTCCTGAATACTGCACCTTCAGAAGAAGCCTAAAACCATAGTACATGAATGACAAATACTTCAACCATCTCATGAACTTTGGTATGTGCTGCAACAAAAACCATGCATTCTGTTAGTGTTTGAACTCTTGCACAATGGAAATGCATGAGTTTGAGAGTTTTATTGAAAGGAGAACATTGATTACAACTCATTCCACAAAATTGTGACTTATATATTGCAGTTATGTCCCATTTTTATTAGCATAGTTGATACTCATTATTTGAATAAATTGAGTGAATAGTCACTTCAGTCCCTAAAAAGTTAAGGGATGGTCAGTTTAGTTCCCAATTAGAAAAATAGTCATGAGTGAGTCACCAAATTCGTCGTTGGAAAACCGGTCGTCAGTCAAGTTAGTTTATAGAAGAAGGAAACTACAAGAACTAACTCAACAGATGTTTTATCTTACCGTAAGGACTATCTTGAAATTTACACATTCAGGAACTCTGAACGAGTATTCCTTTCTTCTACGGACTAACTTACCTCACGCTTACACTTTCAAGACGAATTTGGTTATTCACTCAATGGTCACAATGGTTCATGAAAGATGAAAAATACTCAATTTAGTCGTCATACATTAGCGAATCAGATGGACCGCCTTTCTTCCTATTTTAAGGACTACATTGATCGTGATTTTCATCTTTTGAACATTAATTTGATCTTTTTTAACTTTTTAGAGACTATTTTGCCTATTCCAATCTTTCAGGAACTAAGTTAACCAACCCCATATCGTTTAAGGACCAAAATGACTACTCAGTTTAAAAAAATTTGCACTGAGAAAAATTTGCACACACCTGGACATAGTAGCCACCTGTAAGAAGGAATAACATTAGTATCAAAGAAGCAGCATTCCCTGATCTTTTAATACTCATAACAGCAGCTCCAAATAGTTCTCCTGCTCCCTGGAAACAAAGATATAGGTGTGAAAAACTTGATATTTAAGTATAAAACATTAATTCATTCTCAACGTTGATATTGACATAACTTACTTGACTCGTTATAGCTATGAGCAGAATAGTAAACAATGTGAGGAAGAAGCAAGCAACAGTCCTCTTAAATCCAGCCATGAAGTACAAGATAATCATGAAAAATGTAGGATAGAAAACATGTGCCATCATGTCACAGAGAGTGCTACATGCATAGTAGACACTTAATCTGTACATATCAGCTTTCCTTTCTTTTATCAAGTAGTACTTTTCAAATGGAAAGACATAGACTGCTCCAAAAATGCATGAAGATGTCCAGAATATACAGATATAGAACACTAAACCAACCTGCAACATTGGCAGTGATTAGTAGCTCAATAAGTGAATCTTGTAATATAATAAAAATAATGTCATGGATATTACTTGATCTCTGAGTTGAGCCTCTGTGTTTGTTGAAGATTTCCACCAAAGCAGGCCCAAGAGAAGTGCAACTCCAAGGGCTTGAACTAGTCTTAACTTGTCAAAATAGTCCTTGCATCTTGCTTTGAATGTTCTCCTAGAGAGAATCATGAATTGGTCAAACCAACTCAGTGTCCACTCTTTCCTAACCTGAATGGCTAGTTGAAGATGTTCTGGTGTGTTTGGTACTCCATGATTCTCTTCTTTCTCTTTTGGCTCCAGTAGAGCTTTGTACTTGAGTTGAAGATACTGGCATAAGAACAAACAATTAATAAGAGTAAAAGAGATAGAGCACGTATTTAATGTATAGGAGCTCCTACTTTAATAACAACTTTTGAATTGTCAGGAGATTCTTGATCTTCCAAAATATCTGTTGGAATACTTATGTCATTCACTTGACCAGTTGCCAAGTCAAGCAAGAACTCTGCAGGATTCATCGGTATTTCCGGCATGAACCTTAAAGATGAAAAGTACTCCATTGTGTCTCTAGCTTTCCCATAGTAAACAGGATAGCCTTCTGATATCAGAAGAAGTTTGTCAAACATGTGAAAGATTCTGCTGGATGGCTGGTGTATTGTTGTGATTATAGTCCTTCCATCCTATATGTGAATCAAATTTAAATTTTAGCATGTATTCTGAATTGGGGATATTTCATCAGAGCATGTTATTACTATGGCAAGTGATAGTATTTAGTTGCAAACACCTTAGCAAGTCCCTGAAGAGTGACAAGGAGTTTGTTTGCTGAGGTAGAATCAAGGCCTGAAGTTGGTTCATCAAGCAACAGCAGTGAAGGATCAACAAGAATCTCATAGCCTATGCTAGTTCTCTTCCTTTCCCCTCCTGATATGCCTTTGAGATATCCTCCACCTATTTTCGTGTTGCGACATCTATGGTTATGCAAGACATTGCATAGGAAAACTTTGTTATGTCTTTGTTTTGAAGGAGCTTCTGGTTAATTTCCATATGCAAGTATTAAAATGTATTGCAAATTGCAAAACATACCTTTCAAGGCCTAGTTGCTTGACAGTGGCATCCACTTTCTCATATTTTTCCTGCTTGCTCATATTGTTTGGCAGCCTTAGGAATGCTGAGAAGATTAATGTTTCTTCCACAGTTAATTCTGGGAAAAGAACATCTTCTTGTGTCACAAATCCAATCCTGTAAGTATAAGGTAAGGAGAAAATAACAACATTAGCTTAATTAATGCCCTATATATAACACATGATTATTAGCATGTTTGGATTTGCTTCTCTTTCATCAGAATCAATTCCGAAGCTCAGAAGCTACTCACAGAAGCTTCTCGCCAAAATTGATTTTGACTTCAAAATCAAATTGTTAAAAGAGTTTCTAAACATGCACTTGTGTCTATAAGGTCAGATAACCACTTAACCTCCTCTTGATAGCTGCAGTAAATTTAACATCATTGTAAGTTATTTTCCCTTTTACATTATCAAGCAACCTTCCTCCTATAACTCTCAACAAGGTTGTCTTCCCACTGCCAGAAGGACCCATCAGTGCAAGAATTTCACCAGGGCCAATGCTCCCAGTGATGCCCTTCAAAATTTTCTTGTATCTCTCTTCTTCCACTGTGAGTTGTGTGGATACCTTTGACACCATGGTCTTTAAAGGGTTATTAGAACCTGCTTGGCTATTCCTCACCTTAAACTCTACATCTTCAAACTGCACATTAAAGAGAAATGGAAGTGTACATATGAAGCATAAAAATGCACATATGAAGCTATTAGCTATAGAATAATGACATTACTCACTAATACCTTTAGAAATATGGGGAGGGGTGGATTATGATTGGAACTGGAATCTTCAACTACTATGTCAATCTCTGAGTACCTATTTTGATGAGACATGAACTCCTTGTTCTTGTGACCATGGTTTCCTGCTAGGTTTGTGGAAGCACCTGCTGATGGGGGTGACATTGAAATGTCTACAATCTCATCCTCTTTCCCAATTTCCATGACCTGTGAAATCACTGAGAGATAGTTTGAAGCAAAGTCTGAGAATCAAATTTAGATGTGTTGAGTTTAGTCAGCTGCATCAGACCAAAAGCTTGCCTATATATGGAACCAGAATTTTGGTTGGTGTGTCACATACTTTCCATTGCATGTTGTTGCTGGTGCACTTTAGTCCTCCACACATGCCCTTTCAACCATTATCACATTTTTGCCTATAATTTAATTTCAACCATTGTGATATGCACAAAAACATGTCAAGAAAATGAATAAAATTTGGTTTGGTAAGTTACTGAGTTATTGAAAAATTTACTGCTGTTGATTTTCCAGCATTTAATTAGATAAATGCCACTCATTAGCTTGACTTTCAAATAACTCCTTTGTTTAAACTTTTTTTTTAAATTGACTTTAAGGTTGGGTAAAAATGATTTATTTTATATAGATTTAAATAAATAATAAGCTATTTTTTTTTGTTTAGTTTATAAAAGGGATTTTACCAACAAAGTCTACTGCAACTGGTAAATAACTGGGATCATCAAGCATCTAAACCAGTGTTCGATCTTGTTAGGAGAGATCTACCCACTTAATGTAATCTTAGAGCATCAGAGAATTAGTATTATGACTGTCGAACGTGGAATACTTTAGAATTATAAAATTAACTTTTTACTTCTGGAACATGAATTTCTAGTAAAAGTATATCATAAAAAATCATTTTCAATAATTTTTTATGGTAATACTCTTAGTACATTTTTTCCATACATTTTCTTTTACATATTATTAAGATAAATTCCATGTAAGTTTTATTGAAAATTAATAAGATTTACACATAAAACTTGTTTAATTAAAAAAAGTGTCAAAAACATTGTTTCTGCGTGTAATGGCTATCAAACAGAGTTTGCCAGTTGCCACACGAAGAGTGTCAAAGCTCAAGACGAAGAAGAGAATTCCGAAGTTTTCATCCACTACACGGCGTCGTTTCCGAGTTCACTCCCTTCCGACTCAGTTCCGGTCCGAGTCAGGGTCACTGACATCGCCTCCGCGGTTGCGAATCTGGGTTACGGCCAAGGTATCAGCTTCCACAAGGTATTGGGAGAACCTCATAGTGCTGAAATCTTGTGCTTTTTTTGTTCTGGGTCAGTGTTTAGATGCTCAGAAAATTTTAATTTTTATTACATGATTTTCAATTTGTAAATAGTATTCTGATGTGTGCTGTTCGGTTTTCAATTTATTCAAGTCTTTTGATTAATTTTCCCCTTATTTTCCTGAACAATCTAGTCTAGTAGCTATAGATTGAAATCAGAATCAGTGCATGATATTGTTCTTTGACACTGTTATCTCTCTATAATAACCAACGTATTAGTCTGTTACAATTTGAAGTCAGCTAATTATCATGTATGTACCTTTTGATGCATTTGCATTACTAACAAAATTAGGAAAGTAGACCCACTTAACGTGATCTCTGAGCCTCCGGAGATTTGTCTCATGCCAAAAAAAATGAGTAAAGTAGGGGTACTTTACTGTAATGAGGTAGTTTGTTATGTCAGCTCTGGAAAACGATCTGAACTATTAACAGTTGACTGCATGAGCATGATTTTACGATAGCACCCTACTTGACCAACTTTGCATGGTTTACAAAACCGAGGCGGCTTGATTTCACTAATCTAAATAACTTGTGATAGACAATTTAAAGTTGATGGTTCTTAGAAGCCCCTGTTGCTTTTTAATTCAATTGTTTGGTCATTGGAGCATTCTTTTTTCAGTTGTTGTGATTTAATACATCACTTGCTAGGTTTATAGAAGTGGTTCTGTTTTTGCCTCCTCTATTTTTGGTACAGGAGCTTTATGATCTTTATTTGCGTCGAAAAATGAT
Source organism: Acmispon strigosus (assembly GCA_030819835.1). NCBI lineage: Eukaryota > Viridiplantae > Streptophyta > Magnoliopsida > Fabales > Fabaceae > Acmispon > Acmispon strigosus. Next base: position 40,024,899 of record JAUAMA010000007.1, read on the forward strand.
TTTATATATAGCATCTTAGATGCTTGTTGCTAATTTGGTGTATATGCTTGCTTTTCTTCTTTTTATTCTCAAGTTATGGATTAATTCTTAAAAGCATAATATATTTGTCGCTTGCGGTTGTTCTATATCTATCTGAAGGGGACCTGTCTAAGTTGATAATGTTCTGTAAATAGGATTTAGGAGTCGCCTGAAAGTGGAACGTTGCAGACGATAAAAGCACCAGTGCTAGAAACAAACTAAGAGAAAACTCTTTTGAGGACTCAACTGAAAAGAGAGATGGTTAACTGTAGTTGGTCACTATTCTAAAGTTGAAAGCAAATTAAATGATCTCAGAATGGAGACACGGACACCTGAAACAGAGGGTACCAAGGGTGATGCCTCAATAAATCAGGCAGACAAAGATGAATCCAACTCCGGGATGGAAGGTTTTATCAGGGATGAATTGAATTGTGTATTAAATGAAAAGGAATTGACTGAAGAACAGGTTGGTGCTGGAAGAGGTTCACTTGGAAATGAAGAGAAATCTGCTCCTGTTGGTGATGAACATCTGGCGGTCTTGAAACAAAAGGTATCTTTCCTAAAGAAACTCGTGATATTCTTAGCTTAAGCTGATGTTAAAAAAAATGCTTATATTCAGCCCTCTCTCATTTCTATATATAATATCTCCAAACATGTGAAATGTATAGAACATAGAAGAATTATTGGATTATATTGTGTCTTATTTTGACTTATATGCGTGTGCAAAATATATGGCTGGTGTGCTGCTTTTCTTTAGGCCTGATGCTTGACTAGATAAGATTTGAAACTGATAAATTTCAAATTCAGGAGAAAGAACTCAGTGATGAAGTAACTGTGAGGACTTCCGAAGTGGAGCATCTTGAAGAAGAACTGGAATTGATGACGGCAGCAGCTGAAATGGCATTTAATAACCAACATTCTGTTGACTTCTACATTGAGCAGTTGGATGAGCAACTACAAGCGAAAACCAATTACCTTTTGACTTTGCAGTCAGAGTGGTAGGTCAATCAATCTGTTCATATGAAATTAACCAAATATTACTATATTTAATACAGATCTCTAGTATAGGTTTATTTTTAATTTTGGATCAACATAAGCACTAAATGTCAATATAGAATATTTCAATGTTGAAATTTGACCTTTCCAATGAAGGACAAGGATATATACGTATACACATACAAACACACATAAATACCCACATGCATATATGTGTCTGTGTGTGTATTTTAAGATAAAACTGATTTCTTGAGCACAAAATTATTATCTCTATTTCGTGTAAGATAGTACAAGCAGTGGAAAATTTGTTAACTTCTGTGGATTTCAATGTGTCATAGGGATACTGTGAGAAAACCTTTGGAAGAGAGAAAGAGAAGTCTTGAGGAGTCTCTATATTCAAATAGTCCAGATACACAAGCAATGCTCCAAAAGTTGAGAGAAGTGCAGCAGGAAGAGCAGTTCATTTTATCTGAAATTAGAAAGAGGTGCATATCCAATATTCATTTTACATTGTTTTAGCCAAATGAAACAAAATTCAAAAGTAAGCAAAAGCAGGATCAAAATGCAAAGTTAAACAATGGCTTAAGATAAGCCTCTGCATACTATATATTTGTGAAACCCTTGCTGGAGACAATCAATGAGTCACATGTTTTCTAGCTTTGTTTAGGAATTGGCTGTTCACAATATTCATTTTTCCTTACAAGTATTGCTTAAATGAAGATTGCTGCCTTCAAAAAATAATTTATGACTGAGAAGTTGAAACTGGTTAGAAGTTCTCTTTTTTATAGCTCTTTATGCATTAAAACCGTTTTCTGAATTTACCAGTAAATGAACTGACCTCTCGTAAGCTCCTAGAAAGAATCAAGAGACACATTAAAAGAAGTCTGTGGCCCCTCTTCATTGCTTTTATTTGTAAGGATTTGTGACTTTGTATCTATTGCATCTTTAGTTTGTAATATAAGTACAACTACGCTGGATTTAGCTAATATAATACACTGAATGTACCAAACTTTCAACTGATTTCATCTAACTCTAATGCTTTTAGTAGATAGATGTGCATATGCCTTCGTTACTCTGATATTCTTTATCTCTATAGGGAGGAGGAACATTCAAAACTTCTTGCAGATTTGGAGAAGCAGCAGAAAGTAGCATCCAGGAAATCCTATACTCACCGTATAAAGGAGATTACAAAAAATAGTCGGAAACAAGATGCTGATATTGAGCGGATCTTAAAAGAAACTAGGGAGGTTCAATTGGAGAGTAATTCTATCCAGGAACGCTTGCATCGGACATATGCTGTTGCGGATGAAATCGTCTTTAGGTATGAAAGTTTTATTATTGCCAGCAAATCCACAGGCCCACACATGTATGTTAATGAATATGCACACACAAGAAATAAGATATAAAATGGAAATATACATGGGAAACAAATAGAGGGGAACAGTGAGATGAAAGAGACATGAAACACTGAATATCAGTAGGGATCTGGCTATGAATTCTTTTATGTCATGGTTTATTTTATTTTTCACCAAATGTAAGTAATGTGCAATTGGTTTTCCCTTGTTTATGCTTACAGGGAAGCAAAGAAAGATCCAACAGGGCTGCAGGTTTATAGGCTCCTGGTTAGCATCCATAAAGGTTTTGAACAAATATCGGAGAAAATTCTGGCAACTGATAGAATTAGAAGAGAAGTGGCTGAGTATGAAATGAAATTGGCAGCCACGGCCTCCTCAAGCTTAGATGTGAGCAAACTACAAGCTGATCTTGATGCCATTATTATGGAAAATGAAAACCCTGTATAGCATTTAGAGCAAGTGAAGTTTTTTCATCGACTCATTGGAAACTGGCGGCCACAAGGTTTAGATATGAACAAGCTCCGAGCTGATATGAAGTTACACAGGATAAATGAAGTTATTTGAAGCACTCATTGGAAATGAATATTTCTAACAATCAATTTTCAAATTGCCCATTTTTGTGTTTCAAAATTCTATATAGAAACACATTTAAGATTTTGTTTTTCTCTAATGATTGAGGGAGTATTCATGTTCACTCCTGGATTTTTTTCTTTGTGTTTTCCACAAGGGTCTTTATATATATATATATATATATATATATATATATATATATATATATATATATATCCAGGGGACAATCAAATATGCGGCTCAAACCGGTACTTGAGTATTGAGCTTGCCAAGAATATTCTGACTTCACAAAAATTGAAAAGCACAGATGCTTAAGTAAAAATTTCAGCTGTTGTTTGAAGGATAGATATGAGTAGGGTGTACAAGAGACGGGTTAGGATGGGTTTTGGTTAACCCTCACCAGGCTTTAAATAGTGATTGAGTCAATTTATAAATCTTAATTCGTCCAAAGACCCGAAGCAACCCAACAACACTCGTGTCTAATGAGGACCGGCCAATGTAAGACAGAACTGGATTGGCCCGATGGACTAAGAAACTTTAGCGAAAATTTCATTTGATAAATTTTTATCCTAAAATTTGAAATAGTTGCAGATTTAGGAGACATTTGAACACAGTCAATGCCCTTAAACAGGAAACATTGCAACGCATGTGAGGTCACTAACTAATTCTTAGATACTCTTCCACAACTAACAAGTAATTGCAGCAGTACCATTACAATGAATCTTATTTTTATTGCAGTAGTACAATGTACTCATTTTTTGATACACAAAATGTTCATGCTAAATCAACTATTGCATTCACATGAGAAGCACCCTTTTCACCAGCACGTGTAGCAAGTTCCAAATATACCAAAGCATTCATTAAGTCTTCTTATTAATTAATGTATTCCATTAAGTAACTGACGTAGCTTGTAGTTAACCTTGTTCTCATTGGGAAATAATTAATAGCTCGAAAAGGGCTGGGCACGAAAGCAACGAATCAATCACAACCGTTTATGTTTCTTGATGTTGTCTAGTTACATGTTTTCCCCAGGTCCCACACATGCATGTATTTAGTTAAAAAACCAATTCGTTTAATTCGTTGGCAAATTTTTTCGAGCCATGTAGCACAGCTCGTTCTCATTATGTGTACAGTGTTTGGTGTATACTCTATAGAGCTTGGATGCAAATCCTGACCACACGCTATGCATGAAACGCTTGTATGGAAATTTCGGGAAAAATTATTTAGATGATCTTATGAATCAAGCACTATGGGTAGCTGCTAGATCAAGTACACTTCCCAAATGAACAAAAGCAATGGATGTTTTGAAAGGCTTGAATGAGGCTGCATGGCAGGAAATGATGCAGCTTCTAGCACATATGTGGACAAAGGCAACATATCACACACTCACACTATGATTTGCAAGTGAACAATATGTGTGAAGCTTTTAACAGTCTTTATTAGAGTGTAGAGATAAGTTTGTTATCTCTATTGTTACGGGTTTGAAATTCTATTTGAAAAATAAAATTGATAAACGGAGGAACTTGACACTTGGGTGGAGGTCTAATAATTTCCCTATGATTCAATAAAAATTATATAACGAGTGAAGATAGAGTCTGGTGGGTGGTCACCGTGATGCTCAGTGGCAGACACACAGGGGGTCACCCCCAAAATTATATTTTTCTTTTAAATACACATATAAAATCTTATATGCACCACCCTCACGCAACGGGTGCTGATCACAGTGGCGAAAATTGGATGTTTGAACCCCTAGTTTAAATCCTAGAAGCCGCATACTTAGAGAGACATTTGATCTTCATCATACTCGAGTCGAAATTGAGAGCTATTAAACACACCAAAAAATAAAATAAATATATGTTATGTCAACAATTTTTGCTTTTTCACTATATTTTCCTTCTATTTTCCGTCCACCACCCCGTCCACCACCACGATTGCAACGCCCGCCGCTACGGCTAGAACCGCCACCATTTGTGCGGTTTATGTTGTTGGATTTTGTGGTTGACACCCTTTTTCCAACCGTGATTGCTAGAAGAGTTATCGGGATAAGAAGAGGGTTCATCAAAGTCCTTGGATTATGCCACAACCATGGCTGCCTGCGATCCCATGGTTGCCATCTTTATCAAGCTTGCTTCTTCGAGTGTAAGCATGGAACGAGCCTGATAAAATTGAGGAAGAGGATTGCTTTGACGAATCAACGTACCAATTCCTTCGTAAGCATTAGTGAGGTCGGAGAGCATTTGAAGAACAAGACGTTGATTGGAAACAGTGGCACCGATGTTCTTCAATTGATCCGAGAGCATCTTCAGGCGTTGACAGTATGTTGAAGCGTTGGGAAAATCTTCCATACGAGTGGTGGAGAACTCTTGCTTGAGAGTGACCGCACGAGCGTTTTTGTTATCCTGAAAGATGTTGTTCAACCGATCCCAAGCCTCCTTTGTGGTAGAGTCAGGCTCAAGGATGGTGGTCAAAAGATCATTCGAAATGGTGGAGTAAATCCACTGGAGAACCGTGGCATCGAGGGTTGACCACAGTTCCTTTTCCTTGTCGGTTTCATGGTCCTTCTTCTCCTTGCCTTTTTCCGGAGGAATGATGAACTTTAAAGAGTTTAGCCCACGTTCCATATTGAACGTTTTCCATCTCAAGAACGATGAGTACATGGTTCTTGATGTTAGAGATGGCGATAGTCGGATGGAAGGAGTTTTTCGATTCAGACGAAGATGGAGGCATGGCTGCCGAAAAGAAGAAATAAGAAGGCTGAGGGAAAGTTGAAGAGGGGGCGACTAGGGTTTTTAGGAGGAGTAGGAAGGTTGCCTAGGTCTCTTTATACCATGAAGGAAAATGATTCCTTGTTGATTTCATTCCAAAATACAATTATAAATACATGATGGTCATGTGACAAATAAGAAAGGTCAACTATGCTATTATAACTATGAATAATAGGTTACCTAATATAAGCGATGTGGCTTAATAAATGAGATGCACAAATATTATGAAACCAATTACAAGAATATTTTCAGAAATATTCTATCAACTTTGCTTATTGTTACGACTAATTTTGCACTATTTAAAAGGTAGGGGAATAAAATTACTAAAAAGAAGTATGAGGATTAAAATTTGCTAAACTATAAAACTAGAAGGACCAAGACTGTAATTTTTTTTGATGTGTTCTATTTTGGTTGCTTTAAAACGACGTCGCGGACCTTCCTCGTGCCCTTAAGGCGTAAACCCTGAACCCTAGCCGATTCTAAAAGATATTTCAGAATAAGAAGAAACACAGCACTCTCACACTTCTAACGCCACACTTCTTCGCTCCAATGGCTCCCGCGATGAAGAAGAAACCTTTGAAGCAGCAGCGCAAATCCCCGGCGAAGCCGAAAAAAGCTAAGCCCTTCTTCACTCCCAAGGAAGATTCCAGCGCCGAATCCGAAGAAGAAACTCCACAGCTACTCGAACTCGGAAGCGACGGCGGCGGCGACGACTCCGGTTCCGCTTCGGAGTTGTCTTCCGACGGGGACGATCCATTAGCCGACGATTTCCTCCAAGGAAGCGATGACGACGAAGGAGGTGAGTCAAACCAAACTGGAAAGAGGAGAGAAGCATTTGCTTTGCTTAACTGTGAACCCTAACGGTTATAACTAACTACCGGATATCATGCTGTTTTTTTCTGCAGGAAAAGCCTCAGCTTCGGGTTCAGGTTCGGACTCTGATTCGGATGACAGTGATTATGAAACCAAGTCGAGGGTTATTGATGAAGAAAAGGATAGAGAAAAGAAGGAAGCTGAAGATGAAATGCAGCTCAACATCAAAGAAGAGTCTGACGAGTTTAGATTACCAACCAAGCAGGTTTGTTTCTTCTTTTTTAATTTTGTAATTTTTTTGACTCTAATACTATGTTAGAATTTGCTTCAGTTATTGGAAAAAATAAATTTTTGCTTATGTTTTCAGAAACCCTTTGGAAAGATTTTTATTTTAAGCTATTTTCAATTCAAAATCAACTAAGCAATCCAAACGTGAATTCAATATGTTGAACTTGGATTTTATGGTTTTTCTACTTTAGATGTTGGAAGGTGAGGTAACAAAGGCTAATGCTATGTTAGAATTTGCTTAAGTTGTTGGAAAAAGTTACTTTTTGGTCACATTTTCAAAAAAAGATTTTTATTTTAAGCCATTTTCATTGCAAAGTCAACTAAGCTATTCCAAACGTGCATTCAATATGTTGAACTTGGATTTTACGTTTTTCTACATTAGATATTGGAAGATTAGGTAACAAAGGCTATTGCTATGTTAGAATTTGCTTAAGTTGTTGGAAAAAGTTACTTTTTGGTCATGTTTTCAAAAAAAAGATTTTTATCTTAAGCTACTTTCAATGCAAAATCAATTAAGCTGATCCAACTTGAATTAATATGTCAAACTCGGATTTTTCTAGCATTTCTACATTAGATGTTGGAAGGTGAGGTAACAAAGGCTACTTTTTAACTTTTAGGAACTTGAGGAAGAGACTCAGCGCCCACCTGATCTTCCCAACCTCCAGAGGAGAATTAAAGAGAGTGAGTTTATTTTGCTGTTAACTATCGGTGACTGTTCTTGTGAACAATCTTCTGGTTGGCTTGTAAGTTGTTTTTTAATTGTTTATTTTTTTCCTAGTTGTTCGTGTTCTTTCAAATTTTAAGGCCTTGAGGCAAGAGGATGCGACAAGGAAGGATTACGTTGAGCAGCTTAAGAATGATATATGTTCGTACTACGGCTATAATGAGTTTCTAATTGGTGCTTTAGTGGAGGTTGGAATAATTTATATAGTTGTTATCAACATATTGAACCTTGATCCCCCCTGTTGTTCTGTGTCCATTTTTTACTTTTACCTGCGGTGCCCGGAATTGGGAAATGGAGCTGTGTTTCATTATAATGTTTAGTGAGGGTTTGCATGACAATTGTATTTTGTGTTTTCTCAGTTGTTTCCAGTTGTTGAACTTATGGAGCTGATTGAAGCCTTTGAAAAGCCTCGCCCTATATGTCTGAGGACTAACACTTTGAAGGTTGCCTTTTTTTCCTGTCATTTCGGGTTGATATATTAACATAAACTTATCCATGTTCCCTATTGAGTTCATATATTTATCTTCTGCGTACAATCAGACACGGAGACGGGATTTGGCAGATGTTCTGATAAACAGAGGAGTAAATCTGGATCCTCTAAGCAAATGGTCAAAAGTATGTATTTGTGTCATACTTAGCTTTCTTTTATCATTTGTTTTGGTTACCTCAAGTAACAATCTAAGACTAAGATGGAACTTGGATAACTTCTCCCCTACAGGTTGGACTTGTTGTGTATGATTCTCAAGTACCGATTGGTGCCACTCCAGAGTATATGGCTGGTTTCTACATGGTAAGTGGTTTTTACTATGGTGGTTGTCATTGCATTTCCTTTTATATTACATGATACAATTAGTACTCGTTTTACTGTTTGCAGCTTCAAAGTGCAAGTTCTTTTCTGCCTGTGATGGCCTTGGCTCCTCAAGAGAAGGAGCGTATTGTTGATATGGCGTAAGTACTTAAAATTTCCAACTTTTATTCATTTCAGACTTGATTTGAGCCATTGTTATCATTTTTCATGGTGCTACGAGCTAATGGTGTTTAGTGTGCCTATGGCAATTGCAGTTCATACCTAGAATTATACTAATCTTTTGTGACACTTTTTGCTACTTATTGTCAGACAAATAGAGCATGAAAGAAAGAAATGCTTCATTCTAAATGTCTTTAACCGTTAGTGTGCCTTGGTAAAGCATCTTTTGGATGCCTATCACATGCTATTTTCTACCCGTGCCACTTCTGACAGCTCACTGTCATTAATGCCAATTGTCTCAGGCTTCACCTGATTGATTATATTTAATAGTTGCCAATTTTCCATTCAAGCTGGCTATTGTATAGTATCTCTTATTGATGGAATACCTGCTGCAAGATGCACTTTTACTTTTACCATGTATGCTATGTAAACTTTGCTTTTTCAGAAAGATTAAAATTTACTAGTTTGCCTCAAACTAAATTTCTGGCCAACTATGTTAAGGAATAATGTTCGGTTAGTTGAGTCAAAATTAAAATTCACAACTAAAGGTCACAACTTTAAGTTTCATTTAACCTTTTGTATCAATTTAGTCTCCAAGTTAGACTGCCATGCCTCTTATAACTCATTCTTTATTTTAATTGTTATTGCCTTGTGAGAACTCTTTCTGAGCTTTCTCAAAACACACATGGGACTCAGAAGATGTTGTTATCTGAGGTTTTTAACATGAGCACTTTAAGATTTGATTAGCAATGCAAAAAGCTTTTCTTGAAATGTTTCTTATTGCAGGGCTGCGCCTGGTGGTAAAACAACTTATATTGCTGCTCTGATGAAGAACACTGGTAAATATTATGTTCTTACTTTTCTATGCATTTCAAACTGTGTATCCAGTTTTTGGCAAAGAACAGTATATAAAGCTCTTTTCATAGCAATGCTTCATATATATTTGTGTGTGTGTATGTGTGTGTGCGCGTGTAACCATTATTGTGTAGGGGTCTTATAGTCAATTATTTTGTGTTATTTATTTTGGATATTATCAAGTAAGTATACTCTGTTAGAATGCTTTGTTCTGTATGCTCTCTAGTTTTTTGTTTGTAAACTTGTGTTTCCTGTAAAATATTCATAATATTTTTTATGGCAGGAATAATTTTTGCAAATGAAATGAAGGTACCACGGCTTAAGTCACTGACTGCAAATTTGCATCGTATGGGTGTATCAAATACTGTAGTATGTAACTACGATGGAAAGGAGGTTAGCATCTTTTGACCACATTAATTCTTGTTTACTAGGTTGCTCCAAAAAACTTTGATGTCTTTCGTGGTATTAGATTGTAATAACATTCGGTGTTGTTTTATATGTGAATTGTGACTATCTGTCTTGTTTTTATGTTGTCTTGCATATTTTGTTTGGTTGGACAAATTGTTTGATGAATTGGTAATTCTTATGTTCTTACAGAAAAGCAATATTGCTCCCCCATAACTAATAGAAACATCAATATCGTAATCTACTTCAGAAAATTGGAGATTGAATTTTTCAAGAAAGAATGCTACTGAAAGAAAGTGGCGCGGTATCTAGATCTAGAGTATTAATACTTTATGTCTAAACAATTTTGATATTATGCTAAATGTCGGTGGTTATAAGATGCCTGGGGGAACCTTTGATTACAAGAGTTGCAATTGACTTTCCCTATTTTATTACTATTTTTGTTATTAATATTATGAGGATGATGGCAAATTGACAACGGCAATGATACGTTGATGTTTCATTTTAAGCTATCCTTAGTGTAGGTATACATAAGCATGTTTATTCTAATCCAGTGATTCACATGTTACTGCCATTTGTACAGGTCTTATAATGAGACAGCATGACCATAAATGCTAACATCATTTGTTCTATTTCAGCTTCCAAAGGTTTTGGGTCTCAATGCTGTTGATAGGGTATTATTGGATGCCCCTTGCAGTGGAACTGGGGTAAGAAGTAGTAAACTATATATATATATATATATATATATATATATTCCTTTTGAAGAACCAAAAAATTAACTAAGAATTGTGTCTGCAGGTTATATCTAAAGATGAGTCCGTTAAAACCTCAAAAAGTTTGGAAGACATACAGAAATGTGCCCAACTACAGAAGGTAAATCAATATTTGTTGAAGGTTTTGTTTGGGAGAGATGAGAGGAATGAAGTTGGGACTGAGAGGAGTAAATATGTACCTAATTTTTTTGCATTGCACATTTTCATTACCTCTGCCGATTTTATGTTCCTTTCACCAAAGCATCATTTCTTTTCTATATTTTAAGAACTAGATGCATGTTTGGTTTTGAGCTGGAGAATGGTTTTGGCAGAAGCAACTAGTTGTATCTGTTGTCAAAACCATGGTTTTGAGAAGAGTGTCCAACACAACCAAACTCTGTAGTCTGTAAATGCTGTTTTTCATATTTCAACTTATAGTTTTTGAAGATTAATGTTCGCATTTTGTTATTTAGCCTTCTTGTTGTTGAAGAGAAAGAGTCAAGCAGTACTGAAGTGTGACTAATTATGAAATGATACTTTTCCCCCTATTCACTGAAAATTAAAATCACGTGAAATAGATCTTTCTGTACTCTGCCATAAAATAATTGTAACTTTTTTTTACTGTTTGCTAGTAAAATTTCTTTTCCTAGTTAGTAAGATCATCTTAGAAGGGAAATGCTCATTCACATGACAGCATTCCCGCACGACTCCCACGATCAGTGTATGTGTTTTGTGCTTATTAGTTTTCTATTTTATTATATTTATAAAAAACGTTAATTGAACTGGATTTAACATGCCGTCCAAGAGTGTCTACCTCTTTGATTGTGCGTTATAGCATTGCTGATATTATAGTAAGCATCTTATAATTTGCTCTCTTCTCCCCTTTCACTATTGTTTAATATTCCTTTCATTTTCTATAGGAGCTCATTCTTGCTGCAATTGACATGGTGGATGCTAATTCAAAATCTGGGGGGTACCTTGTATATTCTACATGCTCAATCATGGTTGCTGAGGTTTGTTTTTTAGTCACAACTTGCATCCATTGGGTTGATATGCCTGCATTTTTATGTCCTATGATTCTAATTTTCCCCCCATTAAAACTTCTTCAGAATGAAGCCGTTATTGATTATGCCCTTAAAAGAAGGGATGTTAAGCTGGTTCCTTGTGGGCTTGACTTTGGGCGTCCTGGGTAATGATTGCATCCATTTTCTCCCCCTCACAACATTGATTTTGATTATTAGGAATTGTCTGTGTTGTGACATTTGCTTTCTGTCAGGTTTATAAAGTTTAGGGAACAGCGATTTCATCCTTCTTTAGAAAAGACGAGACGTTTCTATCCTCATGTACACAATATGGATGGGTTTTTTGTTGCGAAGGTATATATGCTCATTTATGCTTTAAAACTTTCTCTACATGTTCTCATTATGTCCAATGCATGAAACACTTCAGAATTTATTCCCCTATAAAAAAAATTTAGCATGGAAGTTAGCGTTAAATTTATCCTTATGAGCATATACATGGTTGGTGGACTGCTAAATTTTCTGCTTATTTGCTTTATTTACTTTTTTGTTTGTTTGTTTGTATAAGTTAGCCTAATAATTTATAAGATATTAGAATATTTAAGCACCACTTCAAGAAATTGATAGTTAATTGTCTGGACTATCATACACTTCTTTAGGCATTATGCTGGATTAGTTAGCCCAGTTCAATTTCGCAGCACTGCCTTAAAGGCAGATCTGGGTGATTATGATTCTTCAAATATTCAGTTAAGAATATGTGGTCAGCCCAGTTCAATTAACTACTTTGGCCTGTCATATGTGGTCAAGATGCCACTGTTAAGAAACATTGATTGCACAAAGCTGAAGGTGCTGTTATCTCATGGGCTTAAATTTAACTTTTGGTTTTATATTCTCTAAATTGATGTCTTGCAGTTGAAAAAAATGAGCAACTCAAAGCTAGGTGCAAAACCATCAGAAACATCTGAAAAGGACGAAATAGGTACTGAGTTTGTGACGGAAGAGGATAAACCAAGTAATGCCGATAAAGAAAATGGCAAACAATCTTCTGAATCTGAACCGAAAAAGGGTGATAAAAGGAAATTCCCTTCGAAACCAAGTAATGACATAAAATCAAATGGCATAGAGTCTTCTGAACCAGAATCCAAAAGAAGGAAGAAAAGGCAATTTCCATCTAGAGAGGAGATTTCAAATGCCAGGTTAAATGTTTTCTCCATGTTTAACATTAGCCTTTGGGCCAATACTAGTAAGAATATATCTTTATATTGTATTCAATAAATCCATAGCAGTTAATGGATTTTTTGATTCATGCAGGGAGCAGAAGAGGCTTGCTTTAAGAGCAGAGAACAAGAAAAAAGGTGGTAAGAAACAGAGGTCAAAATGACCTAAAAAGAAAGGGCAGTGGCAATGCATGATGCAGTGATAGCCAACTGCAGTTTTAGTGCAGAACTGATTCAGACTCCAAAATATGTGAGTGTCTGACTGAGGTGATTGCTTGTCATACAAGTGTACCCTGTAATCAGTGGCATGCCCTTATTGTGGGGCCCAGTTTTGTTTTGCTTCTAAAGTTATTTAGCTAAGTTGTGTTTTAACTCCCATAAGCAAAGCTGTAAATCAGATATCCCTCCACTTTTGGTATCAATTAATTTGAAATTATTATTTTTAATTATTGTCCTGATGTAAGAATTATAGTTGCTTCAAATGATATTATAGTATTGATAGATGATCATGGTTTCAAAGGTGATTGTTAACTGCCATGATTTATTTTCCTCTCGAAGCAACTTGTATTTGTTGTTTTGTGAGTGTTGGTAGCAATTCTTAGTGTATTTGGTTGTGCCTCTCTTAAGTCTTTAGAGGTGCTTGAAAAGCTGAGATGGTTTTTGGATATGGTAGATAGAGTATATCTTGCTTGTCCTGTTGAATTCTCTCTTTGGATCTGTTTTTGAGTGATATTATTAATCTCGGCAAAGGGTGGAAACGGCTTCAATATGTTATAAACATCACATATTGCATGTTACTTGAATTAAATAAGTGTTTGTACGCCCTTTCAGACAAATTTAGGGAGACATTTGGCATGAGGATTCTTGCGTTCTCGAAAATTAATTCAATGGGAATCATGCTTTCTGAAAATCATGATTCAGATAAAGTATAAAATGTTTTTAAGTTTGGTGGCTTCTAGGTTACCAATGCACCTTGGGTCTTGCTTCTAGGTTAACCCATATGCTTCTTGTAACCCTTCTTTATCAAATAAAGATGGTTTCATTGAGGGTCTCACTTAAGGTGCATTGGAATGGAATTGATTTGGATGCTGGTTGAATAGAAGAGAAGAGAAGAGATTGATTTGGATGCAGATTGTGAATGCTCGAATTTTTGGATGCGATCGTTGGGTGGAAGAAGGTTGAGGGAGATGAAACGTACTAAAAGGCTTTAATGTAAAAGACAAATTTTAGTTGACCTGTTAAACTTTGAAATATGTGAAATCACGTTTATCTATCAACGCTAAAAATAAAGATACACTAGGCTGTGCTTGACAACATGACCATGATGTGTTTTGTTCGTATTGTCCAAATCTAGTTGCTTAATTATTTTGATTTTAGAATATGGTGAAATTGAACGAAATTAGACTAGGATTCACTGTTTGAATTGTCTGAAGTATAATTGCATACAATTTTTTTTTTGAAACTATAATTGCATACAATTTTAGAGAACGGGATATGAATTTTCTCCACTTCATTGAAATATTCAAACAATAGAAACTATTATACTGTACTTTATTTTGTTCAATCTCATTTCATCATTTTTACTATTTGTTAGATTTTCTAACATGAATTTTACCGTGATATCTTAATCGATATGAATCCGGCTCAAATGGTTCATTTTTTATTGATACTGAACGTTTTGTTTCTATTGAATCAGAATAGTAACATCATGCGTGATTGCACGGTACAGTATTGAATATATGAAGTACAATCAGAAACATAAGGGAACCAAAATTAAAATATAATTCAACCTAATATTTATTAAGGATTTCACATGACCACATACATTATTCATATAATATACCCAGTTATCACTCATTCACAAACAGTGCAAATTAATGTCGATATTGGAACTTGATACTTAATAGTTAATTTAAAATTCTGCATTATGTGGACATATACTACTATGACTAATTTTTTATAATCCATGAAAATTAGCATTACTTTGATTCTTGGAAGGGGTTGTATAAATTAAGCAAAGTAAATAATGGACAAAATCATCCTAATCTTAGGTGGTTAATAATATTTTTACATGTGTCCCATCTAAGTTAAAGTGATTTTCTCAGGAAATTTTTTGGATTTAGATAACCCCTTCTTGAAAATGTGGCGACAACAATTTAGTCTTTTAATCATAACAAATACCAAAATTATCTGGTTAGTTATAAACTACACAGGGAAAGTCAAGAACCATGATTCTAGTAAAAACTTGTTTCTACTAGCCTTTGCCCAAACCATCGTTTTGAGATTCACAATGCAAAATCAAACAAATTGACTTACTTCCTCTTCTTCAATAATGACTGAATTAATATCAATTTTTTATATAGTTGAAGAATTCAGTTAATAATTTTTATTTTATCTGAAGAGTTGAATAAACGTTAACTTAAAATGAAACTACATTGATGCCAATTTTTTAAAACAAATTAAAATCACTTTTTAAATGACAAATCATTGTCAAACTAATCTATCACCAACATTGGTTTGTTCATGTGGTGGTAGTGGTACATATCTTATTCCCATTAACCAAATCTCAAATTTGAGTCTTATAAATGGAAATGAGAATTGGTTTTAAAGCCATCCCATTGGTTCTTTCACCACCCCCACTTTCTTAATTCCCATAATACCCTTAATTAAAAAAAATTATACTTTCCTCTTCTCCTTCTCCTTCTGCTGCGTCTTTCTTTTCCTTTCCTCTTTCTCATTTCCTGTTCTCCTTCTCCTTCTCCTTCTCCAACGTTCTTTCCTTCTTCTTCCTCTATTTTAATTTTTTAAAGTTTTTTACGAACTGAAAAAAATTTGCACTTGTAAGTGCGAAATAAGAGCAATTTCGCACTTTTAAGTGCAATCTTTTTTCAGTACGGGAAAAACTTAAAAAAATATAATTACAAGTGCGAAATAAGAGCAATTTTCGCATTTTTGAGTGCAATTTTATTTCAGATCGCGAAAAACTAAAAAAAACATTTAAAATACAATTTTCGCACTTGTAAGTGAGACCAGGGAGGAAAAATCGCACTTACAAGTGCAATACACATCGATTTAATTTAAAAAAAATAAAATACTAATTTCTCACTTGTAAGTGTGAAATAAGAGGAAAAATCGCACTTACAAGTGCAATTTTTTCAGATCGCAAAAAACTTTAAAAAAAGGACGTTAAATATGAGGGGAGGTTGGAAAAGGTGATGAGTGAGCCGGAGGATGATGGGTGAGGTTGGATGAGGATAGTTATGAGGGGAGGTCATGGTTTATGGAGAAAAGAAAGACGATGGTGGTTGTGAAGGTGAATAGTGAAAGGGAATAGATGTGAGAATGATGATGAGATAGAAAAAGGGGATGGTGGAAAGTGAAAGATGAAGAAGAAGGAAGGGGGTGATGGGTGGAGGAAGAAGAAGAAGGAAAATGATATATAAGGAATATAATTTGTTTTTAAAAGATAAAATGGTAATGGAAAGCATCTCTACTTGGAGAGCTAATCCCAATATTGTATTAATATTTCTAATTTAAACAAATTTGTCTGTGCTGCAAAAAATGTCAAACGAATTTTTCATTGACTTTTAATCTAGCGCAACACATCATACAATATAAATTAGGCAATCATCTTTTTTTTTTTCTCACTAAGTTATCTCATAGTCGGGAGTCATGAGATTAATTTTTTCGAGATTATGATATTATATTAAACGGGTATATCTCTCACAGTAAATCATTCTCCATACACATTACTCAAAGATCAAACTCTTGACTAAACGCTTAATAAGTTCAACTATTTAACAATTGTGCTGGTGGTTGAAGTAGCTTTGAATATAAAATGAAGGTAGCGATTCCCCTTTCCACAAATAAATGAAGTAATACTATTCTGAAATCTGAATTATTAGAGCATCTTACACGTGAGAAAGTTTTCAATATATAGTGAGTCATTTTGGCATTATGTACCCATCTTTTCCTTCCCCTTTTGCCATGTTTCTCTCTTCTTTCCTAATTCCATCTTCATCTTGTATTAATTAACGATTTAAAGTTCTACCTTATTCTCCATTCAGAAACTTTAGGCAAAAGACAAAGCTTAGCGTATATGTCTAATGCAAATTAACTATTATTGAGTCTTTTACTTTAATTTGTTTTCTAAGATTTCAAAAACAACCGCCAAACTTGAGGTTTCTGTGTAGGATTAATAAAGGGAAGGAGCTGAAAAGAGACACAAAAAGGAAATTAAAATCATAAAATAACTTGAGAGATAAGATTTCTCTATGGAGTATAGTATCAACTTTCAAACATTTTATATGCCTTAGCTCCTTTTATGTACAATATCTAGCAGAAAAAAAATTCCAACTTTAATTGTACTATATAGCCTTATAATTCACTTCATAATATGGCTTTAAGATTCTTAACAAAAGGAAATTAATGCAATCTTGTGCTAAGCAATTAGAAACTTAACCACTGTATTAATCTATATTTTTAATTTTTGAAAACTTTATAATTAACTCACAGATGTCATAAATATTTGAAATTTGAGGTGATTATTGTCAAGTATCCAATGGGAAACATGTGAAGCCAATCTCTAAGCATGTGAATACCAAAGAATTAAATTTAATGTACAGAAAAGTTAGAAAAATGTAACACATGAGAATGTGACGTGCGCTATATATTCTTTTTTAAAGAAAACCTATATACTACTTGAAGTCTTGGTTAATTAAGATTAAAGAGATAGGTTTAAATAATTTATATTAATAAAATTTGGAACCATTGATAGGTTTAAGATGATTTCTTTTGTAGATTTGGAAGAGAAAAGTTAGATTAATAGCTGAAGATTCAAGTATTCAAGTTTGTTACA